>OX424574.1:0-630000 GCA_949152435.1 Gastracanthus pulcherrimus | reverse complement strand
TTAGCTCCGGCTGGTCGGAAAACGGCCACTTTAATCCGCTATATGGACCTGAAAGAACGTGTTTTCGTGCAAGTGTGACAAAAAAATCGTTTTACCGTTGGGTGTACATGAAGGAATTATTTTATCTACCTTACTTCTGCGTATAGTTCTTTCCTAATTTATTGATTTGTTTTTAAAGATATCAATCAAGATGTCAAAAGATATCACTTATGTATGTTTCCGACTTTTAACAATTATAGTTGGTTATGCCATAAATGTGAAAAAATAAGAAGGAATTTTTTCCCGAATGTATAAGTGTCTAAGAGGCCTGGACGCAAAGTGGGCAAGTTACGGTGGAATCACCCAGGTACTATATAAAACGTAGGTTTTAATCCAGTTTTTGGGGTACGATTTTACTTACTTCAACCATTTGTATCATATTTTCGATTTAGTTAGTTGTTCCTTCAGTTTATCGAATTAACTCAAGAATTTCTTTGTTAAATTAATTGACCGCAAGACTGTATTTCATGCATTAGCTAAAAGCACATGAACTGATAGATTTGGAAGTTACTTCTTTAATTGTTTCCATATTAAAATTTTCCAAAGAGCTTCATTTACGATATACCTAATGGGTGGTAGTTCATACAAAATTCTTCTGTCTACATATTGGGTCACGGTTTGAACGTCAATCTTTAACTAAAAGATAGACGTTTAAACGCCGCTGAAATCGCTTAATATACGTTTCATCAGTCACTTAAACTATAATGGCCAAAGTATTTAACCAGAATGACGAATAAGTTCTCTCCGTGGTAGTGAAAATATTCGCTTAATGTCGGGGCTAACCAATGGGTGGTTCGCTAATTAAACATGGTCTGACATTGAGCTGCGAATTTGGAATCTCTCAAACAGATACCCGAACCAACCAGAATATTTCTCTTCAGCTCTTAAGTTTTAATCTTGCTCCTCCGGGTTGCAAAAGATAGATAAAAAAGATTTTATGTGGTTTTTGCACCATTTATCTTATAAATTTATCAGTTTGTATCGATCTTTGCCGCCGGGCTGTTACTTCACTTCACGCTAGGACAAATAGCCCCGGGTTGACCCAATGGTCTTCCCATGCACGTAGATTACCTGCAAAATTCGGGAGCTGAACTCCTTGGTAAAGTCGAAATAGTCCTCAGGTTCGCCGAAAACCTTCCTGATCGTAAGGCTTTTTGGTTCCAGACCCGCCCTTCCGCATCCCTTCCACATTTAGAGCAAGTGTCCCACCTGGCGGTCAAGCTCGGTACTGCTCAACGTTTTCGGTAAACCAATAACCCTTTTCTTCAAATATATGCAAAATGTCTAAAAAACTTAAGGATTTACGGGTGCTTTAATTCGATCATTGTTTTTATATAGTTAAAACTTATTAGTGTCAGTATATAGATAGATATATATATATATGTAAAAGTAGAAATCATTATGAACATAAAATAATGTTTTTATCGACAATTCTGATCTTGTAACATACTTATTGCCAATCGAAAAGAAAGTTACAATAAAGTAATAATGCAAAACCTTTTTTTAACACGTTCATGAAATAGGCGTCGTCGAGTAAAATTTTTCCGGATTAATTGTTTCAAAATTCATAAATTTTTATATATCATAACATTTTTTAAGAATTATAAAATATTAAAAATATTAAAATTATGTAAGTTTTTAAATTTTTAAAAAATTATGAATTCTAAAAATAATTTTTTTCTAAGAAGTCCCTTGCGAGAACCTAATTGACAAAATTTATTTAAAAAATGTAAGAATGTTTTGCATAACTAAATGAACGAAAGTTAATATTATTTAAACTATTAACTCAACTTTTTGGTCTAAAATAAATAAAACATTTTTTGAAATTTAAAAATATATAAGAAAACTACGTGTTCTAACACTAAAAATTGCTTAATAAAATATTTAGCATCAGAATATTTATTAGAATTGCGTTGGTTATTACAAAAACTAACTGTATCCCTCCTGCCCCTACCGTCCCCCATGGAGCCCTGCGTAGATACGAGACTACGCGACGGAGCAACATTAAATCCTTCGCGGATACATATGTACATACAAGTATACACCCAAGAAGGTTTCACCGGTAAATGCAGTGCTTTGTCTAAGGCGTTACATACAGTGCCGTACTGGAGTACGGATATTCCCCATACGCTCCAATTAGCGTACCAGAACCAATGTTTTCAATGCACGATCATGGATATTCTCTGTGCTTATTCGAATAAAAAACGACGCTTAACGAGCACGAAAAATAACAACGCTCTAGCCTAGAGATTATTTTTCGTGCTCGCTAAGCGCCATATATCGCTAAGCGTACATATATATATATATATATATATATATATATATATATATATATATATATATATATATATATATATATATATATATATATATATATATATATATATATATATATATATATATATATATATATATAAATATATCGAATTTGTATTTCTAAATCACTATTTTTTTCAGATGATGATGAATGTGAATCCTGTAAAGAAATCCTGGAAGAGCTAGAGACTATTGATGACGACACTGATAAACATGGTATTCAGTTTGTCAAATCAAAAGATGCAAAGCTTGCTGCGGAAATCGGCATTTTTTCCTTCCCGGCTCTCGTGTACTACGAGACTGGAGTACCCATCATGTACGACGGTAAGAGAATTTTCAAGCTTGCTACTACCTTTAATACCCGCAGTAGCCCCTATTTTAATTTTCAAAATAATTCAGAACACCATACCAATAGAATCTAGCAAAATCTTATCCATATTTATTTTACATGTAGAAATTAATATTTCTTAACAAACACTGTAGTAATAATAGACTTAATTTCATTGAAATTAATGATTACAAAAGCATAACTGAAGAAAATGAACGGCAGTTTTATTATTTTAAAAATTGCATTAAATATTTGAAAAATGCTATTTCTATTGCGTAAAGGATTTATAAAACGTGTAACATGTACTACCAAGTACGAGCAAGTATCATGCACAAGATAATATGCTTTACATTATGGGAGTTCTCTTCATATGTCGAAATAATCAGAAAACCCTCATAATATAGCAATTTTAATACAAATTCATATTTTAAAGGGTTATACGAAAAAATAAACTACTGTTTCCAAATCCATTCTTTAATTTTCAACATTTAAAATGACGGATCCGATAGGCGAATAAAAGTAACTTATCGTAAAAACATCTTAGCCGTCTTTTGTTTGTTTGGTTAGAATATAACTTAGAAACAATGCAGATTCAAAATGACAATAAATTTACAATACAAGTACCAAGGATTCAAATCATATTAAGACTCACTATGTAAGACCCTGTTAGAATTTTAGATCGATTCATAAGCTTGTTTTTGAGAATATACAATACTACTTTCTATATTAAAAGTTTCTATATTTAAAGTTTCTATATATACAAGTTTCAATATTAAAAAATTCCTCGGCTAGTCCAAATGATCACAATCAGTTTTATGTGGATATAAAATATTGAACTTATGAAGAGACTTTTCTGAAAATCAAAGATATTATACTGAAACTGTTAGTAATCATGTATATACTGGTTTTTGAAATATAATGAAAATTATAATATTATAACGATTATTCTATACTATTTTAGTAATTGAGTTATTTCAATACTATAATATATACATTGTTCATAATAATATTAAATCAATTTACTTATACAGTTATTACATCTTTACGATGGAACATTTTATTTTGTCTCTTCTGGTTCTTTTTCTGTTAGTTAGTTCATCATCCTTAACATTAAATTTTATAGTTTAAACTTTATTTAATTAAAATAAACAGATAAAGTAACGAAAATAAATCATGGGTTCCAGAATTTAAAAATAATTCTTTGTACTTGAGAGAAATAGTCAAGAGTTTATCGCGCTTATAATTTCTACGAGTTATATATATACAGTAAATTATCGATAACACGTACTAGGTTAATATAAATCTCGTTTCAAATTCGTGTTAACAAGGATTTACTGTAGTCAAAGATAATTTTTATTTTATTTTGATGAAATATGAAATAATTATTAGTTTAACAGTAATAGTATATCTAAATATATTGAATTAATGAGAATGACTAAATATGAAGATGACAAATCTTTTTGGTATGATTGTATGGAGAGAACTTTCTTAAAACACGAAGCGAAATAATTAATTTTAGAAAATACCATGATCTTGAGAAAGTTAATTTCTTTCCAAATTGAAAATTTCAATCGCTTAGAGCTCACGAAATATCAGTATGCACAAGTGTATACAAAATTTTGAGTAGCGAAAAAGAAGCGAATTTAATCGTTAATTGAATAAGCTTCATCCTGATTTTGCTGTGTGTAATTGCTTTTGTAGGTAATCTTAAGAAGGAAGACGAAGTTCTGGAATGGCTAATCGAACAGAAAAGTAAGGAGATTTATAGAATGATGATTATTATCACTGGTGTACTGTTCGTTGTAACTCTAATCTCGATCGTGGCGATACCACCGGATTATAATTACCAAACACGGGCAATTGTGATAACACCAATCACGTTGCCCCCAACGCGATCACCGTGATCGCGAACTAGTACACTATTTCAATACTCATAATTTTTGCACATTAAAGTTCTTATTTTTAATATGATATCTAATCATATAGATCAAACAATCATTTGTATTATAATCGGTTTTAGCACAAACGCTTTATTGCGCAAGAAAAGCTGCTTGTTGAAAGAAACCACGTTTCTACACAGTAACTCCAGCTAATTGTTCATTCTTTTGCTACTAGACATTTATTTATTTATTTTTACTTATATTTTTTCTTTTTTCTTACAAATTGCGTTTATACTTGAAATATAAGAATCATAATGCATTTCGCAGCGTCGCTAAAATGGGCGAGCTAACTTTCTATCTATATATGCGTGTCTTGATCTCATGAATGTTGCGTAATGAAATTTCTAAAGCGGTTGTATTTTTAAAGCGATGCAGCTTTGCTTAAGTTAACCTAACCTTAACTTTTTCAAATTTTGAAAGTGCCTAATCCTTTTAATTTATTTGTTTCCTTTCAATTCTATCCAAATTTTTCGTTCTTTCTTTCTTGATTCTTTTATTTCTTTTTTATTTTCCCACATCTTTTCTTTGTTTTTAATATTTTCTTTTTTCAATTATTTTACAATTCATTATCTTGATTAATTTGTGGCACGAATAAATAAAAATAATATTTTTCTTAACTCAATTAGTGAAACTCAAAATCGCATTTAAAAAATTATTATAAAGGATTAAATTTGCCGATGTTTATGAAAAATTCAAACATAATGACAAGTTATAGGAGCGAAGATATTTTATGGTTCACACGATTTCATGCATTAGAGCAAAAACGAATTAGGCTTTCAAATACTTATATATTGCGGTCTAATCATATTTGAACATTCGTGCTGTTCATATGCAGGTAATGATAATGATGATGATGATGATGATGGTGATGATGGTGATGATGATGATGATGATGGTCGTGATCGTGCTCGTAAATCCCGTACAGTTCCAAAAAGTAGAAATTCAGTTCCAAAAAATATAAAAACCATTAATAAGCGTATTAATAAGAAGAGAATTCAAGACGATGACTCTAATGAAGATAAAAGTAATAAAGGTAAATACCGTAAAGTCGATGTCAACGATGACGACGACGACGACGAAGATGACGACGATAATGATGATGATGATGACGATGATGATGATGATGATGATGAGGACGAAGACGGTGATGATGATGATGATGACGATGATGATGATGAGGATGAGGATGATGATAGTGCTGATGATGATGGTGATGATGATGATGATGATGATGATGATGATGACGACAACGATAACGATGAGGACGCTGATGATGAAGATGACGATGAAGATGATGAGGATGATGATATCGGAAAAGAAGATTGTGATGATAATGATGAGGACAGCGATGAGGATGAAGATGATGAAGATGATGATGATGACGATAACGACGATGACGACGATGATGACGATTCATCGGGTTCAACTAGTAGAGCCGTAAAACATTTCGTGGGCAAAGGTAAAGCGGGCAGAGCGCTTTCGACAGGCAAGACAAGGATCACGTGAGACCGAAGTGTGATAGACGTTTGAATTGTTTGGAGAGTAAAGCTCGAGTATTTTTTATTCCTACCTCTCCATTTGAATTATTAAAATTAATTAAAGAATAAAACAACCTGAGCGTCGATAAATTGGCATTCAGCAATTCTTAATTAATAGGGGTGTACATGCGCCAATGTAGCGTAGCAAATTAGAAAAAACTTTAGGCTTGCCAGGCGGAATGTGTCCAATCCTACTACTTTTAAAAAAAGCATTTGATGATGTGCATTAGCGTTAGTTTGTTGAGAAAGATTTCAGTATTAGGACCACGACAACGAGCGTTCAGTGCACATAATTTATATTGTTTTCTTGAATTTTAATCAAATGTTATCATTAGATTTTTCTTTTAATGTTCGAACAATCATAATTATAAAACATTAATGCGTTAAAATGTTCCTCATTATTTATGTACATAGCTACTAAATTGTCTAACCAAAATTATTAGTACTTAACTATTCAAATTGCATGTTCAATACAAGGTTAGCCGCACTTATGATAAGGCTCATAATTATATTTACCTGCTCCGACATGTTGGCTCTGATGAAATTACGAAAAAAAGCGAATTATCTTCGAGTGAGCCGATGGATTTCACGTTGGCCGTATAATTTGTATTATTATTACAGCCAGTCGCCTGTAGTTAGCTTCGTATTTGATCATCGAGTACATAATTATGACACGACTATCATTCGATCCGATAACTTTATACTAATTATAAAAATAATATTGAAAATCTGGCATCAATCAATCCGCATTCTCCATAATAGTACAAATATTTCTATCATTAATTTTCAAAATCTTATAAAAATCGTTACTTTTATATCTAATGAAGGATGTTAAAAACATATTCAATTTATCAAAATGACGTTCGTAAACTACAGGAAACGAACTTTAACAAGGATTTTTTTATACCTACAAATGAAGCCCTTCGCCGCTATTTTGAACCAACAAGACCCTTGCTTTTGTTACTTTACTTTGAATAGGTATTATTTTAATGAAAAGAAATGTTACTTTAAAGGGTACAACATTTTTTTAATTTTTTATTTGTGAGAAGAATATTTCAGTAGACTATTTCTTAAATTAAAAGGGTTATTCGAAATTTTATATAAAAAATAAAAATAAACTTAAATAAACTTTGAAAAGTCCCTTACTTTGTGCCCGCGGAAGTTGTGCCAACCAATGACGAGTAAGAACACGCAGCGAATCAAATAAGGGTTGCTATGATTACAAAGGCAAGTAATGAAGTAAGACATTTCTCAAATAATTTCTTAAGTACTTAAGTTGCTTAAGAAATATCTGTAAATTTAAGTAATTACGAAAGTAATATCTTGGAATTTAAATAATAACTTAAGTAAGTACTTAAGATGGTTCTTATTTTTTGATACTTTGTACATTTTATATAACCTATTTTGGACATAGAAGTGATTTTCTTTAACTGTTAGTTATTTATATGTATCTTTCTTTCCTTGATCCTTAGTAGTGCATAATCGAATGCGTTTCTAAATTTACGGACTGACAACTAGCCAGGACTGTATTATTTTTTTTTTATTTTATTAACACTATCCAGCTAACAGTAAAAAATTTTAATTCATTACTATAGTCAAAATATTTTTGTGTTTTAATATGTTATTTATATTTATAAAAAAGTGTAAATCTTGCTAAGTCAGAGAAAAACAATCTGTTCAAAATGATTTAACCTTGATATAAATCAATAAAATATATTACTTTTTAAGTGTATCTATCGCTTCCGATTTATCAATCTATAAAAAATGTAATAAGGTAAATGAAAAAATTAAATGAAAAATTGAATTTACTATCAAATTTCACTATAGGGCCGTGTTAAGTATCTAAGTTATTATTTTAATTCCAAGATATTACTTAATTTATTACTTAAATTTCCAGATATTTCTTAAGTATTTACTTAAGCAAATACTTAAGTTAATACTTAAGCAATTACTTAAGTTAATATTTAAGTAAGTACTTAAGTAATTTGAGAAGTTACTTGAGAAATATCTTACTTCATTGTTTGCCTTTGTAACTATAACAACGCCCATTTGATTCGCTGCGCATTTTTGCTCGTTATTGGTTGGCACAACGTCCACAGTTACAAAGTCAGGGACTCTAAAGACACCTGTCTTTTTACACATAGGGGAATGTTTGCATTTCTAAAGTATTTCACGTGATAAAGTTAATAATAAAGTAATTCATTTATTTGCTTAACGTGTTCTAGAAATGCAATTTTTTTCCTGTTTGTAGGATTATGACTTAAGATATCGTAGATATTGCATGTAAAAATATGTAAAAAAAGTTTTAAAAAACAAACAAATTTTGGAAAATAAACTTTCGGGAGAACAAATTTAGTTATCTAATGTAAGTTACATTTTAGTGAATATTCAGATGAAAGTTTTCACACTTGAGTAAAATATAATAAAAAATAAATTATTTTTGTATTGTTTGAAACAATTACGGTACTTGCTACCCTTAATCTTTATTTAAAAAATAATTAAAATAGACTCTAAAGTTTCAAACCTCCGTTAGTCCAGGAAATTCAAAAGAAAACGACATGCTTTACGCTTAAAAACAAAAATATGTATGTCAATACATGCTATCCTTAACCCATAGCTATCGTGGTTAAATTTTGTCACGTAACTAGCGTGGTGGAGTCTGACAGATCCCATGCAAATATATCGCTTATTTTAATGTGTATACATAATATAATCTGTATAAAAACTCTTATAAGTAAAACCCAACACTAATTGATAGACCAAAACTACATTTGATTAAAAGCATAAGTTATTCATATGTTTAACGCTCATTTCAGCTTATTTGTTGATGATTGTGCATGACGATTGATTTCCATTTTGCCACCCTAGTCAAGTCTAATTTATTTAAACATAATTTTGTATAACTACATTATATTAATTAATTACATTAATTAATACATTACATTACATTAATTCTATAATTTATACATATATAGCGTTCTATCTACCTTATTATCTACAATACATTGTATTGTCAATCTCTTCATTCCGACGACTTTTAGTCAGTAGATCGTCATGGCGTCTAAATTTTGAAAAATGATATCATGATTAAAATAAAGTATTATTTTGCAGAAAAAGTAGTATCAACAATTAAATAATCAGTTACCTCATATTACGATCGAAATTTACATATCAGAGATATCTGGTGTAATTCTTAAATTGTACACCAGATATCTCTGATATGTAAATTTAGATCATAATCAGTCACCATCAAATATCTGTTTAATCACCAGGAGTGTTACAACTCCGGGTCATGGATTTTGTGGTAACTTTGGGAGGTGTTTTGACAGCTACTGTTTTTAAGGTTAACTGCTGTACATTTCTCTGTGATACACTTATAAAAGATTGATTATTTAATAATATAAATGTTTTCATCCCCCTGTGGAAATTATAAAATGTTATAAATCATAAAAAACGTATAACAGTGCAAGAAAACGTAACAAAACGCAATACACTGTTGGATTTCGGACGTTTAATATTATATTTTCATACATTTTCTTACGTTTTATTACTTTAGATTACATTTTCACACTAAAAATTCCACTCACTAAAGAACCTTCCATAATGTCAAATATCCAATTACTTTGTATATGGCTCGCTACCTATCGGCGAAAAATTCAAGCCATTCTATTCACGAAATTACGAAACGTAATACAACGTAGGGAAACATGATAAAACATAAAAATACGTATAAAATCGTAAAAAATTGTAATAATGTCCGACAGTCAACAGTTTCTTACGGTATGTTACGTTTGTTTACGAATTCTTACATTTTCTTACATTTTCTTACGTTTTATTACTTTTTTCATTTTCACTAGGACCGTTGTCCTTATACACTCTTTTAACTGTACATAAATATATTAAACTTTTTAACAACTATAAAAAGAAGAAAATCAAATAATATGATGTAGCTGATTATTTTATGGTTGATACGACTTTTTCTACAAAAAATACTTTGTTTTTAAAGATGATTTTTTTCGAAAAGTTAGACGCCATAATGAGCGACTGACTAAAAGTCGTTGGAATGGAGAGACTGACAATACAATATATTGTATGCAATAAGGTAGATAGAGCGCTATGTATATATATATATATATATATATATATATATATATATATATATATATATATAGAATTAATGTAATATAGTGTACTTATAGAAAAGTATGTTCAAATAAATTAAACTTAAAAAGGGTGGCAAATTAGCCACCGAAACGTCGTCAAACTGACAACTGTGAATCTGACTCATTAAATCAATCGTCATCAAAAACATAAGTTAGTGTATAAGATAAAATTATTTGTTTTACCCGCGAGCAGACGCGTGGCCGCGTTTAATCAGCGCATGGCGCGTGTGATCTTTAAACGTTTTCAAACGGATTTTTCTTAGCAAACAAAAACGCACAAAAAATGTAACATATAAAATAAATAAAATCGAAAACGCGTATAAAATTGTTGTTGGAAGCTTATTAATTTTCATTATACATATCAATTTTTGAAGGAAAAAACTAATTTTAGAGAAAATAATTAATTATTCTATATTTCAACTTTCTAACGAATTGATTTTATAACATCAAACTTTGAAACACTTACTGTAATGATATTTAACGATAAGAGCTAAAGTGCCCCAAACAGTCGAGTAACAACTTTATTAAATCAATAAAAGAGTCGTTTCTAACTACACCATTTTTGTATTTTACATAAATCGAATTGACAAATTATCTTCAGAAACAAACAATTAAAGACAATTATGGTGCTCTGCTGCTAAATCTCGCTATTTATTTTAGAAAAGAATGTGACTTAAAATTTTAAAAACTGTTTGTAATTTGTAATCAGTACAACTTTAAAGAGCATGAAGAAAACTATTGATTAAAACAAATTCATTAAATTTAACTTGTTTTTACCAAAGAAGCTGAAAAATATGGAGTGCTTCAATTTGAGCTCCGTGGGGTAACGCGGTACGTCAAATTACTTACTAGTTTCAAGATTATTTATAATGCAAGACAGTAAGAAAGAAAAACATAAAAAGAAAGAATGTCTAACTTTTAAATTTTGTGAATTGCTCATATATTGTTATCACTATCTTTAATTATAAATAACTTTGAAAAATTGAATATTTTAAAGCGAAACAAATGTCAAATTGAAAGTTTTTCATGGTCGAATCAAGGATTTCAATGAGGGTTTTTAATACAATGGGCAAATTTGAAGGTATGAAAAAACAACTCCCAAAGCCTTCATAGGTCTATTTCCCAGAGGTTCTCCTTGTAAGCATATTTTTAATATCCTTCATTTGTTGTATTTGAAAAATTGAGTAGGAAATTTCGGTTTAAGAAATAGAAAAAAGATTTTGAGTGATCTAAATATTCACTTATATTATATTTAATCTTTCACCATTCTTCAATAACTTAATTCTTGCACATACATTAAAGAAATCAAAGCACTTCCTCACACATCTAAAAAGCATTCATAAAGCTTAGCACGCACTACGAGAGATTCATCGACTTGCTAGAAGCACGCGCAAATAGCGGACTTGGGGTATTTTTGCATTTCTACGCGTCGTACCACACGCGTCCTTTGTCAATTGCACGTCACGCTTATGCTGCTCGCGTTTATTGGAATTGTAGTGAAACATCTCTGCATCTGCACAAAAGATCTGTTTTTGACACTAACATTTTCCTACTTTCCTCTTTACTCTATTTGATTGTTATTATCAGTTTTATTTATTTAATTTCTTTTTTCATGTCTAATAAATGTGTGTATGCACTAGAAAAGTTTGTTGTCATATTTTATTAATACGCTATGAAATATAACGATACAAGTGATCAGTGTAGTATATTGATATCGAAGAGATAAAAGTTTGATGAGCGTATTAATGAAAAAAGTGATGGGCTAATTTGAAGTGAAAAAAAGAAAAGCTCTAGTGAATGACGTGAGTGAGTGCTTGGCATAGACAAGTCTATTCTCTTTGTCTCTTACTATCTTTGATTCTGCCTGTTTGTCTCTTCTGTCTCTGTATCTCATTGACACGTTAAATGTCATAATACTCTTCTGCTGTGTCTGACTTTGGTATATTTGCTTACTGCAGGCGACGGCTGTTTCTACATCGGGATGGGAGCTAAAAGCGCGAAACCCACGATTCCCTCGTATGAGCCATACCAGTGCTGTCCGTCGAAGGTGACGCGCAGCACGAAGGTGGCCAAGGTCAGCCCTATAGGCAAGCCCAAGCTACGACACGACAAGCCAAAGAGGCCCAAGCTCACAACTACCACGACGACGGCGACGAGCACAACGACGAGCACAACGACGAGCACAACACCTTCGCCGCCAGCCCTTAAGCCCATTAACAAGCTCTCGGCCAAGGACAGCCGCAAGACCCTACAAGTGGCCCCCACAAAGGAGGATAAACCAAAAAAAGACACTGCCAAGGCCAAGAAGGGATTTTTCGGAAGCGGTAACTATCATGAATAACCAAAAATCAAATACAACAAACAAAAACCGACAAATTTTTTATACAATTTTAAGTAACGATCGTCTCTGTCGGCCCGATAACATCATAAATTGTTACTGCAAAACTACATAGTCAGACTATTTTCATAATATTATTATATTTATATTGTACCATTGCACCATTGCAACATTGCACCATTGCACCATTGCACCATTGCACCATTGCACCATTGCACCTGACCGATTTTGAATTTTGCAAAGCGATGCTCATTGCCTTCTTGTAATTAAGCGGATGTATTGAGTGAGAGAGTGAGAGGGAGAAAGAAAGAAAGAAAACGAGGGAGAAAGAGAAAGAGAGAGAGAGAGAGAGAGAGAGAGAGAGAGAGCGAGAGAGAGAGAGCGAAAAATAACACTTAAGACTAAATTGCGATAGATATTTAAGGATCGAGCATATGTATGAACTTATTCTGTATGTATTCTTTTTCTTCCTCTTCTATTACGATTCCTACGTTCTTCTCTCGTCTTTCTCTTTCGTTTCGCAGCGCGCTTCGCTCGCTTTTATTTTGACGACCGATGCTAAGGTTTGACTGTGGACGCCGATTTGTGACGTTATGTGTATACAAGTACAAAGTAAAAAGACAAAAAATGGTTAAGAAAACAATGAATACATAGATAAATATTAAGACGAGTGAAAGACGACTTCAGGATAGAACGATATATCTCGGCTTTTCCAGTGGTTGCTGGCCTACCGAACTTCATGAAGATATAAAGCCGAAGCTAGAGCGACGAGCCTAAAGTCCAATGTTCTACTAGAGCCGTCGACGAAGCCGCCTCAATCCTCGAGAATTCATATTCTCCGAAAAGACAGATTCGATTAAGTTTTCTCACTTCTCTGGACTCAGACATCTACGGAGAGAATGACACATCACCATTCTGCTTTCTAGAACTGACCTATAGCGAACAGTCATCTATTTTGCTTTTTTTTACTTCCATTTTTTCCCCGGACTTTGCCGTTTGCAAGAGATGGCACATCCTGTTCGCTTAGGAAATCTCGATTCGTTTTCGTCTTTTTTACTATACATATGTCGCGTTAAGTAAGAAAAAAAAAACAAAAATTAACTAACTTACAAAGCAAATAATTATTTATATATATATATATATATATATATATATATATAAAGCGTCTTCTTCGACTAACTGAATTTACCGCAAGAGTGAGATTGTAACTTTATTTTGTATACAACGTTTCTACTTGTAATTGCTGAGCATCGTCACAGCTCTTTTTTGTTTACAACATCGATTTTTTTCGATGAATAACTGAACGTAATCAATAATATATTTATATTTTTTTTCTTTTTTTTTTAATACGACACATGAATAACACTGCTCGCAGCTTTTACGGGCTTATACTTATCGCGCGCGCAGCGTATATATACATTGTTCATAATACTATTAAATCAACTTACTTATTCAGTTATTATATGTTTACGATGTAACATTTCATCTTAACTCATCTGTTTGTTCTATTTATATAACATTCATCCATCACGGTGCATTTTTTGTTTTTCTTTCCTTTTTTCGTTACAAGTATTTCATATAATTTCAATGGAGTACTTTCATACGGATGGTCTCCAGACATTAATTGAGAATTCTCGAAAAATAAGCTACACCTCGTACTAGTTACTAAATTTCTTCTTTTTTTTCATTAAACACTTTACCTTACATACTTTCTGTCATCTTTTCTTACGTCGATTACTTTTTGTGTTTTAATTATTTCACTACATTATACTATTAACGCTTTTTTAAAAAATAAAGAAATAAAAGTTACATACGGGAAGAAATCGATCGATTCATTACTCGTTGCCATTTACACATATACTTATAATTTATCCGCATTCTCGTGACTCCGCGATACAATGTTTATAGTTGACATAATGTTATATATGTACTTATATTTTATTATTGTTACCGAAACTATTATGAATTACTGCAGTAGGGGTTGAATGGAATCGATTTTGTGAACTGCGTTGCCTTTAATTGCCGGAAATCGAATCTCATTTGTACATCTCATTATTATATGAATCGTACGAATAATTTAAGCATTTCAATAATCATTATGTTATTATTATCGAACATGTTTCATGATAGTGTAAGAATTCACATAAAAGTCGCCGCTTCTTAAATTTAACGGCAGCGTTGAAAAGCGAGTGAAACACAAAAAAATACTGATTGATAATATATTTATTTATATTTATATATAGAGAGAAAGACAAAGTGCCGAAATATATCTACTCGTATCACATTAAACATTTAACGTTGACTGAAATAATGTAAACTTAAAGTTCGATAAAACGGCAATAAAGAAACAACTTTCCTAGTACAAATGACACATCTGAGTTGTTTTTATTTAATCCATAAAAAATAAAAATATATTTTTTCTGTACATTCTTCAAACTAAACGAGCATCGTAGAGAAGATAATCTGTGATGAAAGAATCCATCATTATTTACAGCATCAAAGGTCGAAAAGCCATTTCAGAACGAAATCGTCTCCTATTTTAAAATGAGCTTATATACTCCGGAGCAGAAGAATTTTAATAACTGCGGAAAAAGAGTTAAGTTTTGTAAAAATGAAAAAAAATAATGCGTGGTGTCTTATTAATCTCAGGTAATCTTCTCGACGAGGCAGAAGTCTTGGACTGGATGGTGAAGCAGAAAAACGATGCAAGTATCGAAGAGATTGACCGCGATACTCTTACCAAGTTCATCGAAACAAAGGAATTTCTCGCCGTTATTTTTTGTAAGGAAATCACATTTTATAATCAAACGGTATTTCCTTTTTTTAACTGAGATAAGTTTATTGGTTAACATTTATTTTCATTTAAATCGAGAAAAAGGTGTTAATGAAAAATAGGAAACCAGACTCGTATTAATGCAAAATAGTAGTTTTCAACACTAGGGTGTAAAGTTGAACTTTGCGCACCGAGTTGTGATCGGCGCACACGAGGGCCAGCCCAGCCGGCCCAAATGTCGCACGATCACGCAGGGTGACGATCATTTTTTTTTATACAGTGTGTACAAAAATTGGTTTTTACCCCCGTATTAAGGGCATGAAATACAATTTTACGAAATCATAGAAAAATAATGTTTGCAACTAAGACGTTGGATATTGCGCTACTGGTGTGTAATCGCACAACAGAAGGACCGGTGAAGACGGAGTTCGTGTTTTGCGATCACATCGGAGTGTAAAATTTCATGCCTGAGTTGTAAAAACAGGATTTTTATATGAGTGCGTAAAAACACATTTTATTCCCGACTCAACCGTAATGGCCAATTTGTTGACCTTAAAAGCAGGACAAAATTAGCATATGCTTCCCGCAAATATACTTTTTCCCGCAAATATTCTTTTTTCCCACAAATGCATTTTTTTAAATTACTTTTCTCTATATTAATATACATTTTCAATAAATTCTAGTTCGTACCGGAAGTCCCTCTTTTTAAGTCAATAAAGTAACCACAGTTAAGTCGGGAATAAAGTCGAATATTCCCTCGGGTGATTAGTATAAACCCACCCTCGGCAATATTTTTCGACATTATTCCCTTGGTACACAATTTATTATTACACACTGAAAAGAGTGCGAAAAATTGAACTTTTCGCACACTGTGTAAATATTAAAATTAATGAATTTTTTTTCTTGTTAAGAGCTTTTGTTCAAAAGTAAATTGCTCTAGCGTTTCGATATTTCTATCTCTTACTCAATAATTGACTACTCTTTTTTTGTTGGGTATTTTGACAAATAATTGATTTCCTTTTTATTACCTAATGCACTTAAGGAGAGTCTTACGGTTATAAATTGACCCTCCAGAAGAAAATGTATATAATACTAGTTAAATAGTAATCTGATAACGCGAGTGACAGTATATATGTAAAAGAAGGGTTATTTATGCAGGTATTAGATAAAAAGAAAGTCACTGAAACCCCCACATTTTTTTGCTCCTCCTACAGGAAGCTTTGTGATGGTAAAAAAAGTTGTGCTAAAATCATTATAAAAATATGTTTTGAGACACTATTTTTAGAAAATGTCTGTATGGATGTGTGCGTGTGTGGGTTTGAGTGTATGTGAGTATGTATGTGTGTAAGTGTGTGTGTGTGTGTGTGTGTGTGGGTATGTGCATGTGTATGTGTATGCGTGGATGTAGATAAGCAATATTCTGAATATACACGGTGAAAATTAATGTTTCAGGGCTCATCTTTTGTTTTTATAAAGGAAGGTTTCTAAAACATAATGTTATTGTTTTTTTGTGCGTTTGTGTCTTTAATCGGTTTTTCCACTTTTGTGTTTTAGTTTTTCGAGTTTTTTTTATACCTTATAAATAATATGATCACTTGAGTGTAAATGCATTTGAAAGAGTATAAAATTACCTATCTTTTCGGACCTAAAATTGTAATAAGCTTAATATCTTTCTTTTTTGTTATACACAAAAACATCATTTTTTGTTTAAAAGACGATATCTCCTCGGAAACATAAGATGGAAAATCTTATAAATAAATTAAGCTTATTAGTGAAAAAGGTATAGCTTTTCGTTATCTCTTGGCTGAGTTATTGGCCTAGACTATGAGGATTATTATCTTTCAAGATATTTGAGGTTATATTTTTAGTTTTTAATTTTGATTACTTATATCTCGAGAACGTCACGGTAATATTTCATCAATCAAACGAATTTTTATTTGTTGTTTTTATGAAGATACGAAATCAGAAAGAAAATTAAAGATTCATCGATTGGATTTTGTTTCATAACGATTTTTAACGACAATGTAATAGGGAACTGGCATAAAAAAATCCATTATGCCCGTCAGATAGAATATCGAAAAATAATCGACACATATTTTTTCTCTTTTCAATTACATGATTATCAACAAAACTAGAGCAAGTTGAAATATCGCGCGTGATGTCACCGCTTCTGACTATATAGATATAATAGCAGCACCTCTAAGGTGGTGTGTAAAACTGTAATTTAAACTAAATATGTAATTTTTGTAAAAGTTTTCCTTCTGACAAACTGTCATAGCCTAAAAGTCTTCGAAGTATAATGGAAAAAGAAACACTCACCTTCAATAAATATCCATATTAACCATGTAGATAGATTACTACATAAACCGCTTACAAAATATATTGATATATTATTGACACTAAGAATAACATTTAAATTTCAAGTGCCAGCTTTAATAACTACTTAAAAGATATTTATTTTAAGCATATGTTAAAAAGAAAGAAAAGTTTTTTACTCAAAAAACGTTAATAAACACACCTTTTTTGAACTATTAATTAAAAAGGATATAGCATTATAAATTAATTTATTAAAACGAAAAATTTCATATTGGAACTGTTTATTTATTTTGAGAAAGTTAAGTGCCAATGACAATTCATTTTTTATTTTCTATTTTTTAGACGATTTTAATTATTAAATACTCATTAAGTTCTTAAATATTTATTTATACATTTGCTAAAGGAAAATGGCGTAATTAATCAATGGTGGTCAAAGTTCGAAACATTGAGAGCCTCCCAAATGTCGTTCGAAAGTGGGCGTGGAAGCTAAAAACCGCTGCTAATTGCTTTAGCAGAATGCTTTCTCAAAGAGAGATCCTAATAAATTGAGTTTGAGAATTTCATAATGAAAATTCGCATTAAATAAAGTAAAGCTAAAGTAAACTCACTAGACACACGCGTTTAAGTATTGCCAGTCTGAGATAATCTTAAAACTTAATAAAAATAATTTTTATCATATCCTACACGAAAATTTTGTACTGTTCCTTTTTCTTAATATTATTCATTAAAAATCTTTAACAGTATATTTTATTGTTGAGGTCTATCAGAATACAAAATTATCTTTCAATTTACTAAAATTACCGATTTTCGAAAAATATGTATTCAAAATTCAATTTTATTTCTTCCACTAAAATAGCATTAATTGCTAGATATATAAATTGGAAGAAAATTATGTCTATTTTAAGAAAATGTACATATTGTCAATATGAACTTTAAAATAATTGCTAGATATATCAATAGAAACAAAATTACGTGTACCTTATGAAAACATATATATTTTCAACATATTAAACGTACAAAAATAAGATAAATTTTTTTCTATTTTTGAAATTTTCTTCAAGTTACTATTTTTTATACGAAATGTACTTTTTACTATCCAATCACCTCCAAAATCTACATACATCATACATACATACAGACATTTTTTAAAAACATGTTTTTCTGACTCAGGAATCTTGAAAACATAAAAATACATCAATATCTCTGATAACAACATTTTCATCGTCACAAAGCTTTCTGTTTGAGAAAGCAAAATGAAAGAAGTTTAAAATTGGCTTCCCGAATTTACAACAAATTACAGACTAATAAATTACATTACAAATTGGTTTAATACATAGAAACTGAAGAAAAATATGTTGAACGGTAAAATGTTCTATAAAGGCCAACTATTTAATGTACGTACATAACTAGGCATTTTTTTATAAGGCATTTGGCTAACATCTGTGTATGTTACAATTTTTAATAATTTTGTTTGTTTATGCAATAAAGTAATTAAAATTAGTTATTTAATAATATTGTTGAAACAATAATAAGGGGTGCTCTTGACTTGCAAAAATATTTGAAATCAATTTTTTGTGTTTTTTTTATTCTGACAAGGAAAGTGTATGAAGTGCGGGTCGCGAATTTGTATGAGACTATGAGGGGTGTTTTCTAATGCCTAAAAATGAACCCCAGCACCGGCGTTTTGGCTAGCGAGCTCATATTATCGAGACATAGCCAATTGTGTACCAAATACCCATTTTTTAGTGAAAAAATCGTACTTCTACATCAGATCATAACTCCGTAAATTTTTACTCGGAAAAATCCAGGTGCTTGGGTTCATTCTTAGGCACTACAAAGCAACTCTCAAAGACTCATCAAAATTCGCAACCCGCACTTCGTACACTGCCCTTGTAAGTAAACTAACTTTAGTTCATGGTGAACCATATAAAATACTTGTTAATCGGCACAAACAAATTAAATTTATCTGTGCTGCCGTTAAGGATGCGATGCCTACGTACATAAAATGATTGGTTATTAAACATTTTCTTCTGCTACATCACAAACGACGCCCTGAGAGGCTCTCAAAGTTTCCAACTTTGGCCATCAGAGAGGGGCGACACTTGTCGCTTAACATAGCGAATAAGTTCTTGCATTCTTACCTACGTACCTGTAACCGTACGATATATTTTTTAATGATACACCAGGCATTACTGTCCCTAGCCAGGTAGCGGGTTGCAGCTCCGATCTCCGCCATCAAAAAACTGCAAAGACATTTTCTGAATTTAATTTAATTATATCATAATTTCGCTTTGTCAAATTTATAAATTAAATTTATAAATTAATGTCGAGAAGTAAAATGAGTATTTAAAAATTAAAATCAAATGAAAAATAACAAATCCGTTGTTCTAATAAATTAATTAAAACTGCTATAGTTCTTTCTTATCAGCAATCTCAAAAGAAAACAAATATCTACTTTTATTATCAATATTTTTTAAGTAAGAACGCTTATCATTAAAAACATTTTTAATAAAGGGCTTCTAAACTAAATTTTATTTTTAAATGTATGGTAAAACTTTGACAATTATTCTTCTGAATTTTTTTGGTTATACTTTCTTTTTCCTTTAATATTTACTTCTTGTGAACGATTCTCATGGTCATATATGAAGTGTCATTTTATGATCATTTGTCAAATCTAGATCAATTTTTAACATTTTCATTCGCCCTATTGAATCCATCATCTTAATTTTTAAAAATCTGACTTCGGATTTGTAATATGCTAACAAACCGAATCAATAAATCTTTATAATTATTTTTTATTTTGAATCTTTATCAAAAAATTAAGAAAATAAGCTTTAGTTGCTCAAAAAAGACCCAATCGTTGACAAGACACAAACGAACAAAAAATTAAAAGAAAAAAATCACCTTGAATATGCTTTGAAACTAAAAGACCTGAAGTTCAAAATGCTGCTGATTTACTCCAATAATCCAATATTGTCAAACAAAGAAAAACGATTATTTTGCCAAATAATTTTTTTCTCGGAAACAGAAAAGAATAAAGAATTAAAAATATCGCCTAATGTTGTTCTCGATTATCAAGCTTTTCCGAGATAAAAGAATTTAACAAAACATGACGTTTTCAAAAATGAAAAGAAAAATTAAAATACCGAATTAAAAATTTTGGATACATGAAAATACATGAAAAAGTGAAATCCGAAAATCACATAATCGCTAAGAAACATACGAGGTCTGTCCCAAAAGTATCCGACCTACGTTCATATCTTCGCGCGGAGAGACTCAGGCGACCTCTGGAGGGTACGAACGTCACCAGCAACTCCTAACCTTCTCGTCAGTAGCCTGAGATACCGATGAAACGCCTTAGTTCCCACGCAGCGTGTACTTGTTTACAACGACTTTCTTGCTTTCGTCGCAATTTGCTTATTGCTAAAAATGGCAGAACGAACCGAACAGCGAATTTGCATAAAATTTTGCTTTAATCTCGGTAAAAGTTGTGCGGAAACTATTGAAATGTTGCACAAGGCCTTTAAAGATGAGTGTATGGGCAAAACACAAATAAAAGAGTGGTATAGGCGGTTCAAAAGTGGCCGTCAAAGTCGAAGCAACATCAAGTCAATGTTAATTGTCTTTTTCGATTATGAGGGCGTTGTGCACCACGAATATGCCCCTACAGGCCAGACAATCAATAAAGAGTACTACATTGAAGTTTTGAAAAGATTACGTAATGCAATCAGGAGAAAACGACCGCAACTTTGGGAAACCGGTGACTGGCTTCTTCATCACGACAATGCTCCAGCGCACGCATCAAACCTTGTGCAGCAGTATATATTGAAACACAGTGTTGCGCAGCTCCGCCAGCCTCCTTACAGTCCTGATATAGCTCCCTGCGACTTATGGCTGTTTCCTCGATTGAAAATGCCGCTTAAAGGACATCGATTCGACAATAAACAGACTGTTGAAACTAATGCGACGAATGCGCTAAAGGCGATTCCGAAGTCTGACTTTCAAGAGTGCTTTAATAAGTGGAAACATCGATATGAGCGTCTTGTTCAATCAAATGGGGACTACTTTGAAGGATGCCACCCCCCGGATGACGAAGAATAAATCAAGCGCCGAGAAATCGAGGTAGGTCGGATACTTTTGGGACAGACCTCGTATAAAAACTTTCTTTTGCAACTTTACCGCGAAAAAAACCAAGAACATGAGTTCAAATAATTAAATTTGCTCGCTTAGTTTTAGATATCTGCTAATACACACACGTACGTACATACGCACACACACCCACACTTACACATGCACGCACGTACATACAAACGTACGCAAACACAGACGTATACACTCACTCCCACACACACATTTACATACATACACGCACCCAGTAATGTATTTTTATCCTGATATCATAAAATATTCTTATATACCTAATCATCAATGCTTCCCCTGTAACAAGCAAAAGTTTTAGAGCTAGAGACACATTTACTTAATGAAGAATTTCTATGATTGTAACATCATAAATCGTAATAACATTTTCTTCTTCCTACAAGAACCATTGTGATGGTAAAAGTTGTGCTAAAATCATTATACATTTCCGCAACATTTTTTTTCCCGCCAATGCATTTTTTCGAAAATAACTTTTCCGTATATTAATATATATTTTCAATAAATTCTAGTTCTTGCCGGAAGACCCTTTTTTTAGTCAATAAAGTGGCCATAGTTAAGTCGGAAATAAAGTTCTATGTGCAACACGGAAATAATCTTCGACTTTATTCGCTTGTTACATAATGTACTATTTATTTGCTATTCGATGCGTTTTTGGTTTATTAGAGATTTTCGATTTTCGAGTTTTAGTTTTTTGGTTTTATTGGTACGTTAGAAATAATATCATCGATTTGTTGTAAATGCATTTAAAAGAGCATAAAATAACCTATTTTTTCCTACCCGAAATTTTGGATGAGCGATTTCGACGGTTGAGTGGAAAAAGAGGCTATAACTCGGCTTTCGCTTAGAAGAAGAGGTTAACTCAGTTTTCGATTGAAGAAGAGGATAACTCAGCATTTGCTTGAAGAGAGGCTAACTCGGCGTTAGCTTGAAGAAAAATCTAACTCGGAAATCGCGTGAAGGGGGGGGGGGCTATTCTAACTAATTATTTAATTTTGTAAAGAGTTTAAGTGTAAAAAATGGGAAATTTAATTTTTTCGTTAACTATCCGCTTTGCTATTTTTTATTATTACTCTTCATAAAATTAAATACGAGAAATAATCAGTTAAAGTAGCCCTCCTTTATGCGATTTTCGAGTTCGTCTCTTCTTCAAACGAACGCCGAGTTATACGCGGAAACGTCATTTTTTATTTAATCGGTCATATCTGGAAAATATAATGGAAATTTTTGAATATTTAAATTTGATGTGATTAAGAATATGGAGAAGAATATTCAGTCAAATTTTCAAGTTTATACCCTTTTCTCTTTTCGAGAAAAAAATAATTTTGTGAGAAATATCAATTCTGTATTTCCAACGATTACTGGAGTAAATAAGCAGCTTCTTATCTGAAACTTTCCAAAAAGGTAGCTTTTCACTATCTCTGGATGAGTTCTTTGCGCATATCGTAATGACCTTTATATTTAGATATATTTGAGGTTATGTATGTTTTGAAATTTTTTTCGATCGCTTATATCTCGAGAATGACGTGGTCATTTTATATCGCACATGGTTCATCTATTTCGTTTTTTGATGAAGATTAAAAATCAAAAAGAATTTCAAAGATTCATTGATTCGTTTTTGTTTTATAACGATTTTTATATTTTACGATATTCTCATAATTTGATAAAGCTAATTATTTTGATATGTTAGAAATAATATAATTGATTTTGTATAAATGCATTTGAAAGAGCATAGTATTTGTTATTTATTCTGATACTAACTTTTGGAAAAGCCATTACTCTTCTTTTGTTTTACACAAAACGTCATTTTTTATTTAATTTGTGAAAAAAATATTTTCTACTTGAACGATTAGGTACTAGATCAAATCGTTTTCGAATCAATGTGGTCGATAGATTTAGATTGCTAAGATATTTGAAGTTATATAATTTATACAATTGTTTTCACACTGTACACCTGTAGACCAAACTATTTTTCCGAACGTGCCGGTTAAGCAGCTTACGCCATAAACTATTTAATTTTTTAAGGTCATTAACGGGCACATTCGGAAAAATAGTTAGCTCTAGAATGTACATTTCAAAAAATGTAAAAATGAATATGACTCGTACTTTTCTTCTAGAAGGTCAATTTATAGCAAAAAAAGTACCTTAAAGAAATATAAAAAAAAATTACATTTTCTGTAAATTTCAAGATAAAGTAATAATTGTTGTTAAAATACCCGACTGCACTATTATGGATTGTTTCGTTGACTCGTCTTAGATAAGGACGAAGATCCGGAAAGTCCGCGTATTTTGCGTCACATCGAGCTTATCGACGACGAAGCCGCCGAATACGGCATAAAAATTGTGAAGATGAGTGACCGGTTAATGGCCAAGAAATACGGATTCCGCAACCCTCCTGGTATTACGTACTTCCGCAAAGGCAAGTACATTAATTATGACGGAGACATTGACGACGAAGAGGAGATACTGGATTGGTTGACTAATCCTGAAAATATGGAACTCAATGATCATATCGAAAGAGTCAATAGAAAGATGTTTCAAAAGATCAGGCAGAATTCGGATTATGTTGCAGTATTTTTCTGTAAGTATATCAATAATAATATAAAATACACAAATATAATTTTGAGTTGTATAGAGAAAATCAAGAAAATAGTAGCATTAATTACAATTTTAGTTTATCAATTTTAGTTTCATTTAGAATTCTTTGTTCGAATTGAAGTTTAAAAAAAAGTTTATAGACCCTACTGCAAAGGATTCTTTCAAAAATATTAAAAAATTTGTCGCTATAAAGTTGCATGCAGGTACGTTGTATACACTTCCTGCAGTTCCATCACCATTTGGGAATCGATTTCTGGTACCTGTAAATAAAGCTTGATGCCCGTAGTTTTAGCAAATACGGTCTGGAATCTACCCTAGTGGAAATGATATTTGTGCCATGGTTTGTTAAAGTTTGACAGAGGTTGCCAGAGTACGCCAAACGTCGGAAAAACGTGTTAAATTAGCAGTTTTGGCACACATATGATAAATTTTGGCACACTCTTGGCAAACTTTGGCAAACTTTGGCAATCTTTGGCAAGCTTTTGTATAACCGATTTACAAACTGTAGTAGAATATATACTTTAATGTGAAAATCAGTTGTGCCAGTTTGCCAAAGTTTGCCCAATTTGCCAAAATTTACAAACTTTATTCCACTAGGGTGAGTGAGAGAGCTAAAAACATTAATATTGCTCATATACGCCATGCTAAAAATACGATATATCGACGGCTGAGCGGAAGAAGTAATTGGCTCATATTTTTTTAGAGTTGACAAAACACATCGTAATGCTAGGAATTATTGTCTAAAGAAGCCGTCCTTCACGCGTTATCTGAGTTGATCTACTCTTGGGGCGCGCTCCGAGTTAACCTCTTCTTCTAGTGAAAAAAGGTTCATGTGATAGAACTGCGGATTTTATTGGTAGGAATCAGAAAACGATCCCCAAAGTTTTATCGAAAAATATGACCCGGACTCGGTATACTCTCCTTCTGAATCCAGTCCTATTCATAAAAGCTCACGGGGGAGCCCTACAAATAAATCGTCACAAATAAGTCGATTATTGTAAATTTTCTGTTCAGAAATTAACAGATACCAGGGAATGAATATATATTGAAGAAGAAGACAATTTTAATGATTTCTCATTATTCTTACTTATTAAATATTCAATCGAGAAAAAAGGTTGAGTTGTTGAAATTAAACTTTGGCGCTATGGAAAATAAAATGGCTGATCTGAACCAACCACCGAAAAAGTTATAGAAATCGTGCGTGCGAGACCTGATTATACGTGCTTATACACCTCTGACATCCCCCGGTCGCGTCTGAGCGAGGAGATAGCAAAAATCCTGTTACACACGAATATTTTCATTAATGAAGCTTTGAGTTCCGCAGTGTACTCAGAATTTAGAAGTCTTAAAGTAGTTATTATGTTATTATGTCAAGGCTTTATTATGTTCAAAATACATGTAGTTATGATCAAAGTGTGGGAATTTATATATAAAAATTATTGACCAAAGTTATAGTCTATTTAAGCCATATTACATAATAAAATTTAAAAAATAGAAGAATTTTCGCTTAAGGTAGTTATCCCCCAACTATGTGAGTCAAAATAAAGCTAAAAAATACAAATCTAAATGTATATGAATTTGTAAAATAAGAATAGTGCAAAAGAATTATTTTCATGTTGTTTAAATGCAATTAAAACGAAAAATATATAAATTACAAAGGAAACATCAACTTTTGAATTACATAGTTATGATCAAAAGTGCGATTTACGATCTTTGGATTAATAATATTTCTTGCTCAATCGCTAGAGCTGAAATAAACTCATATTCATGAATTTTTTATTGAAATCGCCATATTCTACTGAAATTCAACCCGAAACAGGTGGAATTCGACCCGAAACTGAACTTTAGATGAGCATAACTCAAAATCTATATGGTACAGCAATTTGAAATTTTGCAGGGATATTCTTTGATTTCTTGCCACTCTTTGATGCAGAAAATTGTTACAGCGCTGATTAAAACCTTTTGCTCAAAAGATAAGAATTGATTTTGCTCAAAGTTTCTCGAGACACATTGTACACATACACGCACACGCACACACATTATTATTATTTTATGTTATTAAACACAAGGTTTTAATCAGCGCAATAACAATTTTCTGTATCAAAGAGTGGCAAGAAATAACGTGAAAAAAGATACGTCGATTTCTAATTGGAGCTTGCGAGTTACGTCTTTTTTATTAGGACCCATCGAAATATTGTTATCTGCCAAAGTTTGATTAAAAATTTTAAACGCTAAAAGAGTTACCGCATAAGAGGTATGTGCTCAGGTAGAGTAAAAATGTCCCTTCACAGATTCTGAAAAAAGCTATTTTTCATCTCAACAAATTAAAATACACGTTTAACGTTTTTCAAACATGTTTTGTATATTAAATTCTACCAATCACGCAATGTTTTAAGGGATTTTTAATTATAACGTAGGTGTGCCATAAAAAATATGAGTTTTTTAAACTAATGACACCATTTTGTTTTTATAGGTGGCACGCTTTAGTGGCCGCCTCCGATAGTATCCATTTTTCTATCTTTATAACTATATTATGTTTTTTGTATTTTATAATATCAGAGCTATTTAACCACGATTCTTGTAAATAGACTATGTCGTAATTGTTAATTGATAATTCTAGAATATGCTTCTTCTCTCTCAAGCTACGGCAATTCCATTGTAAAGTTTTGAGATTATTTTTGTCCATTTTTTATCTGTATGGAAAGGAGGTAATTGCTGTGATTGACTACTGAATGTTTTATTTTTTTTAAATATGGTTGTATACTGGGAAAAAAGGTATTAGTATTTAGGTATAATTCTTTTGAGTTCTTGTAAAACAGTTTTGTTTTTTTGGATTTTTCACTAGTTGGGATTTATGTTTACTCGAATTTCTGAATTGGTTCTTAGTAACTACTTGATGTTTAATTGATATAATTATATTTTGGTTTTTATCATAGATTATTTTTGTATACATTTTAAAATTACGCTTTGTACTTGTTGCAGCACACTTTTTTCTTACTCTAATATTACTTTTAGTTTTAAGCGTTTATGTTTTATATTAAAATAAGATTAATATTAGTATTAAATTCCAGTTAAATTACTTAATTTAATTTTTTATCGGATTTTACTTGGTTATTGCTGGGATGTTTGTTGTAATAGGGAATTTGCACGAATTTTAAATTTAATTTTATTTGATAATATACTTAAAAATAATATACTTCCCAAGACAGTTTTATTTTTAATGCCTTATTTATTTATTTATTGATAGTAACATTTTAAATCACTATTTGAATCGATGTCACGTGACATCATCAACACGAGCGTCAAACAAGATAAAGCCAGCGCCATTTTGGCGACTGATAAGGGGCTATTGTAAAATTAGATATCGTCAACTAGAGCAAAAGTTGACAAAACAGTTGAGACTTTTTTCTTTTTCATATATATACCAATTCATATATATATATATATATATATATATATATATATATATATATATATATATATATATATATATATATATATATATATATATATATATATATATATATGAATTACTGAACACGCCACAATGATTAGAAAAATGCCACAATACTACTTTCATAGTTTATTAAATTTAATATATATCATTCAGTTTTTAGGAGGTTCTATTGGTATATATATATAACACGCCACAATGATTAGAAAAATGCCACAATACTACTTTCATAGTTTATTAAATTTAATATATATCATTCAGTTTTTAGGAGGTTCTATTGGTATATATATATATACCAATAGAACCTCCTAAAAACTGAATGATATATATTAAATTTAATAAACTATGAAAGTAGTATTGTGGCATTTTTCTAATCATTGTGGCGTGTTCAGTCACTGCGTTTACCTTATAAGATGGACTTAATTTGTGAACAAACTTCTTAAAGGGATCGGATTCTACCATAAACAAGGAGTCTTACAGACAAAGAAATAATTCGCTAATACTTGATTTAATTCACAGTTCTTCATTACATGATTTATAATAATAATAAATACAATAAAAACTTTACAATAAATACTATAAAAACGCAGAAAAAGCTTTGTACGCATGCACGTGTCATTGTTTATATTTGCAACATACTTGTATATGCCTCAGTATCGTGTAACAAATTTACCTATTCAATATGTTTCTTAAGTACTTATTGTATATAAAAAAAATTGGATTATTTTAGATAAATTAAAACTATTTTTTACTTTATATGACAGATAGATGAATGATAAATTGAAAGAATATGAACCAATTTTTTCTGTGATATTTATCAATAAACAAATTTTTAATCAACTCCTCTTGAAGAAAGCATTCTGTTATAGTAGTTAGCATCGGCTTTTTTTGAAAAATCATCGAGAGACAAAGACATACTTTTACAAATCCCTCGAAAAGATTAAAATGGAAGCTATGTCTGAAATTGTTTTAAAATGGTTTGAATTTTAAGATTTTCAAAATTTTTTAAATTTTAGTGAACTTAATAAATATTCTTTATAAATAAGGCCAGTATTTGACGCAAAGCCTTTCTTTGGTGCGTATTTATATATAAAAATTCGGTGACAAATTTATTAGAACCCCCCCCCCCTCTCCCACGGTGGGTAGTTTTAAAAAATGGTTTTGAAGTAAACAACAATATTTGCAAATAAAACGATACATACGCACATATCTTTAGACAGCAACGACTGCAAGCAATGTAGCCGCGTCTTGAGTGAGATTGAGCACATCGACGACGAAGCTGATGGCGCTGGAATAAACTTTGTGAAAATCGACGATAAACAATTGGCCAAGGAATTTGGAGTTTTTGCACTACCCGGAATTCTTTTCTTCAAGTTGGGCTCAAAAGAACCGGTTATTTACGCAGGTAAAGCGACATTACTAAAGTAATTTGAGAGGTAGAATATTTATTTTTGAAGAGAAAGCATAAAGTAAAGCTTTGATTTAGGCGATCTGTACGATGAACAACAAATTCTACAGTGGCTAATGACGCAGAAGGATCCATCCGGAGAGATGATAGAGGCTCTTGATGGCGAGGATCTACTCCACATGATTCGCGAATCCGAGTCTCTGGCTGTGTACTTCTGTAAGTCTGACAGTCCTTGGGCCGCTGCGAACTGCCAAGCAGGAATGTATCTCTAGCCTGCTGCAATTCTCTTTCTCTGTCTCTTCCTAATTTACTTATTCAACGCGCACTGACGCTACATCAATTATTCACTACAAATTGCAGCTCTATATCTTAATCTACCTTTTTTATTATATTCACTAGCACAATTTATTTTTAATTTCATATAACTTATTAATCTTTTTCTCATTTTATTATTTTAATCATTTTAATCGTATCAGTGCGCACTTTCTTGTTGCACACGGTAATAATAAGCAGTACGATACTACTATTTTATCAACTTAATTTTTAACATGTAAGGAAAATCGGTTCGAAATTGAGGGCTGGATTAACTTCAACGACTTGAATATTTTTTAACCCCCGCTTTACCGAGTTAGATTTAGTCACGTTGTTTACAACGTGTGGTGAATCAATCACCCCAACCAAAATATTTGCTTTAGCTTCGATCAATATAGATACATGTTTTGAGACGTTAGGAATCAAAATACACTATTATTAGAAAATGTCTGTATCGATGTGTGCCTGTGTGTGTATGGATATGGATAAAAATTACTCTGAATATACACGGTAAAAATTATTGTTTCAGTGCTCATTTTTTTTTGTTGAAAGGGGGCTCAAAATTATTTCTTTTTATGCCTATTTGCTTTTTGCGAGTTTTGATTTTTGAGTTTGTTTTTCGTTGTTTTTAGGTAAGTTAGAAAGAATATCATCAATTCAGTGAAAATGCATTTGAAAAAGTATAAAATTAACTACCTTTTCCGACCCGAAATTTTTGATAAGCTATTACCATTGTTTTGTTATATACGTAAACGTCATTTTTTGTTTAAACGGTTATGTTTGAGAAATGTAAGATATAAAAATTTTTTAAATATTTTGAGATGATTAGGATTATGGAGAAGAATATTTAGTAAAATTTTTAAATCCTGATCTTATTCTTTTGACGAATAAAAAATTGTAAAAAAGATCGTTTTTCTTTCCCCAACGATAACTGGAATAAATCGGCAACATTTGATCTGAAGCTTTCCAAAAAGTTACCTAACTTTTTGATATCTCTTGACTGAGTTCTTTGTCCAGATCATGATGACCTTTATGTATAGTGATATTTGAGGTTAAGGAAATTTTTTTTTAATTTGTTCGTTTATATCGAGAACGGCGCGGTCATTTTTTACCAATCAGGGCTCATTTATTTTCGTTTTTCAATAATGATTCGAAATTAAAAAGAAATATCAAGATCATAGACTCGTTTTGGTTTTATATCGGTTCTTCTATCTTACGATATTCTGAAATCGATAAGGTAAATTATTTCGGTATGTTCGGTATGTAAAATATCAGATTAAAACCAATGAAATCGATTAAAGTTGAATCAAGTTCAACCGATTTTAATAAATTCAATCGATTTTCTAACTTTGGTCGAATAAAAACTTACCGCCTTTAATATATTTGAATTGCAGTCGCGTCTAATGTGTTATTTTTGTCTTAATTTTAATCAACGTCAATCAACTTTTATGGATTAGCTTATTAGAATTTTAATCAATTTCATTTTTTACATCATATACCAATCGATTTTAATCGACTTTTATAGATGTAACAGTTTATCAATACCAATGCGACGAATGAGTATCTTCTTTGTTACTATATAAGGAAAATTAAATTAAGGAAAATAGAGCAGATTTATTGATCGCATCCGATGTTAAATTTTATTATTGACAGTTCATTAGTTTTTAATTCATTATTTAATATTATTAATAAATTCTACCATATATATGTATGTCAAATTTTTTCTACGTAGTCAAAATTAATTTCTTGTATTCACACCATAACTAATGTATTGAAAAGTAATATCCCTAAACCTGTAGAAATTTGATCGACAAGATCACTTGGAATCCCGTGTTCAGTGGATGAGGAGCTTAATAGCTATGGTGATTTTATATGAGGTTTTATACAGTGAAGGTGGGGTGCCCCCTTAAATCTGTTTTTTCCAACAGAGTATGCAAGGTCTTTTTGCTTCCTCAGTGAGGAAGCTTTGTGATGTTAAAAAAGAGGTTTGCTAAAAACATTTTATTGTTAACAATTTATGAACATAAGCTTATAATTTTTTTGTAGGTACAATGCTACGGGTCGTTTCACTAAAAAATCATTGATAAAAAATCACACCTTTTTGAGTTATAGTTTAGAAAAAGATACAGTATTTTAAAACTAGGTGTAACCGTACGGATAAAAATGGATGGAACCCGTGTGTGTGTGTATCTGTGTGTGTATGCGTATGTGGGTGTGCGTGTCTGTTCGTGTTTGTGTTGGACGTTTGTGATTGTGGGCGAGTGTATATGTGCGTGTGTGTGGGTCTGTGCGCGTGTAGTGTGTCTATGTGTCTGTAAGTGTGTGTGCGTATGTGTTCGTATATATGGGTCTGTGTGCGTATGTATATGTATGTGTGTAAGAGTGTGTATGTACGTGTGTGTGCGTGTCTGTGTGAGTGTGGGTGTCTGTGTACGTGTATTTTTTTTTTTTTTTTTTTTAATTAACGTTGCCATGTTTGTGCTCCCATGTGGTGCTACTCGACGACGGGGGTCTGCGGTGTGTTTGTAAACAAATGTACGTGTATTTATGCATGTGAGTCTGTAAGTGGATGTGTGCGTTTGTGTGCGTATCCGTGTGTCCGTGTGTATATCTATACGTGTGTCTGTGAGTATGGGTCTGTGTTCATACTCGTATATATGTATGTGTGCGTGTCTGTGTAAGTGTGTGTGTAAGTATGTATAAATATGTATCCTATGCATGCAATTTGTGAATTGTATTTGTATATATAGATACAGTGTATGTGTAAAAAGATAAATTAAAAGAATTAATATTTCTTATATGAAACGACATAGAAACTTGGTTCAAGAAATAGGCACCCCTGAGTGGCCTAGAGCATGTTTATAAATTTCTATTAAAATTGGTTGGATAGATTCAGAGGAGTATAATGTCATAAATGTGCACTCTGTGGGGAATAGAGGGCTTCGCCCGATTCGCTTTGCTCAGTAGGCTCTGATAGATTAATTTATTAAAACAAAGACAAAATAAATTGGAACAATGTATTTATTTTGATGAAGCTAAGTGCTAATGAATTGGTAGCGGGTTTTTTCGTTGGGGTGACGGTGATTACTTCACCTCACTTGGGAAAGCGAGAGTTAATTGAAACGTATTTGAAGGTTGTGGATTGAAATAAGGATATGAGTATAACAACTTTAAAATAAATCGAAATAAGCCTAATATTTTGTATTGCTTTCTCAAATAGAAAGCTTTGTATTTTTATTGCTTGAGTATTCATTTGAATATATGAATGCTTTAAGAGGTTGCTCATTTGAGCTTTAAAAATGTTCTTCAAATATTTCTCTTATAATAATAAAATTTTCGTCATAATAAATTACCAATATTGTCAATGCCACATTTAGTTAAGGAACTTTGCGACGTGCACGATTCTAGGTAATACGATAAACGAAATTTCTTTCGACAGTTATTCGACTTTTTTTGACACGTACTAAAACTTAAGCGAAGCAATCTTTTAAAATTGTTTGTTGTTGTTTGTAGAAAGCCACTTAACACTTTGATAATTATTAATATACATTTTTTCAAAAATTGGATCTTTTTTTAAAAAATAAAAGCAAAAAAAATTTAAAGAATCAGTGCTTCGTTTTAATTGTACTATATGTAAAAAGAAGTCCAATAACCATCAAAGAAGAAATCGTTCAGCGTATCACCTACAATCATATATGTTGCAATGTTCCTCAAATTAACACGATATTGACAATGATGATTTATTATGACGTGAAGGATAAAATTTTTGAAGTTTACATCTGAAAATATAATGGTATCAGATATATATCGTCCACAATTTTTTATGTTGGTTCGTTTTAAAAGAAAAGATTTTTGTAAACTCAATAAAGAAATTTTAGATTTTAAACCAGACCTGCCCTCTTAAGGAGGTTCTATCAGCATATATATGTCATAAAAATCAAATATTTATTACTACAATTTAATCTCACATAATGATATGAAAGTGAATGAAATACAAAAAAGAAGTTTTTGTCAAAGTAAAAAAAATTCGTTTAACGAAATTCCGTTATTGTAAAATTAGATAATTAGAAAGAAGAGTAAAATAAAGTTGTATGATCACGGTAGGGTGCAGGGAGGGGCGCTATGATACGAGTATCGTATACTATTTTGTAGTCCAAATTACTGCACCGTGCTTATTACCCACGCTAGGCTCGGGCCCTACCGCACGGTGCTACAATGGACTGCTTAGGGCACGGATAGGCGTGACAGCGGACTTAGGTCAGGCAGTGCTATAAGATAGTATATGATACTCGTATCATAAGTCTTCTTTCGTAGCACGACGCTTAGCGCTCTCATTACGCTCGGGCGCTAATACACACCGTGCTGTACAGGACTACTTAGGTCACACGTACCGTAATGTACTATTTTGACAAAATTGAAAAATCAGACAAATTTTGAACAAATCTATAAGAAAGTGGATGAATTTATTTTGCACTCATAATTTTTATATAATTTTAAAAAAATGTAATGATTTATAAGTAATTCTTTTTGCTGGGGGGGTCCACCCCCTGAGTCCCCACCAGGACATCATCCAACACCCCTGCTTCCTACCCAGCGCCCCTCCCTGCACCTTGCCATGATCATACAACTTTATTTTACTCTTCTTTCGTATATCAATATTTATTAAGGAAGTAGCCCGTGTCAGATACCTATTTGAGTTAATAATATACTGCAATTTGCGTGTTTGGTTTGCCATGGGAATAATCGAGTGCCTCGATAAAAGTAGATAATTTTCTTCCAGGGTCTCGCCATCGACCTTCTCACACTCGTTTAAAAAAATAGTATGTCCAACGCGTGCGCTCAGGTGATTTTCGTGTGATACAATGTACTATTTTATATCGGTACGCCCCCTGACATTTTTCAGGGAACAAAATGATTCCTTTAAAATTAAAATCGGATAACAAACAAAAACGTTTTCACTGTTTTTGCAATAACGAATTTCGATAAAAAAAAATTTTTATGTAGACGAGGATACCTTGTTTTATAATATATTGATTTAAATATCATTAAGAGAGTTTAAATTGTAGTAAAAGGTGTTTTTATTTTGAAGTCACTATGACGATAGAACCTCCTTAATAGAAGAATATTTTGAAGTAAAATGAGCTTTTCGTATTATATGAATTTATTATTTTTATAACGAGTACTTATTTATACTTCCAAGGGTTAGCTCACCTTCAGCACGTAAAAATCACAAAATATCCTCAAAGATTTTGGATACGGAGGGTAGGCTGACCCGTTAATAATAAATGGATATTTATGTGATGATACAAATGTACTGCTTTCTGCTAGCAATTATTAGCAATAACAAACGCTGCAACTTACATTTCAAAAAGTCAGATTTAGGAGGAACTAATTTTTAATAAATGTCACTGTTATCGTAATATTTTCTCAGCAGGCTCGAGAATCTTGTAGATACTTTCCCTGTTCATCCGAAAAAATACCCGTTTTTCTTTAAATAGTTGTAAAAAGATCAAAAACAAAAATGTGTCTACTACTGTCGCAGGGAACAAAACGTTTTGCGACATATGCCAATCAAAAGCGTATCGTAAGCAGAGGCGACATAAGCAGGAACAGAAGCTCACAGATGGCGAAGGACACGAAGAAGCGCCCGATGGTACAAACGTCAACCTAAAATTCAATCCCCTTATACCTCATGAATGATTTCTCATTGATAATTCCAGTTAGATACACATTTTTTCCTTAGACTTTTAGAGACCTCAAGATCATTTCGTTTTTACCCTGCAATAAATCGTCCCTCATTTTCTTATCTTTTTTATTATACTTTATCATGAGTTTCCAAGAACTTGATTATACCTAAGGGTCGTACAAGTGAATGTTTTATAATGCTTTATGAAATAGCTTTTGCTTTTTAATTTGCCGTGTTTTATTTAATTTATCTGCTTTTTTACTAACAATAAATGTTTTAACAATCATGTTGTATAATATAATAATATTCTTTTATAATGCCAAAAAAATATTTAGTTTAATTAATATACTGTAAACAAAAGTTTTACAAATCAATATCAATATATATATATATATATATATATATATATATATATATATATATATATATATATATATATATATATATATATATATATATATATATATATATATATATATATATATATATATATATATATATATATATGCAAATTAAATGAATTAGTTTTTAAATAAAATACACATTTTGTACGTACATAAATGCTTAATTTTTCCAATTAAGATTTACACTTCAAGATAAACTCAATTCCAAGTTTTTTTTATTCGTTTACATTATAATACTCATTCCGTATGAAATAGTATATTATGCAACAGGTGCGTAAAATGCGATTTTACACACGAGAAGCGATCGACGCGCCCGAGTCGCAGACAAGTGACAAAGTTCTAATAATCGACTAAATATCGGAATGTTATTTGTAGAATCTGTAATAGAATTTATCAGTGGCATTCGGTTTATCAGTGCAAAAGCTAGAAAGTTTTTTAAAAATAATTAATTGATCTTATAAGGGTACAGTTTGTAGATCTCTTCTTAAAGCAGGGAATTTTGACTTCAAGAAAATTTAATGTATTATGTTTACTCCCGTTTGGTCACCATATCAGTGTATGATATTTGTAAGATTGATTATCTAAATTTACAGCTTTAAACTGAAAAAGAAATGTTAGGAATTTATTGGGTCTACAATTAAAAAAATAAGTGAATTGTAAATATTTTTTTGTAACTTAATTGACAAGGTACCTATCTTCATAAAGCATCATATAGCACCAGGTTTATTTTATATTTCGTTTAAATTCTAATTTAAACGTGTAACTTTCAATATTCGGTAAAACTAATAGTGAATTTCGTTAATTAAAATGACTGACAATGTTGAAATAAAATTGAAAATTAATCGGCATAAATAGAATATACGTTGCACAAACAATATTATGTTTTATTTCTTTAGATGGTCACGGAATAGTGCGCGATGATTATTAGTTCGGCAATAATGATTAATGAGTAAAGTAGGTTTCTTGATTGTAAAGTTCTTTCGCAGATAGTGATGATTGCGAGCATTGCGCTGGTATTCTCGAGGAATTAGAAAACATCGATGATGACTGCGATAGACATGGAATCACGTTTGTAAAAACTGAAGTAAGTTTTTTCAAATGTCGTTTGGAAATACAGTAAATCTACGTTAATACGAACTTGAAGGGACCGGGATTTCAGTTCGTGCTAACCGGGTGTTCGTGTTAAGGAAGTAATGGGGATCCTTGATAACCCGAATTAATAACGAAATTAATAAAAATAACACATACAATAAGCTTCAAAAGTACAATTTTTTAAAAGCATTGTATGGAAAGTATTTATTTAGAAAAATTAAAGTATGAAATTTAATCTGTAAATTATACCTTCTTTTAAAAACCTGTATCTTTAGAAGCAAAAATCCGAGGATAATTTTTCAAAAATCAAATGAAAGAAAAATGTATTCTCTTTAAAACATTACTAGAATATTTCTTTCACATCGACATTAAAGAAGTTATCATTGTTTCATAACTATAGAAACACTTTCAATTTTTAGACGCACTCAAATCAATGTAAATTTTGTATCTAGTTTTCAAATTCTGTTTAAACCATCCGTGAACTTGTCATAAGTTAATATAGAAAGAAATTCTGGAAACGTTTGAAAGAGAATAAAATTTCCTTTAATTTTCTTTTTGTAAAATTATCCTCCGATTTTTGCTTCCAAAGTTACAGGTTTTTAAAAAAAAGATATAATACACGCATTTAAACGTGAAAATTTCTGGCGTTTCTATAGTTATGAGACGTGCTTTATAATTATATTTGTATATAAAAATAATATTTAAAAATTATTTTGGTAAAAATTAATCTTCGATTGTTATTTTACGAAGAACTTTCCGATTGTTACAGTCATATTCAAAAGTAATAAGGTTTGATGAATTAGCAAACTAGACAATGTACAAACGTCATTTGTAAAAACGTAGTTTTGCAATGTTTGATATAATACCGACAAATATTGAGAATACAATTTAATCCTAATATGTAAAAAAAATCTATTTAATTAGAGTTTGAAGTATTTTTATTTAACTATGACATTTAACTGAACTCAAGTTCAAAATTTACTTTCCATTATACCAAAAGATAAATGACTCGAAATAGTTCGCGTAAACCGAATATTGGAACCTGTTTAACTCTGCCGGGATCGTAATTTCAGTTCGTGATAAAGCGAAATTCGTGTAACTGAGTACGTGTTATCGTGGATTTACTGTATTTAGAAACTTCAGAGCAAGAAATAATGTTATATTACATTTAATTTTAAGGACTTTAAAGTTGCCGAAGACTACGGAGTTACAGATTTTCCAGTTTTGGTATATTATGAAAATCAAATACCAAATGTTTTTGAAGGAAATCTTGAAGAGGAAGAAGAGGTGCTACAGTGGTTGATTACGCAAAAAACGGAGGATCGCATCGAGTTAATAACTCGCACTATGCTTGAATCCTTTGTTGAAGACACGCAATATTTAGCTGTCTATTTCTGTGAGAAAAAAAATTAATTTTTTTATCATTCTGCTTTTAATTAAAATTCTGCAATATTCATTATGATGGAAATAGTACATTGTGCAACTGGAGGAGGGGATTCGTTTTTTTAAAGCGAGGATGATGATTGAGCACGAGGGGAAGTCGAGGGCGCCGAAGATAGACGAACACGAGTGCTCAAATCATCATCCGAGTGTGAAAAAGCCCTTTCCACCCGCGTTACACATCGTATATTATTTAATAAGTATGTGTATAGGGCCTTTTTCATGCATGCAAAGGGAATGGGGAAATGGGCATTATGAGTCGTCCACTAGACCTGAGAAATTCAGGAGCGGGACCTAATATACATTACCTCCCGCGGCAGTAGGAGGATTCGCTTTGCAAGCATGGAAAAGAGCCTTTTTCATACACGTGTTGAGAAAATATTTTTGCTATTATTTATTCTTTAACAGATAAACAGAACTGCTTCATTTGCGATGAGATACTCGAAGGATTGGAAAAAATCGATGATGAGTGCGACGTTTTTGGAATCCATTTAGTAAAAATACAAGATCCTCAATTAGCTAAACGGTATTCTATTAAAACTTTTCCAGCACTTGTCTACTTTAGAAATGGAAATCCGCTGTTATTCGAAGGTAATGTATGGATTTTTCCAAACTATTTTATGTTGCATAATGCAATTAATAATACAATTTTATCCCATAATCCATAATATTCAGGCGATTTGCAAAATGAAGAGTCAGTACTCGAATGGTTAATAGACGACGATAATCGCGAATTAGCCGATGAAATTGAATCAGTAAACGGAAGAATGCTAGAAAGACTATTAGAAGAATCACCATTTCTTGCAGTCTTTTTCTGTATGTACTAAGAATGAGAAATTTATATTTACAATTGAGCATATAATACATACAAATTGTTTTGCTGTAATTACAGATGACGAAGATTGCCCCGAATGTGACGAGATTATGGAAGCTTTAGAAAAAATTGACGGTGAAGCTGATCTATTTGGAATAGATTTTGTTAAAGTGTCATCTTCAGAAGCCGCCGAAAAATATGGCATACTTAACGTACCTTCTTTAGTTTATTTCCGCAAAAAAACACCTTTAATTTATGATGGAGATCTCACACAAGAGGACAAAATTTTACAGTGGCTTACGTCACAGGATGTATTCGAAATAAAGAACGAAATTGAAGAAGTAAATAAGAAGATGCTGGATAAGCTACTCGACGAAAATGAATTTCTAGCTGTATTCTTTTGTAAGTCTCTAAATATTTTTTTGTAACACAAGCACGATTTTCGCGTTTTTCTGTGCCTATTAAGCGGGCTTAAAGGACTTTTTGACCTCGTGTGGTTGCAGTACAGGGTCTAAAAAAGCCCATTTTGCGCCCTAGGTCCAAAATATACTATTTCATGCTCGTATGCTATATGCAGGTATGTTAATATGTAATTATTTTTAGATGAACATGGTACAAGAGAAAGCGATGAAGTGAACGAAAAGCTCGAGAATATTGACAGTGAGACCGACAATCTTGACATTACTTTCGTGAAGATGGCGGATCCTCGATACGCAAGAAAATGGGGCGTGACAAAGTTGCCCGCGATAGTTTACTTCCGGAAGCGTTTCCCTAGTATTTACAGAGGTAGAGTGCCGATGTTGAAAGATGATTTCTCGCTTGTAGAGGATGGCGTCAAATTCTGACCAGATATTGTGCATTTTTGTTACCAGGCGACTTGAAGAAGGAAGAGGATGTGCTAGACTGGCTGCGCAAGAACCGCTTCCGACAGCCCGAGCTCAACATCTACATGTACATGCTGATAGCGGTGGCGATTCTCTTCGCCATGTACACGGGCTTTCTGCTCTCGTGCTTCCGCTCGGAACCACCGCCGCCCGTGGCTCATCCCAAGCAGGCGTGAGCCTTTCCCACCTACCAGCCTGCACTCGAAACTTTTATTTCACATTTCAGTATGTGCATCGATTCGCGACAAGCAGCTCGTCTGTATATTTTCTACTTGCCTGCTCTTCTCTACTGCTACTCATCTTCTTTTTATCAACAGTCCGACAATCATTGATTCACCTTAACCAGTCGCGCACGGTATAATTCACAATACTCAAGCTAGTTACTCCCAATATAAATTTTTACAATTTTAAAACACTTCAAGCTGAACCTATAGCCAACTTTTTTTGGCTTTCTCATTATATTTTACCTTTAATTAAAGTCAACATTTGTCATTTTTAATAATTCTAGCATACCGTGCTTATGTGATTATCAAATTGATTTATTTTAATTAATATGCTACGTTTATTGCAATCTATAATCGCAATGATTTTCGGCAGTAGAATAGTCCGGGTATAGTCAGGACGTCCTTATTTTTTCTTTTTTTTTACAATAAATTTATCTTTAGGAGACTGCTCAAGAAAATAAATAATAATTTTGCCATTTTAGTTATGATAGAAGTAAACAACATTATAATCAGCAGCAACATAGCTAAATTATTGACACTTCGATATGTATACAAAAAGAAAGCAAAAGCTTACGAGTGCTTGTGTCTGCTGGTCAAACGATTTTGGGACCACCGTACTGACCTACTTTATTTAAAATCGATCTTGCCAAAGTGCACTAAGGAACTTGATTCAATCGAGTACTGCGGAAGTAGATGAGAAATTTAAGGTCAAACATGTAATTTAATAAACACTCGCGTACACATACACGTGAGCGCGCTGCCCTCGAGTGTTAATCAACCGTCTATCTATGCTGTTCATGAGTCTTGTCACAGTTTTTTTTATTTCAAATATAATGAAACCAATAAAGAATCATGAGCTTTTAGCCACCAAATTTAAAATCAATAATTATACCTACACAACTTTCTTCATTTTTCTCCACTATTAAATTTAATGTCTTTTTTATACCTTTCAAATTACATTTAGTTGCAGAAAAAGGTTTATACCTAAAATGTAAAATCAATATTCAGTAATCAAAATAGTTTTCAAAAATGCATAAGATTTTTTAACAAACTACAGTTTGAAATTGTGAATAGCATTTAGTTTGAATCTACAAAAGTTATTTGAAGCACGTTTTAAATTGACTATTTTAAGGGGGTACAAAAGTTGATTAAAAAGTAATCCGAAAAATGAATAATATTAACTTAAATCATAAATATACTTATAAAATGATCAAACGCAAACTGTCTTTCACTGTGATAATAGATCTTTTTACAAAGCAACGGTACCCTAAAAATTGAAATATACCCTAAAGTTATTGGAATTAAATATTTACAGAACAAAACGACTGATATACGCCGTACAAAGGTCTATTAGGGTGCATCTACATGTCAGAACCTCATGCTGGCATGAGGATACAATAAGTACAGTGGGGGTAACTATTTTCGTTGAATCCTAGCCGCGATTGGTTAATTCTGTTATATTTGACAAATCTCTGATTCAACGGTCATGGTTACCCCCAATCTACCTCCTCATGCCAGCATGAGGTTCTATTATTAGAGTTCTTTTTAGAGTTTTAGTCAATATTATTTATTTTTTGATTCCGCTAAAAATAAACTTATACATTAACGTAGTTATCTTACTCCAAATGTAGTGATTGCTTTTCAATTTGGTGAGTATCTAAGAGTCATACGCGGTATTACTTTTACTTAAGAAAAATAAAGTAATATATTAACAAATTATTATAGTATTTGTTCATCGACAACAGGCGAAATATTCTTGCTAATTATTTTCAATAATTATTCATACGACGGTTGAATTCTTATATTTCGCAATATAGTTTATACATTCTCGATGGCCAAGAAATATAGGCAAAAATGACTAGAAATGATTATCTCTTTGAATTTTATACATTAATATTGATAGCATAATGATGCATACACTTGTATTAATTGTTAATGAATCCCTTTATAGTTCACTGCATAAGAAAATTGTTAAAATAATAAAATTTTGTCAATTTTTAGTTGTAGAAAAAAAAAGTATATCGAGTAACTTATTTATTTATAAACCGTTAAAAGGATATCTTATCCTGGCTATTACTTTTTACATAACGACAATATTTTTTTAATGTGAGAAAAGATTAATATTTTTAAGAAGTACTTGAAGATTACGTCTAACGTCAAATGCGCAATTATGAATAATAAATACACATTGTTCACATTTCTATTTAGCAATGTAAAAATTATATGTACATCACTTTGCAAATTAATTTTCACAGTTAAAATATTTTCTAATAAGCTGCTGCATAAATTTTGTAATTACATGTAAATATCCTCAATAATCGAAATTTCCAATAGAGTTAAGAATGTTAAATACCGAAATAAACATGATTTGTATAAATTATAAACAATTTGTACTTTTTGTATTATAACACTGTCCTTTAATTTAACTATGTACATGCATGTATAATAATAACACAAACTGTAAAAACTTTTTATAAAATATTGTTTGTGAAAAATGTTGTAACAACATTTCTAGAACTTTGTAAAAACGTGCATCATGTTTCTTCAATTATATATTCAGTAAAAGGGTTTAGTCTCAATATTGGAAACGCGTTTTTTCATACCCATATAGCGGGACTAAACTGGCCGATTTCCCATCGCCGGGCGAAAAAAAAGGTCAACGGGAAAAATCTACTTTTCTCCCGCAAATTTATTTCCCGCAAATGAATTTTTTTAATCTTTGGCCACAACCAAGTGGCCACAGTTAAGTCGGGAATAAAGTTCTATATGCAACACGGGAATAAAGTCGAGTATGCCCTCGGGCGATTATTGCCCTCGCTTCGCTCGGGCGCACCCGCGGTATATAATCTTCGACTTTATTCTCTTGTTACATAATGTACTATTATTTCCGACTCAACCGTAATGACCACTTTATTGACCTGAAAAATGGGACAAAAGTAGCATATGAATCCCGCAAATTTACTTTTTTCCCGCAGTTGTAAAAATCTTTTTCCCCGCAAATCCATATTTTTTTATTTCCCGCAAATGTTTTTCTTTTTTTTTTTCAATTTTAAGCTATTTTTTTCTCTTTTAGTGGATTTACTGCCCGAGCGAAGCTAGGGCACTAAACACCCGAGGTATAGTCGACTTTATTCCCGTGTTGCATATAGAACTTTATTTCTGAATTAACTGTAGCCACTTTATAGATTTGAAGAGTGCGACTCACGGAATGAAAAAAAAGCTCAAAAATAAAAAGAATGCATTTGCGTGAAAAAAGTAAAATTTTACATATATAATTTCATATAATATAATTTCATATATGATTATATATAATTACATATACTTGTATTTTTTTGTTTTTTTTTTAAATAGCATTTCGAACTCGAAAGTTCATCGCCTCATCTACGCAAGCCTTCCACGTTTCCCTATTTTGTGCCAACCCCATCCATTTCGCGCCTTCCCGCCCAATTTCAGTTACGTCTGATTTTACGTTATCCTCCCATCTGCGTCTAGGTCTACCAAGAGGTCGCGTTGCTTTCGGTTTTCCTTTCATTATGCGCACTGCTGTACGATCATCGCCCATTCTTGCCACGTGCCCTGCCCATCTTAGTCTCCGTGATTTTATTATTCTGTTAATATTTGGTGACGCGTACAAATTATGTAGCTCGTCATTGTGCAGTTTCCTCCACTCCCCAGTTTCCTCATCTTTCTTTGGCCCGTATATTTTCCTCAGAACCTTATTTTCAAATACCCTAAAACGATTTTCTTCCGCTTTAGTGAGCGCCCAGGTTTCGCACCCATACAAGATTACCGGCATTATTATAGTCCTATATATCCTTATTTTGACATTTTTCGACAGTAGCTTTGACTTAAGTAATCTGTTCACAGCGTAGAAGCAGGCATTACCCGAATGAAGGCTCTTATTAATCTCGGCTTTAATTTCGTTTCGATCATTTATAGTTGTACCTAAATATCTGAATTCGCTAACCTTTTCAAAAGTGAAATTTCCGACTCTGAGATCCCCCTCTGCTTCGCGAATGCCCAGTTTCTCCATGATCATATATTTCGTTTGACAGAGTCGTACGCTTTCTTAAAGTCCACAAATAGCTGGTGTATAGTTTCGCAATATTCCCACTTTTTCTCTAATAATTGTCTTATGGTAAACATTTGATCGCTCGTTGACCTGTTGCGCCGGAATCCACACTGATAATCTCCTATTATATCTTCCGCGAATGGTGTGAGTCTGGCCTGTATTACGTTTGACAGAACTTTGTAGCAGGTAGCTAAAAGTGAGATTCCCCGGTAGTTATTGCAGTCTGTTTTATCTCCCGTTTTAAAGATCGGTATGATGATGGATTCTTTCCAATTTTCTGGTATTGTTTCATTTCTCCAAATAGCACATACTAGATAAAAAATTTTAGATGTAAGCGCGGTGCCTCCATATTTAAGTAGTTCAGCTGGTATAGAATCGTTTCCTGCGGCCTTATTGTTTTTTAGCTTTTTGATCGCGGCCTCTACTTCTTTGTAGGTCGTTTCGTCCATATGGAGTTCAGCAGTGTGGATTTCGTCTCCCATTTCCTCGGAGTTTTCATGCACGTTTAATAACTTATCGAAATAATCTTTCCATAATTTCAATAGTTCATTTTCGCTTGTCACGAGGTTCCCGTCCTTATCTTTCATTAACTGCGATCTACTCTGAAAACCCTTCCTAATAGCGTTTATTCCTTTGTACATCTCGCGCGGGTTATTTTCCCTACTATTAGTTTCTATTTTACTAATTTCATTTTTCTGATACTCGCGCTTCTTGTTTCTGTAAATCACACGTACTTGCTTTCTTATTGCATGGTATTCTTCTACAGCCCTACCGCTTTCATTGTGTGCACTATCTAATTTAGCCTTCTTGCGCCTTTCAAACCAGAGTTCGCACTCTTCGTCAAACCATGGTTTGCTCTTCGGCCTTTTTTTCTTACCCAGTACTTTGTTCGCGGCCCCTTTTATAGTTTTTTCGATAGCCCCCCACAACCTGTTCGGATCGTCATCTACTCCCGTCTGTTCCTCCGTTTCCTCGAGCGCCTGAAATCGGTTGCTAACTTCTACTTGGTACTTGATTCGCTCTATCCCGCTTCGTAGTTTTCCAATATCAAAGGTTTCTACTTTGTTCGCTTGCTTACTATTTTGACCGGCTACTAATCTGGCTCTTAATTTGGCCACTACTAGATAATGATCTGAGTCGCAATCCGCCCCCCTATAGGTCCTTACGTCGAGTACATTCGTGTGGTGCCTCTTATCAATAAGAAAATGATCGATTTGATTGTGCGTGGCCCCATTCGGCGATGTCCACGTTGCCTTGTGTATATCCTTGTGCTTGAAGCACGTGGTCTTGACTATAAGATCTTTTGCGGCTGCGAAATTTATGACCATAATACCGTTATCATTGCTGTTTTCGTGCAGACTTTCTTTGCCTATGGTGGGCCTAAACATTTCCTCTCTCCCTATTTTAGCATTGAAATCCCCCACTACTATTTTGGTGTCGTAAGACGCGAATTGGTCGATTAATTGCTCTAAAGTTTCATAATAAAGATTTTTGACTTCTTCCTCTTTGTCCTCCGTGGGACAGTGGACGTTAATAACCACGTAATTATACCACGCTCCTTCGATGATGATATACGAGAGTCGGTCATTCACGAAATTGTAACTTTTAACGGAATGTATGATGCTTTTGTTAACAAGAAATCCGGTGCCTAGAGAATGCCCGCTCGCGCCCCCATATAAAAAGGTGAAGTTACCGGATCCTAGCATCGCGTTATCTTTCCATCGGGTTTCTTGTATTGCTACCAAATCTAAATTGTACCTCTCATATAAATTTTAAATTAAATAAATTAATAATATAATAATTAATTTATGCCCGGCGTGGGATTTCAACCCAAAATCTTTGAGTTATGAAGCCAATACCTTAACAACTACCCCAACAGCTCTTTTTGTAAAAGTAATATCCGAATTGTATTATACAATACATTGGTATGCAACTCATATATAGTCGTATATGCTTATATACAATTATATATAGATGGACTTTACTTCAGAAAATTTTACTTAACAAAAGTAAAATATAGTTGGTAGTAAAAGGTAATATATTGTTGTACAGTAAAAGTTCAGGCACTGTTTAAGTACGGGACTGAGCGTAACGAGCTTAGTCTTGGTGGTTATGGTGGCTGATGACGAAGTCCAGGTATTGCGTCCCGTAGGTTTTGGGGTCTGTATATTAATATCTATTTCATGTAATTCATATGCACGAAGGGAGCGCTGACATAAAATTGTGGCATGCTTAGTATATATTATATATAAGATGTATATAAAAAATCTGAATAGATAAGAGAAGAAAGTTGTTGTCTGTATTAGTCGGTATAGTAGGAATTACGTAATATAACGCGGTAAATACCAAATGAATTGATTACAACATTTTTTTTATCTTCATAAAAATATTTTATTAGGTTCAATGTGTATTCTAGTACCTGAATATATATATTAAAAGTATAAAAAATGGCATACTTTCCTGAAAGAACAGAACTCGTGTCCAATGACCTGTCAGATCGCAGATCTCTTCTGTATCATATTAAAATATTTTATCTTTTCAATGTTTCATTATTTATTTAAAACATTATTGCTTTTATGAAAAATAAAAGTTGTTCCCAATTCTGTAGGGCATAAGGAATAAATTTCTTTAAAGAAAACTTAATTTCGTAACTCTATTTTTGAGAAAATGGCCCTGATAGAGTGTGGCATCGGTAACTTCTAAATATTTTTTCGTTTCGTACTTTTCTCAAAAACAGAGTAATTATGTAATTAAATTATTTTTGGAGAAATTTATTACTTGAGTCCTATAGAATTGGTATAGAAACATGGTGTGATACTATATCAGTATAGAGATTGATCTACGATCTATTATCGGCTCAAAAAATTTTTTTTTTTCGAGTTTAACTCAAGCTGGCTTCTTAATGTGATATCCAGCTGTATAAAGTCGGCATGATGTAGTACAAATAAATTGTTCTCTCTTAAGCTTTAAGGGTAAATGTGGTCTAGTGGTGTCCACTTGTACCAGATCTCCGGTGATGGTATCTGAGAGGTCCTCTCCGAGGTGATTTGCATAAATATTACGTGTGTGTTGTCCAGGTGTGTATGGTCGCCGATGATAGTGTCTGGAGGATGTTTGCATAAATATGACACGTGTGATTATTCAGGTATGTAAGGCCTCCAGTGATGATCTCTAAGAGGGTTATTCGAGGTTTTTACATTATTTTGTTATAGCGATGTCCAGGTATGTAGGATCGCCGATGATGATGCCTCAGAGGTCTTCTCCGAGACGTTATATATAAGTGTATTATAACGCTGTCCAGGTATGTAGGGTCACTAATAGTGATATTTTCGAAGTCCAGGTGTGTAAGGTCACTGTTAGTGGTGTCTCAGAGGTCTTCCACGAAGCTCTTTGCATAAATATAATATGTGTGATATTCAGGTGCACAGGGTCACCGTACATTTACATTTAAAAAAAATTTATAACCAGTTTCGACCTAAATATCTGGAAAAAAATTGATCGATTTAAAGCACCTGATCCTCCTTAAGATGAAAAGGTAAATCGCGCAGAGCGTGTTGTTGGGTTCGTTGAATTTAAGGTTTATGATTTTATTATTTAAGAGAACTAGATAGTGTTTAATCTTAAAAATGAACATAAATTTTTAAGGCTTCACAAGAATGTTTCTATTAAGCTACATCAATCAAAAAGTCTTTTTGGTAAATTCATTCCTGAACTATTAAAGTCAAAGATCTGGGACTGGGGTGGCCTATAATGCAGATTTTTACTAACACTTTTGCTACACTGAGAGAAATAGTGTAATAAAATGTATATTGGTTTTGTAACTTAGGAACAGACTCATCTTTATCATAAATTTTTTACATCAAATTTTAAGACATCATAACTATATAAAATAGTAACATTTACTATGTTATCAAGACTATATAAAATAGTATCGACCAATGGCAAAAGAGGCCTCAGTAACATTTACTATGTTATCAAGACTATATAAAATAGTAACATTTACTATGTTATGAAGACTACATAAAATAGTAAAATTTACAGTATAATATAATAAATTTTGCTATATAGGTACTACAGTCATTTTTATGATATAGACGAGTCTGTCCCCAAGTTACAAAACTAAAAGTAAATTTTATTACACTATTTCTCTCAGTGTAATAACATTTTTACCACTTATTTGGCATTATTTTAATTTTTGGTATTCCAAGGTGCATGTAATCCTTTAAAGTTTCTTGGGAGCTATGGAGTAATTTTCTTATTCTATCTTTTTCAATACTGATGTTTTATAAAAGGGACACAATTAAGACGGTATTTTATAATAGGTACTTTTACCTTACTCAAACTTCGAGCTCGAATGAACAATACATTGGTAACCCCCAAAAATGGACAGTTGTGCCGTAACTATGAGGCACGCGATCAACACATCACAATACTGCTCAGCGCGCTCGTCGCGATTCAATTGCCGAATGAACGGCGCTCTTGATCGGTCTGCGCGAGAGCGGCTAATCGCAACGCAGCATCGATCGGCGTGTCGATACGCAAACGGAGTCGGCCAATTACTACGCAGTATCGGTCGGCGTGTCGTCACGAGCATCTAAATCGACCAATGGCAAAAGAGGCCTCAAGATGGCGGCCACCCTGCAGAGGTGCGCCATTTTAGATGTGACGGACGACGAGATAGGGGGTGAAATGAAAAATTCATAAAAAATTGTATGTTCACAGCTTTATACGTAACGCTACGAACATACTGATAAGACAAAACGTTATTAAGACGTCATTAAGACGTCTTAAAAAAGACGACATAACGTATTTTTTCAATGTCCAAAAGGACGTTATAAAAACGTCTTTTAAACGTCATTTTGGCCGCGGAATTTTTCCAAAAAATCTTTTATAGAAGCCTTTAAAGACGTTCTTTAAACGTTCTTTAAACGTTTTTTAACGTTTAAAGAACGTCTTTAAAGGCTTCTATAAAAGATTTTTTGGAAAAATTCCGCAGCCAAAATGACGTTTAAAAGACGTTTTTATAACGTCCTTTTGGACATTGAAAAAAGACGTTATGTCGTCTTTTTTAAGACGTCTTAATGACGTCTTAATAACGTTTTGTCTTATCATGTCAACAAACAATTGAAAACTCACGTCGCTTGCCGTTACCGCGTATCTCCGTGTTTGTATTCGGGGGTCCAATCAAAGTAGTCCCCATCTGGTGGTTGGATTTAGAATTACTGAAAGTTATAAGAAAACAGAGGTCTCATAACCCCAAATAAACGCTAGTAGAAAACTATTTTAAAGTTAAAGAGTTTGAGATGATAAAATGGAAATATAATCAATTCAAATACTTCCAAAATGATACGAGACCCTTTATAACTGACTAGGTAACAAAATATAATTAATTTATTCTTCTTGTTTAAACTTGCCTCCACGAATCACGTGACTTATTTTAACTTTCAACAGTGATTGCAGCGTACTCTGACGGGAGTTGGACCCCCGAATGAGGATGGCGACCGAGCAAACTTTTGTCAGATGGCAGCACGGTGAAATACGACTCCAGCCAATGAGAAGCAGCGATTTCTACGCTCTGATTGGTTGGAGTCTTTTCTCGCTCGCGCCATCTACTGGCCTGAGGTTGGCGCTCGCCATCCTCATACGCAAATCTTTTGAGGCTCTGGCTTCATAATATATAGTGTTGCGTGCGTGGGTTCGGTCCGTATTTTCCCGGCATTCCAGTCTACCGATCAGATTACATTTCTATAGTTATGTAATAACGATTTTATTTAAAAATCAAAAACGTAGTATATGGTTTTTATACGTTTAGACTTATGTGAATTGTGTCTGCTCGTTATTTGGAACGCCGTGAAACACGGACGAATCACTCGGACACGACAAAGGACACGACGTAGCATATTACATAGCCAGACTCGAAAGTGCTTCAAAATGACGATGAAAATTATAAAAAATCGTAAAACTTGTTACTACATATCTTTTATATTTATAATTTTATGAAAATTTGAGTCCTGCTGAATGTCAGTTGAGTGAACAATTTACATTATTGATAGCATACCTAATGGGAACTTTAAATGTGTTTTCCTCGAAACTTACTTTTCTCAAAAAGTTCCTTGCACAACTCATGTCCATGGATATTTTTGAGACTTGCAAGAAATATAATTAAAGTATTATAAAAAAGTTAATATTTTGTTTTTCGGTATTCTGATGTTAAATATTTTATTCACCAATTATTAGTATTAAAACGATTTAATTTCTTCCTTACTAATGTTTTGCAAACAAAGTTGTATTTCTGTATAAAAACCCAAATCATTAGTCTTATATTACATCTAACCATCTTCATATATTACGACAATAACCAAAGATGTTATAAAACATCTTACGCGTGTAGGGTAGAGGCACTATATTAGTCGTCCATCTAAGGAAAAACTTGTATTCAATCTATTGCAAAAAATTCAGAAACATCTTTGTTTATAAATTACCGGTTCTATTACATTTTAAATGTATTCTAGTTTTTGATAAAATGTTTATTTTTACTTGAAATATTTACAGGATTATTATAATATGTGTTTTGATAAAATATGACGAAGCGCTAGATAGTCGACCACCAGAATCTAGTACTCGGCCGCTTGATCGCTAGTAGTCGGCCAAGACAATTTAAGGCAATACATCGTGCCTTAAAAACATTGTTTATTTTTTTTAATAGTTCTATGATTTAAGTTTAGCTATAGAAGATTGAATAAATATTAAATGAATGAAATTAAATATTAATTAATCATAATAATCGTTACAATTAAAAGTGGCTTTGGACATGGGTTATCGACCAGACCCGGCCGACAACTAAAATTCGTCAAAAATTTAAAAAATTCCAGCAGATATATCGAAAAAAAATAATATTTAATGATTCTTAAACTGTTTTATTATTATTATAGTATTAATGTAGCGATATTTTGTACGGGTTTATTTTTTAAAAGAAAATAGTCAAAGTTGCCGACTACTAGTGCCTCTACCCTATTAATTTATTCTAAAAATAAGTGTGCAAGTAACATATTAATGACGCATTTTATGGTTTTAAAGATTTTTTTGTGATTCGGATTGTGGTTTTAACTGGTATTTTTTAAATGAATTTCAAGAAGTTATATATAATTTGTTGTTGTTGCAGCTTGTTGGCATGGTGTTATAATTGTTTTTACGTACGCCGACAATAACATAGGCATATTTGTTTATTATTTGCTTGATGATGCCAAGTAGAGTAGCGTCTCTAGCGTGCGAATGTCGAACTCTTAGGCGCGTTCAGTAATTCAGTTTCTGGTTTCTGTCAATGGCGATTGCTGCTTGATGCTCCCTGAGGCTGAATCCGCTGAATCCAGAATGAGGCGAGTAGGTTGTGCGAATGAAAAGCTGGCTCGAGGCGAAAGAGCGGCTTCTGATTGGAGGGCGCAAGGGTCGCACCATTCTGGATTGAGCCTAAGGCTGTGTATCGGTCTACAGTGTCTAGAGGCTCATTTCCTCCGTATACTTGTACCTGTGGGCTGTGTCGAGTGTGGCGACTTGGCCGAAGAAGAGGCGAGTGGACTAGTGGAGGCAGTGGAGGCACAGGTCGCCGAGCGTACTCGAGCTGCGAGCCCTTGTTATAGGTAGGCTTAATGGCTGCCATATTGATTTCCGAGAAGAGAAGAATAGAGGAAAATCATCCGTATATACGTATACGTACAAGATAGGTGGTGCATTTAAAATGCACCGTGCAGGTCGTGCAGGTCGCGCGGATCGTGTTGTCGTGTGCGCGCATGTACGCGTGAATTAGGAGAGGCGCGCGCTTAGTCCGAAAGAAAGCGAAGCTGGGAGAAAGGGAGTTGGGAGTTGGGAGCTGGGAGCTGGGAGCTGGGAGCTGGGAGCTGGGAGCTGGGAAAAGGGGCTGGCTGGGCTGCTGCGGGCTGCACGAGACCGAGAAGGACTCAGCACCGAAGGTGTGGCTGAGTGACTGGCTAGCGAGTAGCGGGCAGCGCATATAGCTAGCATGGCGGCGATGTTTTCCCTCGGGCCGCGCACGAGAATCAGGTGGAGCAGCAGCAGCCGCCGCCGCAAAGCATGTGTGTAAACATTGTTGTCTGAACGCCTGAACGCCCGAACGCCCGAACGCCCGAACGCCCGAACGCCCGAACGCCCGAACGCCCGAACGCCCGAACGCCCGAGCGCCCGAACGAGCAACAAAACAGCTGCATCTACGGTTAGTTCAACTGTACAACTGACTCTGCACTCTACGATAACTTTCTCTTTCCCCTGACTCACGACACCTGTACTCGGATTTACCTCTGTGGCTACTTCGCCTAATTCATTAACTAACTCATAATCCTCTACTTACACCCTTTTTATTCTCTGCCTTGTTATTAAGCAGGCTATCCACAAAAACTTGGCTAGCCCAAAGAATCAAACACACGAAACATTATCCAACAACTAGCTGACAATGAGTAGCTGGACCGAGAGGATGCACAGGCGTGCAGCTACTCTAGGCAATGTAGTCACTAGCTGTGGACATCCCTCATCCGTCTCGCCCTACCCCAGACGATTAGACAAGTTAGTTTCAGCTTTTTTTACTAAATTATGTAACGCAATAACATTAAATCGCTACTTTTTTTTCATTCGTATTCCATTCATTTTCAGTTTTTATCAAATAATATTTGCGCAATAAAAACATTTTTACTATTATTATCTTCAACTTTAAGTTACTTGTATTCTATATTTTATATTAACTATCTGTTCTTCAAGAGTCAAATTTGGGGTTCCGCTTGATGAAGTCTGTAAGAACGATATACCTGGCCCATTATTGGTAAGCATTGTTTGTTTATCATTAAAAAAGTCTTTCTCGTTCCTTACTTCATTATTAATATCTTATAGGTCTTAATACTGAAGCTCAATAAAGAAGCACCATTACGTAAAGACGTATTTAGAGCACCAGGACACCAGGGTAACATGAAGAAACTTATTCACTTTCTTCAAACTGGACGTTTAGTCAACATGGATAATTTCAGTGTTTATACAATAGCTAGTGTTCTTAAAAAATTTTTGAGGAAAATACCTGGTGGGGTCTTTGGGAGAGAAGGAGAACAGCAACTTTTTAGTGTAATTCAACTGGATAGCATAGAACAACAAAGGGACCAGATACATAAGTAAGAGATAAAAACCATCTGTCCTAAGAAAATTAAAAAAAAAATTAAATTTTCAATATTCTTACAAAAAGGTTCATTTTTTTAATCGAATCAATATATTACAGATTGATTACCTCTCTACCAATCTACACTCAGCGTTTGCTAGTACTGTTATTTGGAACATTCAGGGTGGTAGCAGTAAACAGTGAAAGAGCTAGGACAGGTATGACCAGCGAAGCTCTAGGTGTTTCTGTTGCACCATCTTTCTTCCAAAGTTGTGTTAGTGATGGAAAAACCGCAAAAATGGAAGATGTTCTTAGGTTTAAGGTATGTTTCATTATTATTTTTATGTAATTTAAAACTACACTTGATAATTTTATGTAAGCTTAACAAATTACAAATCATGGTGGTTATTGTCCAAAGACATTAAAAATATTCCCAATAATTATACTGTAATGCAAGTATATATGAGGTTCAAATTTAAATGCTTAATCTTTTTTAGAATTCGAATATTCACTATCTATCAAAGGTTAAAATTATTAAATGTCACACACAAATCAAACATTCATTTAAGTCAAACTTTGATTTTTAATCATTTCCTTAGCAAAAGTTTGTATACTGTTATATAATGTGAAACTACCATAACATTCCCATTAAGAGAAGTATAGTAATCTTGATACGTGGACAATGAAAATATGCACAAAATCCAGTACTACATACTTACTCAAAACTTTATATTCTGGTCTATTTTTCTGCACATTTTCGAAATTGATTCGAATCAATTTAAACAAATCTAAATGTATTGTTCCATGGCTGCTTTAAAAATTTTCTTGATTAAATTACATATACCTATATGTATACATACATTTTTTAAATCAGATTATTGCAAGTATAAAAAGTTTCATTAAAACTTTATAAATACAACAAACTGTATGGTCAAATTACTTAAAGTTTGATACAAATAATAAATTTATATTTAAATGATTAGTATATAGTAATAAAAGAAATTATTAAAATATTTTATATGCATATAATTTTTAAAAATAATAAAATTAATAATATTAATCACAAGTGATGAGAAGTGCTACATTTTCAATACACATTGTTCTCAATTATTTAAATCTATGCATCATTGAAATTCCTTAGAGTTAACAGTATAGAATATGCATGACATACATAAATGAAAAGTACAACTACTGAATTAAGCATTCCATGCATGCCTTTTGGCTCAACCATTTGCAGTATCGTATGATTACCTTTTTTTTTTTTCATATTTTGCCTACAATCACCACCAGGCGGAGGTGTCAGTAAGTTTACCATACCGACATTATGTTGTATGTTTTGTCTGTCAATCTACTTTAAGAGTTTAAATATTGTCATGACTTGTTGTCGTAGCATTCCTTTTAATTATCACCTTCAATGAAACGTTATGATACAGCCAAGGAATAGCATTAAGTTAGCATGAAACGTGAATCAGTAGATTATTTAAATTAATGCTATCTAATCAAGAATGGATTTCCTAATGTTTAAACAACTTCATTTAATGTATACCTAGTATGCATGAGATATTATAATATATACATTTAAGGAAATCAATACATTATAATCTTGCTAGCAGTTAAGATTTAAATAAATATAAATTAAACAGCAAATTAAATATCAAATAATTAATGAAAAATTGTTCGAATATATAATTACAAATTCTGTAATTATGTAAACAAAAATTAAACTAAAAATATTTTTAAGTATAAATTTATTTATAACTAAAAAAAAGTTTGGATTCAAATCATATTCATATAGTATCGATTCAAAAAGCATGATAGTTCTTTTTTTTTATAATTCTGCTACAATTTAGATATTAAAAAATATAGAATACCGACACAGAGATTTACATTTTTCCTTAAAATCTTTTACTTATATGGATTTTACTTTTCACAAATATTAAGGGAGTACTACCGGTAAGAGATTGACGGTTCAGAAAAATCTAAAATTTAGTGTATGAGTAGGTTTTAGTTAAATAATAATATTTTGGTGAACTTCTAGAGTGTGAGAAAGAAGTTATAAACATTTCAATTTTTATAAGGTAAAAGTACCGGTTATGGGACACCTTCTAAACCATGCTCCTAACATGGAACACTAAACATAGTGATTGAATAAAATGTGAATATGATATATATAAACCAATATAAAAATCACATGGATATATAATTATGTATGGTTCTCAAATTTAAAAGAATATATATTGTTACACAAGCAGTAACATTGAAAAAAAAAACTTTTATCATCCGTGTCTTCAATGTCGCACAAATTCGTCGTTTTTTGAGCAATAACAGTTGATTCATACAACTTCGTTTTTTCACTGTATTTATAAATCTAAACAATTTTATAAGATGTATATTAGTTTAAATAATAGTTTTCGGTCCATAGATTCAAGTTATAACAATGTTATTTTAATATTGATACGATTTATATTAAATATTTGACTGTTTCATAATGGGTACATATAATTACGTTATGTCCATATTTATTGAACACCTTTGCACGAACATTTCTATAATAATTTAAGTTGACAAGGTATTGTTTTTTATATCATAGTGTTATAAATATTATATTTGAATGATTTATGCCTCATAAATGTGAAAAATTCAATGTATTAATGTATATTGAATTTGAAAATTCTAACCTACAACCATCAGTCAATTCAGCGGTGCATATAGGTATACTTAACCCTATATATGTTCATTGATTGCTACTAAATAACTTTTAGAAAAGAGCGTAAATTTAATGATTACTTCCTTCCTCGTGTGCATTGTATGTATTATTAATAATCTTTATATCACTTACAAGCGAAATCTAAAGAGTAAAGTCATATTATCATATAATTATTCGTTCCATAATAGGGGCTTCAATCTTGGAACACAGGGACAAGCTAGGAAAACGGTGTTTCATAATAGGTACATGCTGTTGCTTTAGTTTTTTATTTATAATAATAAGAATTCGTAACGAATTTGCATTTTGCAGGTTGTAAATGAATCTACTATACTCAGCCCTTCGAACCATACCCAATACTTTTCTTTATTAACATTCTTAATAATGAAAAATTAGACGACAATCTTGGATTGACCAAAAAGCGTTCCATAACCGGTACTTTTACCTTAAATCTCACATCTTTCTCTTCAACTCTTGATTATATAACACTGTTGATTCAGAACTCGCTCAAATTTATTAGATTATTAGTTAAAAAACTAAAGAATAATTGGAATGTTTGTAAATAAAGATTTGGAGCCTGTGAGCGTAATAATAAATAAATGAAAATAAAAAAAAGGTACACTTAACCTCAAAGAATGAGTCAATTCAGCTTCAGTGTGAAACTTTTTATTGCTAACTAGAAATTTTGTTTACAAAGAAAAATACAAAAAAATATTTTATTTACAAACTATTTATTTATAAAATTTATATTTCATAATTATTATTTTATATATTTTTTATTTTATGTATGTATAAAGAAGACAATAAGGGAGAGTGATATATTACTGGTATAATGAACTTGGTAATTGTTTTATATCAACACAACAACTTATTGTTATCTTCTTATTTATCTAATTTAAAATTAAAATCAAATCCTAATACTCTACTCTCAGAGTTCAGAGACTTCAGACTCTCAGTCTCAATTTAATAAAAACTAACTATAAATTAACTGACCGCAGTAACTGAAATAACTGACCAGTGATCACTGTGACCGCTCGGTAAAACAAACACACTCATAAAACGAACTCATCCATAATTAAACATAAAACATACACCAACGAATATATATTCGTTGCATACACATTCGAGATCTCGATCAATGATAGTCTTCAATTCAATAAATATTTCATTCAATTCGATAAACTCGAAATGGAGTTTTCTATTTTTATATAAGGGATTATGATAATTAGAATTGCTTAATGAGACTGTATAATCATTATTTGGTGTCAATTGATTTATGTAACTTCTGTTATTAAGTATATCTCGCTAATAAACCATAAATAAGAAGTGCACTTATGACTAACTACCTACCGGTAGTACTCCCTTAAAAATGATTATGTGGTATTCTGATAAAATTTATTCAAATAATCAATATTTTTCAAAGAAGAAACTACTTTTACATTATTTTTTATATATACTCAAAAATCATGAAGAATATTATCCTTTTATTTTGTTTGTTAGAATTCACTCTTTATGAACAAGAGACTGGAAAAGATAGGAGTTAATTTTACAAGTTTCTTGTATAAGAATTTAGTAAATGTCTTAAGAGAGCTCTATACTACACTAGTCAAAATCATTGCACTTTTTATTTTTTGTTTATTCATGAGATATACTGATTATAAAGGTTGCATAGATAAACTTATACCAAATAACAATCCATTAAAATGCTGATTTGACTCATTTCTTGAGGTTAAATGTACCTTTATTTCTTTTCAATGAATTTCTTTTATAAGTTAGAGGTACCCAATGGTATTTTTCAAGTGCAATAATTCTTCATTAAGCATTTGTCTTATACTACAAAAATTTTTAATAACATCTTAGCATCACATGCTTTGTAATATGTAAATAAGAGCCCATGTTAAACAGCCAAAAATATAAACATTGATTTCTCGACTTGTAGGTACCATAGCCTTCTGAAAATTTATGACTGTTTTTGAGGCATGTGCCTATCTGTATACAAAATTTTATAATTATCTCAGCGTTATTTCTATTTAGTATCCCTTAGGAGCCCTGTCTGAGTTAAACACTTAAAAAGAATATTTTTCTACGAGCTGATAAAAAAATTTTCTTTAAAAGCAATCGTTCTGAATATTCTGTTTACTATAAATACTTAGTAATATCTGTAGTTTAACCGTTGTTAAATCCTGGGATTGCAACGAAGTCCCTTTGTTCCCTTTTTTTCTTCTTTTTAAACCATCGCACCTCTTATCCCTTTTTCGCAAAATCCGACCCCATTTTCTCCTATTTTAGCTCATTTTCCCTTTTTCCCTTTTTCGCAAAATCCGACCCTATTTTCTCCTATTTTAGCTCATTTTCCCTTTTTCCCTTTTTCCCTTGAACTTCGACCTTGGATAAACCATAATAAACACCAATTTATACATTTTCAATCACCATCTTCAATTCAAGGGCCGGATGCAATAACATTGCAATTTTTTTGATGATTTTTATCTAAAGTAATAATGCTCAGATAAAGAAACAAAAAATAAAGTGTTTTTAAACCAATTCCTTTCTTCAATACTATACTTTTTGTTTCTTTATCCAAGCATTATTAAGATAAAATTCATCAAAAAAAAGCACTAGTTCTAGCTTAAATTGAAACTCTTTCCATCTATATACATTATTTTTTTAGTAGTTTCTCTATCATATAAACGAGCAAAGTGATAGGTCACATATTTATAGAGGTACTATTTTTATTGAAATGATACGCATTTGAGGTATAATGACTTATATCTCCACAACAAAGTATATGTGAAAACGTGATGATTAAAAAATGATCATATATTACAAAAGCTGTTAACGTAGATAAAAAAAGTTCCTTATTTACCCCGTTTTTTTTTAGAAAATAGTGTCTCTTTTTTGCCAAAATCAGTCTTATTTTACCCTAAATTTCTCAAAAATAAGGCTGTGATCCCTGTAATTTCCAAAATCTTACTCTATAGTCAATGCTATATTTCTTGAGAGAACTTTGCAGTGTACTCGTTTATAGGTAACATGATAAAAAAACATTTGTTTTCTGTGATTTTTTAAAAAATTCGTTTGTTTTCTGAAAAATAATGATAAAGTAACGTGCATGCCGGAAAATTTTCAGAATGATTGCTTTTATATAAAATATTTTTATCCACTCATACAAAAATTTCCTTTTTAGAGTTTAACTCAGGCTGGCCCCCACAAAATATATTTGTTACTTTATATAGTCAACCAAAATTTTCATTTTGATTTATCTATTTATTGTGACAATAAATAGATAGAAGCACTTAAATACCCAATAAAATAATTGATAGCATGTTGATGTTTAATTTTTCCATTCCTACCTTTTGAAACTTCAAAATTTTTCTTGTCGTTTTTAATCATACACTGTAGTAACAGACATATAAAGAAGAAAGTAATTCTTATGCATATTGTACTAAAAATTATCATTCAAATTAATTTAATCTAAATAAGAAATACATTGTTACTACCCTGGTAGAAAATTATCTTGTTTTATCGAGGCCTCGATTATTTACCATGTCAAACTAAATAAATTTGCATAGTTCTAGATTACATTCCACCAGGGTACACTTTATTTAAAAAACAATAATGTTTATGTGTTAGCTAAAGAATAATTTGCTAAAACAAGAAATTGCCATAAAACATTCCTAAATTTGTAAACTATAATGTTATGATTACAATCACAATATGTCATGCTACGTCCAAATTTATTCATAAGTGTTTTGCAGGAGTTTGAGAATAAAGAATATTAATTTTTATGAAAATTCTTATTATATTTGCAGTTAACAATCGTGTTCGAGTAAAAAATTCTTTTGTTAGTTATTATGAAAATGCCTTTTGGCATATTAATTCAATTTTTACCATAAATTTTGTCCATTGTAATTTAAAATTACAAGAAAAAAATTTCAACTTTAATAAGTGTCTATTGATTTAATTAATAATTTAAATTAGAAATATTAATTAATAGTCATATCAGTATTGAAATTATTGAAAAACCAGCCTTAGAAGATTTCTTCTGCTAAACACTTTGATTCTGACGTTTTAGTTTGTCTGTAACTGTTACATACATAGCTATATTGTACATGTGGATAAAGCTTGAGTATTATAGAGAGAAAGACTGGAATTTTAAATAGTTGCTGAATTTCCTTTTATGTAATACTTTATGCTTTAAATGCTTTAATACTTTTTTTTAAATATTAAATGTAAATTATTATAAATCTTTAAAAATGATCTAGTTTATAAATGTTAATAAATAAAATAAATCCTTTAATGTGCAGACCCTGTAACCATTGCAACAAAATTGTCTTTTTTTAGATAAAAAAAATTGTTTGATAAAAAAAAATAATATAAACAGGAAAAATATTAAATTAGTATTGCCTGTTCCATCTGATATACATTTGAAAAAGTATAATGCAATGCTTACTACACCCAGCTCGTCCACTAATTTTGTAATCAGCTCAAAGTAAACTTATCAAACATGCTGCAATGGGTACTAAATGGTTAATGTAGCGATCTAGAAGATAAAAAAAAAAGAACAAATCTTTATAAAAGATACTTACATTATAATAATATTAAACAGGTTGCCACAAGAGTAATGAAGTTCATGATAGATAATTTCGGCGTTTCGAACTTGTTTGGAAGAGAAAATTACGAATTTTATGCACGAATTACCGGACGGATATTAAAGGTGGAAGAAGACTGGATATTTAGTTTCCGCTATCCTCCTGATACGTTAGTATCACGTAAGTATTTAGTAAAATCTATTTGACAGGATTATTTTTAGCAAGTGTAAGACATTTATAGGCCTTCTGTTTCTCCACAAATTTGTTTACTTTTGCTATCTCATGTAGCGATTTAGCAGTTATATATATATATTGTGTGATTATAATAACAATTAGCTACAGTTTTTTCGTATATCACTGCAGGGCAATTATCACTAGAAGCAGAAAAGACTTGGTTGCAATATGAATGTGAGAGATGGGGCCTGAAGTTTAATCTAGAATGTAAGCCTGCACTGTAATCCGAAAAAAATCCGCACGCTCAAGCTTTGTTGAAGTATAGTTTTTTACAATAAGGAGAACTTTGTTTATTTGTAGCAATGTCACATCAAGAGGAGTCACAGTCGACACCAGCGTTAATCCATGTACCAGAATCCTTAGAACTCACGTCGTCACTGGGAATGATTCCGGAGAACACGCTTCTGGAAAGCTACACGCGTCTTTCTGTTAGCCTCGAAGAAAATGGATTTTTTCAAGTACGTCAGCATGCACATATTATGATTACTTTCGATTTAGAGAAGTCTCAGTATAGAGAAAGAGGTTAATTATTTTGTTTTTGTACTTAGGCTTCTAGCCGTTCATCAAGTAATGGCAGCCACCACTCGCGTCACGCAGGAATGACATTGGACGAGCTCCGAGCAGTAAATCGTTACGCGGAGAGCACCAAGAGTCTCAGCTATTTGCCTCAGGTAGGCGTGGGCGAAGCTTAAGCGGAATGATATTGTTGAATAATCAAGCTTCTCGATCGAGCATCAGTCACTCATTTTTTTCTATCTTTTTTTTCTTTTATTTTTTTTTTATTTTTACATCCTCGATAAAAGGAATTATCTAACTTACATTAACACATTCCTGAAAACTTGATCGACTTTTGAGACTAGTATATCGTTGTAAATCATTAAGAGGATTTAGATTTATTTATAGTTATAGTTATAGTTATAGTTATGTTTGTATTAAAAATTATTAGTTAGTAATTTAGCATGCTACTTATTAATCGCGGTGTTTTCCTTTTTAAATTGCACAAGTTATTTAAAGAGAAGACTTCTAAAATCATGCACTTTCATATTTAATGCTTCTTTTTTTGCACTTCTGCGCATTAGCCAAACATGAAAATTACGAATAGATTCGCAAAAAAGAAGTGGGATATTCATATTTCACATTTGCTTTTTAATTATACAAAATTTACGCGGTAAATTATTATTAATATATCAAATTAATTGGTATATCAATTTTCTTTTTTGCCGCATATAAAAATATATATGCTTCATCATTTCGGACTAAATGCGAGATCCAATAAAATTTCGTAATAACACATTGCACAATGCGAAACTAAGTACAAACAGGATACTGATTGAAGAATCAAAGAGATTGAGACTGTATAAGTGTTTTTTTTTAAGATTTTTGTGTCTACTCATTTAATTTATTGAAAATGTGTGTCCATCGTATTCAGTGTAATTATTGAATGTTTCTTGTTCTTTCTTTTGTTGCGGTCTATTAAAAATAATTCAATTCAACGATCATTGCGTTCAGATCTAGATTTTACGATCTGATTTACTCATTGTTGCTTTTGTGCAAAAATTTAAGGCATCTCACGTAACCAAATTAAAAGAAAGAAAATTCAATTCAGCAAATGCTTTATTGTGTTGAAGATCGACTTGTACAGTTGAAGCAAGCAGCTTAAAGTTGGTATAATAAGTAATTTAGTAACTTGTCTATTAGAAAAAATAGAAAAAGTCTAGTGAGGAGCCTGAAATTTTCAAAAGTATGTGACGTTTACATTAATTTATACGATTTTTGTATATGTATATCCAATTAGTAGGCATGTAGATTAAAAAAAACTTGTTTAGATCTTAGGCGTTTTGAGAAGAAAGAAATTTTTGTCCAATAAGTTGCAATAATGGTGAGGCTTATAATTAGATGACACGTTAATTTGTATGTACAAAGTTGCATATTCACTAGCATCTCAGCTTAAATATCATCTGCTTTAATGTGCAATACTGATGTATAAAAAGGCCATACTTTGCACTTGCTACATGCAAGTTTTACGCTGATTTGTGAGTGTGGGGAGCTTGTATGTATCAAAGGCTGAAGTAATATAAGAAACATGTGAGATAAAAGTTGTGAAGTTGTTGTTATTTTTTGAAAGGAAAGGGGGTAACTGCACAGGTCTGCTTGTTTGCACGCTGCACGCTGTTAAATAAAGTGTAAAGTGTTCCCTAGTTTGATCGAATGTGAGGAGTTGTTGACCGATGCCCGATTTGTCGGCAGGTACATGAGCGACAAACCGCACGCATGCGAACTAGGTCCGAGTGGTTTCTCACTCCCGTGGGCGAAAGACTGGCTGCGACCGACAGCGATCCTACGGCGATGCACGTGCTCCGGGGCTCGAATCGCTCCTCGTCCGGCAACATAGGTGAGAATGAGACGCCAAGTGGGCTAGGAATTGTGTCGGGAGGGTTGACAAAGTTGAACCATGCGCTGAAAATGTGTGCGCGTGTGTGTGTGTTGTAGCCCAAGGTCTGAGCCTGAGCGCCGAGTCGGTGAAGCGGCCGAGCCTGCGGCGGAACTCCTCGCGGGACAAGTCGCGGCTGCAGCGCAGCTCCTCGCGGCGCAACAAGGAGAACGGAGCCGGGAAGAGCGGCAAGCTGCCGGCGAGCTCGGAGGCCGGCAAGGCCAAGGGCGCGAGGGTCAGCCTGCACCCCGACCAGCAGCCCGCCGAGAAGATGATCAAGAACAGCGACGAGCAGCCGGCCGGCAAGCAGAGCAGCCTCCCCCTTCCCCACTCCCACCCCCACCCCGCACCCGCCGACATGCCCATCGGACCCCAGGACTGCACCGAGATGGACATACAGACCTTTCACGTCACTCTCACCTACAAGCCAAGAATCTAGTAATCACCCCTCACCCCTCGCCCCAATATTACCACTGCTAAGAATAGCTACTGTTCGATACTCTTCCAAAGACTAAGGATTTTTCAAATTTGAACGATCCACCATCTAGATGGTGTCTACGCTCTCAAACAATAATTCATTAACAACATTTGAGAACAAACGCTTGCGATACTGCCCAGATTCATTAATAACTCGCATCTTCGGCATTTTAATTACACAACTCTTAATGCTATACTATACCTACTGCAGTATCCATCGCAATCCATCCGCTTCAAATGCCAAATTTCACTCACTCACTCGTTTACAGGAGTTTATGGGATTCGTAAGCTCAAGATTTTAGCTCAACATCATTTTTTGATACTTGCTTTCAAGACCTTAACTAACTAAGATAAACTTTGAGAGAAGAAAACAAGATTGAATAGTTTGTTGTTCAGTCGAGCCAAACTTACCTATATAGCGCAAACATTCATTTGCATTTTAGCTCTAAGCTCATTCCACCAATCAATTTTTATACTTTACATATTTTAATGATCGACAAATCATACTAAATCATTCCAACATGCATTTAAATAAGTAAGCATTAAATTAAACTCGCCACACCTTTATGGATAACTGTCAATTTTATTTTGACTTTTTTATCTTAGCCATGTACAATCTCATGGATTTTTGGCTTTTAGCATGACTTATTCGTATGATCAGAAATAAGTTAGTGGAAACGAAAGTATTAATAACAATCGTTGTCATGGCAAAAAGCCTAACAAAGTGAAAGCTCTCTATACGTAGCAGCAAGAAAAAACAAACAATAGTTAAACAATCACTTGCCATTACATCAAGACTCTGTTCGATATCTATCTCAGATCGACGTTTGCCTTAAGCTTCTTTCAAACGAAAGAAGTAATAGCTTTACTTCGAGAGAAGTGAATAATTCTTAAGGCGTGGCGTTCTATACATAAATATGTATACATTATGCGACCGTCATACTAAAGGCATAGCCGCATTTATTTATCCTCCCTGTGTATAACTTGACAAGTCAAAAATTCATCCGTTTTATAAAAAAAAGTGTTCTAAAAAAAGTATCGAGTATTATATACATATATATTTTAAACCTGTGCTTCATGTATATATATATATACATATATATACAGAAAAGCACACTCGCACGATCGTTTTCGTGTCTAAGTGTTTGATATTATGAGTATTCAGACATCTTAAGACTAAGAATATAATGCAATGTATAAATTTATTATCACGCGATTTAATAAATGACCGGAAAGTTGTCAGAATTTTATTGAAGAAACTAGAGTATTATTACGTTATATTGCATTAAGTACAATTGATTTTCGAATGATCTACACGCGATTTTTTCTATATTAACAGTTTTTTCTTATGCATATCTGGCTATAATGTCAATTAGTGTCTTTAGTATTATTTCACATCAATGGAATCCAATATAAAGACAAAGGAAGGAAAGAAAAATACTTTTTTCTATCTTAAAACTTACGTTCGATTTAACAAAAGCTTTTTTTCTACTGCACGTTTACACGTAACTTTATATATAAAAATTACAAAAAAATATATAATAAAATAAAAATAAACACTATTTTAAACCCACCTATTGTAACGTAATTTAATGTATGCGAAAATTATATGTTGTTTTTACATACATATCTATGAACTTACTTTGCAAGTAAATCAAGTTGGTTAAACATTGCAACCTGTCTTTAAATATGTTGTAGGTATTTTATATTAAAGGATATTACCTTATTATTATTATTATTATTATTATTATTATTATTATTATTATTATTATTATTATTATTATATGAATCGCAAACGCTAAATACTTTCTTCTCAACTTTTTTACTAATATTTGTATGTATATAATGGATTTTTAAGATATACCATTTGTTGGGAAAAAAGGAAGCACAGTTGCGATGAATTTAGTGATAAAGACGAAAGTGAAAAGTGTCATCTTTGTTGTCAGGTTTTTATTTCTCTATTATTTTATTTTTGCTAGTACCAAAGAAATTGTGTCGGATATATTATTTTGTATTATATACTAAAAAACCTGATTTCACCTACATCTATTTTGTGCGCGACTGATGATTTCTTTTTTTGCAGAATTATGATGAAAATCAATTCTGCCATAGTACACTATAGTTTTAGCTAATTGATTATCAGCATATCATTAGGCCTTTAAGATTTATTTGCGATTTACGATTATTTTAATATAAATATTTTTTGTTATTATTAATCCTGATATAATTATTATCAGTATTCAAGATTCAATTGTGAAATCAAGTTTTCTTTCGCAATAATTATATCTTTTATTTAAAAGTTAAGAAGTAAAAAAATTTCCTTCCTAAATAAATTTGTACTAAAATATTACATTGAATTTTCCTTTGCGTGAATAAATCAATCTGTGATCTCCTAACACCGGATTATACGTATTAATAAATAAAGGTGTTTAATGAAATAAAATTTGTTTTGGCAATTTAAAATCCATTCCCATGACAAAAACTCTGTAGTAGGAAAAGTATTATAAACATTATAACAACGATATTATTACATTTATTAAAAAATCTTATTTTTGGTAATATAAATTTATCTTTTTAATACATTTATAAAAGTTTCTCGTGGCAAAGCGATGTTGCCTATCATTCTCATTTTCTTCTTGCCATCTGCTTGTCTCGTTAGTAACTTTTTTCTTCTGGTAATGTCACCACCATACTAAAATATTAAATGCTAGTTTTAATATACATTAAATTTTAAGATTAATATGTGTATATTACCAATTTTGCTGTAACATCTTTCCTGTAAGCTTTTAAGTTTTCTCTTGCTAGAATCTTACTCCCCACACATGCTTGAATTGCGATGAGAAATTGTTGTCTAGGTATTATATCCAATAATTTTGCACACATCCGTTTTGCTTTCTCAGTAGCTTTAGTACAATGAACTAATGTACTAAGTTCTTCTACTAAATTTCCGTTCAATAATATATCCATCTAAATATAGCAATTTAATATTAAATCTTAATATTTAAATTAATTTAATAAATGATTCCATTTTAATTCGTTATTAGATTCATTTATATTAGAATTTACATTTTAATTATGAGTATACATTATTTTAAAGATTATTATCAATTTTAATAAGAGAATCATTAACGATCAAGGTTCTATCGCCATATTAACCTCAAAATAAAAACATTTTTTACTATAATTTAATCACTCCTAATGATATTTAAGTCAAATATATTATAAAACATGGTATCAGCGTTTACCTAAAATAAATTTCTTGAAATTCCGTTTTTGCATAAGTATGTATTCGGGGGTCCAACTCCCGTCAGAGCACGCTGCAATCACTGTTGAAAGTTATAATAAGTCACGTGATTCGTGGAGGCAAGTTTAAACAAGAAGAATAAATTAATTATATTTTGTTACCTAGTCAGTTATAAAGGGTCTCATGTCGTTTTGGAAGTATTTGAATTGATTATATTTTCATTTTATCAGCTCAAACTCTTTAACTTTAAAATAGTTTTCTACTAGCGTTTATTTGGGGTTATGAGACCTCTGTTTTCTTATAACTTTCAGTAGTTCTAAATCCAACCACCAGGTGGGGACTACTTTGCTTGAACCCCCGAATAGGCAACTAAAGAAAGATTCGACAAAAAATGGAGACTTTTGTTTGTTATCCAATTTGAATTTTGAAGGTCTCATTTTGTTCTTTGAAAATTTTCAGGTGGTGTTACCCGTATAAAAATTGTATGTCATCGAATAACCTGCAAAGTTACGTACGATTGTTTATAAAACACATGTACGAGTACGAACTTATAATATTTTATTTATTTATTTTATAATATATTGATTTTCATATTATTATGTGAGATTAAATTGCAGTACAAATGTTTGTTTTTTAATGGCATCTAAATATGGGTGATTCCACGTCAAGTGAGCAAGTAAAAAATTTGAAAACTCTGGAACTTTAAGAGAATGATGTATTTAATACCCAAAATATGTAAAAAAAAATGTAAACTCTTACCTGTATTGGTTCAGGATTTGTGATAAGCTGAAAAACATGATTATTTGCATTATTTTCATTTTTCTCAAAATGTATGTATTTTTATCTCGAGAATTATAAAAGATACAGTACTTTAGTCTATGTGTTTTGGAAAGAGAATTTGATGCAGAATATGATAGCGTTTTTGCATCACCAAATTTGATAATTGGTCCAAATTTCCTGCTAGATACCGATGAAATTTTAAACTGAGCGCCACAAGCAATTTTGTTAAATAAAATTTCAGTAATAGTTTTAGATGTATACTTTAAGAGAAAAAAAGATTTAGAATGGTACTATAATTCAATTACGTGAAAGAAAAATGCTTTTCAGCTTGGCATAAATCCTGAACTAATAAAGGTAAGGGTATGAATTTTTTTTACTTATTTTGGATATGAATTACAACATTTTCTTAAAGTTTCAGAGTTTTCAAATTTTTTACTTGCTCACTTGACGTGGAATCACCTATACATGCCAATAGAACCTCCTTAAATAAATTATAAAACTAAATTAGTAAGTTAACCAATAATTACTTTGACTATGTTAGATAATTCATAGCCACTGTCTTCATAATCAAAACTTGCATATCCTGAGCTCAGAGATTTTAATTCATCATGAAAGTCAACTATGATTTCATTTAATGGTATAAGAAATTGTATCATGATTCTTTCGTTATCTATATTTTTTGTTGATTTTTCTACTCCTCGTCTATCCATACATAAAGACATAACAGGTCCAAAGTATTTATCTAGAAATTTATTTAAAAACATTTTAAAATAATAAATAGATAATAATAACTAATAATTAAAAGATTCGGTAATAATTAAAAGAAAGGGACCATTCTGAAAGTTTGAGAAAATTTCGGGACCCGCATTCCAAACATTTTCCTCTTGTAATTGTGTTAGAACTGCCAAAGCTACTCATTTATTTACCCAATGAATTGATTGATTGCTTGAAAATAGATTAATAAACTTACATATTTCGGTACATGAAAAACAAGTGTCATTCTTATCTTGAACATTACATTCAAATAAATTCTAATCCATTTTACAAGGATTTTAATTCAATTGAAATTGTACGTGAAAAATGAAAGGGTTTAATAAAAAAAAAAAAAAAATCGGTAGAGCCGTTTTTAAGAATGCCGTAATTGAATATTCATGCGATCGAAAGTTCATTATTTTTGAAAGATAACAAATAAAAATTTACTATTAAACTAGTTTATTAAATAAAAATTTACTAGAGATACTTTAAATGTAAATGTTGCGGATCAACACGGAATTAAATTTGGCGCGTTAAAACCATTAATATTCAAAACTGCGCGTGGAAAGTAATTTATATCGAAATGCGATTTCAGCAACGAATTGACAATTGTCAACTTAAGGAGGTTCTATCGTCATATCGACCATAATAAAAACATTTTTTACTATAATTTAATCACTCCTAATAATATTGAAATCAATATATTATAAAACAAAGTATCCTCGTCATGCTAAAAAATTTTTTTTTCTAAATTCCGTTTCCTGGTAGAAATTTTAGCAGTGAAACTGCTCATCAGACTAGTCACTAGCCAGTACCCACTGCCCAGTTCAAAACATGATGACTGCTTAAGCGCTGGCTAATCACTGCTAAGATTCCGAATTATGCGAAACGTAAACAAAAAAGATTAACCTCGAAAAATACATACATACGTATATACTATTTTGCGAGTTGTCTTTATATGTTTTCATTTAATAAGGATAAAAACGTGTAAAGGTGGATTTTAAACAATGAATCAATAAGAATTGGAAGTAAATAAAAATATATTTGATGCATCAAGTTACATAACCTACAAATATTTGTACTATGGAATACTTATTTTTGTGAGGTTTAAAATATAAAAGTCAGATCAATACATATAATATATGGTAATATAAGCCATTTCATTGGTTTCATGGGTTTGTTTAATTAATTATAAGTCAATTTATAGTTGTTTACTCTTTTTTATTTCGCTCGGCAGTCCTTCAGCAGTGACGCTAGTAAAAAATCTGACGAAATTCGTATGTCAACTGGCGAGTCACTGCTGAACTCACTGGCCAGTTCATTTTTAACTGGGTATGGACTGGCGAGCCACTGCTGAACGATTCTACCAGGGTTATTGCAAAAGTAGTTATCGGCAACTAAAGAAAGATTCGACCAAACAGTGGAGACTTTTTTATTTGTTATCCGAAATTTTTGAATTTGAATTTTGAAGGTCTCATTTTGTTCCTTGAATAACTTCAAGGGGACTAACCGATATAAAAACTGGAAAATTATCAAAACCTGGAAAACTACGTCCGATTGTATATAGAACACATGTACTCGTGTACGAACTTATAAACATTTGGTCGTAATTTTTCAAGTTTTGATAATTTTCCAGTTTTTATACCGGTAAGTCCTCCTGGAATTGTTCAAGAAGCAAAATGAGATCTTCAGAAAATAAATCGAAATGAAAAATAAAATAGTCCTGTTTTGTCAATCTTTTCTCCAGTTGACGATATCTAATTTTACAATAACGGAATTGCAATACAATATTTGAATTCGACAAAAGCCCCTTATCTCATAACATATTGACTTTCATATCATTATGTGATATTAAATTGTAGTAAAAACTGTTTATGTTTTATAACATATATACCAATAGAAGTTCCTTAAGTTCGAGACTATCAAGGAGAGCCCACAACCTATAGGAAGCGAATTTCTATGAGGCTTTGGGAAGTGATTTCTGGTATGTAAAAAATTATATCGAACACCCGTAATTTCGTCTCATAGGCCTTTGGAATAAAAATATGACCTGTTGTATTCGACATTCGCGTTATTTCAGTAAAAAATGGTACCTATACTTGGACTCATAACTCTGCAAGTTTTTGTCCAGAGAAATGATGGCACAAGACAAAAAAGTGGATCAAAAGAGATTCAATTTGAGCTTTGTTTTATATCAAAACATTAATTTGATCCAAAGCTCTGAACAATCGAAAAATATGATAAAATATGTATAAAAAACCATTGAATTTAAAGAGCCCAAAATCCTTTATTCTCATGCTTTTTCGTCATCTTTTTCGATTGCTCATAGATTTGAATCAAATTAATGTTTATATATATATATATATATATATATATATATATATATATATATATATATATATATATAAAGCTTAAATTAAAGCTCTTTTGGTCAACTTTTGTTTTTTAACATCATTTCTGTAGCAAAAAAACTAGAAGTTATGATATATGTACCATTTTTTACTGAAATTACGCGAATTTTGAATATAACAGATCATATCTTGACTCCAAAAGCATATGAAACAAAACCACTTCCCAGAAGTTGTAGACTCTCCTTGGAAATTCTATGCATTACTGATGAGTCCAAAGTAAGCAGAACTGGGACGAAATGCGTCACCTTGATGAATCTAGATTCTTCCCTTCTTAGCAAGGTACCTATTCTCCTCGATTGTTAACAGTAAGTTTATTATTATTATTATTTTAATAATAAAGGCTTGAGCGATCTCCACGAACTATGTACCATTATTATTTTTGTATATTTATTTATTATTTCATGATTATAGATTAGGGTGGTTAAAATTTCCTAAAAGTTGTTAAATATCAAAAGTAAACCACTAAAACGTTGGTATTTATCAAAAAAATAAATTTTCTGCAAGCTGGATGCTTAATTTTAACATTTAAAGGTGGCTACCTCGAATTTAAGGTTTTTTAAAGGCTTCTTTTTGCGTGAAATCGCGAAAAAATTATCTTAAACTTAATTATATATGCTACAAATAGATTCGGTAATCGATTATACTACTAGAAGTAAGGATATTCTGGTACAAAGTTATGCTCAAATGAAATTTATAGAAAAGTTTAAATGGTAAATAGGAGATTGCAAAATATTGAAGAAATTGTGGCTCGGAGTTGCCCATTTACTCGGTCCCCCATTTACTACCTAATTTTTTTTTATAAATTTCAATTAAGCATAACTTTGGACCAGAATGTCCTTAGAAGTGCTGCTATAACGCAAATTAAAGATCTTGATGTCAGCTTTCATACAAAATTACGTACAAGTACCTTTGACGTATATTACTTGATGTAAATTATACCAAACTATAAGAGAACCCATTTAAAGTGTTAGTAAACAATATATTACTTAGACTGCCATAATATTCTATGTTTTTCATATTCTATTGTGCAGCAGTATATCTGTTGATACTATTCGGAACAAAGATTTAAAATAATTTTTGTTTTCGAAAAATGTCTAAAAATAGCCGGTATTAAATCAAAATTTTGACATAAACAACTGTTCTCTGAAAAAAAAATTTTTTTACAGTTAGGATACAATTGATTATCAATTCTAGTAGTATAATTAATTACCAAAACTTCTTTGGCATGAATAATTAAGTTTTAGTGCTTTAATCGCGATTTTACGAAAAAATTGCATAATTGCTTTTAAAAAACCGTAAATTCGAGGTAACCGCCTTTAAATATTAATGTTAAGCACCTAGCTTGCAGGAAATTATGATTATGACAAGTACCAACTTTTACATGGATGCTCTTTATGTTATAAAACAAAGTGTATTATATCGCATGAATATTCAATGGGGCATGCATATTCAGGAGAAAAAGTAAAATTTGAAGGACAAGCACTTTTGGGTTAAATCTGGTTAAGACTCACCGTCCTAATTGTTTCATAGACTTGTTTAAAACAAGTTCTTGGATTAAACTGTTTGAATATAATATTTTGTATTGTAGTGCAATTTAAATTTTTCATGAAATTAAATTTTTTACTTATATGTAGCTTCTTTACCGTCTTGACTCTTGGATGGTAACATAGGGACGATTTTTACCCTAGGCTTATTTCTTATAAATCAGAAGTATACATTTAAGCAATAATGTGTATCTAAAGGTTTTCTACTAAAACTATGAATCCTTTCGTGTATCGATGTAATAGAGTAATAGGGAAATCGTACGTAAAGTCGGTGGTGTCTATAAAATAAATAGATATATGAAATCAATTTCCACATTTGTTAAATTTAAAAGAGAACGTAATATTACTTCAATGAATGCCGCTACTTCATTAATATTTAATATGGTTTGCGAACATTTAAAAAGTTTACAAAGAAAATGAAGTATGATCTGGCAGAATAAAATAAAAAAAAATATCATGCAAATTCCCCTCGAAGTTCTCTATTGTATTTTTCGAACAATAGTGTATTGCGTTAAAACTAAAAACCCCTGCAAAATAATAGTATTGTTAAAAAAATTATAAAGTTCTTAAATAATGTACTTCAAATACTCAGGTACTTTTGAAAAGTACTTGAAATATATTATTTAAGTACTTGAGAACTTGCGAAAATGTACTTGAAGTACATTACTCAAGTACCCGAGTACTTGAAGTAGTTTTGGCCAATACTTTGGTACTTGTGAAAAGCACTTTAAGTATTTTTTTGCAAGTGCTTAAATACTTAGAAAAAGTACTTTTAGTCAAATACTCAAGACTTTTAAAATAAAGTACTTAAGTATAGATACTTAAAAACTTAGCTAAGTACTTGTATCCATACTTTTGAAAGTACGATTTTGACTGTGATTGAATAGATCTATGTACAAAGTTTCAGACGTCAAAACCAACGGCTCCGTAATAAATTATTGGAATAAAATGTGAAAATTTTATATCAATAATTTTTTGGAGGTGCCGTTGGTCTTGACGAAGGTCAAGTTTTGTATATAGGTTCAATTACTACTCAATGAAGGACAAACAAGTTTGGGTTTTGTCTAATTATAATTTAAAAATAACAAACCTGGTGTTATAATTGTTCCTAAAACCATTGGCTCATATAATTCTTTGACAATATTGGGATCTGGAAAATGTGTCGGATTGCTAAAATGAATTTCAGCGCCTTGATATTTAGTAATATTTTTGCTGCCAAAAATTGTTGCCTTATACGTGACCCCTGGTGCAGTCAGTATTGCCTGAGCATCATATTCTTGATCTAGTCGTTGATTAAATACTTCCATATGCAAAAGACCAAGAAAGCCTAGACGCCACCCTTGACCTAAAGCAGGACTAAAAAAAGTCAATATATGCATTTAATGAACGCGTATACTTTTATTGTAAAATGTATTATTATTAATTTTTTCCTTATACATTAAAAATTAAAATTTCCTTAAAATAATTTTTTATAATTCGATGCATATACACTGAGAAAAATAGTTTCTGGAAGCAAGTAGAAAATTCTGCTTCATCTAAAATTACTTGAAGTAAGCCGGAATCACTTAACGTAAGTATACGCGACCTTCGCGGCAAGTGGATGCCGTGAAACAGATTTTCATTTCGGTACAAGAAGATTTCTATTACGTCGTTGTTTCTAATAGAAATCTTGAACCGAACAAAATATCTGTTTAACCCGCATCCACTGGCCGCAAGTAGATTTTTTACTTAGTTCTACTAGAAATATGTTTGATACGAAAACATATTTGAATTAACTGTCTTAATTTAAAAAAAAGAAATCCACTTGGAGGAAGATTGTTTAATTTCATTGGAATTTATTTTATTAGAAGGAAAATTATTCCTTTTCATTGCAGTTTATTGCTTCCTCCTAAAGGAATCTTTGTAATATTAAAAAAGATAATTTCTAAAAAAAACATGTTAGAAACATTTCTTGGGCTATTTAGAATCAAAATATACTATTTTTAGAAGATGTCCGTATGGATGGGTGTGTATGTGTGTGTGTGTCGTATGAGTATTTATGTGTGTATGCGTGTGTATCCCTCTATATCTCAAGTAAGCCACGGTTAAATTTAATGTTCACGATTAACTTTTTTTTTGTTTTTGACGCACGAAGATGGCTGAAGATTTTTGGATTTTTGGATTTTAATTTTTCAGGATTTTTTATTGGTTAATATTAATATAATCAATTCGGATCAAAACGGTAATTCCCTTTGGTTATACACGTAAACGTCCTTCTTTTTTAAACGGTTATATTGGAAATATATCATGAAAATTTATTGAAAAAATTTCTTGTTATCTTAATGTATGTCTTAATATATTTCTGCTTCCGAGAAAAAAATCATTTTTTAAAAAAAATCGATTTTCTATGTCGTACGATAACTTTAGTAAAACGGAATTATTCCTTTTGAAAATTTCCAGAAAGGTAGCTTTTACTATATTTTGGTTGAGATCTTTGCCCAGATCATGAGGACTTTTATTTTTCAAGATATTCTAAGTTATATTTTTTTTCAAGAAATTTTTTATTACTTTTTTCTTAAGTATTGCGAAATAATAAAATTGAAATTAATTTATTCGTTTTTGTTTTAAAACGATTTTTCATTTTTAGGATTCCTTCTTTTTTCATTTTTATCGCTTATTTTTTGGATTATACGTGGTCACTTTTTACCAATCAAAGCAAATTTTCTACGTTTTTTTTTTATGAAAGTTTGAAATTAAAAAGAATTCTTAATATTTATTGATTCGTTTTTATTTATATCAATTTTTCATTATTACACTCTAAAAATCAGTTACTCGCCGTAAGCATATTCTGCTTCAAACAATTTTGAAAGAAGACACAAATGATTTCTGTTACCAGCATGAAATAAATCTATTCACGGAAACTATAGTATGTTTGCAGTAAGTGGGTTTCCTTTGCTGGTAACAGAAATCGTTTGGGTCCTAAATCAAAATTATTTATATTTGCGGCAACTGGTTTTTAGAGTGTATGATTTTTCATTTAACAAATATTTAATCACTTATTTCTAGGGTATCTTTAAGATTTATTGATTTCTTTTGTTTCATAACGTTTTTCTCATTTTTATGCTATTCATTTTTTTTCAAAAAGTTTTGATCGTTTTTCTTTGGTATCACGCGGTTATTTTCGGCTAATCAAATAAATTTTTGTTTTTATGAAGATTTTAAATAAAAAATAACTTAAGATTTACCGATTAATTTTTGCTTTATAGCGTCTTCATATTTTTATGATATTTTTGTATTAAGTTAATAAAATCGTTGTTCATAAACACAAATAAAATTACAATATTACAAAATCAAATTATTTGTAAAAGTAGAGTGCATTTTTTATATGCATAAAAAGAAATTTAATCAAGAATTTTAAATCAAAAGGATTTGAAGAGACAATTTTCAGAACATATCTGCTTCAATCAAGCAGATTTTGTTCTAACGCAAACAAATGTTCTAACAATCAAATTTCCTTTTGCAGCAAAAGAATATTTTTTACATGTAAGAATATTTTATGTTTGAAGGAAGAATACAATAAATAATTTAGAAGGTAGCTCGCATACTTAAGTTAAGCTTTGAGTAAATTTGGATGAAGCAGAATTTTCTTCTTGCTTCCAGAAACGATTTTACTCAGTGTACTTAATTATGCAAAACAAGAGATCATTTCCCTCCGGAATATAATTATCTACCACTGTGCAAACTTTCAAACGAATATTTTATAATCTGTACGCATGGCACTTAAGAAATATTTTAAAGATTCAAGTCCAGACTATTAGTAATATTTTTTAAGTGCCATTTGTGCAGATTATGAAATATTTGCTTAAAACTTTCTACAGTGATAGATAATTGTATTTTAAGAGGAGGTCGGAGCTATCCTGATTGGTAAATAATGAAAAATACGGCGCGAGGTGAAGCTATCAGTAAGGCTAAGAAACGGTAAGATGACCATCACTTTTACCGTTTTCCATTCGTCCATTGTAACAATATTTCATAATATAAAACTTTTGAGGCTACTAATAAACAAAATTGCTGTTGTCCGGTGTTCTTTACATAATAACAAACTATTATCAACCTCGATTTTGATGTTACTATGTGAATTTTAGACGTATAATGAAAAATACGGCGCGAGGTGTAGGTCACAATGGTAAAGTTCGCTCCGACCTCCCCTTAAAGGGCAATGATCTCTTGCTCTTGCATAATTATATATATATCGAATTATTGATCTCACGGTCGGTAATATTTGAGGCGGGAAATTTGAATTCTTAAAACGACTTTTTTATTTTTATCCTTGGATCTACAAAACATTATGCTAAACCCATGCGATAAGTTTTTTAAATTATCTAAGAAACATGTTGAAAAAGTTTTAACTAAAAATATTAAAAACAGTAGGAGAAAATAGATTTTTTAAGAATGCTTTAAAAAATGAAAAAAAATCATACGTTAAAAATATATCTTCTGTACAGGTTGTAATATATTTAATGGAAACTTTTGTTTACATGTTTTTTAGACAAATTTAAAAAACTTTGTGCATGGACTTAGCATAATGTTTCATAGATCAAAAGAGAAGAAATAAGAATTGCTACACCAATTTTCGTGCCTCCCATTCAACTGGAATTTTTTCATCAATCACATATAAAATCAAATTACAGAAAAAATAAAAAAAATTTAGCTATAAACCCATGATTTAAAATGTTTATTTTGTATATAAATTTTATTTTAAAGTGACGACATGACTGAAATCAGATTCTTGGATCAAAATCAAATTTATGGCTTCTCAAATTCGGCAAAATATGTTTGGAAAAAAGTAAATTTTTGCCTGATTTGGGTGAACATATTTCATTATGGTTGTAAATAAAATTTTTCTCTTTCAGAAGCTATATGTATCATCAATAATTTGATCCATTTTGCTCTAAGTATTGACGCTAGTGAAGTAATAGATTAAAAAGAAGTTTCTTTGAAATATTGATGCCTAAATTAATTTACCTAGATTCTTTTGTCACTGTGACTGCATTGTCATTTAAAGTTAATTTTTCAATAGCATTTTGTAAAGAGAGGAACTGTGACTGATCCATGGGATAAACACCAGCATAAACCATAGATTTTGCTATTTTAAATCCTCTAAGTGGTTCTACTGGCATATCTTTTAAATGAAGTGTATCTCCTATGTATGCTTCATTAGATGATCTCATGTTACAAGTGATGCATCCTACTTGCCCAGCATATCTAAATTAATAAAATAATGCAATACTTAAAATTTATTTTATGAAAGCTACCTAATAAAGTTAATAATTTAAAATTTTAACAAAGTAATAAATTGTTTTAAAGCTAAAAATAATATAAATAATTTGAAAAATTTAAAAACATATTTTAAGCAAATAAAACAAATTTCTTACATTTTTTTCACTTTTTCTTCTTCTGGTCTAAGGAAAGCTAATGATTTCACTTCATACGTTTTTTTTGTATGACAGGACGTTATGTGATCACCAATGGATATAACTCCATCTTTTACATAAACTAAAGCAATTGCACCTTTATAACGATCAAACCAACTATCAAAAATGAGTGCCCTTAATGGTTTATCTCTGGATGTTGGTGGCATAGGAATTCTTTCCACAATAGCTTTTAAAACCTCTTCAACATTAGTGCCATTTTTTGCAGAAATTTTAATGATTTCTCTGCTGTCAATATCGAAAAGTGTACTTAATTGTTTCACAACTCTTTCAGGATTTGCATTTTTTAAATCAATTTTATTTATAACAGGGATTATTGTTAGATCATTGCCAAAGGCAAGATAAAAATTTGCCACAGTTTGTGCTTGAACACCATCATTGGCATCAACCAGAAGAATAACACCTTGGCATGCTGCTAGAGAACGATACACTTCAGATGCAAAATCAACATGTCCAGGAGTGTCAATTAAATTTAGAAGATATTCTTTGCCTTCAAATGTATATTTGAGAGATACCGTTTGAGCTTTTACAGTAATTCCTCGTTCTTTTTCTACCTGCAGTTTGTCTAACACCTGCATTCCAGAGTTTATCTTAATTGCTCCAGTCATTTCCAGGAGTCTATCTGCAAGGGTACTTTTACCATGGTCTACATGAGCTATTATGCTAAAATTACGTATATTTTCTATTGGAGTTTTATATTCTTTTAAGTCATCCTGTTCCGTTGAATACAAATTTGAAAATATAATAGGAATCCATCTAAAAATTTGAGTGAATACATGCAGGTAAATAGTTTATAATAAATATATTTTTCCAAACTACATAGTAATTAAAAATAACGCTTTCTTAAAAATGTGAATGTAAATGTTAAAAATATTGTTTTTTAAGATGCTTATTATAACAGTCCTTTATAGTGAGTGATAATAGTTTATAAAATAGTTAATAACAAATACACACAGAGTGATGATTTTAAATAGTTAATCTTGATTACCTTTGTTTTTTATAAAGTCGAAATTGATGTTTGATTTGACCAGTTAACAAGTTACATAAAAACATTCTTGACTTCATATTTAACAACTATGCATTTATGCTACAAGTATTCTTTTTACACAATTATAACTAAATTTAATATTATTTTTGTAAAAATTTATTATTTAAGCACCCTTGTTATAATAATTCTAACCATCGTGTACATAAACCTAACCTTATAGAACGCCCATAAAAAATTAAATTTAAGAGATCGAACAGCTGATCGTGGCCAGCTGGTGGGGAGCGTGAAAAGTTCCCACCCGCTGAAGTTGACTATGTTCTTATGACGCTACATGTTCAGCTATGAAAATAACTCAAAAACTTACAGATTCTGTCACATGGTTCATTTATTTATTAAGTTATTCTTCAAATAACTATTCAAGTAATTGATTAAGTAATTACTTACGCAATTACTTAAGTAATTACTTAAGTTATTACTTAAGTTATTACTTAAAATTTTAATTTTCTTTTGTACTGTCTTCAACTGACTGTGTAGTCGCCATTTGGTATTATAATAAGGCAGAACAAAATATTTTGTTGCAAATAAATACATGTATATAATAAAGACGTGTAACTTAATATTGTGTTAACTTCTCTCTCTTTCCAGAAATAATTCCCAGAATTCCATTTTTTTGCGTCGAATTGCAGTAGTGTTACACTGTACCTAAAGTACTAATTTGTTGACTAAAATACTTTAAATTTGACGAACTATTAAAATAAAGTATCTAGACTATCACAAACTATTATTATGGTTCATTGTTAACGAAGCTTCATGTTAAATAATTACTTAAGTAAAAACTTAAGTAATTACTTAAGCAATTACTTAAGCAATCACTTAAGCAATTACTTAAGCAATCACTTAAGTAATTACTCTAGCAATTACTTGAGTAGTTTTTTAAGGAATAACTTAAGAAATAAATGGACATATGACAAGACCTTTAAGTTTTTGATTTATTTTCATAGCTGAACCAGGCTGAACATAGTCGCACGTCACCTGCAGTCAACTTCAGCGGTTGGAAACTTTTCACGCACCCGCTGGTAGGGCCGATTGTTATATGGTTTAGAGGTTAGATGATAACCAGTAAGATAAAATGGCATTTGCCGGTATTTCTAAAACAACTAAGGTCCTTAGAACTTTCCAATTTTGTAAGTTTTCCCTTAGTTTTGTGACTGGAAGAAGCGTTAGAAATGTTCATTGCACACCACCTCTCAACATCCTATGCTGTAAATACTTTTGTACAGAGAAAAAAGCTAAAGTGGGTAAATTAACTAATCCGGATGCTCCGGAGCAGCCGAAAAAAAGAAAACCTCTAACAAGTCCTCACGTTACTCTTATATTGCCAGAAGATGATATTAGGTCGGTAACGCTAGAGCAAGCTCAAAAATTAGCCAACCGCAGAAATCTTAAGCTGGTGAAAATTCTTGACTTTGATACCAAAACTGAGAAGCCACTATACAAACTCATGACAACCCTTCAATTTTTTGAAGAGGATGCTAAGTTCAAGGAGTGGAAGAAAAAGGAAAAAGTTTCTGATACAAAGGAAGATAAATTATTTACCATTTCAACAAAGACCACTGAACATGACCTGTACAATAAGACTCAACAAATTTTTAAGTTGTTAAAAAAAAATTATGGAGTTCGAATATATATATCACATGATGGAAACTCTCCACGAGCGGTAATTTAATATCTATTTTATCTAGACAAGTTATAGACATTGGGCACTTTCATGATTACATCAACTTAAACGTTTTGTTTTCATTTGATTTTTATAGGAGACCTGTAATGTGAACATAGTAACTTTTAATACAGAAAAACTTATTTTTCTGACTTAAAATACTATTTTATGAGAACTTTTTATATTAATAAATATATTAGCATATGAAAAAAGTCAGTTATTATTTTTAATATTATTTAATTCACTTTGAAACACCTGCTCACTTTATTCCAGTCCAAGTACAGGGTAAAGTAAACTAGAGAATAGAATACAATATTTTTAAGATGTTTTTTTAATTTTCGTACAAAGTCAGATAAAAGTATTAATTTAGATAATAATAATTTATCTAAAAACCTTTAAAATAATATAAAATACGAAAAAGGTAAATAGAAGGTTATGTTAACCCATTTTAGTATATAAATAAGAAATGCATTACTCCTCAAGTTTGAAATATACTCCTTTAACGCTCACCTTAATCAATATTTTATTCAAATTTGCACTCTGCTGCATATAATTTAATACTACCTTATTTTATTCCGAGTAGTTGATTGTTGTTTATTTGTAAGATGCTTGTTACAAAAACAAAAAACTTTGAAAGAGAATCAAAAGTATTTTAAATTATCACAAAATAATTTAAGAATAAAACTAGATATAAACTTTTTTATTTATTTCTTATTTGACAAATTGATTTTATTTTAAGATCAAAATAGGTATAATACATTTTTTTATTGCATAAAAAATTTTAATCGCACCTAATGGATTCAAAATAGTTTTTTCATGCATCATCCCGATCATGTATAATATAAGGATGATAAACAAATTTTTTAGTACATAACCATTAATATTTCATGAAATAGAAAAAAAGTATTGTATTTGATCGTAAAATAAAGTTAGTTTGTCAAATTAGATATATATATATAAAAGTTTAAATCTAGATTTATTGTTAAACTTTCACTGGAATTAAAATTAGGCAAAGATAATAAATTATTGTACAAATTGTAATAAATATGATTCACTTTACTTACTTAGGTTTCCTCTATACATTTTTACTATGTACTTTTGTCAAGAAAAGAATTGTGAACTTATATATTTCTCTAACTTAATATTTATTTAAAGGATGAAATTGGTAATATTATTGAAGAAGAACTTCGTGAGGTATCTAATAAAATTCACCGTGTATCAAACGATAGAACTTTAAAGTTATTTTTTAATCCAAAAATGGAAAATCAAGATAAGAATGAAGATAAAAATATTACAAGAGCTATAAGCCATCAGCAGACTCATAAAGTTGACAAATAAAAATAAAAACAAGTAAGAAATGAAAGAAAAAATTGCCATACATAATAAATAGAAAGGGGATAATGAATATTTAGGTAAGTACAATATTTTCAAATAATACTCTAGGTTACTCATACTCAACAAATAAATATAAACATTGTTTATAGGTTGAGAAAATCATAAAAAGATTGAATGATTTATTTTTCTTGAAGAGAATTCACAATGTTATCTTATAAAAAGAGTGTTATAATAATTGATTTTGTATTGTCTTGTACTAATTAGATGCCATGTCAATATTTTTTATCAACTGTGATAATGCATCTTATTTATAACGATATGTACTTTTTGTAATGTTTACACTCATATTAAATCTATAAAATTATTTCAATCATCTTCTCTAGTACAATAATAGTGTACATAAATATAATGAAAATTATAAAAACTTGATATCGTTAACAATTATTGAGAAAATGAGATCTATATTTTTTATGTAAAATGATTTTGTTCATAAACTGTTAATTAATATAAAGACTATTATGAATTCGTTATTGTGGATATAAAACGACACTCCTACATTTTATATAATCTGCAGATATAACATTGAAAATAAATTTAAACAAAAAATGTAAGTAAATAACAAATTTATTATTATAGCACTGGGTGGCCTAAATCCGCACTTAAGTCACGCCTATCCGTGACTTAAGTAGTCTATTAGTGAACCGTCCTTATCGCCCGAGCGTAGCGAGGGCGCTAACCTCACGGTGCAATACTGGACTACTTAAGGTACGGCTAAGCGTGATAGCGGATTTAGGCAAGCAGTGGTATAAAATTATATACGACACTCGTAATTTAAGTGGCCCATCGCACGACGTGAATATACGCTAACTATACGTCCTGCAATAATGTGCCACTTAAGTCACACGTATCGTAATGTACTAATTTCTAATGTTTCGTTTGTACATTATATATAGTGTTTTATGGTTTGAGTTAATTAATTATAGTGCTTCTTTTTAAACACATGTAAAATTATCATTAACCTAGCAGTTTTACAAAGATATAACTAGTTTTATAATAAAGTAACTGGAATCATTACATTTAAAAATTTATTTTTGCATAAATGATTAAACTATATATATTTGATAAACAATTCTTCTGATCGAATTTGAATTCTTTTTAAATACTGCAACTTTATTGGATAAAATACTCGTTATCACTAACCACATTAAATGACCTCAAGAATTCTTTATCAAGTCTACACTCGACACACAATTATTCTGATCGAATAGATTTGAATATTTTTGGAAATCCTCTATAATGAGGTTAGTGAAAATATGCATTCGATCCAATAAAGTTGCAGTATTTCAAAAGAATTAAAATGCTTTCAATCAGAAGAATTGTGCTGTACACCTGTGCATAGTATAGTAGCTATAATAATGGCCTTGAATTTTGAGTACAATGTGTACCTAATTTGGTAATATAATATTTACTTTCGGCTAGAATTCATATACTTTTCAGATTGCAAATTATAATAACTTAAATTTATAATTGAAATCTGTCCTAAGTTATAATGTCATTACGTATAAGACATTTTCTGTTGAGCACCAGAAAAAAATTGCCTTTGCACGATTGGTTTAAATGAAATAAGCAGTATTAAGGGGACGCCGGATATCTCTGTCCTTGTCTAATTGAGTTTTCATTCATAATTTTTATAGAAATCATATTTTTCTTTAAATAATAGTTGTCCCCGCTTCGTTTTATAGTAATCTACATGTATGTCCAAGCTGGGTTCATATGATTGTTTTGTTTTCGAGAAAACTTTGACACACTAAAAGGGCCAACTACATGGAGATTAACCTTTACATACTAAGTTTGTCAAAGTTTTCTCGAAAACAAAACAATCATATGAAACCAGCTTGGACATATAATTAGGTTACTGTAAAACAAATTGGGGACAGTTATTATTTTGTCATTAAACAATTAACTTTGTAAATAAATAACGAAATACGTGTGTAGGATAGTAGGAATCTACTGTCGGTATCCGACGTCTCCTTAAGCAGAAAATTTTTTTAATAAATAGTTATTAATACATGATTTGTGTTAAAATAAGATTTATATCCTCATTATTATCTGTTTATCATAAATAATAACAGCGATATCATAACGGCAAACTTAGAATTTTCTAAAACAAGCTTAAGGGGACGCCGGATATCTCTGTCCTTGTCTAATTGAGTTTTCATTCATAATTTTAAGAGAAATCATTTTTTTGAAAAAATAATAGTTGTCCCCGCTTTGATATATAGTAATCTAAATATATGTCCAAACTGGGTTCATATGATTGTTCTGTTTTCGGGAAAACTTTGACACACTACGTGGAGATTAACCTTTACATGCTAAGTTTGTCAAAGTTTTCTCAAAAGCAAAAGAATTATATGAATCCAGCTTGGACACATATTTAGATTATTATAAAACAAAGCGGGGACAACTATTATTTTTTCAGAAAAATTATTTCTCTTAAATTTATGAATGAAAACTCAATTAGACCAGGACAGAGATATCCGACGTCCCCTTAAGGCGTTCATAAGATACGTTTACTTAAATATTATATGAGCAGAAACAAAATCTTTATAGGTCACCAAAATTGCAGAGTATATGATTTAATAGATATTAAACCATGTGATAAATGCAGCAGACTTGGACATAATGAACAAAAAGGTAGAAACGAAGCAGCTTGTCTTAATTGCTCAGAACAACACAAAACTAATGAATGTACAAATAATATCATTAAATGTCTAAATTGTGTTTTTAGTAATGATAAATACAAGACTAAATACATTATATAATGGCATTAGATAGGGACTCATGTGAAATTCTGAAAAATAAAATGAAAAAATATATCGACTTAAATGATTATTCTGTGAAGCCTACTTTACCAATGTGGAGTATTTTAATGAGGAAACAACAGCACAAGATAGATAATAGTCAAAATCTAGCGACATAGGTGACGCCACAACTAACATTAATGTACTTGAAGAGGTCCAAAATTAAGTTATTCGACAAGAAGTTTCCTATCAGGATCTACATACACTTAATACTGAAAGGGACATTAAATCAAATACTATCTTATACGTTAATATTAGAAGCTTAAATGCAAATTTTGAAACACTACAAATTCTTATTAAGAGTCTGAAGATCAAGACCTATGTTATAGTTTATGCTGAATCTTGGAAACTCCAGTATAATGATTATTATAAATTACCAGGATATTTATTTTTTTTCGAGGGTATGTACACTGTAAAAAATCCTCTTGTAGATTTACTACTCTGAGAGTTGGAAATAAAAAGTCCTAGTCTGAGTGTAGTATTTTTACTAGAAAACTATAAATTTACAAGCGACGTTGTAAATTTACGTGCGTCGGTGTAAGCCGTGATGTTTGATGGCTAATTCTTTAACACTTTATACTCGAATGAAACGCTTTATTGGCTATACCTTTTTCTTTCAAGTGACTGTATAAATATTTTCGGGATTATTCCGTATTGTATTAGCCAAAAAGTATCCAAATTTTGAGTAAAACTGGATTTTTTTATTCGTCTTACATTTTTACCTAATACTACTTTATGATGATAATTGTTTTCTAGTCCAAAATATCCTACTATTGCAAAATTCAGTTTGCAATTAAAAAAGACGTTTTCGTAGATTCCAATTTCTACAAATTTTGGACCGTGCCTATCAATGTTTCAGGTCTCATTTTCTTCTTAAAGTGTAATAATATACAGTGTTATATTATATACAACTTGAATCTAAGCTATTTTTCAACTTGAAACTTAAAAAGATGGCATCCAACAAGGGGTCGTATAAACTATTGCGATAACTTTTGCTATAAACTAATGGTGTATTGGCGTACAGATAGTCCAAAAACTGGTACTTCTTTACGAGTTTAAAAAGAAAATTTTTGGCTTCTTAACCTCCTTGGAGCAAGATCGCTTTATTTTGTTTAAATTATTACAGCTGCATTTTGCAGTCATAAGTGCTGAGAAAAATACACGATATAGGAGAATTGAAGTATCGATATAAAAAATTCCAATAGAATTATCGATGATACCCGCATGGAACAAACTCTAATGTTGAGTGTTATTTCGTACCCGCAACTAAAATTTGGTAGGTTATTAGACTTGTACAATATAAAAATTCAGTTGAGGGTATGAAATAACGCTCAAATTGAGAGTTTTTTCCATACGGGAATATTGTATACAAAGATCAGTAAAGTAGAGGTATACGCGAGCGACGGCCGCGGCGCGGTATAGTTGTGGGAACTGTAGTACAACTACAGCGGCAGCGCGCCGCCGCGTGCGAAAAATTGGATTCGTGTCTTCAAATTGCCTCGATTTCAGTAAGTATCTTGATTCCAGTGTGACGTTAAGGCTTCAGTTCTTTTAATTTGGGGTATCTCATCGAGACATTTATGTATATGACATCAGTTTTTAGAATCAAAGTTCAGTAATTGTTCAAATTGTTGCCAATTTACTTGTTTATTAGATTTTTCTTAATTAAGTCGATATTAATCATATTGCGCGTATATACACTCCAACGGAACGAAGAATCACGAAAGACAAACAAAAATCTGAAGAAGATTGTAAAATTTCCCGTAAAAGACGTAAAGCAAAAAGAAAATTTACAGAATATTATGTGAATTATTGTTTAAAATCATGCTTTCTTGTAGAATAACGTTTACGACACTTTTATTGCGTCGTTCCATTGAAGTGCATATACGCGCAATATGATTAATATCGACTTAATTAGAAAAAATCTAATAAACAAGTAAATTGGCAAAGATTTGGACTATTACTGAACTTTGATTCTAAAAACTGATGCCATATTCGTAAACATCTCGATGAACTACCTCAAATTAAAGAAACTGAAGCCTTAACGGCCGCCGCTGCCGCTGTTCGATGCTACTCCCACCTGCACTACGTCGCGGCCGTCACGCACGCATACCTCTACTTCTGCACTTATTACTGCAAATTACAGCCCTAATAATTTAAAAAAAAGCTATTTCGCTCCAGGAAGGTCGAGAAGCAAAATATTTCTTTTTAAATTCGTAAAAATATACCAGTATAAGTCTTTATAGATTATTAAATTAGAATCTACGAAGACGTCTTCTATAGTTGCAAAATGAATTTTACAATAACAATAGCATATTTGGATTAAAAGAATGTATTTATATTTAGCATCATAAAGTCCATAATATACTAAATTTTCAAAGCCCAAAGATAGTTTTTCTCTGAATTAAACATAATCGAAAAAAGCGTTTTTGGACGGTTTTTTAGCGTTTTTTACTAATCAACAATTTTTCCGAAAATTAACGTGACACGGCTCATTCTGTAGGTATTTCTAATACGAGGGTCGTTTTATAAGTCCTTAGAAGATCCAAGAGATGGTGCTCGTACTATCGAAAATTAATTTTTCTTAGTGAGAAGCACTACTAACTAGACAGCTGTTAAAGCTTCAACTCTATCCATCACATAGTTTCATTTTTATTGTCGATTGAAGTAAACAACTTTCGTTTATTCATAACAATGGAAAAAAGTGAGCTTCGAGCGATGATTAAACATCTATATTTAAAAGGCTTAACACCGAAAGAAATCAAAGCTGAGTTGGATGAAGTTCATGGCACATCTACTCCTGTGTTTGCAACTGTTTACAATTAGGTGAATGAGTTTAAACGTGACCGTACATCCACAAAAGATGAATATCGTTCGGGACGCTCAGTGGAAGTGACTACCCCCGAAATGATTGACAAAATCCACAATATGATTTTAAGTGATCGACGAATGAAAGTTCGCGAAACAGTTGAGACCCCAGGCATATTGCAAGGTAAAGTCGATTCAATTTTGAACGAAAAATTGGGTGTGGAAATAATCTCGGCAAGATGGGTGCCGCGATTGCTTACAGTGGAGAATAAACGCAATCGTGTAGTCGACTCCGAGGCTGTGTTGGCGCTTTTCCGTTGAATTCCTGAGGAATTTCTGCGTCGATACATAACTGTGGATGAAACATGGATATATTACTACACTCCAGAGACAAAGGAACACTCAAAACTGGATGTTTGAAGGTGACCGGGCTCCGAAGAAGGCGAAGACGGTGAAATCGGCCGGCAAGGTGATGGCCACGGTCTTTTGGGATGCACGCGGCATCATCTACATCAATTACTTGGAAAAAGGAAAGACGATATCAGGAGAGTATTATGCGTCGTTATTGCACCGGTTGAGCAAAGAAATCAAGGATAAACGTCCTCATTTGAAAAAGAAATAGATCCTCTTTCATCAAGACAATGCAGGGGTGCACACCTGCGCAGTTTTGATGGCCAAAATTATGCAATTAAAGTTCGAATTATTACAACATCCACCGTATTCGCCAGATTTGACCCCCTGTGACTTTTTCTTATTTCCAAACTTGAAAAAATGGCTTGATAGATGACGGTTTACGTCGAACGAGGAGGTCTCGCCCAAATAAATGCCTATTTTGATGAGCTTTCAAAATCCTACTTTTTGGACGGCTTAAAAAATTTAGAAAAACGCTTTGAAAAATGTATAAAGCTAAAAGGAGATTATGTTGAAAAATAGAGAAAAATTTACCCAAAAAATTTTTTCTATCTTTTTCTAAGGATTGAACAACCCTCGTACCTACAACTTTCATACTGAATTTTTTTCGATTCGAGTTTCGTATTCGCTGTTGGAAGCCAAAAACCAGTTTTGGACCACTATGCCGATTTTTCACGGGCTCCAGTTAAAATATTGGGAGTGGCACCCCTACGGAATATCTTTTCAGACATGTTTTCTATAAGTTCCTGCAATAAAATTCCGGGGACCATTTGATGTTGAGTAAAATGCTAATTCCACTGAACTGTATTGATACTGTGATATATTGGTATACTATAGAATATCTTCTCCCAAAGGAAGAACGTGTGCCTTTTGAACTAGTTGAGTATAAAAAATAAAGAAACAATGATTTCTTAATAATGCATGCCAGGACTCTCACTTTAGATCTGTAAAAAATGCACTCATCCAGTTGAGTTCATATTTTTTGTGGATAGTGCTATAAGATATCGGTAGGTGCAGAATAGACTTCCTGTAAAGGGTATGTATGTCCTGTTACGAGTACTTGAGAACTATAGGTTCAAATATTCTCAAAATTTATGTTTGAGGATTTGCTCTTATACGTGATATTTAAGAGGAGTCCGTATCTTCTGTTCTTGTCTAATCAGTTTTTGGAGAAAACTTCGGTACTGAAAAGCTAACCTCAATTTTCGCGTTCCGAAATTTTCTCGAAAAGGAAATAATGTTAGATACTTTTTAAGGACTCAAAATATTCCTTATTTTAATACCAATTGGGGTCCACTTTTAGTTTTTCAATTAACAAACTACAATTTGAATAAATAGCAAAAACGTGATTATACAAAGACGGAAGACACGGCGTCCTCTTAATCCGATTTTCAACTTTCTATAATTATTTTTAATGAACGCAGAAGAGTGAAGATGTTAATATTGTTTTAGCGCAAGGTTTTAGCGCAAGGTAGGTTTAGTAAAAAATGTTTGCGCAAGGAACTTTTTAAAAAAACACTTATTTTTTTTAAAGAATGATGAACTTTCTCTAATAAATTGTAGAAAAATTGTTTTTTTTCGGATTAAAACTAAAATTAAAGGACTGCCTTATTTTGTAGCTGTTTTTTTTTTCATTGTAAACTAGCAACTATTACAATAGAAATAACTTTAATGCATAATGTAAAAGGCTTTTGCATTATGCGTTGTTGATGTGTATGAGGCGTTGGATGCAAAACCAACTTAACCAGGGTTAAGTTGTTTTTTTTGTGTGAGTATGTCCCCTTGAAATTGTTCAAGGAACACAATCAGATCTTGTAAATTAATATCGGATAAAGAATAAAAGAGATTCTAGTGTTTTGTCGAATTTCTCTTTAACTGACGTTATCTATTTTTGGAATATGCAAATTTTGTTGAAATAATTTTTTGTAGATATATTGTACTCATATAATTAGATTGTAGCTAATTATAATAGGTCTTTTAAAAAATGTACTATATATACATAGCATGAATCTCTTTAAATTCAATAATATAGATTAGCCAACTCTTACAGGACTATAAAGACCACTTAGAGGGATTTAGATCGTGGCAAAATCACATATTACATACATATTTAATGTAAGTACAGTTGATGCAAGATATAGAAACTTACTTCAACTTAAATTACGTCAAAATATTGTTGTAGTCTATACAATGGAACAATGAGTTTTTACAGTATTTAACTCGAATTGGACCCCTTATTAATTGTTTGGAAAATATAATATCCCACTAGAAACAGTAAAACATCGAAACATAAAAATAGAAATAAATTAAATTTAATTTTGTACGTGCAAACTATGCTGGAGACAAGCAAAACTTGCACTTTTAGACCCTGTCCACGCATTTATGGTAAAAAATAAAACCAAAAAATTAATTCTAAAAAAGACCAGTTCTTCAAAATCATTAAATCTACAATTTTCTATAACTAAAGTAAAGAACTTCTTTTCTTTTTTAATTTGCCTGGGACATCAAATTGTACGCTATGCTCAGAATTGCCCACAAACATATCCAAAGAAGCCTTACTTTAACTTTCGAACACTCGGGAGATTCAACTTCAATTACTCGTTTGTATTTGTTTATGTGAATGGATAATTTTATTGAATGATTTTGTGTCGTGTACTTAAAGAGAAACATACATTCGAATCCTACATATATGCATGCGAAGCTCTAAGACCATCACGCAAAAATATGTGCCAGTTTACCCAGACAGAAAGCTTGGAGGTTCAATTGGGAGAGATTGATTTTTTGGAGGGGTATATTGGGTAAAATGGGGGAGCGTTTGAGTGATCAGTGCGACCGTGAACAAGTGAGAAAGTAAGTGAGCAGGGAGTGATGACGTGAACAATTGGGTGCGCAAGAGAGAGAGAGAGAGAGTCAGTACGGGTAAGTGAGTGGGTAAGTGAACTAGTACGTAAGTAAATACGTGAGCAAGGAAGTGAGTGAACAAATTAGTAAGTAATTAAGCGAGTGAGTGAACAAGTGTGAGCGAGTTAGTCAGTTTGAAAATATGTAAGTGTCGTGAAATTTGCTAAAATTTTATATCGTGTGCGTGCATGAGTAAGTGAACAAGTGATAGGGAGAGCGCATATAGGCGAGTTAGTGTGTGAGTATGAGCGTGCATGAGTAAGTGCGCAAGTGAGTAAGTAATTTCAAGCGTGCATGAGTCAGTGAGTAAGTAAGTAAGTGAGTGAGTGCGTGAGTTATTACGTGAGCGAGTGAGTAAAGTAAGTGAGTGCACGGAGAGAAAAATTCAGCTACATCTGCCGGAGACCCCAGCACTTACAACCTTAGTGGCTCAAGCAGTAGAATGACATGATAACCAAGCAGTGTCGGCTGTGGAACAAAGCAGTTATAACTTTGCGATTCAGAAATGGGTTACTGTTGGGGAGCGAGTCAAGCTAAAACTGCTTTGTTCTACAGCAGCACTGGCGGTGTGATCCTACGGCTGATTTGACTTACCACAACAACGCTAATACGGCGGAGTTTTTCTCTCCGTGTGAGGGAGGGAGTGAGTGAATATGTGTGAGGAAGTGAGTGAGTGAGTGACTATGAGCAACTGAGTAAGTAAGTGAGTAAGTGTGTGCAAGAACGGCTGACTGAGAGAGTGTGAGAATATGTACGACTGTGAAAGCGTGAGTGACTGTAATAAATAATTAATTATTAAGCGAGTGCGTGAGTAAGGGGGTTTGCCAGTTAGTACGTGTACGAGTGAGTGAGTTTGGGCGCAAATGAGTGGGTCAGAACGCGTATAAGTGACTAAATAAGCAAGTCAGTAAGATATTAAAAAATTGTCAGTGAAGAAGGGAGTGAAAAAGTAAGAGTGAGTAAAAAGTGAAAAGTGCGAGTGAGTAAATGAGTGTGTAAGAAAAAGAGAGTGAAATATAAAATTAGAAAGAGTAAGAGTATGAAAAAAAGCATGTTAGATATTTTGTTCTTATATGCACACACTAACCATGCTACCAAACACCCTAATACCCATGCATTTTACTATTCACGCACTCCAATATCCACGTACTCAACTGTGCATACACCTCTATTAAACAACAAAATATTAGGTGTTTTCTTAAATAAAAATTAAGAGGAAAAATCACGTAATTGAGTAACCTTAGACGTAGAAAATTAAGACTTATAATTTAGTGTGTAACTTTTATAGGTTTTGCGTATATTATATATAAATGTCGCTTTTATTAGATTAACGGATAATATGCTCTTTTATGAAAAATCTTTTTTACTTTTCACCCATATATTCCTTTATTTACATATTCTATTGTATAGAAACCATCATTAAAGCATTTTCAGATAAGATTATCGTTTACTTTAGGTGGGCCTACACTGATTTTTTAACAAGAAATCGAAAAAAAATTTATGTCATCTTTTGAAGCTCTACATTTGTGAGAACATTTTGAAATCTGATAGAATAAAAATATTTCATAATCAACAAATTAGTTACAACCATTCAAAGAAAATAATTAACATTGCCTCTTATGTAAAACTAAATATTTAAATGCGTTATTCTCGAAACTTAGTTTTCTAACTTAAAAATTTGTACGTACGTACTTATTGAAAAAAATACTAACTTCTTTAAATAATCCTTATAGGAATATTTACCGGGAGTTACAGCTAGATTCGCCGACTTTAAATGCACGAAGAACTTTTTGAAGTTAGAAAAATAAGTTTCGAGAAAAACGCATTTAAATATTCAATTCTACATTAGAAGCAATGTTAATTATTTTCTTTGAATGGTTATAACTTTTTTGATAATGACATTTTTTTCTATCTGGTCCCAAAATATTCTTACAAATGTAAAGCTTTAAAATATGTCATACATTTTTTTTCGTTTCTTTGATAAAAAATCAATGTAGACCCACCTTAAATGAAAACTATATAATAACATTAAGAATCATGTTCCTTATTTTATAAGAAATGAGCAAAATTGTGGCGCACATGGCGCGCCTATGATTTCTAGTTTAATTATCATTATCATATAAATACCGAAGAGCTACGCAGTACCGCCCATCGTGGTTAATTTCAAGCTTACACTATTTTCATTTAGTGATTTGTGCCCTACTGATAGATGCATATTTTTCAATAAACTATTTATCATATCTATCGTATATATCGTATATCAGGGTGTCTTTGGTCAGCGATGTGTCATTGATTGTAAAATTTATTTTTATCTATAAAATCAAATTAAATCTTCACCTATAAAAAAATTATTGTTTTTGATACCTCATACAGGAAGCTTTGAGATGGTAAAAAAAAAGAAGTTTTGCTAAAAATATATTAGAAACATATTTTAAGACATTAGGATTCAAAATACACTATTTTTTAGAATAAGTCTGTATGGATGTGTGTGTGCGTGTGTGCGTTTGGATGTGTATGTGTGTGTATGTGTGTGAGCGTGCGTGTGCGTGTGTGTGTGTGTGTGAGTGCGTATGGACGAATGTATATGAAGATTACTCTGAACATTCACAGTCAAAATTAATGTTTCATGGCTCAATGCTTTTGTTTCTTTTTTAAAGGAAGGGGGCTGAAAAAACATATTGATGTTTGTCGATGTTTTTTTTTTACTTTTTAGTAGTCTTTCGATTTTTGAGTTTAAGTTTTTTGGATATTTGGTATGTTTGGAATAATATCATGGATTCATTTTTGTATGTATTTGAAAGAGCATAAAATTACCTATCTTTTCCGACCCGAAATTTTAAATAAGTTACTTTCTTTTTTCTGTTATACACGAAAACGTCGTGATTTGTTTAACCGGTGATATTTGGAAAATATAACATGAAAAATTTAACAAAGAATTTGAGGTAATTAGGAATATGTATAAGAATATTTTGAAAAACTTTCATGCCTTTCCTTTTACGAGAAAAAAATAATTTTGTAAAAAAATCGGTCTTTTATGACGAAGAAAAACTTGAGTAAAACGTCATTGTTCCTTCTGAAAATTTCCAAAAAGGTAGCTTCTTACTATCTCTTGAAACTAATAGAAACCTAGATTATAACGACCTTTACTTTCAGAGTTATTTGTGCCCGAATGGAAATTAAAACCGTAAGTTTTTCATACACTTAAGTACGTAACTGTTACAATGCCGTACATTTACGTACGTTCGCGTACGTTTTGGTTGAGATTCAAACATTTGTTACAGTATTGTACAGAAACGTACGCGAACGTACGCGAATGTACGCGGATGTAGCTAAATGTACGGAATCGTGCAGAAACCTACCGTTACAGTTTTTAGTTCTTTTTTTACGGAAATATTACAAAATCATTTGTTAAATAATCATGGTTATTTAAAAACCAGTACAATAAACTTTGTTAGTTCCGTTGATAAAATTTATTGTATTAGAAAATAAAAAACTTTTTATATTTTGCTTACTTTATTTGTTATTCTTACAAACCTTATAGTAATGATTGCGATCTTAAATAAATAATTAAAGTTTACAAAGAAACATTATTCTATAATAATATTTTTTTAAAGAGCTTGGTGCTCAAACATATAAATAATTATATTTCTAAATCTATTCATGAACATAATTTTTATGCTTTGGTTTTACATAAACATTCTACAAAACTAAAACAATAATCTCTCAAAAAATTTTCCAACTTCTAAAAGATACGGTTGAAAACTGGGGCCCTTTATGGGCCAATAATACATTTGATTTTAAAAATGAAAATAGATTGTTATTAAAAAAGAAAAATGTAATAATCGTATTGCGCAACAAATTGTTTATAGACTAATGTTATATCAGCCATTACCTTTACTTCAACAAAGAGATTATATTTCAGATGATACAAGAAATATATGTAATAATATATGCAATGATAACAGACTGAATAATTATGAAAAGATTGTAAATTGTAATTTATTAGGACGTGGAAAGATTCATGAACTTTCCGATTTAGAACAGTTATATTTAAGAACTTTTTTTAATGTCTCAAAAATAAGTAAATGTACAATGTACTGCAAAATTATTTTCAATGGATGTCGTTATACTTCTTGCACATATGATCAATGTAAAAAAAAACAACAATTCAGTATTTCGAACAAAAGATGGTGATTGCGTATAATTAAAGTAATTTGTAAATTAGAATATAATGGTACAATTAATGTGTTTATATTTTTTAATAAAATAGACATCCAAGACACTTATCGAGTTCAAAATACTGACGTATGTGTTAAACATTTAAAACATTGTACAATACCGCAAAGAAATGATTTAAATGTTATAACTTGTAATGATATACATCGACCACGTATTTTAATGAAAATAAAAAACCATTTATTTATAAGTTCCATTAACAAAGAAATGATTGCTAAATATGTTAACTGAATTAAGATTTAATTACAAAACAAATAAATATTTTTTATAAAACATTTAATATGAATAAAATATCTCCTGTCAGTCATTCAAAATTCCCTTGCATGTATGTACCTCTATACCTATAAAATCAGAAAATAAATAAATACTAATTTTCTGCGCAATTGTATACATACATGTATAATCGCGTATGTTTCCATACGTTTCTGCATATATATGTACAATTGCGTACGTCCGCGTACGTTCGCGTACGTTCACGTACGTAAACGTACGTGAACGTACATATTCGTACAATCGAGTATCTTTTCGTATGCTTTCGTACAATAAAATTTTATGAATAAAAGTTGCTTCATCTCTAAAATGTATAAAGCTGTACATTTTAGTATGAATGAGTATATTCCAGCAATTTCCCAATGTCCCAATGCATATGTGATTTTGTATTTTACCTTTGTATTTAATGGCCATGTGTCCTCTCTTTTTTGGTACTCCGATACGTCCCAATGCATATGTGACTTTGTATTTTACATTTGTATTCTATATACTTGTTTTTTGTGTTGAACGATGTTCGTCGAGAGAAATCCATCACCTGCTTACGAGCGTCTCAGACACTTTTGAGAAGGCTATATGGGCGCATACGTCCTGCATTAAAGCACAATGCGCAGTCGGAGATCTTTTTCCGACGAAAAACTCGAAGATAAAATTCTTGAAAATTTTCGCCGTGAATTGAACCCTCGACTGATTTGCATTCTTCGAAGGTAAATATGTTTGCAGGGAATGGTATAACGTTTTTCGAGGTCGCTGATTACAAATTCTAGGTCGGATTGGCAAAATTTAAAATGGCGAATTCAAGACAGCGGAACTGATAATAGAAATTTGAACACATTGGCTAAAAATTATTACTTGGGGGTTTGGGAACAGCTGATAGCTAATCCGGGGCTGGACTTGTAATCAATGATAAATCAGCACACATTTTTTAAGATTTTAATTGAAAAGGATATAGCAATTTAAAATTAATTTATCAGAACCAACAATTTTATATTAGAACAATTATATTTCATTGTAAAAAATGCATAAGACAAAAAACGTATGATTTTTTAATATCTCTCATTTAAAATGTTTAATACTATTTAACATATACTAGATTATAAATTCTACCACCAAAATAGTATAAAAATTATGATTTTTCTATGCTATACTATACATAGATACAGATTCAGTATTGCAAAAATAAGTTATGTCGTTATTAAATCATTTTTCCTTAAATTACAAAATAATAATATTTTTAATATAACATTATCTTTTGATTTTTTCATGCAATATAATGCGTAAAGTTGGTTAGAAATGTGGAGTAGTAAATCTCATATATAATAATACTTAATATCTACAAGAATAAGCACAACAATAAAGCTTAAAGATGTCGTGGGTGAAAATGTATTGTTTAAATTGAATACTCTCTAATATCTGAGAAGATTATAAACCAAATCTACTCAAAAATAATCAGCCAATAACCTGACACATATCAAATATTCTCTGAAATTTTCAAAGCATTACATAAAGTATTACTCAAGTTATCGTTGTCCAAAAAAAAGCATTTTTTTGACATTTTATTTTTTTCTTAAAAGACGAACCGTCTAATTACCCAAGAATTTACAGGAATATACCTGTATATGAAACAAGTATTCAGAAAAGAATTCTTTGACGTTTATCGTACAGTTTTTGAGTAATAAATGTTGAAAAAAAGAAATTTTGTAACACTTTATAACAACTGAAAAACGACTCACAGAGAATCGTTTACGGTCCTAAAATAAAGTATTTTATGAGTCATTTATTGTATAAAAAATTCCTTTCCCAAACACCATTCCTGCATTAAAAGAAAGTCAAATAAACAAAATTTAAAAATTCATAATTTTGACAAATGGACATAAAAAAAATTAATTTTCTATTTTTGCTGAAACTTAAGCGCACACCGGGTATTGTTAGCAAACATCTGTGCAAAGTTTGGGAAAGTTATACAACATATTGAACGAATACTAATGCACGCACGCACACACACACAAACTCAGACGCACACATACACACACACACATATATTTTTAAGACTAGTCTATTCGGACGTCCGAAGGCATAAAACATATTTATACGTTAAAAAAACAAAAGAAAATGTTCACCATCACAAAGCTCTCCTTCTCTCTCTCTCCTTCTCTCTCCCTCTCTCTCTCTCTCTCTCTTTCTCTCTTTCTCTCTCTCTTGAGAAAGCAATACAAATAATTTTCGGTTGTAAAAAAATGTAAAAAATCGCATGAAATTTTAACACATTTTCTCACTTGATTTATTATCTAAAATATTTTGAATGAAAAATCATATTATCCGTGAATTTATTAAAAAGACATTTGTTTAGCAAATCCTAAATCTGTAAAAGTTACAATCGCTTTAAATCAGAATTCCGATATTTCTCTATTTTATATTTTATTATTTGAGAGAAAACCTCATTTTTTTGGTAGAGGTTTGTGGATAATAAAGTTCGTTTGAAAGTAGAGTGGATAATGGGATGCATGGATAGTGGGGTGCGTGGTAGCATGATCTGTGTGAGTAATATATGAGGCAAATAATGAATGTGTTTCTCTTTATACTCTCACACTCTCTCATATTATGTTTTACTCTCTTTTTCTCTCTAACATTCACTTTCGCACTTTGTTCCTCTATCATTCACGCACATTCTCACTCAATTATATGTGCATTGACTCACTCACACAATCATTCGCATACGCACTCACTTGTTAGCTTACCACGTCCAAACTCATGCACTCACTCAATCATACACTTACATACGACCTCATTCTTCCATTCATGTACTCACTTGCTCACTAACGCATGTACTTACTCATGTATAATTTAATACACTCACATGCGCTCTCTCTCTTACTCTCATATTCGATCACTTCCTCGCTTAATTACTCACTAAATCACTCATTCCTACTGACATTTTTACCTATTGACATGTTTACTTATTCAAACACTCAGTTACTTAACTGCTCACTCACTCATTTAAGCACTTGAGTTCTGTCGCTTTCATGCATTCGCTCTCTCACTCACATCACATACTTATACATTCGCTGACGTTCCTACTCTGCACTCAATCACGAACTCTCGCCCCCTCCCCCTTCTTTTATTCCATTTCATTTTCTCATTACAATGGACTCCCGATAACTCGTCACGCAAGCCATTTCCCCTTCACACGCATTCGCACAAACACAAATACGCTCCCCCACCCAAGCGTCGCGCGGGCTCATCTGGGCTCCCCACCTATAGGAAAATAAGCTCCTCTCTTCCCTGTGTACCGCCACACAGTAATTTCACTGCCGCGTGGCGGGGACTCCTGATAACTCATCATTCTCCTCTCCTACAGCCCCGTTTTTGACGAGTTATCGAGAGTCTACTGCATTATATACTTTTCCGATTTATTGCGTTACACGACTATTTCGATAGTCTTTTAAATTAAGCATAATGACTACACATATCAATACATGAATATGTATTTAGACATATATACAATACATTATAAGTACCGTCTTCTATAATTTCATCTCCTCATTCCCGTACCCCCTCCGCATTTCCCCTCTTTTTTCTAATTTTGTACTTTTCAGATTTATTGCGATACATGACTTTTTCGATATTTGTAAACATGAAGCAAAATAACTTCACATAAGATGCATAAATACGTATTTAAATATGCGTATTATACGTAAATGCTGCCGACTTTTAATTTTATCACCTCCACCCCCACCCCCCTCCTCACCGTACTTATTTCCCCTTTATTTACTAATTTCACATTTTTCCGATTTATTGTGTTACACGACTTTTTCGATAGTCGAGAAAATCTAGCATAATAACTACACATTCAAACACATAATTATGCATTTAAACAGGTGTACTATACATAAGTGCCGCCTACTTCATTTCTATCACCTCATCCCCCTTCCCCCTTCCTTATTTCCTCTTTTTTTCTAATTTGACACTTCTCCCATTTATTGCTTTACGCTATTTTCTCGATAGTTGAATAAATAAAGCATACTAACTGCACATACAAACACATAATTATGTATTTAGACATATTTTAATTTTATCACCTAACCTCCTCTGTCCCTTCCTTATTTCTCCTCTTTTATCTAATTTCACACTTTTCCGATTTCTTGCATTACACGATTTTTTAGAGTCGTACAAATCAAGCATAATAACTACTTATATAAACACATAATTATGTATTTAGACATGTATAGTGTACATAAGTGCCGCCTACTTTAATTTTATCGTCTCACGCCCTCCCCCTCCTCCATATTTCCCCTATTTTTTCCTATTTTGCACTTTTCTGATTTATTGCGTTACATGACTTTTTCGAAATAATGAAAAGAAAGAAATTATTTTTCGATTTTTGAAAAAGTTTTGAAGTTACTATTTTTTTTTTAAAATGTACTTTTTTATCTAATCAGTTCTAAGTTGAGCTATACACTTCACATGTCTGCGATGAGACTCTTAAAGAAATGAAGCAGAGACTATATTCGGGAAATACATGCCTCTATTCGGTAACTAACTTACTAAAATCCCGACTACTATTGCGGAAGAATAAATTAGAAATATATAGAAAAATTGTAATGCCAGTACTATTATACGTATGCAAAACGCGGACGTTATCAAAACGGGAAGAAAATAGATTGTTTGAGAATAGAGTCCTCAGAAAGATATTTGGGGGGTAAAATAGATGAGATTACTAGAGAATAGAGAATTTTACATAATCAGGAAATACATGAGTTATACGGAAAGTCAAACATTACTAATGTGATTAAATCTCGAAGACTAGGGTGGGCTGGGCACATAGCTAGGATAGGAAGTGAAAGAACACAGTACTTAGAGTACTTGTTGGGAAACAAAAGGTGGAAGGAATAGTATATTACGCATCTAGGGAGGTAAAGAATTGGCGAGTCGCCATTTTACCTCCCATGGTGCGTATACTATTTTTCCTCACATCAGCACCGAAAATACACATTTCTCTCCAGGCGCCCGGGACGAAAAGTGGTACTTTCGGTGCAGGTGTGGAGAAAAATATTAAAATGGACCTAAGGGAAATAGGATGCTATGAGGAGGATTAGATGCAACCTGCAAATAATAAAGAGAGATGGCGTGACTGTGTGAACAAGGCCTATAGACTACACAGCCCCGGACAGCTAGTCCCAACAACTATTACTGCTAACCATTAAAACTTTGCCAATAAAATAATAATATAATAGATTTTATTAAACATTCTGTTTATAAAAATGCTTTATAAACAAAATGAGTAATAGCATTTTTGCAACACTAAAGTACTGACCCGGTTAATGTGCCCAACCGAATTACAACAGACCTAAAAAGGTTACTCAAACAATATTTGGAGTAAAGTTAATCTTGTAATAATTGCGATGTGAAGAAGATGAGGGCACAGTAATATGGACGAAATTCCATTATTTTAATTCTATCTGAAATATAAAAAACCAATTCATTGCTTCTTCAAACCTTATTAATTATTCGAATTTAAAATTGTTTATTCTATTTGAAAATTATTTAACTTATATAAAAACTTAACAAGGTTTTGAATATCAAGTAACATTTTTTTCAAATTGTCAATAATATATTTTTCAAATAATTTCTTTTTGTAATTTTGTAATTTTATTTGAGTTTATGAACAATGAATTTATTCATTTAATACAAAAATATAAGAATGAAAAGACGTTATAAAACCAAAAAGAATCAAATTCTAAAAATTCGTTTTGATTTAAAAACTTCATCAATCACTGCGTAATCACTGCGTAACCCAAGCAAAGAGCGATAAAAAATTTCTTGAAAATAAGTCTTAAATATAAAAAAACGTTATAAAATAAAAATGAATCGATAAATTTTAAAAATTCTTTTTGAATTAAAATCTTCATCAAAAAATTAAAAAATGAGCTATGATCGCACAAAAATGATCGCGTAATACCCAAATAAAAGCAATAAATCATTTTTTGAAAAAAAATATAACCTCGAATATAATGAAAATTAAAAGTCCTCATAGTCTGGGCAAATAATTCAGCTAATAGATAATAAAAAGCTGCTTTTCTGAAAATTTACAGATGGAATGGTTCTGTTTTACTCAAGTAATCGTGGGCCATAGAAAATAGACTTTTTTACAAAATGATTTTTTTTCGGCAAGAGAAAAATAAAATGGATCAAAAATGTTAAAAATATTGTACTCCATGTTACTAATCATCTCAAAATTTTCAATGAATTTTCATACGTCTTCGATATATAACAGTTTAAATAAAATCGTTTTTATTTATAACAGACGAAAGGAATTATCTTATCAAAAATTTCGGATCGGTAAAATAAGGTCATTTTTTACTCTTTCAAATGCATTTTGACTGGATCGATAATATTATTTCTAACGTACCGGAAACCCGAGAAACTAAAATCGATAAATCGCAAAACTGCTAAAAAACAAAAACGGATCCAAAAATCTAGAGAAATTATTTTTGTGCCTCCTTCAGGTAAAGAAAACAAACAAAATGAGCCCCGAAACATTGAGTTTGGCCGAGGATTACTCGAGATATCGTGGGATACATACACATACACACTCACACAGATACACACGCACTCAAAAAAGCACGCACGCGCGCACGCATGCACACACACACACACCATACATACGGACATTTTCTGAAAATAGTGTATTTTGATTACAAATGTCCTAAAGCTCGTTTCTATCATGTTTTTAGAAAACTTTCTTTCTACTATTACAAAGCTTCCTCTGAGGAAGCAAAATGCTTGTTTTCACATTAAAAAATGTAATAATAGAAACAGTTATCAAAAACACAAATATTTTTTATAAGAGGTTTTATGAATGCCGTCAAAAATTTTAATTGAATCGTAAATACGAAAATTTTCTTTACGTCACAGTAATCTTTTCGAGTACCCTATATGATACCTATAAACGAAGATAAAATACCTTTAGAAAATGTGTTGTGCAATTATTTAAATAATTCTTCTTATAACCAAATTGGAAAAGTTTCGGAGATTTACACATAAAAGACACCTACATTGATATATAATAAATGTTTCAAGATATTTTAAAGAAATTCGATTTGCCGGTGAACTTTCTTAAGATCTTAAATTATTAAACTAACTAATTCGCTGATGTGGTAATGTCGCTTCACTTCAAGAATTCGCGATCCCAAACAAACTAGACGTCATCTACGAATGTAGTGACGGCTAAAAGCGGAACTACACGACCATATAATAATTGTTTAGACTGCTTAAAATACTTAGATAGCGAAAAATACAATAAAAATTAAACATAGGGGAGAGTAGGGTAGCCAGTTATGTGTTATATTTTTTATAAATATTTTGAATATTATGAAAAACACGTTAGATATTGAATCGACAGTTTGTACAAAAGAATTACAGAATAATATCTTATATTACTTCGTTTCAAAAAGAAACATGATCTTTATCAGGTGACCCGGCGGGCTACCTGTCACTAGTGAGGGTCGAGGGAGAGTCTGGCAGAAACTGGGACCTCTCGCTAATTGGCTTCGTCATATTGGGACACCGAAGTAGTTATCTCAATATAAACAGGTCGAAAATTGATAATAATATATCATTGGTATATTATTTACTTGAATATTACGTTAATCCATGACTTTTTCAAATAGTTTTAATGACTGAAAAAGTAGTTTAAACATATAATAAAAATACATTACTTTAAACAACATAGCTACCCCACTCTCTCTAAGGAATAACATTATTAAATTATTCTCTATTTTAGGATATCAAACAATACATTGTTTACCTCTCCGAATGGGTAAATCAGTGCCATCTAACGGAGCTTGGGATCGCGAATTCTCTTGTTTGACGTAGCAGTCGTTTTTACACTAAATTTAGCGTTTATGGATGAGGGAATATCTCCCCAGTTTAGAAATGATAGTCATTAGTTCGCTCAGTGCAGACGCCTCGATCTTCAATACATTCTTAACAGGCTGGAACGTGACAATCCTCAATTTCAGCAAGCAATGGACATAACTTTCCAGTTGGTCCTCTCGGTGCAACGGCTATGTGTCGTATTCGCCGACGTTGTGATACACCGCAGCTCGTTGTACAGGTTGACCATGGACCCCATGGACTCACCCGACAGTGCACCGAAACTGCAACATTCAATTTTTCATGTACTGCATAATATTATATCTAGAACCTTCTTGCCTTCACACATACATATAAAGTAGACTCTCGATATATCGTCACAAATTTGGGGAGGAATATAATAAGTTGCAAATAAATATATACTGAATTTCTCTTCAATATGGCAGTAGATGCTTAAAGTAACGATATAGCTAATGTTGATATATCGAGTCTATACTGTACACATATACACGCAACCGTATATATTTTGTGTATATGAATATCAAGTTTCTTTACTAGTCAAGTATGGCTTGACTATGATTTGACCCTTGTGATGACTTCGACCCGTGGTCAAATAGTAAACTATTTGGCAGTCATATAAAAGAACTTTAAAAGTTACTAGTAAAATACATTTTTAAGATAAAAATGTTAAAGTTGGGCGTTGTTGGCAACGTCATGATTGACACCATCTTACTGCATTTGGCTACAAGTGAGCATGCAAAGAAATTTACATCATATCTTCAAAATTTTGTAATGGACTGTAGAAAAACTTATGTAATTAAGTTATTCAACAGGTTATTTGTATAAATCACTTAAAACATTCGTATAAAATATTATTGATATTTGTAAAAACGTGTGATTAGAAATAGGGTCCAAATTCTTATCGTTTATAGGTTATAAATATATGATCGCACGCGAGTCTATATCGTGCAGTAGACCAAGTACGAATAACCGAACACCTAGCCTTATATACTTTTACCTCGCCTAAGTTTCACATTTATAATCACACAACCGAAAATGTTATATTTTAGTATATCTACCGTATTAGGATTGCTTAATAAGTTTTAATTTATCATATAAAATACTTGTACGTCAATAATATATGTTATCAGGAATTGGGTCTTGATATGACCAGAAACTACTCCCATACAAATTTTAAGTGATCAGGAATTGCTCCCACAGCTTTTTTTCTTTGAGGCTTTATATTTAATTTAATTTTGATTATTTATGTATGTTTTCAATTTTATATTAAAGATTTACAGTTATATTTGTTATTAGAAATTTCATTTTCTATGAATACCTCATTTTTATGCTTTGACACAATAAATAACGTGACGACATGCCTTAACTGATCAGCAACTGGGTCCTTGACGGTATTCCGTCGTTAGATTTTTTGTAATATATATGTTTATTTGAATATAAACGTCAGTATTTATTTTGCATGCTGCACTCCCTCATGAATCCTTATTCCATCTTACCTTATATTCTCCCCACGTTGGTTGCCATGTAGCGGAATAGTTATTTAAGCGGGGACGAATAGTAATTAGCAATACTCGCCCGAGTTCAGCGTATCCTCACGCTGTCAATTCAACCGCAATCTCACTATCGGCGCGCATTATCCACTAATGCAGGTGCTTACCTGCTTTTTGCAACCGCGCTGCTTCCGCGCTGGTTACGTGTGCCGAGCTAACTCAGCCTCCCAGGACCCTACGCAACTAGGGGCTAAGAGGGAATAAGGATTCGCGAGGGCGTGCAGCATGCAAAATAAATACGAGCGTTTTATATCAAACAAACACGTATAATACAAAAATTTCACATCTGACGATATCGACAAGATGGTCGTCCTCTAGGATCAAAACATTGGAGTTTCAAAATGGAAACATTGCGAATAAAAAATATTCTAGTGTGAATTTGGTATTTTCGACTAGTATTATTGCAGATAATTAAAGTAAATATTATCAGCAATCGAATAAAAAATGTATAATACAGTTTTAGCAAGCTGGTATGCGAAAATTAAAGGATTATAATAAATCTAACTTTTAGGGTTTTTAGTGATTACTTACAATGGATTTTACATAGTCAAGCTATTATCTTATAGAAAAAAATAATATTTTTATCACTATAATTGAGTTTATTATATTTAAAACAATTATTTGTATTTATAATTTAAATGTTTAATGAGTTAATTAAAATACAATAGTCTCGCGTTATTTGTCTGCTGGTTAGTCGCCTGTTAGGCACGTCCCCTGATACACAATCGCACGCGACTGCTCCCACCTTTCCGCCCACTGCAGATCGCTACTATAGTGTCATACGACTTTGAAACAAGTGAATGGAGGGGAAAGAGCGCACGCGACTGGCTCTCGCTAATGTCCAATTTCTCGGAATAGCACCACCCCAGAGTCCCGAGCGTAGGCAATTAACGCGAGATTACTGTATTACAATTGTATATATACGGGTTTTTATTATCATTATCCATTATTATTGCTCGAATGTTATAAGAAACAAGTTTCTACAAAAATTGGCCTACTTATTCTATAATTTACAAACGCATACAGCAAATTTCTTATAATTACATGCATGTATTACAACTGTAATACTTTAATTAATTTTTTAAGCATTTAAACCAACCTCAAATGAAGTGATAAAACTATTATTTTTTTTTTACAAAATGATATCTTGGTAGTCTAAACCCTACTATACGTTTAGAAGCTGGTAAGTTTTCGATTATCTCCGAATTTTATCGCGCACTTTAACTAAGTCAAACTGATAAATAATCACTAGAAACCATAAAAGTGAGTTTTATTATAATCTTTTAATTTTCGTATACCAGCTTGTTTAAACTGTATTATACATTTTCTATTCGATTGCTGTTATTATTAATTTTATTTATCTGAAAAAACACTAGCAAAAGATTCCAAATACGCCCTTAAATTTTTTTTATGCGCAATGTTTATGTTTTGAAACTCCAATGTTTTACCAACGAATATAAACTTGTATAGAAGCGCGGTTCTATAGTTGCGCCGGGGCCTCGCTTTCTTATACACGTAAAGCATATACTATACTATATGTGTATACCCACAGATCGCATGGAGTAACCTATAACGTACTATACATGTTACCCACGATTTTGTTCCCAGGTGCAGCATACGAACTGTTATTCTATACAAGTCGATATTCGTTGGTTTTACTCCCAGAGGTCGGCCATCTTGTCGATGATTTCAGATGTGAAATAGCCTAATACAACGGGCAATCGGCCCCTGCAAACTCGAGCGAAAGAACGGAACGTTCGAAGGGTGTCGCTACACCATTCGCGTGTGCGTATAAACATGCCAGTACCTCTGTACTGGTACGCGAGTATTCGCACTTTCTTTTTACGTGTGGGTCGCCGCAGCAACCCGTGGCCTTCGCTCTCTCTGTCTCTCTCTCTCTCTCTCTCTCTCTCTCTCTCTCTCCCTCTCTCTCTCTATGTATTTATTAGCGTGATTGTTAAAGTGTTATGAATGAGTGTGTTTTAAATTTAGACGTGATAGTATACGCAAAGATTTAGCAAAGTATGTGTATGTATTCTTTTATATTTATATGTTATCTCTATTGTATTTATTTTTTATTCTATGTATTATTATTTTTTGACGAAGCGTTTTCTGTGATATTTGACTGTGACTAGTTCATTACATTTAAATTTTATAAACTGACGAACTGATAAAGTGAATTATTATTTTAATAAGAAATATGCAATAAGTGAAAGTTAAGATAACAATTATATTAAATCGACTGATATTTTTAATTATAATTATAACTACATGTACATGAAATTGTAAGATTTTGTCTTCTGATGAATAAAAAGTATATCTATCTATCTATCTATCTCTCTCTCCCTCTTCCTCTCTCTCTCTTACACTCTCTCGCTTCACCCAGCACACACGGAAAATAAAATTATTAAAATTTATTTCTAAGAAATTATACCTTCTTCTTCGGTAGATTTTATTTCGTGTAGATTTTTTCGACTGAATTCTCGATCATTTTGTACGTCTGAAATATATTTCATAATTAATAGAAAGTTGACACTGAGAAAGTAAATTAGTTTTTTTGTGATTCAGAAATGAAAATGAATAAAGAATATGATAAAAAAGTAATATAGAATGCCAGTACATATATCACAAATATTTTATTAGCTTATGACATTGACCTTACAACTAATTTAAATTCAAGTTTGATAATCCAAAATTTTTCAAATTGGCACCATCATGAATAAAATGATATATTATTAAAAAAAGGGAATATATTTCTATAATTTCTCTTTCTGTATTTTTATCTGTAAAAAAAATAAATAAATAAAAAAAAATAATAAAACTCGACTGCGAAAGTCTCAATTATCCCATACTCTATGGTTTAAGTTAATAAATAGTTTAGTATAGTATAAATAATTGTTTAGTATATATATACTAGGGGGGTTCCCCCCTACTCGCTCCGCTCACCAACCCCCATTCAACTTTTAAATTTTAATAAATCTTGTAGAACTGAGTGTCTGTTGTAATATTTAATATAAGAATCGCGCATTTTAATTGTGTACAGTTTAACATTGATCAATATATGAATACTTGTCTAATGCTAAATTGTGCACAATTGTAATGTGCATGAATCAGAACTCTATAATTTTTACTTAAGATATATCATCATTATTTAGAGGTGATATAAAGGCCAATGTGGAAGTAACGCATTAAAAGTGGAGGGGTGTGGAAGGGAATGTGTAGGGGATGTGGAGGGGCAAATAAGTAAATAAATAACGTAGTTTTTGAAATAATTTAACTTTATTATGTGGAGGGGATGTGGAGGGTTAGGTGGATGTGTGTGGATGGGGTGGAGGGGTCAAAAAGTAAAAAAAATAACGTAGTTTTTTAAACAATTTAACGTTAATCTGTGGAGTGTTATATGGAGGGGAATGTGGAGGGGGGTGGAGGGGCAAATAAGTAAAAAAAAATAACATAGTTTTTTAAACAATTTTGGGGGTTTTTTAAAGTTCATAGTTTTTTAAACAAGTGTGGAGGGGGTTTAGTGGGTGGAGTGACTTGATAACGCTTACGACTATATAATATATGAAGATATATATAGTTATAGAACTTTAATTAATTTTCATAAATATCGGGAGTGTCGGATGCTCCCTCGATCTGAAGTTGTCGCAGCATGGGAATTTTCTGCAATCGTGCGTTCGAGCGTGCGTTTCACGCCGTGTGTACAGGTGGGCAGGTGAAAAGTTTTTTTTCTTTAAACCTTCCAGAAATAAAATAATCTAAACCGGCAAGCTATATTTATGAAGTCTGGAGATAATAGACTTATGAATAAATAAAATAAATCGTAGATTATGTGTTGAGTTAAAATCTACTTCTATTGAGTGACTGTGTTTCCACTCCGCTGGCGTTGAAAGTGATTCCAAAAATATGAAAATACAGTTACCTACTTACCTTATTTGAAGTGAAAAATTTACTCGAAAAATTTTTGTCTATATGTAAATTATGATATGGCCACTTGTTAGTTTATTACATTTTTTGATTATTTAATAATAATTGGTTTCAACATATTTATTTCACAATTGTAACTTTTCGTGGCTATTTGAGTTTCATTTTTCAGTGTTTTATTACATACACTCCAAAATTTTTTAAGTCAATTTTTGACTTCAAATAATTTAAGTAACCTCATTTTCATATTTTTGGAGTAGCTTTCAACGCCAGCAAAGTGGAAACACAGTCACTCAATAGAATTAGATTATAATTCAAAAAATTTTAAAAGATAATCTAGGATTTATTTTATTTATTCATAAATCGATTATCTCCTGGCTAAATACGTATAGCTTGCCGGTGCACACTGCGTAGAACGCGCGAATGTAGAGAATCCTCATGCTGCGGCAACTTCAAGTCAAAGGAACATCCAACGCTCCCTAATACCTCTGGTAGAAATTGTACCCAACCGTTCGCGAAGTGTATACCAAATCGCAATGATTTGGCCAACGATTTAGCCATCGGTTGGTTAATATCCCGCTTATTTCGTCACGGAATAACCATTGTCGTTGACCAACTGAAACTTAATAATAAAAATCACAACATAGTACGTTATACAACAAGGAAATAAAGTCAACTTTGTTTTCGTGTTGCTTATAGAACTTTTATTCCGACTTAACTGTGGCCACTTCATTGATTTGAAGAGACAAAATTTTTCTTTGCTACTTTTGCCCCACTTTGCAGGTCAATAAAGTGGCGATTACGGTTGAGTTGGGAATAAAAGTAAATTTATCACGATTTACTCATTGATACAAAGTTGCAATATCACATGCAGAAAAGAACTTCACTTTATAAAAGTAAATTATAATAAATATACTGTTCTTAGATTATAAGGTTAAATTATTAAATATAAATATGTGAAAGTCAATAGCAGGAAACAAAATGATAAGATGTTACACAACTTTTCTGTTAGATGCTTTGCCCCGTTTTATACATGCATGTGTATTACACCCATGCGCCGATGCGCGTGGTCCGCGTGCACGGAGCATCCATTATAAACGGTTCTCATATTTTAAGGTTAAGTTATTAAATATAAATATGTCAAAGCACGAAAAGCAGGCAATAAAAATGATAAGACGTTATACAATATTTTTCTTAGACGTTTTGATCCGTTTTATACATGTATATTAACTCCCATGCTCCTGTGCGCGTGGTATATTAGTACTAATGTTATTAGTACTTTTCACAATAAAATCGTTTTTTACGTATTTGAATTTTTATTTTTTTATTGTTATTGTTATTTTATGTTCCAAATATTCAAGATATACAGATAAGGAACAAAAATGAAAATATTTGTAATAATTTATATTAGCACAGTTGATCTAATATTGACTAGCCGTTGGGCGACATTGGCGTTATGTGTTGGCCAAAAAAATTGACAATGATTAGCAGACAGGCAATTTTGATTGGGTAATTTTCTACCAGGGACGGGGTATGTATGAATTTACCTCGGTTTGTGGTTCTCTTTTCGTAAGGGTAGCTATCTAATTTCAACATATAGAAAATTACTTTTGGTTTATTTGTAACAAACTTCCGGTTAATATCTACATAGTTTTCGGTTCATTATTATATTGCATGCGTTCATTTATCCCATAAACTATGGTATACGTAAAAATTGAAAAATTAAAAAAGGTTTTCGCCGATTTTGAGGAAGTCGGACATTCAATGTTTCAAGATATTTAATTTCAATGTATAGAAAAATCATTTCCGGTTTATTTGCGTGAAACTTTCGGTTCACATCTACGTAGCTTTTATCTCACATTGTATAATATATGCTAAAAAATGAATGATAAACAAGCGTTCCGTCCAATTTGGTGTGAAACGCATAAGTGTAGGTAAATTTTCATAATAGTAATAATAGCAATAATTTGTATATACAAAGGTTGTATACAGTTTATAGGTATACACGCTAACACATTAGTTTTACATACTAACTATTTATCTCTTTTACAGATACCCCTATGGTAATAAAGAAATGTTTATAAATGTATATAAATACATAATTGTACATTTTTGTTATAATTCTTAAAAAATTTAAGTGACATTATTTCTTAAGTAATTGAAAGTTTCTATTTTATACATGTGAATTGATTTGTATGCGCCTGAGTAGAAAAGTTAAGCTGTATTTTTTTCGAAATTGTATAGAGAAACGTATAAAAGTGTACGAAAGTGTATATATATATATATATATATATATATATATCTATCTATGTTAACATCTGTTCCAATTATAACAGAAATATACATTTATATATGCTTATATACACTTTCCATTTCCATAGGGGTAAAAATACAGAAATTATATGGATACTATACCGTGTCCTTGAAATTTCGATTAATTATACAAAGTAAATGTAGACAAATGTATGTTTACTCGACGGATCAAAAATCTAAATGAATATATTTGAATATTTTCAAATCCTCTAATGAGGTTAGTGGAAAATGGCATTCAAGCCGATGAAGTGTCAGTATTTCAAAATAATACAAACTACTTTGATCAGATTTTTGTTCCATTGAGCGTTTATATGCCCAAAAGAGGGTCGATAAGTTGAGTAGTACTTAAGCTAAGTTGCACGCCAATTCCAATAAAAATTACTGTTCTCGTGCACTTGCACGCTATTCGTGCAGCAGAGTAAATACGTCAATATTCGGTTCGTGTATTAAATTTCATTCGAGGATTTTTTAACACATTTTAAATTCAAATGATGAATCATACTGTACATAAATAGATTGAAAATATATTTACCGCACTCTGGTAAAACTTTGTGACATTTTTGCCGACGGATTAATTTCGATGGGCACAGTTTACCTCCATTTCGTGGATGGGTCTGAAAATATTATAAATAACAGATTTTCATTTATTAAATATTAGGGAACATGGGGCAGTATATATTTTACTATTTATTTATTCAAAGCCAGAATTATTACAATTTAATATAGAGTTTGCATAAAGCTGCATCCTATGGAGGTAATTTAAAATTACTTGTCCGTGAAATGCAACGTTAAAAAGTGTTAATTAAATATTTAGCCTCAAATGTAAATAAAAACGAAACTAAACCATTTGCTACACAGTAAAAAGGAATAATTGTTTAAAAAAAAAATTCTTAAAATAAGATGCAACAAATTTAAGAACACTTTTTTTCTTATTATATGATACACTGAAAATTTTCTTATTTTAAGAAACTTATTATCTTAATTTAAGAAATTTGGTTGTCGTGTTTACATTCGCAAAATGTGAGGTTAGGTTTTCTCCTTTATTGGTTCCTTTCAGATTCTACAAAATTTCAAGTGCTCAAAACTGTGTAAAAATGATCTACTATAAGTTGAATACCATTTATCTTCTTATTTCAAAAGTATTGTATGGTGTTGGTCTCGCGTAGCTTTACAAACTTTGCCGAAGTCAAGAGTTATGTGAATTTTGTGGCGACCACGAGATAGCATGAAATAAATTAATTTTATTTCTTAATATAAGTAACTACGTTTCTTACTTTCTAATTTTAGAAAAGTTTCTTATTTTAAGTAATTTATTTTTCTTAAAATAAGTAATGCATTCTTATTTTAGCTATAGATTTCTTAAAATAAGTACAATTCACGATTTTGTTAATTGTTTTAAGACCAAAAAAATTTTAAGATGAAACAAAAATATGAAATCTTTTTTACTCTGTAGACTGTTTTTTAAAGTATCTATTCAAAAGAACTTCGAATACACTGTGCTTTTGTGGAGTCGTACTGTTTAATTCTTTTTGAGAAAGCATAGTGCCAACGCAGTTGACAGCGTTTTTTAGCACAGTGATGCGGAAAAGTACAAAAAATTCAAATGAATTAAATCTAACCATAATATACCATGTATTGAAGTTTATTTTAATTAAAAGACTTTCTTTGTATAACAAAGTCTTCTATGTATGACAAAGTATAGATTCATGGATACACATATAATTTAAATAAATATTCGCTGTTCGTCCGGTTGGATGGGATAAGAAAAACAACCGAAGCGCCCATAGTGACGAAAAAGAGCGATAAAGTCGGAATTGTATTACTATATATATTACGTATATATGTATATATATTCCTCAAAATACATTGAATAGAAAGTGATTTTCTTTTAAGCCAATAGTAGACACCCTGTTAAATTGCTCCTCCTGCCCCAACTATTGCCACTTATAGGGACTTCAAGTCTATAAGGCAGGATGAGCTGCTCTCACGTCTGATGGAATGTGATTGGACGACGATACACGCGGAAGATCAGAATGACTTCTATATAAATTCGCACCAGTAGTACTTTGCGTTCCGAGAATAAAGTGCGATCCCCCATCGGTAGCGATCATCGATGAGCTGGACGCACACTTTTCGGGGGTGTCGCTCTCTCAAAACGAAACCGAAAAAGAACTGAGCAACATTGCCGTCACAACCGGTGAAGAAGTTTCAGTCATTCATTTCTCTTCGCAATCCAAGGAGTAAGACGGCATTTCCCAGAAAGTGATTGACAAGGCTCTTCCGTACATCGGTCACCACCTGGTAACGATATTTAATGCATCGTTAAAATACACTTTAATACATGGTATATTATGGCTAGTTAACATCTGGCGTTTTCCCTAACACCTGGAAGAGCGCCCAGGAAAGCTTTTGACGTCATCTTGCTATCTAAGCTGCTGAGGAAACTTATACGGATGCAGTTATCTCATGAAGTAGTGTTATACTTAATATCCTATCTAAGTAACAGGAGATGAAGACATTCTCTTCATCCCCAGCATCGACTCCGATTATCTCATTACCAATCTAGGAGCATTACAAGACTCTGTATTAGGGAATACGAAGACGACCTGCAAGCCAACCTACTCACCTCCTTATTACAAGACCTTCAGGTGGGAGCATTATGAAGCAATCCCACAGTTTTTGGAATAAAAAATCTTTTCTTCGATCGAAACAATTGTTACCAGTCAGTTGCGTTAGTTTATATTCCAGATTGTAAAGGTATCTCAAGTAGCAAGATTACAGATACTCATGCAAAAGATGCAATTCAGATACTAACAAAGGGACCTTCTACTTTTAAGACTGCTTTAAAATCTCCTCTAAATCCTGGTTTTGATCTCTGTCCCTCTCTAGGGATGAAATAATAATTTTTAACCGCATGAGAAGAAATCGTTATGACATAGCTTTTACTTTACATAAGAAATACATTTAGAACACAGCCTGGTATATCTGTGAGAAGGTTAATGATGATCTAAATCGCAATTTTTGGTCGAACTCAAAATAGAACTCATCAAGGAAAACCATGCTTCGAAAACTACGTAAAGAAAAAAAATTTCCTCTACAGTACATTATGTTCATAAATTATGCATGTATGGGTATTCAATGATATAATTTTCAATTTCTCTAAAAGTAATAACCATAAATTCTAAACTATTTTCTAACCCCTCATAAGTCTTCTTGATTTTATATACTATATTATTCCTGCTTACTCATTCCTTTCTTTTTCGGCTGTAAGCTGCTTGTTACAGATACGAGGGTAGTTCAATAAGTCTTTAGAATGACCAACAGATGGCGCGCGAATCGCTCCAAATCATCTGTTTTCAGTCAGCACCACTCCCGACTAGATATATGGTGCAGTCACAGTCCACATCTTCTGAGTTTACGTGTTTTTATAACCAATTGAAAAATAAAAAATTGCTTGTTAAGAAAGATGGAAAAAAACGAGTTCAGAGCGGTAATTAAACATTTTCATTTAAAGGGTTTAACTCCATATGAGATAAAAAATGAATTGGACTCAGTTCATGGCACATCTGCCCCTGCCTTAGCAACGGTTTATAACTGGGTAAATGAATTTAAGCGTGGTCGTACATCAATAAGTGACGAACCACGTTCAGGAAGGCCCGTAGAAGCAACTACTCCCGAAATCATCAATAAAATCCACGATATGGTGTTGAAGGATAGAAGATTAAAAGTGCGTGAGTTAGCTGAGGCCACAAGGATATCATAGGTGCAGTTGTTTCAATTCTACATGAAAAATTAGGCATGAAAAAGCTATCGGCAAGATGGGTGCCGCGTTTGCTCTCAGCTGAGAATAAACGCAATAGAGTGGTCGCCTCTGAGGCTCTTTTGGCGCGCATAAGTCGGAATCCTGAGGAATTTTTTCGTCGATTTGTGACTGTGGATGAAACATGGATACACCACTACACTCCTGAGACAAAGGAACAATCCAAACAGTGGATTTCCACAGGCGAACCAGCTCCAAAGAAGGCAAAGACCGTAAAGTCAGCTGGTAAGGTTATGGCTACAGTTTTTTGGGATGCACGTGGAATTATACTTATTGACTACTTGGAAAAGGGTAAAACAATTACTGGTGAGTATTATGCATCATTATTAGAGCAGCTGAAAGAAGAAATTAAAAAAAAACGACCACATTTGGCGAGAAAAAAAATTCTCTTTCATCACGACAACGCCCGAGTTCACACATGCTTCGTTTCAATGGCTAAAATTGAAGAACTAAAATTCGAATTGGTCGAACACCCACCGTATTCACCAGATTTAGCCCCCAGTGACTTTTTCTTATTTCCAAACTTGAAAAAATGGCTCGGTGGACAGAGATTTACGGACAACGAAGACGTCATTGCCTCTGTAAGCGCTTATTTTGAGGAACTTCCAAAAACGCACTTTTCTGAAGGATTAAAAAAACTTAAAAAGCGATTGACCAAGTGTATAGAGCTCCAAGGAGATTATGTTGAAAAATAAAAAAAAATTTACCCAAAAAAAATTGTTTTTATACTTTATTCTAAAGACTTATTGAACTACCCTCGTAGAATGTAAGTTAGTGTAAATAAAGCGTAGAAGCCGTGAGAATAAGAAGCGCGAAAAGAGAGGGAAAGATAGAGCGAGTAGCTATATAGCGGATGTCGATAAGAGCGGACGCGCGCATCGGCCAAACTCCCGGTGCGAAACCGTCCTGACGGTTTCATGGCCTTCGAGCCCCCAGCTAAGGATGCCTTTGTCATCCTGAGGCTGCATTGACCCCAAAGGGAGTTCGTCTCCATGGTTCTGAGGGTCCCACGTGCACAGGAAAGCCGAAAGGCGGGCCGTGGCACGTTCTCGGCTGAGGAGTAAAGCCATGCGACAGCGACCATTGCATATAGAATAGAGCAGAGTATATTCAAATACGCGTGCGATAATTCATCTTCTCTCTTCGCGCCTTCTCTGATGTCATCAGCGGCAACTTAGGCGGCTAATAAGCGTAAGTGGTGGGCAGCAGCCAATACGACCGGCCAAAGCCGATGAAGAGCCAGATGTACTCTGACCCTTGTGCTGCATAGTAGTCGCGTTTACCTTCTATTATACCTTTGTTTCGCCACTCCTACATTATATATATAAACTCAAGATCAATTAAAGTTACACTTATAATACCTGTGTTTTCACCAATTATTTATTCCCACTTTGTTTTACTTTTTCCTGAACACTGCTTATGCTTTTAGGTCCTTTTCTACTTAAGGTACAGTACTTTGATGGCTAGTGGGATCCATACTGTTCTTCTCTTCAGATAATAGAGCGCCTCTTATGGGCCCTCGCTATTTAGGAAAAAAACAGCCTCCACCTGATGCCAATGAAAGAAAGGAAAAGAAGAAGAAGGCGAATGAACGTGAGAAAGTACGAGTACGAAATGAAGTCCGGCGCAGAGAACGAGGGAACAGGAAGCTGCGCTTTACCTGCTCTTCTGTAAGCACTCCTCGACGAATTTGAGTGTGAGCGATTTTATCTTTAGTGCGAGCGAAATACGCTTATACATGCCGAGTGTGTTTACTCGTTGAGAAGAACGCCTCTCTGAAAGTTCAAGGAGGCCCAGCCAAGTACTTGCTATTGAATGCAATTTCGACCGAGAGTACATAAACATGAGGACACCGTCTATTATTGAACGTAAGAGTGAATCCCTGCGAATTATGTATCCGAGGAAAAGTCGTTACATCACGTAAGCAATGACGACAATGACTTTTATAATTTATATTTTCAAGTTAATTTTATCATGCCTTTTTAGCAAATCAAAAATGCTCTTTAAAATAAAGTAGCTGTATCACGAATGATAATAAGTACATTCGACAATCCAGAGCCCAAGTTCCATATGGCTGACATCCGGTATTTACAAAAAAATATTTACATAGTACAGTAAAGCTCCAGACACTTAAAGTTCGGAACTGAGCCTTGCAAATATTGTAAGAGACTTAACCTAATCTCAGCGACCAATTAATCAATATATGTTACAAGGAGAGCTACCACCCTCCGGGAAACGAATTTTGATAAGGCTTGGAACTGGTTTTTGGTACCTAAAAATTAACTTTAGCACTCGCACACGTTCGATCTAATCTCTAAGAATGACCTATGGGAATGTCGATTACCATTCGATTACATTAATCTATTTATGTATTTATGTATTTATGATAAAATACTACACTATTGTAATATATTTTAATTTTAATGATACCTTATACATAACTTTGTATAATCTATCTTTTTATAATACTCGTGGCTCCCACTATTCAAAGGATACGGTTGTAACAGGAATAACAATATCTGGAAGGCATCCGTTAATAAAGTCTGGGAGTCTTATAGTTTTTTAATTAACAGTTTTTGGGCTTTTACTCTAAATAATAAACTATTTGCTGGTAAAATAGAATGCAATGTAACTCTTTCATATTTTCTTAACATATCAAGTAAAAAGATATTACCAAAATATCGCGACTCATGGTTCTATAGCCCTTGCAGCTATAACATGGTGACCAATCGCTCCATTCTGACATTCCACAGTCTACTTTGTCACCGCGAAATGTATTTGACTTTGTTTCTGCTCGATGTTTTTTCTTTTTCTTCTTTTGTTCGGAAGCTTTCTCTTCATCTATCATAATAAAAAATTAGAGTAAAGCAATGTTTTATAATGATTAGATAGTTAAAATTAATAAATAAATAAGTTCTATTCATTATTTTTTTTAAATAATATTAAAGGAAAAATATTATTGAACTATAATAATATACTAACTTGAAGAATTATATACTTATTGTGCCATTTATCTTTTTTAACAATAGTATACTCAAAGTAAAGAAAAACTTCAATGAAAAAAATACAAAGTTACAATTAAATAAAAAAACAGCAAAACGATTTAAAAGTCACCACATTTTGCACGCTTGATCTTGGAAGTTTGCTGATGATCGGTTAATGGCACATTATAAGTGATAATACTGCTCAGTTTTAATTTGTAATTTCTTAAACTCGAACTCTCCGCTGGAAATTTGTTGGTTAGTGGGCACAAACATATTTAACAATAGATTTCTGTGAGTAGGTATGTATTATTCCAAAGCATTGTTAATAAATTGTTAAAAAGTGTTATTTGTAAATAAATGTGTAGGAGATGAGACTTACGAAAGGTAGCACAAGTTGCTTGACATTCCTGAAGGGTTCGAAAATTATTCATGTTGCCATTGCAACCAGTGTAGTGGAAAAGCATGCACTTGGCAGTGATTTTGTCGTAGTAGTATCGCAAGGAGTTGTCATTGTGTTGGTCAGGACAGTGTCCAGGCTGTTCTGGCTGAGAGCAAATAACTGCGCATACAGAAAAATGAAAATAGAAATGAGCTAATTCGCAGTAGTGGCTGATCAATAGCTGCATACCTTCCATCAGCTCCTGTGTGATTTCACAGGATTTGCTTTCGGCCTCGCATGTTGTGGACTCGTACTGACAGTCATAAAGGCTGAAGTCCTTGTCAGCATCAGGAAGCTTGTTCCATTCGGGTTTCATCTGTCGCGATCGGCTTTTCGTGCCTGTGCCACACGAGACAGAACAAGGAGTCCAGAAGGACCACTGGATGTATCGCTCGTTGACGCATTTCTGCCCAAGCAATATATGGACTTGAGAGTAATATTTGGCTATGATTGTTTTAGTAATTCATGTTGATACGCATAGCTATATATGTGCGCGAGATGAATTACGTTACCGAGTTGACGGAGGAGAGAGAAATGCAGCAGCAGCAGCAGCAGCGACAGGTGTTGCAGGCGATGATAATCGCGAGTTTGTTAGAAATAAAGTTGTAAATGCGACTGAATGATCAATAGGCAGTTAGCCAGTTATCAGTTATCAAATTGTGAAACGTTAACGTTAGTCATAGTGGTATTTAAATGATGATCTAGTGCAGCGGTGACAGTATAGGTATAGCGTACCTTTGGCCTTGGCTTTGGCCGTCTGTATTTGTCGATTAGCTCGCGCGGGCTATTCTCCGCGGGCAGCAAATCGTCCTCATCGTCCTCAGCAGCGGCATTATCGCTCTCCCCGTCCGGAGCTGGCGGCTCGGTCCCGGCCATCAGCTCCGTGAACTCGCTTACCGTTTCCTCCGCGGTGGCGGAACCAGTGCTGTCTGTCATCATGCTCGTCTCGTCGGTGCCTGCCTCCGAGTCGCAGCTCGGGTTCTCGCAGTCGAGGGTCTGCTGTAGCTCTATCTGCGGGTAGAGGAACCTGCACTCTTTGCGCCGCTTCTTCGGCCGGAAGTTGCGATCGCGCGTACGGCTCTCGGGGCCGCAGCTCTTGCTGCACGGCGTCCACTCGCTCCACGGCATGAGCGGACACTTTTTCTCGTCCACTTCGTCCGGTGGGCTGTCAAAATATAATATCTAGCAACTCGGCAACAGTAGCTGCTATCTAAACTTAGCTTACCAGACGAAACTGTCCTCGGCGTAACAGACGACCCTGTCGGTAAGGACCGAGTCGCAATTGTGCTTCGCGGCAGCCTTCTCATTGCTGTAGTTGCGCTGCCTGAGCTTAACTCCCCTGCCACAGGTCACTGAGCAACTCTCCCACTGGCCCCATTCACTTACCCTACAGGCCTCTAAACACATCAACACATAAACAACCGCATGAGTACTCAGCGAGTCCAATTAGTCAACTACTCCACGCTAATCTAGGATAAAAAGCAACCGCAGATACCTGACAGGAAAGGCCTCCCGTAGTGCTCGCTTAAAAGCCCATTCATCATATATGGAAATAATAAAATTTACCAGCAAAGAAAAACATAATACATAAATACTTGCTACGCGTGATCGGTGGATATGTTTCTGCACCTTCGCTACTCTCAAGCTTCGGCGAAATGTCACAGTTCTTTTCATAGATGCGCTGTCGCTTGAGGTACAGCTTCGCCAGCGGATTCATATCAATGGCCGTATCGTCGAAAAAAGGCGAGCGTTCGTCTTCCGGCCAGCTGGTTGTTATCCGCCTGATGATGTCGCGGGGTTCCGTCTCTGTGTTGACTGCCTACAATAGCTCAAAATTATTATTATTATCAACATTATTACTATTATTATTCTGCATGCAGTGTTAGTGCAGGCACAAAATCGAAACGGCAGGGTGAGGCTCTGCACCTGCAAAACGGGCAGCACAGGCACCGCGGTTCACAATCCCCAAAATAATAGGTATATACCTGTCTAACAAAACTTTCAACAGCGCACCATGTAGATGAGATCGCCAAATTTTATTCCGGTACCCTCCTCTCTTTAAGTAAATACAAAGGAAAAACTGAAAGAGTAGAGGAGAGCGGGTCGTAGGAGTGATGAACCTACACCAAAGCGACCACCAGATCAAACACGGTGTGTCATCTACAAATGTTACTCAGGTCACGGATTTACCAGCTAACCCAATGTGGCAGGTCATCTACAAACATAAGACATGAATTCTTCTCGGGGAAAAGCAAATTGCGGAGGTAAAGATGTCCCCCGTTCGGATCTCTGGGTGGACTCTATCCGAGGAGCTTTCAACTAGACTAGACGTAGTGGATAACAATAGCTTAGACGACTTAGAGGATGGGAATGGCATTGAAAGTACTAGGAAAAATATCAAAAGTTCTAAAAACAAGCTGCTAAGACGGTGTTAAGTCAACGGAAAAAAAGTAAACAAAAGCCGTGGTTCGACGAGGAATGCAAAGTGTGGAAAAAAAACGGCAAAATGCAAGAATGCTTAGCTTTAACAATGCGAATGCAGACAACCTTCGCACATTACCGTAATACAAGGAAACAAGTCAAACGAATCTTCCGGAATAAAAAGCGAAAGTGAGAAAATAATAACGTCTCAGCCATACAAGAAAATAGTAATAGAAATAATATTCGAGAAATGTATACAGGTATAAAGTTGATAAGGAATGGATCCCAAAATAAAACGAATTTCCTAAGAGACGAACATGGGAACCTCAGAACGGATACAGATGGGTTACTAAATAGGTGGAAAAACTTTTTCAACGAGCTCCTAATTATACATGAACAACCAATCGCTTCAGACTATAACTAAATCCACACTGCTGAACCAAACATCGAACAAACTAGCCTAGATAAAGTTTATAAGGCAATCAATAATGATGCAAGCATGACTACAAATGCCTTAGAGATTATGATATATATATATATATATATATATATATATATATATATATATATATATATATATATATATATATATATATATATATATATATAATTATATAGCTGTGATCCTATGGGCTCTATTACTGCTAACCATGTTCTACTTGACCAATATAATAGTAATAATAATAATAATCATAATAATAATAATAATAATTGCCTTCTTAATCGTAACGGTGAGTTATGGCTACAGCGGAGCTTGGGAAAACCCCGCGATTTGATATAAACCATTTGGAAACGAGGAGTGTCCGGTGTTGAAAGGAAAGAAGAAGATGAACTCAGAGGAATCAAAAGAGAGCAAGGTACTGATAATGGTATCGAGTAACGGCTATACTTGACACCATTAGTCAACAAAAATATGTTAAGAATCAGGGATATTTTTGACTGGAGAGATATATGGAAGCTTGTTCGTCGATAAGTAAAGGATAAGCTTATGTCTGGGTAGAGAAAAATGGCATGGACAATGTCCTGCTTTTCGTTACGTGAGAGTGCAGTCATTCATCGTAGCAAATTACTACGGTTATTCTCGATGATTCACGGATAATCTGACGAAAAGACTTGAAGCGCGGCAAAATATGCACATAGTTTTGGACATGCATTCCTTGCACGACGTTCCGTCGTATCTGTTCTGTGAGAAACAGTTGAACTACAAGTAACAGCATCTTTTCAGTTTCGATGCTGCACGCTCCTTCTCTGTTCGCCAGTTTCTCCGTGTTCCCCCACCATAGCGATAATGCGATTCGGCACGTACGAGATATTATCTGTTCATGCATAGATCGTCGGATTTCACGTGCATATCCTTGCGCGCTCCGTTCTCGAGACTAGCTGGTACTTGACATCGCATACGTGCGAGTATTACCGAGTCTGCTCATAACAAAGACAGCCTAGAATCCCACTCGCTTCACGATAGCAGCAACCTAGTTATTAACCCTTAGCTACCGAAGATAAATCATAGTCACGTAACTACCGACGTGGTTCTATATGGACACCACTGAATATTTTTATCGTTTTCAATATTAAATTGGTAAATTTATCGTCAAATAAAAATTTGTATAGCAAGACATTCCGGTTTTCAACGGATATGCTCACGTTTTATATCAAAATATAAAATGATGATTGATTTAAATAATTATTTTGTGAGGAAGAAAATTCCTATTGGACGTGAATTTCTAGGTTAGGTGGTGTCTATATGTCATCACCTGGCTAAGGATTAAATCAATGAAAAGTATGAAGATTATAATAAGTTTGGGTACCCAGCTATTGAAATCCTAATTGATCACCAATAAAATCTTTTAATGTGTAAATTATGGTCAAAATACTTAGCAGGCAAATTTTTTATCAAAACCTTCTTTTTTGTATATCACCCTCTAATATAAAAGCTATATGAATTAAAGGGGCACACCACTTTTTAACCCAAAAACAAAACTTACTTGTATGAATCCATAAAATTTCTTCCTTACAAAAACAATCATTCTGAATTTTCTTTTACTGAAAGTACTTGGTAAAACCTTTAATTTCACTGTAAAAGAAAACTCAAAATCTTGATCCAGCACCCCATAAAATCACAATAGTTATTAAGCTCCTAATCCACTGTCTACGCAGGACCGTATTAGACATTGCTGCGCCCCTACGGCAGTCGCTACCTGGCGCCCCTGGCCGGGGGGCGGTGAGTATGTACAAGTAAAGGAAAATGGTCGTCAGAACGTCAGACGTCCTGTAATTGACCACTTTACAATTTACGAAAGATACATTTTTTACGATTCAAGATACAGAAAGATTTTCTGAATGTTACGAACCTTTTCGGACATTGCCGAATGTAATTTGTATTTTGGTACACTTGATCATTTATATAATATAAGTGTAAGTTATATTATAATATATATAGTGGTTCACTCATTATTTATGCTATGTTGAAATCGTCCCATCCTTTCCGTTTTTGCGGAATTGCAAGTATTCAAAAAACTATTCCAGAAGTAGAAAAATGTCACTATAACAATAAAGAGTGGTAATCAAAGTGGCTAATGTTTATTCTATTTATACATATAAATGTTTATTATATTTAATATAAATATTTCCCGTATATTAATCTGCACCGCGATATATTCAATATATATCGAATTTTTGATTTCTAATTTCGATAATTCAATTGGCAAAAATTACTCGGCTTAGGTGAATTGCGTTTAGAGTTTAGAGTTTAACGTTAACATTTCTATTATTTTAATTTGTGTACTGCAAATGGCCCAGCTTGGGTTTTTTGGGTTTTGTGTTTCAGGCTTAGGTTTTATTATTAAAACTATTTATTTGCAAAATGCTCAGCTCCTGGTAGTTGGGTTTAGAATTTAAAGATTAGAATTTTTTGTGTATTATTTAAAATTTTTAATTGCATAATGCCCCGCTTGGAAAAATTGGTTTTACGGTTTAGGATTTAGGGTTTATGGTTTAATTATTAAAATTTTTTAATTGCAAAATGCTCAATTTTGGGCAGTTGGGTTTAGAGTTTAAAGTTAACAATTCTATTATATAAATGTATTCACTGCCAATTGCCCAGATTAGTTTATTTGGGTTTTGAGTTTAGAAGTGCTTACGATTTTATTATTAACAGTACATTTCGACACGGGTGCGGATGTAGATTAATTGCCTCATGTGACGCTTTTCGCTCGAGCGATGCGAGACCTTTTTTCTTTTTTTAGTCCTGGTATCTTGCGCCCTCCTAGGGCCAGCGTCCTACGGCATGCCGCAGTTGGCGTAGGTCATAATACGGCACTGTGTCTACGGGATTCCAAGTGATCCCGTCGACCAAATTTCTCCAGATTTGGGGATATTATTTTTTAATGCATTAGTTATGGTATGAATATGAATACGTAATAAAAATTAATTTCCTGTATTCATACCTTAACTAATGTATTGAAAAGTAATATCTCCAAACCTGGAGAAATTTGGTAGGCGGGGTCACTTGGAATCCCGTGGGCAGTGGATTAGGAGCGTAATAACTACGGTTTTATATGACGAGCTAGATCAAGATTTTGAGTTTTATTTATGGTGAAATTAAAGGTATTATAAAGGATTTTTAGTAAAAAAACTTCCAGAATGATTGCTTTTGAAAGGAACAATTTGTATGAACTCATACAAATAAGTTCTGTTTTTTGGTTCAAAGGTGGCTATTTAGTGAAATCAAATTTTGTTACAGTTTTGATTTTTATGAATTGATACTTATATATTATATTTGTAATGATATTATGAATTTACATAAAAATTTTCAGCTATTTACCTCTCTTAGATTTAGAGTTACTCTAGGAAGTGTGTTAAATTGGAATAAAAGTAGGAATACGATAAAAGTCATCCTGTCGCACACCTAATTTTTGAACCCAGAAGAAATGTTATAGGATATGTTCTATAAAATTTATACAAAAAAATGTGCATTTTATTTTTTTCTAAAATTTATTATTCATTTAAAAGAAAAAAAAACATTGTTTTATGATTTTGCTTAAGAAACTAGTTTTACAATAATTTTACGAGAAATTAATTGGTCTCTGAGAACTAACCAAGTACAAAAGAATTGAACAAGATCTGAAAGATTGTTATATGAACTGAAATTAAATAAAGTGTGCGTTTCACCCCGAACCAACCGCTGGGCTCATCAGTAAGATGACGGCTGGCTCTATCTTAAACGCAACATTATAAGTTTAAAGGAGGTAATACGTGTCGTACACTTTATTTAATTTCAGTTCATATAACAATCTTTCAGATCTTTTCCAATTTTTTTGTACTTGGTTAGTTTGTACAGACCAATTAATTGATTTTAGAAATAGATGTACCATCGCGAACGATAGAGTTATTTTACAAATAAAATGTAAACTTTTGTCACGAATAGCCCGACTTTATTTCACAGTGTGCGCCAGGATAAAATTAAAGTCTAAAAAACAAATTAGTGAGAAAACAGCGTTTTTATCAAAATAGTAGCTTTATTGAATAAACTCACCATAATTTTAGAAAAATATTCATTATAAATATATTTTACATATCAATAATTATTATTCACTTCCTAAAAAACAATAAATTATATTAGTTTTAGAAAAATGACGTTAAATAACAGAACGATATTTTCGTAAAGCGTTTGTTTTTAATTGAAAGAAAAATTAATACCATCATAAAATATTTTTACTTGATGAGTTAATAGTTCAACTAACTTTTGAAACAAAAAAGTTTTTTTCGAATTTTTGGTCGAATATTATTAGAGACCCACCTTACGGAAGAAAGCTCCATGAAAATAAAAGTTTTCTTACTCGAAATATAATATAAGGTAAAAGTATATATTATTAAACACCCTATTAATTGTGTCCCTTTTATGAAACAGTATAAAAAATGATAAAATAAGAAATAATTATACCATGCATAAGCGAATATAAAATTTTTATTTATAATTATGAATTGTTTCGTCTGTAAATACACGAACATGAGTATTGTTATACAATAAGTAGTATTATAAAAAATCATTTAATTTTGCGTGTCTCCAAACCCGTGCAAATCGGCGGTTTTGGGATCCGAAGCAGCGGATTTATACGACTTTGTTTTTCAAATATATTTATGAATATAAATGACTTGACACTATGTGCAATAGCTTAAATTGTAGCTTTCGGTCCGTAGATTTGAATTATCTACAAACTGTTTTAATGTCGATCCGATTTTTATTAAATATATAGCTGTTTCATAATAGGTGCGTGAATTAGCTATTTGTATATTATTTTCTATATTATGAAGCAATATATACTACATTTTAATGATATAGCTCCCGTACATATGAAAACAGTCGATTGTATGAGGTATAACCCTAAATACTATCATTTTGTTGTTATTGAAAGCTTTTTAAAAAAGGATGTCAATCTTATGTTGACGTAATTCCTCGTGTATATTAGGCGCATTGTTTACGACACATATAGCAATTGTAAGTAAAAGCAGTCAAATAAAGTAATATTTACATATTTATTACGTTTCATAATAGGGAAATAAATTATGAAACACTCGGAAATCGTGTTATTGCACTGTTTCATAATACGTACAATGGATGACTTCAGTATTTTATTAATATAATTAATCAATAATGATTAATTTGTATTTTAAAGGTATTATCTGTTCAAGGAAAGTCTTGCCCTTCGAGTACTATCAAAAGTTGTAAGGTTATACGCTTATTCAATCCCAATTTTAGAAAAGTATAAAATGCACCCCGAAATCCGTTCCATAATAGGTACTTTTACCTTATGATTTATCAAGACCTGCTTCAGCAGGATTTGCTTAGTGTAACTTATTTTTAGCATAAAGAAATATTAACATCATTATATTTAGGTTTGAACAAGATGATATTGTAAGCATAGATATATGTTGTCTATAAATATAGTAAATGGGGATAAAGGTTAGCGCCTTTGGGTCCTTGAAATTTAAAAACGAAACAATATTTCGTACTAAAGAAATATATAAATTGATACAATTCCATAAGTATTTATCGCGGAATCAAGCTTAACCTATGCTTTTTATCTGATCCTTAGAAAATAATCATTTAAAATGTGTAGTCAGTCCAGCTGTCAAATTGCTACAATAAAAGTTTTTGTTTACTATACATATAGCTACTGAGCATTTTACTTTCCGTATTTCAATGATTATTTTTTAAGAATCATGTAAAAATCATACGTTGAGCTCGTTTCCGCACTAAATACGTATGGAAACGCATCAATCTATATTTTCTGAGTGCGAAATAGTGTTTCGTTAATTAAATTCATATATATCCTTTCATGGCAAGGCGGCAGCGGTTTGTCTAGACGACATAAGAATGGTACCATCCTGAGGTAATGTGATCAATAGTTCCAGGGTGGGTTATGCCAAAAGAGGAAAGAGAGGTAGGTTTTAGTGGGTCGGTTTGCGATGCAGCGGCGATGTATAGTTTTCCCGCGTTTTTGTTTATTTCCTACATACCCTCGAAGAAAAGAAAATAAAATCCTTTCGTGGCATCTTAAGGAGAAAATTCCGTGACCTCCCTAGTCAAATCATCAACTATCAGAAAAATTAAAGTTTTCTTACATGAAATGTACCGTCAAGGACCCAGTTCCTGATCAGTTAAGGCACTTCGTCACGTTATTTGTTATGTCAAAGCATAGAAATGAGGTATTCATGGAAAATTAAATTAAGTTAAATATAAAGCCTCGAAAATAAAAAGCTGTGGGAGCAATTCTTGATCGCTTAAGATTTTTATGGGAGTAGTTTCTGAGCATATCAAGACTCAATTGCTGATCACATATATTATTGACGCATAAGTATTTTATATGATAAATTAAAACTTATTAAGCAATACTAATACAGTAGATATACTAAAATATAACATTTTTTGGTTGTGTGATTATAAATGTGAAACTTAGACGAGGTAAAAGTGTTCAGTTATTCGTACTCGGTCTATTGCACGATATAGGGGAGAACAGGGTAATGCCGGTCACCCTTATTTTCAATAATCTAAACATTTTTAGGTAATAATTCGAATAGTATATTAAACGCAACATAAAATGCAATTAATATAATGTCCAAACAACCTTCTATTCAGTTTTATTAAGGAATTATACACAATCAAAATGTAGGCCTACATTTCTTATAAGAAATCTAGTCTATAAAATAAGCTTTTATGCATATTATTTGTTGCTTTATGCAGTTATTTTTTGCCTTTTTTTAATTTGAACAATCTAAGAATACGAAGTAGTGAAGAAAAAAGAGTATAAACCTATTACTTTTTTGTCATTTCAATTTAAATTACTAAGCAGAATGGGGGTAATCCCGGTCACAATGTTATTTATATGACGCTCCCGAAAGTGAGGCTAAGAAAAAGTTTCGCTGCTCTCTCAGGTAGGGTAACTTTGCTTAAGTGCGTTTGATTGAACAGTGGTTATGTTATTATATGTTTCACTATGTAAGTGCGACTAATAATGCGACTGATCATATGAAAGTTCATATAATTGATTTAAAGAAATTTTTCACCTATAAAAGTAACTTTCTAATAGTGATCGGAATTGTACCAAGGCTGACCGGTATTACCTTTTGATGTGGAGTAAATTCGGCCAAAATGCTTTTATTTATTTCGACTTTAGCTTCGATATCTTACATTTTTATATTAAACCAATAAGAAATATGTATAGTCAATGGATTGAACTAACATAATAATTATTTAAAGTTAAAAGAAACAATTTGAAAGTGGAAATAATAAGCATGTTTGCTTAGGTGACCGGCAATACCCCATCCTCTCCTAGACTCGCGTGCGAGAATATATTATAACCTATAAAATGCACACAGTGTTGTGATTTATTTTCACGTTTTGTGCGATTTTTGCCTGATAAATTATTTACGCATGGATTAAAACTACTTATAGAACTGTGTTATTACAAACATTTGTGTATTTTAAGATTTTTAAACACACATAAGACATGTTATTAATACTGATCAGGAATTGGGTAAACGATAAGAATTTGGACCTTATTTCTAATCACACGTTTTTACAAATATCAATAATATTTTATATGAATGTTTTAAGTGATTTCTTTGCATGCTCACTTGTAGTCAAATGCAGTAAGATAGTATCAATCATGACGTTGCCAAAAACGTCCAACTTTAACATTTTTTATCTTAAAAAAGTATTTTACTAGTAACCTTTAAAGATCATTTATATGACTGCCAAATACGAGGGTAGTTCAATAAGTCTTTAGAATAAAGTATAAAAACAATTTTTTTTGGGTAAATTTTTTTTTATTTTTCAACATAATCTCCTTGGAGCTCTATACACTTGGTCAATCGCTTTTTAAGTTTTTTTAATCCTTCAGAAAAGTGCGTTTTCGGAAGTTCCTCAAAATAAGCACTTACAGAGGCAATGACGTCTTCGTTGTCCGTAAATCTCTGTCCACCGAGCCATTTTTTCAAGTTTGGAAATAAGAAAAAGTCACTGGGGGCTAAATCTGGTGAATACGGTGGGTGTTCGACCAATTCGAATTTTAGTTCTTCAACTTTAGCCATTGAAACGAAGCATGTATGAACTCGGGCGTTGTCGTGATGAAAGAGAATTTTTTTTCTCGCCAAATGTGGTCGTTTTTTTTAATTTCTTCTTTCAGCTGCTCTAATAATGATGCATAATACTCACCAGTAATTGTTTTACCCTTTTCCAAGTAGTCAATAAGTATAATTCCACGTGCATCCCAAAAAACTGTAGCCATAACCTTACCAGCTGACTTTACGGTCTTTGCCTTCTTTGGAGCTGGTTCGCCTGTGGAAATCCACTGTTTGGATTGTTCCTTTGTCTCAGGAGTGTAGTGGTGTATCCATGTTTCATCCACAGTCACAAATCGACGAAAAAATTCCTCAGGATTCCGACTTATGCGCGCCAAAAGAGCCTCAGAGGCGACCACTCTATTGCGTTTATTCTCAGCTGAGAGCAAACGCGGCACCCATCTTGCCGATAGCTTTTTCATGCCTAATTTTTCATGTAGAATTGAAACAACTGCACCTATAGATATCCTTGTGGCCTCAGCTAACTCACGCACTTTTAATCTTCTATCCTTCAACACCATATCGTGGATTTTATTGATGATTTCGGGAGTAGTTGCTTCTACGGGCCTTCCTGAACGGGGTTCGTCACTTATTGATGTACGACCACGCTTAAATTCATTTACCCAGTTATAAACCGTTGCTAAGGCAGGGGCAGATGTGCCATGAACTGAGTCCAATTCATTTTTTATCTCATATGGAGTTAAACCCTTTAAATGAAAATGTTTAATTACCGCTCTGAACTCGTTTTTTTCCATCTTTCTTAACAAGCAATTTTTTATTTTTCAATTGGTTATAAAAACACGTAAACTCAGAAGATGTGGACTGTGACTGCACCATATATCTAGTCGGGAGTGGTGCTGACTGAAAACAGATGATTTGGAGCGATTCGCGCACCATCTGTTGGTCATTCTAAAGACTTATTGAACTACCCTCGTAACTATTACTAATTATTTTTTTAAAACAAATTTTGTATACATTAATGTCAAAATAGTAATAAATGTAAACCAAATGATCAGGAACTGGGTCCGTGACAGTAATATAATATTTATTGAACGTTACATTTGTCTAGTGCAACTTATTTTTAGCATAAATAAATATTAATATTGTATTTAAGTTTATACAAGTAAAAAGCGATAATTTAAAAATAAAAATTTTACACTTTTTGGTAAAATGGTTTTGGACCCAACAAATTAACAATTCAAAAGCGATATTAAAAATCAGAAATTTGTTTTGTTTATATTTTTTATCGCCGAATACTTTGCATTTATTAATAACACAAAAACCTAACCTTAAAATGAATTTATGCTTCACAAAATATAATAAATAAGGTAATTGTTTATTGTTGCGAGCTCGTACCGAACGGTTTTGGAACCAGCGGTCTTGGTTGTGACAGGCGTAATTCCAATCGACCTGCTTGCCAGGGAGTGAAAGAGAATTTATGAATGAAAAGCAGAAGACAACACCAACAATTCAAAAATGAGGAAAGAGAGATGACGGTCAAGAAATGGTAAGAACGATGAAACGCAGATGCCAGAGGCAGATGGACCGTGAGCCAGATCAAGTAAATCAATAGGTAGATGGAATGACGGCATGGAGAGGTAAACTACTATGTAACGCAGTTCCTCATCGAACATGGGTACTTCCGATCTATTACCTCAGACACATGAGGAAGGTGAAGAATGTAAAATGCCTGCATTGAAGACACGTGAAGGATAAAGTGGAACACACTTTCTTTGACTGTGACCACTAGACTGAAGAAAGAAGAGAGCTGGAGAAAACAACAGGGTGAATTACTCCCGAAAACATTGTTGGATTAATACAAGGACAAAAAATGTTGGGATGAAACTGCTCCCTTCGTTGAAAAAGTGTTACGAGACAAGAAACATAACAACTTGGTGGACGACATTAGGATCATCGAGTAAGGAAAAATAAGAAAATCCGTGAGCAACGCATAAAAAAAATATTGTTTATGGATTATTCGGTTCAAACCCAACTTGTCAGGGATCGTCGAACCAATCGATTTTTTGAAAATATCTTTTTAATAATTTAGAACGAATTGATTAGATCAACGAAAAAGAATTATAAAAAAAAATTTAACGTAAAAGTGCTCCGCTCAATTTGTAATACATGTAGAAAAAATTGATATTCTATGGCCTTCGATAACTTGAGTAAAACGAAATTAATCCCTCTGAAAATTTCCAAAAACGTAGCTTTTTACTATCTCTTCACTAAGTTATTTACCTAGATCACGAGAACTTATATTTTTCGAGATGAAATTCGAGGTTATATTTATTTTCAAAAAAATATTACATGCTTATTTCTTGGATATTACACTGTAATTTTTTACCAATAAAAGCTTATTTGTTTCGTCTTTTAATAAAAATTTTAAAACAAAAAGAATTTTTGAGATTCATCACAAAAAATTTGATGGTTCTTTTCTTGGATATTACGCGGTAAATTTTGACCAATCAAACATTAAAAACAATTTTATTATAATTTTATAAACTTTATTATAAAAATTAAAAAATGTTTGTATATTGATATGTATATTTAATTTATCATACAATTTAAATAGTTTTTCATAATCTATGCTATCCTTTTGCATAAGTAGACTTGTCATTTTTAATTTTCACCACAGAATTAAATAGAATAAATAATTTCATATGGAACAATTTATAAGGTTTGAAAAAGCTAAATGCCAATGAATTGGTAGCAGTCTTTAAGTTTTTCGATATGTTTTTTTCTTTTAGCGGTTTTTTGATTATTGAGTTTTAGTTTTTCGGGCTTTTTGGTATGTTTGAAATAATATCATCGATTAAATTTAAATGTATTTCAAATAGCATAAAATTAGCTATTTTTTCAAAACCGAAATTTTAAATAAGCTCTTCCCTTTTTCTGTTATACACAGAAACATAATTTTCTGTTTAATCGGTGATATCTGAAAAATTAAATATATGATGGAAATTTTGTGAAAAATTTTCAGGTAATTAGAAATACCTTGCCAGTGGATTCCAGCAGATACCTTTGCATCCTAAGGATCGTTGGAAAACCGCATGTACCACCTTAAATGGACATTACCAATACACGCGCATGCTGGAAGGTTTGAAAGGCGCTCCCGCTTCTTTTCAGCGTTTGATGGATTAAATCCTCAGGGGATTATTAAACGTAGAAATGTTAGTATACCTCGATGACATAGTAGTCTATGCTAGAAATCTAGAGGAACACGTCCAGCGTGTGAGACATCTGCTAGACAGATTAAGGGCCGCAAAATTGGTCTTACAATCCGACAAGGTAGAATTCCTTAGGCGAGAAGTCCTGTTTTTGGGCCATATAATTAGTGAACAGGGAATCGAACTTGACCCTAAGAAGGTTTCGGCTGTAAAGGATTTCCCCAGATTCCAAAACCAGAGAAACATAAGAGAGTTCCTGAGATTAGTTAGTTATTATCGCCCATTTATACCCGATTTTGCTAAAATTGCGAAGCTACGTCATGACTTATTACAGACAAAGGTTGAATTTAACTGGATAGACGAACAAGACAATAGTTTTAAGAAATTAAAGGACCATCTTCGTAGTGAACCTATCTTACAATTTCCCGATTTTAATAAGACTTTCACCCTAACGACCGATATTTCAGATTATATCATTCTTCGCCAGGAAAAAGACGGATTGGACGATCCAGTAAGTTATCTTTTTCGAGCCTTGAACAAAGCCGAACAAAATTACTCTACGACTGAAAAAGAATGTTTAGCCGCCGTATACACGCTAAACCAATTTAGGCCATATTTATTGTGTAAAAAGTTCAATTTAATGGCTGACCATGAGCCATTAAACTGGATGGACAGTAGAAAAGACCCTGGACAACGGCTAATGGGCTGGATGTTCAAATTCGTCGGTTATAATTACACTTTTAAATATAAGTCTTGTAAATTAAACGTAAACGCCGACGCTTTATCTCTAAATCCTACTGATGAAGAGGTCAATGAAAATTTACCTAAACTTAAAATGTTTGTCTTAGACCAAAAACAAAAAAAAGATGTGCAAAATTCCTCAGCGGGATCCGTGACCACCGGAACGAAAAAGAAAATTCCATTGACAAAACCTCTTGATCCTTACCCCAATAAGCTTTAGACCCAGAGTTCAATCCTTAAATGACCCTGCAAAACCAGCAGTTCGAGGTCGACCCCATGGGTCGAAAACCAATAAGGTAGCACCTAAATTAGACCATAGTGTTATCGCTGGAAGAACCAGAGATCTAAAACCATAAAATCCCCTACCAATGAACCCATTCCTAATTATGTGGCTGTGAACAATTCCGAATTGTCTGATGTATCAATGGAACCTCAACCAACAAGCTGAAGAGAGTCATTTTTATCTTCGATGGGATTCGAAGAGAATAATGAAACCATTGATGTTCGACCGCCGATACCTGATCCAAGATGGAGCGCGCTTCGACAAGAAGACTCTAATGACATAACAGATGATGCGAAGACCCTTTCAACACATATAACAAGGACGAAAATAACTGACAATGAACTTGAGATAGAAGTTACGTCAGCCTCTTGTGCCGACACTGAAGAATTTTCAGTAAATAGTGAAGAAGTTAAGAGTGATCACATCAGAACATCACTTACACAGAAAGAAATTGGAGAATCTGCTCGTAAATTAGAGGAGAGCATACAATTACATTACGAAAAGACCGGTGAATGGATCGGAGATAATCCCCCACCGGCGCGACAAATACCAAATCACTTCTCAGATGACGATCTAGTGGATGACGAGATGAGAGAATTGATCCACGAACAAATAGATCTGAAATACGGAACTTTGGAAATGGATGACGCAATTGGTGAACGTATAGAAAGACTGGTAAAGGAAGTACAAGACAAGATCAGAGGAGTCTCCACTGAACCGGCAGACAAAAAGCTGGATGATAGTCAGCCCATCTTGCAACCCAATAGAGCTCTATCAGTTACACCTTCGATAAGCACGCATAATCCAAGGGCAAGTAGTACTCCTTGGACCATGAAAAACAGTAAAAACCCAATCAAAGTACCCCCATTCAGAGGGTTCAAGGTAGATACAAGAGGACGATCAATCCTCCGTCAACATTGAATTTACTCAACCTCCGGAAGACGAGATACCAGCATTCTTCTCATTTCCATCACGCAGTCCTATTAAAGGACGATTTTTCATTCCAAACAGAGGTAAGAAATTTCATTATCATTTATTTAATAATATTAATAAAAATGACGACAAAAAGAAATTATTAAAAGTTGTGTGTCTCGCTGCTAAGATAAAGACCTGTGTCGGTCTTGCGAATCTTTTCATCCGCGACAGGTAACACTTAATATAATCATATATATATATATTCCACAAAAGTCAGACTAACAGTCATTTTGAATTATTAAAAACTAATGTCAATTTTGGTATCAGCAGTTTCGAAAACCTATATATAACCCATTAGTTAATTTTTCCTTTCTTGCAATATATTGAACCAATTTAGTATGGAATTCTGCTAAGAAATTAAACCGCAAGAGGGTTAAAGATTTCAGTAATAACCCTTACCTCATAAGTGATGCCATCGTCGGTGCCCGCATCTACCGGGTACAGGTTCAGCTCTTTATGCTCAATCCACGAGCAGTTCGTAAGGCAAAGCTCTAATCCAGATACACCGACGAACCAATCGGGTGACGGATCTAAACAAACACATTAATGAATTTACAATGGCATTACCCTGGTAGAAATTCTTCTATAAGAAATGGTCTATAAACTGGTTAATAGCTATTTTAGTTACAATAAACGTTTTTTCCTTCATTAAATGCTTTAATGATGTAAAAAAAGTACTTCATAACAAGCGGAAAACTGGACCCTTCTTTGAGCATTTTGTGTTTGGTCAAGCCATTTACTGGTCTAAAAGTTGAATCCGTTTCCACCAGAATAACATTCATTCAATTATAAAATATTTGGTCCGTCCATACCTATCATGGAGACGAGTGACATAAGATGATGTTGTTGATCCACTCTAAATACTGCAAAAGTATTACTAGTGATATTGGGGAAGTTGATTCCTCTTGCTTTAATTATGGTTCTTATATGTTCACTCTAGAAATCCAACAAAATAAACGTTTATTAGTTGAGTTAAAGCGAGTAAGCTAGAAAGATCTAAAATTACATGATTATTGCTCTTTTACTTGGTTCTTGAGCTCCGATTCCAAAACGCGAGTTATGCCGTTCTCAGCTACTTGTTTTAAGCCTTCGCTTGCATATCCATTGTACTCCCAAAAACGATACTCGGACGTATGTGAAGCCCCAATTACATCCGAAAATCGTGCATTCCACGGTTTACTCGGAAAATTCTACTTGGAAAAAGTATTGATGCAGTAAAATTAATACGTACATATATACGACTTCATCTCGGGCTACAAGTCGCGCCACCTGACGGAAGCACTTTGGAAATATTAAAATGTTTTATGAGTGAACAAATACATATGTACCTCAAAATATAAATATTTATTTAATAAGTCATTTTCATATCATAATATGAAAAAAATATAAAAACATGGTATTGACAATGACAATAGATTCTGAGAGCTAGGATCAAGCTTTTGAGGTTTTACATCGGTAAAGATAATGGTATTATCAAGTACGTATATTCAAAACATTTTCAGAATGATTGTTTTTAAAAGAAAAATAAAATTGTATAAACTCATACAAATAAACTTATTTTTAGATTTTAACCCAGACGTACCCCCTTAAAAAAAGATCTTACTGTAAAAATCTAAAGGACGAGCATTTGGGGTACAAGAATTCGAGCATAGAGAGATTATTTTAAAATATAGCTTGTTTTTTCATTTAATTTGTTTGGACTATGTATGCATTTTTTAAATCGCAGCGAGACTAAAGTTGCTGGACAAAGACAGAGTAAAGAAAGTTTTCTCACTACCAATAGTTCCGCATCCTCCCCCAATTGTAAAACACGCGTTGCATTCTCCGACTAATCTCTGGTCAGGATGTCACATTTTCCAAATTTCGTATGCATGTTTGTGCACAGTTTGAAAAGTAAAAATAAGTTTTTGTGATTCTGTACGTAAATTAACTGCTTAAAGTACTTTTTGTAACACATGCACCATTTTCACGCTTGTTCGTGCCTATAAAGTGATATAAAGTGCCTAGTGATAAATAAAATTACTTTACCGCCCGCTACAGCGGGCGCAAAAGTAACCTCCTCAAAAGACGTGAGATTGGTTTCAATAATAAATTTACAACTTATTTATACATATATTTTGCATATGCATGCGCATGTGCGTTCGCGAATGCGTCCGTTGGAATACAATTTCTATGAGAAAAGAGAAGTATAGTCGAGACCAAGCAAGCAATATTTACTCACGTTCTAATTTCAACTGTCCAAATCTCTTCCTAAAACCGCCACTTTGAAAGCACCTTTAAATCAAAAATCGCGGCCAATTCATTGGCGCTTAGCTTCCTCGAACTAAATTAATTGTTGCAATATGAAATTCTTTATTATAATAAATTAATTTTAAATTGCTATATCTCTTTCCAAATAATACCTCAAACAGGATATACTTTTTTATGATTGTTGGTTTGACAAAAGATAATTTTTTACTAAAATTACAGAACGATAGGTAATAATCCTTATCACAGTCACTTTTTCTATGTACGTAATTTATTAAAATTATTTAAATATTTAAATTAACTGTAATCATATGTTAGTACATAGATTCACTGAATTCCTAATCATCTAAAATTTTGTGAACGATTTTTCATCATAGATACCTGAGATATAACAGTTTAAACTAAATATGACATTTTCGTGTTTAACAAAAGAAGGCAAAGAGCTTATCTAAAATTTTCGGTTGTAAAAGATAGGAAATTTTATACTCTGTTTAATGCATTTACACTAAATTGATCATAATATTTCTAATATACCAAAAAACTCAAAAAACTAAAACTCGAATATTCAACAATCGAAAAACTGTTATAAAAGAAAAACGAGTGGATGAATCTTTAAATTTCTTTTTAATTTCGAATCTTCATTAAAAAACGAAAAATTAGCCCTGTTTGGTATAAATTACCGTGCTATTCTGAGATATACTCCATTAAAAAAATTTTTAAATACATAACCTCAAATATCTCGAAATATAAAGGTCGTAGTGATCTGGGCTTAAAACTCTTTCAAGAGATACTAAATAGCTACCGTTTTGGACAGTTTCAGATCAAATGCTACCGATTTACTCCAGACTTCGCTACTGAATAAAAATCGATTTCTTTTACAAAAAGATTTTTCCCTCTTCAACAGAAAAATATGAAGCCTCAAATATTTTGCAGAATATTCTTCTCCAAATTCCTAATCATCTCAACTTTTTTCAAAAATTTTTCTTGTTATATTTCACAGATATAACCGTTAAAAAAATGATTTCGTGAATAACAAATGGGAACAGATAGGTAATTTTATGCTATTTGAAATGCATTATCACTTAATCTAGGATTTATCTTAGAACTAAAACTCAACAATCGAAAAACCGCTAAAAAAACAAGAGTGCATAAAAAAACAGAGAAAAAATTGAGCTGCCGTCCTTAAGGAGATGTCGGAGCTAAAATCGTGTATTTTCTTTTAGTGTTTACTTTTAAAATATAGAATGCAGTGAAACTTTAAGAGCAGAGCACCGTAGTGCTTTTTATAATAAAGCTTTTGCATGCAAGATAAAGTTGATCTGATGAGTTATTTTTCTGATTAATTGGAAATACAATAGGGTGTTTACGCATTGAAATCTAACCTCAAAATTGTAATCATACCAAACTTTTGCTAATAACTTCCTTTAATGTAATTTTACAGTAAGATTTAGAGCTGAGCACCGTAGTGCTTACTATAATGAACCGATCTGTACAAGATAAAGTCAGTCGGACTTGTAGTTTTTACAAACAATTGGAAATACAAAATAGGTCGGACAGCAAAAGGGGGGGGGGGCGGGGCTGCGACATCCCCTTAAAGAAGAAACAAACAAATGAGCCCCGAAACATTAATTTTCACCGTGTATATTCAGAGTAAATTTGATCCGCATCCATACATATACACATACACATAAATCCATACAGAGATTTTCTAAAAATAGTGTATTTTGATTCCCAGTATCTCAAAACATGTTTCTTATCAGTTTTTAGCCAAACTTTTATTTTTCTATCACACAGCTTCCCCTATGAGCAAATTAATAACATTCAAGAAATTATCTTATCTTTCTTTTACTTGAAAAACTTTAATATACAATAACAGTTACCTCTATATGTGCATGCATGTATATCTTCTCATGTGTGTGTGTGCCTGTGAATGCGCGTGCATGCGTGCATGCGTGCGTGCGTGCTTGCGTGCGTGCGTGCTTGCGTGCGTTCGTGTGTGTTTTGTGTGTGTGTGTGTGTGAGTTTGTGTGTGTGTGTGTGTGGATGGGTGGGTATGTGTCTGAGTGTGTCTGAGTGTGTCTATGTGTGTGTTTGTGTGTGTGTGTATATACATGTGTACGTGCGTGCTAGCGTGCGTGTGTGTGTATGTGTGTGTGTGCGTGTGTGTGTATAAATCAATGTATGTGTAGGTAATACATATTTTCATTTCTTAATAGAACAACATGGCAGTTGCTCCGTGTCGAAGCCATGAACCAGCCACATTTAGTTCCGCTCGATAGACATGAAAATCCGCGAAGATCAATGCTTGTGTCACAAAAAATACGGTGTGCATGTTGGGCGAGAGGCTTTTTCCGCCCTTGTGTGTTTGCTATACGAGTCAGGGGTGAGCAAGCACGAGCTGAAGACGAGTGCATATTGCGAGCTGAAGACGTACAGCAAACTTACACGCTGGCGGAAAAGGTCTATTTCTTGCCCTTGGTGCACAATATACTATATCGAAATCGTTTTTAACGCGTAAACCTGATTTTACACCCTAGTAAAAACAATGTTACTTTACACACTGCCAAACAATGCGTAATAGTATATATTGTGTACCAAGGACGAGAAGTGGGCCTTTTTTGATCGAGGGTGAGATTTCAGTACGAGTTGTAGGCGAGATAGCACAAGCCGAAGTTGAGTGCGTTAGCAAGTCGGAGACGACTACTGCAAAGACACGAGCGAGCGTAAAGTAAAATGAGCCGCAGGCGTAAAGTACTCACTTTACATCCGCTAGTCGGAACACGGTCACTTTAGTCCGGGAATTGAGGGCGAAAAAAACGTGAAAATCGCGAATGTATTACAAAACATATTTTACGCGCTGGTTTACGGTGTTGAACAAGTTGGAAAAGTTGTAAAATGTGAACATTTGAAAAATATAAGAAAATTATTAATTTTTTTTAATTCTTAATTTTTATATAATTTCTTTAATTTATTTTTTTAATGATTTATAAATATATTTTTTTCACTGGGGGGCTCCGCCTCTCCCCCAACCCCAGTCGGGGGCTTCGCCCCCTGGACCTAGACCCTTCCGCCCCATCCCTCCAAGCATTAACCCGCGGACCTTCCGCCCTTGCATGCCGTCCATTACCCGTACCTTAACTGTTGGAATGTGAATGAGGGGCGGCATCGCGAGATGGCGTTCGTGCTGCGTGTAGCGTGAGCACTGCTATGTATGATTGCAGGGTGTATAGGTACGTGTGCGATCGGTATGATGCGTGGAGGGGGGGCGAACTCTCCGCGAGCGGCCGAGGGACCTGTAAAGAGGCTTCGGCAGGGGTAGATCTGATAAGAACTTCAACGGGGCAACACGTAAACCGCAATTGTTTTTTTTCACTTGGATCCGAGGTACGAGTACCTACGCACACACACGCTTTTTTTCACAATTCGGCCCTCCACGGAAGTGTGCCACGTGGTCGGTTTCTTGGGTCCAGGCACCTTCGGTTTTTTTCGGCAGAGGAGAGGACCCGCGCCCGGACAAAGGAGAGAGTCGTTTCTCGGAAGCGCGGAGCGTTACCTCTGCGTCTTAGCGTTCAATTGAAGTCGTCAACTGCAAAAAGGTAGGTTTTCAAAAAAAGGGAATTTCAGCGAGACGGCTCGTTTTTGTAGCCGTATTGACTGCTCGTGCGACAAGAGAAATTTGGCGAGACGCCTCGCGTCTTCAACCCATTTGCAGCTCGTGCAACACGAGAAATTTGGCGAGACGCCTCGCGTCTCCAACCGCATTCGCAGCTCGTGCAACACGAGAAATTTGGCGAGATGACCAGCCGCATTCATTGCTCGTGCGACACGAGAAATCTGGCAAGACGACTCGCATCTCCGGCCACATATATTGCTCGTGCGATACAAGAAATCTGACGAGAAATTTGACGAGACGACTCGCGTCTCCGGCCGCACTTATTCTTCGCGTAACACGAGCAGTTTGGCGAAACGATGCATGTCTCGTGTCGCATTCGTTAAACTCGCTCCGCTCGGGCGCTAACTACACGCCGTGAAATAATGGCCTACTTAGATCACTCGTATCGTAATATACTATTTTAGAAAATTTTTTGATTACTTATTTCTCGAGTATTACACGGTCATTTTTTACCAATGAAAGCTTATTTTTTTCGTCTTTTAATGAAGATTCTAAATCAAAAGAATTTTCAAGATACATCAGATCGTTTTTGTATTACAATAATTTTTCATTTTTTATGGTATTTTCTTTTCAACAAATTTTTGATCGTCGATTGCTTGCGTATTACACGGTAATGTTTGACCAACCAAAGCTCTTTTTTACGTTTTTTATGAAGATTTTAAATCGAGAAGAATTTTTAATATTTATCGATTCTTTTTTGGTTTATAACATTTTTTCATTTTTATGATATTCATGTTTATTCAAAAAAAGAATTAATAGCTTTCTTCTCGAGCGTTATGCGGTATTTCTTGACCATTCAAAGCTCTTTCTTATTTCTTTATAAAGTTTGAAATAAAAAGAAAATTAAGAACCATCAATTCGTTTATGTTATATACCACTTTTACATTTTTATGATATTTTTGTAATTAATGAATAAACCCGTTGTTCATAAAATCGAACAAAGTTACAAAAATACGAAAAAAATTTATTTGTAATAGTAGTATACATTATATTAATAAATAAAAATTAATCAACAATTATACTGTTGCAAAAATTATTATTGACAATTGAGAAAAAAGTAACTTGATATGCAAAAATTAACTTTTTAAGTTTTTACACAATTTAAATATTTTTTCATAATCTATGCTACACTTTTGCATAGGTTCAAAAATTGTTTTATTTATTTCATACCATAAATTAAGTTTAAACATAGTCAAAAATATTAACTTTCATTCATTCATAGTTACATATTTTCTTGAAGTATTTAAAATAAATTTTGCATAATAGGTGTGCATAAAGAACATTTTTTAAAAACCCCTGTTTTTATCACAAAAATATGCGGTTACTCCAATAACTTATTTATTTAATAGTTTGAAAATTTATTTAATCGTTTTAAAATATGAGAAGACTGTAAGGCATTTTATAGTTAATTGATATATATTTTATGTTTTCTTCTCCAATTCAATTTGTAAGGAGTAATATTTAATTGCGTTAAAATTTGAAATCACAAATTGCAAAATTTAAATATATACATATCTCTCGACATATTAAAAAATAATAGACTTGTTTTTTTTCACCACAGTATTAAATATAAATATATAAATAATTTCATATTGGAACTATTTATAATGTTTGAGGAAGCTAAGTGCCAATGAATTGGCAGCGGTTTTTTTTTGTATGTGACCTCTTTGAAATTATAACAAAAATTCCGGAAAACGGGGAGAAACCACAAATAGACAACTTTAATTTCATGTCTGATTTCCAGATATATGAAATATTCAATCAACTTAAAAAGTATATTAAAAATATAATAGTATGTTTTTTATCAATCATTATGCATTATTATTATTATTATTATTATTATTATTATTATTATAAATTAATTTAATATTTAAAAATGTACTATTTAACATGTTATTTAATATTCAATATTTTATTTACATTAAAGATTTTATTTAAGGAGGTTCAGGAGTGTCACTGGGTACGGGGAAGAGAGAGAGACTCCCCTCTTTCCTCGCGCGCTGCTATAAAAGTACGAAGGGAAAATAAGATTCAAATATCTCCCGCGCGAGCATAAGGATAACTCATCAAGGAGGTTTGACGAGCTGTCAATAGATAGGACAATAAATTAAGGTACGCAAATACGGTGGGCTAAGCGGTCCCGGCCTCTTTCTACTGTGGATCGCCGCGCGTGTTTCTCCTCCCCGACGCGCCGACCAGACAATCTCCGACCTTGTATTGTATTGTGCACGAATGAGATAGTGATTGGTTAATCGGATCGCAAACGTGATTTGCGTGAATCCTCTGTTAAAAGTTAAAATATAAAGTGGAGCTGTGGGAGTGTAGTTCCGGCGGACGTCGGCGAAGGGAAGTGTCGACCACGTGTCGGAACCGCGGTAGAAGTAAATTATATAAAAAATATATTAGTTAGGGAAACGTAATTCGAGTAATTTCTGACGATTTTGCGCATTGGTTAATCGGACCGAAAACAGAGATAAATACAATTCTTGAGTTAGCGACGGCGAACTAGATGTGATTTCGATGATAAAGTAATATTGTAATCATCGATGATAAAGTAATATTGTAATCATCGATGATATGTATAATGTTAAACAAATATAAAGTTTGACGTTGATGATGAAGTACAGTTCGAAATGAAAATAAATGTCTTAGTTTCTTTTTTATATTGTCTTTAATTTTGTTAGTTGAATGGAAAAATTACAGTTATTGTTTACGGTATCGTTGATTTCTCCGAATTAAATACGGTAACACGGGTTGAAATTTCGAATGCAGCTTCCTAAATATTCACATAATAAGTATGTAGTTTTTCACTACTGCCACTGCATTTTTACACACATCGCACCCTATGTTAATCTGTTTTTATGACTCGAGTCCCATACGAGAAGATTAATAAAATATTGAAAAGATTAAGGCAACTTTATGATACTCTAAACATTTATAGTTTTTAATTGTATTAAGTTCTCTGTATCTCTTTGTAACTCCTGAACCAGGGCCCCCTTAAAATATCGGAAAGTTATTTATTCGGGAAGCCAAAATATCGGAATATTTAAAATTCGGATATTTAAAAAATCGGAAAGTATTGAAAAATAGGATTTAGATAAATTCGGAAAATATTTTTACTGAGATTTAAAAATTCGGTAAATTAAAAGTCGGACATATAGAAAAGTGGAAAAATAATTCAAAGGAAACTATGTTTTCTCATATGTAACAAATGTAAACTGATTACAAATCTAGACACTTCATTTATTTTTACATGGGCCTTATGGCGCCAATAAGAATATGCTGTTTTAATGTTACATTCCCTAGAGAATGCATACTTTCAGTACGACGTGCCACTCCATTTAATATTCCGAATTTGCAGCATTCCGAATATCTAATTTCCGTTATTTTAGTAATCCGATTTTTAATTTTTCGAATTTCTAACTCTCAGTAAAAATATTTTCCGAATTTTTCTAAATCCTATTTTTCAACTTTCTGATTTTTTAAATATCCGAATTTTAAATATTCGGATATTTTGGCTTTCCGAATAAATAATTTTCCGATATTTTAAGGGGGCCCCTGAACCTGCTTAATATTAAATATGCAGATATTCCAAATACTCGGACAGCCTAAAAAAGCATACTGTATCACTAAATTTATTGTAGATGAATATATTAGTTTGAGTAGGAAAAAAAGTGATCATAAAATGGAACAAAATGAAACATAAAAAACTAAAGAAGGTTATATAACCTCTTTGAAATAATTTTAAACAATGGAAGAAAAATGGGAAGAAACCACAAAAAAACCAACATAAAACCGCAATAAAAACATAAAGTCTATACTAGCTTAATAGTTTTGTTAATGTAGGAAATAGTAGACTATAAAAAAGAGCACACTGAAACACACAAAAATAAAGAAGGTTAAAACGTCTTTTAAATAAATCAAAATAATGGAAAAATACGTGGAAAAACTACAGCATTAAGTAAAACCATGGAAAACCCATAAAAGGAGAACAATTAAACCATATCAAAAACATAAAATTCATGCTAGTTGAATATTTTTTTATGTAGGAAAAATTGTTCATGCAATAGAACAAAGTGCAACACAAAAGACAATAAAAGTTTATATATAACCCCTTGAAATTAATTAAGAAAAAAGGAGTGAAGACGTGGACAAAAAGTATTTATAAAAATCATAAAAAACGTCATTAATATGTTAGTTGCACACATCTTTTCGGAAAATTAATACAACAATATTAAAAGAGAACAAAATAACACCCCAAAAACGTTCAAATAATTTTGGATAAAAAATGAATAAAAACCTCAATTTCATGCCTGATTTGGAATTTTAATATAATGTAGACGTCGGAGAAAAATGGAAGAAAAATGAAAGAAATCACAAAAAGCCAGTATAAAACCGCATCAGAAACATAAAATCTATGCATCTAAATGCTTTAGTTTAAATAGGAAAAAGTCTGAAAAAGGTTGTTTAAATAAAAAAGGTTACAACCTCTTTGTAATAATTCAAAATAATTGGACATTATATGTACGTATATAAAACGTATCTAAAGTATAAAATAAAAAAAATTTCAATTTTTACAAATTTAAAATCGCATTTATTAACAGCAAAAAATTTAGATTATATCTAAGATACGCCAATCGAAAGAAAATTAAGTAAGTTTTACAAATTTATGCATTATTTTGACATTTATCGTATAAAATGGCAGAAATATCTTTTATCAAGTGCTCGAATTTTCAAAATTCAGACTTGCATTTCTTTAACAAAAATAACTATTAAGTATATGCCAGTTACATCAATCAAAACAAACTTAAGCGAGATCTACCGTATAAAGACGGAAATTTTTTTTTAAATTTTCACAACTTCTCAAAATTAAAAAATGCATTTCTTTAACAAAAAGAACGTTACAGTATATGTAAGATACATTAATTAGAAGGAAATTAAGTCATCTTTATGAATGTTTACATTAAGTTGACATATAGCGTATAAACTGACAGAAATAATTTTTCAATTTTTACAAATTTTAGAAGTTCATAATCATATTTCTTTAACAAAAAAAAATTTAAGTATTTATAATATACACCAAGCGAAAGGAAATTATATCTATTTAACGAATATATACATATTTTTGACATATAAGGCTCATAAAACAATAAGAAAGAAATTTTTACATATAAAATTTTTGTCATACTCTAAAGTTTTTTGAAATAAGCAATAAATTTCGACAATTTGCTTCAAAATTGAATCAGTTCTATGTTGGATAATATCCGATATACCTGTAAAATTTCAGCCCGAAACACGGTAGCCTTCAAAAGTTATGGTGATCACAAAATTTGACCACATACACACATACACACACACACACACACACAAACATACACACACACACACAAACATACACACACACACAAACATACACACACACATCCGCACACACACACACACAAATGCACGCACATACACACACACGCATACACACACACGTACGCACACAATCATACACACACACACGCACACAATCATACACACACACACGCAGCAATCACACACGCACTGACGCACACGCATACACACACGTCCAACGATGCTCGCGCTTCGCGCTCGCCTTTTATATTTATTGCTCCCCGTTGCTTTGACATTGTATTGAAAAGAATAGGATATAATAATTTATATGATTAAATTATAAAATAGTTTTTCTGTACATATATTATTAAGGTGATTGTAAACTACCCGATAGCAAAAGGTATAGGGATTCAATTTTTTTATGTTAATTTTAATTCCAATTTTTTTTTGTGTTATATTTTTGTGGTAATTTTAATTCCAATTTTTTGTGTAATTCTACTATCTCTCTGAAATTTTGTTTTCCTAATTAGAAACAACAACTCTCCAGAGTGATATTTTATCAAAATTAAAAATGAAATGAAAAAAGTGTTTTCCGGCATTTGTCGGTAATACGAGGGTTTACCATCACTTTAATTATAGAATACTCTAAAACCGTTATATATAATAAAATTATCAATCTCTTGGAGCAATGAGAAATTAATTGGCAAAAATGTCAATTCCGTTGTCTCGTTGTTATCTAATATCACAGCTTTAGACCTAAAGAACCGGAGGAAAAATGATTTTATAATGTAAAGTTCAAGTGGGTCTCCACTGATGTAACGAACATCTTTCCACTTTTTACAAAAGCATTAAAGCCTCGGTAACTTGTTCTGTTATAGTTAAAGAAGGCAAGAAACATATTTTAAGAATTTTAAAACGCCAATATAAGATATTTTAAAGAAGTTTAAAGATTCAAAATTGTTAACAAATCTTAATATTATGTAATGATTTGAATGTATGATTAAAAGTGAAGTGTTTGTTTAATTTTATGTACATTGTATATTTTCAAATATGGAATTCGTTAAAAATATCTAGGGCCTTCTAAGACATTCATTTACATGGTTTTACCTGCAGTTATCAAAAAGATCTATTAAAATGAATTCTGAGAGAAACTTTTTGAAATTAGAAAAATAAATTTTTGAGAAAAAGACGTTTACGGTTTCAAGATGGTAGGCTATCTGATGTAAATTATTTTATAGGCTTGACTATAACTTTGTTAAATTTTAAATTTGTAAATAAATTTTTTTTTAAATGTTATATATAACAAAATTTTCTTTGAGAAAATCAAGTGAAGGACATCCTTAATCCTTAAGGTCCCGAATTATATTTTGATCAGACCTTTTTTTGACTAATAGAGGAAGATGGGATATTGTCGGTCACCTAAGCAAACGTGCTTGTTATTTCTACTTTCACATTGTTTTCTTTAACTTTAAACAATTATTATGTTAGTTCAAACTATTGACTTTACATATTTCTTATTGGTTTAATATAAAAACTTAAGATATCGAAGCTATAAGTCGAAATAAAAAAAGCATTTTGACCGGATTTACCCCACATCAAAGGGTAACACCGGTCAGTCTTGGTACAATTATTCCAGTCTCTATTAGAAAGTTACTTTTATAGATGAAAAATTTCTTTAAATCAATTATATGAACTTTCATATGCTCCGTTGCATTATTATTCGCGCTTACACAATGAAATATGTAATAATATAACCATTGTTCAATCAAAACCACTTAAGCAAAGTTGCTCTACCTGAAAGCGCAGCGCAACGTTTTCTTATTCTCACTTTGGGGAGCGTCATATAAATAACATTGTGACCGGGATTACGCCAATTCTCCTTAGTAATTTAAATTGAAATGACAAAAAAGCAATACGTTTATACTCCTTTTTCTTCACTACTTCATATTCTTAGATTGATCAAATTAATAAAGTTGGAAAAAATAACTGCATAAAGTAACAAATAGTATGCATAAAAGCTTATTTTATAGACCAGATTTCTCATAAGAAATGTAAGCCTACGCTTTGATTGTGTATAATTCCTTAATAAAACTGAATAGAAGGTTCTTTGGTCATTAGATTAATTGCATTTTATGTTGCGTTTAATATACTATTCGAATTATTACCTAAAAATGTTTAGATTATTGAAAATAAGGGTGATCGGAATTAGCCAGTGACCGGCATTACCCCGTTCTCCCCTAGGTAAATGTCTTTATAGCAATTTCTACATCATATTTAGTCTTTCATGTATGAGTTGGAGCATCGCTAAGCCGATATTTCTTTTTTGTTACGCGATATAACCTAAAATGATACAGAATACTTGTTGCTGTACGGACACCCCGAGTGTTTCCCAGTATGATCACCCTCTTTAACAAATAGAATAAAATTGAAAGTTGTTTTATTAGTTTTACTTTTCTTTTTTCAGAAGATAAATGTCTACAACTAAAAAAAGGCAAGAGGAATATGGACTGAGGAGAACATGAAGAAAGCCGTAACCTTGCTACTGGAAAACAAAATGTGAATCAAAAAGCGACCTAAGGATTTTAGTATTAAGCAAATTAACATCGGCAGAGAGAGGGAAGAATGAAACATGTTTTAAGGTGGTATTAAACCCCCCTGTTATCAGTAAAAACAGGGAATCACATTTTCATTTATTTCTCAATTTTGAGAAATTATCGCTAGGAAAGATTGTAGTTTTTGGTTACGACAACAACGTTCCAAGATATGTATTTACACAAAATTGAAAATTAACAAAAAAAATGGGTCCTCGTAATTGTCGGTGACGGGAGACGTAAGCATTACCTTATGCTGCATGTGATTCTTTTGTTCCACCACTATTTATGTTTCCAAATAAACAAACGAGTGAACGCGATTTTGAAAAAAATGCTCCTACAGGGAGTATTCTTTTAACTAAAGAATCTGGTTGAATCTCTGGGATTTCTTTTAAAAAATGGCTGAAATTATTTGTTGAGAAAAATCGTCTGATAATTGAATTTGATAAAAACTAATTTTTTTCTTCAGAAAGGTTCGTTCATACGAAAAATCCGTTTTTAAACTTCAGTTTTCACCACGGTTATCAAAAGTTACGGGTAAAATAGCTATGGGTGGTCATATAAGGGGACTCTCCCCTATATACAAGTTATTATAAATGTCTTTTTTCTTGTATTTAATACTTTTTTAATATGTATCAAGCTAGATTTTTTTGGATGTTTTAAGGGTCAATTAATAATTATTGTAAAGTGCTAAGATTTTATGCTAATTATTATTGTATTTTACCAATAACTTTGGGTTGTTAAGGGGATGTCGGAGCCCCGCCCCCCCTTTTGCTGTCCGACCTATTTTGTATTTCCAATTGTTTGTAAAAACTACAAGTCCGACTGACTTTATCTTGTACAGATCGGTTTATTATAGTAAGCACTACGGTGCTCAGCTCTAAATCTTACTGTAAAATTACATTAAAAGAAGTTATTAGCAAAAGTTTGGTATGGTTACAATTTTGAGGTTAGGTTTCAATGCGTAAACACCCTATTGTATTTCCAATTAATCAGAAAAATAACTTATCAGGTCAACTTTATCTTGCATGCAAAAGCTTTATTATAAAAAGCACTACGGTGCTCTGCTTTTAAGGTTTTACCTGCATTCTATATTTTAAAAGTAATCACTAAAAGAAAATACACGATTTTAGCTCCGACATCCCCTTAACCGACGCAGTGGCGGAGTGGCGGAGCCACACCAGGGGCGATCGGCGAAGGTATAGTACTTGGATCGGTGACCGCCAGGGAACCCGTGACCAACGCAACTTTGTCGGATCGCTTAGGTAATGTTGCACACTCTGCAAAGTGAGCGGGAAGCGTTGAATGGTCGGATTCGGTGTCTAAGCCTACGAAATGTGACATAGACATCCAATTCGAACATGCCAAATACACGGACCATCTTTGTGAGGGATTTCTCCTCATACAGATTTTTACATTTCTCCTCTTACAATCTTAATGTTTTGTGCGTTAATAAATCTTGGAATATCACTAATATTGGTAAAAATTAATACTACTTGTTTTACAAAATCATAGGGATGTGGTGAAATGGCTTGAAAATTGGTATGAATTACTTTTTTGTAACAACATTGATAGGAAAGAAATTTCAAGTTGATTCATCAACAATAGCAGATTATTTAAAAACACCAAAGTTATACCTTAAGGTTGGTCCCCTTAACCCTTGAAGTACTCCTAATACTCATATGAGTATAATCAATTGCAGTATACTTACTTTTGGATGAGTGTATCTGGACCAAAGTCCTTCGAATGCGAGCTCGTATTTGGCCTCATCGCAGGCACAACATTCAGACAACACTGGACCAGGATCGTCAAAGCCTGCCTTTGGATCCTGGCAAAACTTTTGTTCCAAGCTCCCGTCCATAAACCACACCGATGGTTGCTCCATTATTGATACTCTGTAATTACAATAATTATGATCATTGCAGTAAAATTTCCCAACACTGTGACTGACTATAGCGTTGTGAACCTCCTGGCACCTTCACTGAGTATCTCGGAACTTTGATTTTTCTATGGCTGTGGCTCCTTATATATGCAGGGGCCCCTCGCCCCAAATTTTCGAAACAAAATTTTATGAAAAGGTTTATATACCTAAAAATGCGACAGAAAAAGTTTTATACACAGGTTTAAGTCAATAAATTATGATAAAAAAGTTTTAGAAAATGCTTGAACCTAATAAATGTAATAGAAAACTTGTAGAAAAGAATTGTAAAATTTTATATAGATTTTTATAAAAAGTTATTTTTAATTAAAATGCATAAAAATGGATTGTACTGAGAATATTTGATTCTGGGGAAGGTACTGGGTCCCGAATTTACAGTACCGGGAGGTTCTACTGTACTAGCTGAATAAAAATTATTAATACTTCATAAACTTATATAATCATTGATTCGTATTTTACCTAATAATTACGCAACCGCTACCTTCTTCGGGACTCGTCCAGTAAACTGAGATGTCATCTTTCGCGACTTGCGATACCTGCACAATCGAGTCTGGGCAATCTTGAGAAAATTCGGATAATTCTTCATCGTACAATTCTAGGGTTCCATGAGGAAGCGATTTGTTCTCATTTTCTACAGTTATATAAAATCTTGTAAACGTTGTACCTTCCTCGTCTGATTTTATCATTACTGAAATGATATAATATTATAAACAATATATCTATATATATATATATATATATATATATATATATATATATATATATATATATATATATGATATGTATATGGGTGATTCCACGTCAAGAGAGCAAGTCAAAAATTTAAAAACTCTGATACTTTAAGAAAACGATGTATTGCATACCCAAAATGAGTAAAAAAAATTTCATACCCTTACCTCTATTGGTTTAGCATTTATGCCAAGCTGAAAAACATGATTATTTGCATTTTTTTCTTTTTTCTCATAATGTATGTATTTGTATCTCAAGAATTATAAAAGATAAGGTACTTTAGGTCGTGTGTTTGAGAAAGAGAATTTGTTGCGGACTATGATAGTGGTTTTGTTGAAAAAAATTTCAGTGATAGTTTTAGATGTATATTTTAAGTACTCAGTTATGAGAAAAAAATTTAATAAATTGGCTTATTTTACCAAAGTTAGACTCTTATGGGATATAACGTGTAAATCTGTTTATGATAAAATAAGCCAATTTCTTTAATTTTTTTTCTCCTAACTGAGTTATAATACCATTCTAAATCTTGTTTTATGTTAAAATATACTCAGTTAAAATTTCGTCGGTGTCTTGGCAGAAATTTGGACAAAATCAAAATCATGAAATTTGGTGATGCAAAAAATACTATCAGATTCTGCATCAAATTGTCTTTCCAAAACACACCGACTAAAGTACTTTATTTTTTATAGTTCTCGAGATAAAAATACATACATTTTGGGAAAAATTAAAATAATGCAAATAATCATGTTTTTCAGCTTGGAGCTTGGCATTAATCCTGAACCAATAGACGTAAGGATTTGAAAACTTTTTTACATATTTATATATATATATATATATATATATATATATATATATATATATATATATATATATATATATATATATATATATATATATATATATATATAAATGTGTGTATATATAAGTTAATTTTCTTAACACGGGCATGCAATAGGCTCTTTTTTCATGCATCTAAAGCGAATGGCAAGGTGCCCATTTCGAGCGATTATATATATACAAAACGTATGATGGATATTCTTTGAAATATATATATAAAAGTAATTTTTGTTAACTCGTGCATGTAATAGGCCCTTTTTCATGCATCTAAAGCGAATGGCAAGATGCCCATTTCGAGCGTGTTTGACAAAACTGTAGTGTAATGAATCCATTGCTGCCCTAGCGGTACCCCTGTAACTCGTGCACCCATCTCGCCAGCCGACCGGTTGAATTGTGCAGATTGCTCAACCAGCATAAGCTCTCGGCGTCCGTTATCACTCTGAAGTCGTAGCCTTCCACATACGGTCTGTATTTCCGGATTTCCCAGATCATCGCGGAGGTATTCCCTCTCAGTCGGACTGTAGTTGCGCTCCGCTTGCGTCATGGATCGATATGCGAACTTCAGGTCGCGCTCTACTCCGTCGATTTTCTAAATCAGCACTGCGCTTAAGCCTGTGGGCGACGCGTTAGTTTGAATAACGAACTCCGCGTTAAACTTTGGCCGATGCAGAATCAGAGCTCTCTCAATCAGCGCTTTCAGATGTTCGAACGCAACCTGTTGTCCTTCACCCCACTCATACCTGCTATTCTTCTTCGTCAGGCGCGTGAGTGGTTAAGCTAACGTGGATAAATTACTCAGGAATTTCCTGTACCACGAGACCAACCCATGAAGCGTCTCAGCTACTTCAGCTTCTTAGGCGCCGGATATTTCAATCTAGGCGCGACCTTCTCGGGGTTGGGCGTAAATCCGTCACGGTAAAACCGAGCGCCGAGGTATTTAACCTCCTCTCGGCAGAAGACGCTCTTCGCCAGGTTGATGGTTAAGCCAGAAGCTTTATGCAGCTCTAACACGAGCCTTAAGATCTTGAGATGTTGTTTGAACGTCTCGGTGCCGATAATGATATCGTCCAGATACAATAACCCATAAACCCCAATAACACATAAAACCCAATAACCCATAAAACCCAATAACACATAAAACCCATTAACCCCAATAACCCATAAACCCCAATAACCCATAAGCCCCAATAATCCATAAACCCCAATAACCCATAAACCCCAATAACCCATAAACCACAGTAATCGATAAACCCCAATAACCCATAAACCCCAATGACCCATAAACCCCAATAACCCATAAACTCCAAAATCCCATAAGCTTAGTCCTGGGACTAGACCTAGATTTCGTGGCCAACTAAGGTCTCCAACTAGAACCACATTTTCTTTGTGTATTTTAGCACTCAATCCGAGAAAGGAGGGTAGAATGCTCAGAAATGGTCGAGTTAATTGTCAATTAACAATTTTTATAGAATATTACAAAATATATTTTTTCATTTTGGACATAAATTTATTGGATTCTTTAGGTTATTTTAAGAAGAGAATATTGTTACAAGTTTTTCTATATGACCCATGGATTTCGAGAAAAAATATTTATAAATTAAAAAATATTTATTCGAGCAAGGCAATTGGATATTTTTTAAATATTTGGGGCTTAAGTTACTATTTGAACCATATATTACGTGTTTGTAATAGGTATTTGTAATCCTGTTGACGATATGACTGTTTTAGACGTCGAATGTCGGGCGTATTGCAGCACGTGTACGTGCGCTATCAGTCCTGCGCCTGTCATGGTGCGCGCGCTGCAAAATGCCCGACATTCCACGTATAAAGCACATCTTTATTGTCAAAATGATTACAAATACCCATTAAAAACTGGTAATATATGGTTTAAGTAGTAATATAAGAATCTGAGTGTTAAAAAATATTCAATTGCCTTGCTGCAATAGACAATTATTGTAAATTGTAAAATTCGTATTTTTCGAAACTTCAACGATTTTTTACTCGCAATCCATGGGTCATATAGAAATACTTGTAACAATATTTTCTTCTTAAAATAACCTAAAGAATCCAATAAATGTATGTCCAAAATGAAAAAATATATTTTGCAATAGTCTAAAAATTGTTAATTAACAATTAACTCGACCATTTCTGAGCATTCTACCCTCCTTTCTCGGATTGAGCCTTCTCAAATACACAAAGAAAAAGTGGTTCTAGTTGGAGACCTCAGTTGGCCACGAAATCCAAGTCTGGCCCCAGGACTAATTCCTAATCTCTCAAAATATGTTTCTATAATGATTCTAGTACAACTTTTTTTACCATCACAAAGCTTCCTCTATGAGATAGCAAAAATTAAAAATAGGAAAATTGAGGTATACATACTGTCTACATTCTATCCAATTAGTATTCATCTAGAGCTAATTATCGTTTTAAAAAGCAGTAAGTATATCATTAATAATAAAATATATTTTAAACAAGGTTGGATTACTCCTTGCAAAGATGTTCATTTAACAATGACTTTATTATTCACCACGAATTACATGAAAGCCTAGATATAGACGGCAAACGTTTCGGTCATCTTGTTATGCCCCTTTTTAAGGCTTAAAAACACAAAAAGATAAGAGTAATAAATATAAATACACACACAGTAATTCGCATGTCCAAGCATAAGTGGCACACATAGCGACAAGTGCCAAAAGCGCTGAAAGGTATAATAACACAAAGCAGCTATAATTTAAAAGTAGCAGAGAAAAAATTTAAACATGAGTATATATATTTATAAAGTAGAGAAAATAATAGCAGAAATTGAAGTAAAAGTGATGCATTTGGATATAAAGCATTCTATAAACAAAACTCACCATAAAAATGTTAACCGCCATCATACACAAATCTGTGAATGTGTTGTATCTAAGCTGATGACAAAATAACTGTTTAATTATAAAATAGAACCGTTGTGAATTTCTTACTTGTATTAAAATAAGAGAAGTAACTTTACTAAAAAAACTGAGATGCACTCAGCGTAGCTTTTGATTTTAATAGCCGAATTAATTGACAATCTTTGTAGGTAGGAGTATTTGTTTACTTAGTTGTTTCCGTTGATGTTGATGACGTTTTGCTTCCTCATAGAGGAAGCTTTGTGATGGTAAAAAAAACTTTTGGTAAAATCATGTTAGAAACATGTTTTGAGACATTATGATTTAAAATGCACTATTTTTAAAAAAAGTATTTATGGATGTTTGTATGTGTTTGTGTGTGCGTGCGTGCATGTGTGCGTGCGTGAGTGTGTGCGTGTGTGCGTGCGTGCGTGTGTGTGTGCGTGGCTGTGTGGACGAATGTGTATGAAGATTATTCTGGACATTCACGGTCAAAATTAATATTTCAGGGCTCCATGAATTTGTTTTCTGTTAAGGCAGGTTTGCGGTGGATTTGCCCTATTTATTCAATAATTTTTATTTCATACAAAAAATAATCTTTATTGTTCAAACTTTTTACATATTAAAATACACATTTTAAAGATATAAAATTTTTTTTTTTTTATTTTTTTTTACAAAATGGCCGCTTCAAAATTGGTCTTTTGTTTGACTTTCGATACGATATCTCACCAACGGATCATCTGAAATAAAAAAACTTAAAAGATTCTTAAAAATTATAGTTTTGGCTATTGCATAGTCTAGGATATTTCATTTTTACCGGAAAAAAACAAAATGGCGGACTTTTTTTTAGCTCTTTTTTTGCAACATAAATTGTTTATAACTTTTTGAAAAATTTATTGATCGTTATAATCCTAGATCATACAGAAAGAAGATATGTCAGGAGTAAGCTGTTCAAATTTCAACTGAATCGGTGCAGTAGTTTTTATTAAATCGTGTCGATAGAGTTGAAAAGCGTTGTTTCGAGAAAAACGCGTTCAAAGTTTTTTTTATGAAAATTTGAGAAAAAAGGGTCTTACACTCAATCAGCGATGCCAGCTCCATATATAACTCCTTCAGCTTCCTCGTAAGCATCATTTTCTCTTATTCTAGCGTTTCTGCGGGCCACCCTGCTTTCTTTTGAAGCCTGAGAAGCAACCCGTTCGGCTTTCCGCACACGCGTTGCATTGACTTTCTCAGCGTATTTTTGAGCCTCACTGCCTATTGTTACGCCCATAACACTCATTATTTTTAATACTGTACTGAAGCCTTCATTAAAAGTGCATGCTGCTGTATAAGCTGCTATTTCAGCGATTTTTTCCCACAAAAAGTGTGTTTTGAAGCCATGGCCCAAACACAAGAATTAAAACTTTCATTATTGTTCTGAGTGTTTGCGCCAGTGCATCTTTCTAATAAATCTTCACTAGTGAGGTCTTTATAAATTGGTTTAAGTACTGCTTGAGTATCGTTGTCAAAAGCGGGGGGATGCTTAAAAGTACTCAGTTTATTCTGTGCTACTGCTAAACGATACTTACACCAAGAATCGTCTGGGCAGTATTGGTGCTGTGGATTGTCGTCGGTCGAGCTTCTATGGTAGAATGTGGCCCAAATAGCTTTTTTCATTTCTTCGGGTGAGTCAGGATGATTCAGAACAGTAATGCCATAAAAAGCGGATAATTCGGACATAACTTTACCAGTTAAAGCCAAAGTTTTCGGAGTATCGGTTTTTTTTTTGGATGTCGATTTTTTCGCGCCTGATTTTTTCAAGGCAGCTTCTTCTATAGTTTTTTTAGCTTTTTTTAACTGAGTTAACTGCTTCTTAGCCTCTTTGGCTCTCCGAAACATCCTTTTTTTCACGTGTAAAACGCATTCTTTCTTCTTTACAATTACTTCGTCTCCATAAGGTTTTTCATCGATTACATTTTTGAAGGTTTTGGTGTCACTGTCACCTATATAATATTCATAAATTGCTTTATAAAGTTCAATGGATCTTTTGAACATGTCCAGAATTCCATTCGATTCCATCATTCCATAACTACCTTCATGATTAGCTGTGCAATCTTGTTCATAATCTTCAAACCAAGCTTCAAATTCAGGAGTATTATGGTCACCATCGTAGGTTTTACACGCTCTGCAAAACTTTGACTTCACTTCGAGATCTAAAACTTTATTTGTATATTTGCCTATCAAACTGACTAAGCCAAGTAACGACGAAAAACCTCTTTTTGGCCATGAACCATCTCCGGAGACTGTGAGCCGATTTTTAATCTTGCCAGCTGCCGCGTTTGCTTTTTTCTCCTCATTTACAGCTTTTTTAAAAGCTAATAATGCTACTGATTTGGCTGCTATGTGAATGTGATTAACAATATCATAATATCCATTTTCACTAAATCCAGTACACAAATCCATCAATCCACAAAAATGATTCAGACCCTGAATACCTATGCCAAGAAGCCTCATTACGAAAGCAAATCTTCTGTTTATTTCGTAACCAGAGCTAATTTTTGGACTCGATGGAATGCGAACGTCATTTTCACATTTACACGCCACATTTAAATCAAAGCCTAAACCTTTCTGATTCAATTTCGAAAAACGCACTTCACTTTTGCATGTTTTACAAATCACAATGTTCTGTAAGGCCAAGAATACACTATAAGACTCTATACAATATAGCATAGTTGGATCGACTGCAACTTGAAAATCAGGATCACCATTATGAATTTTTTTTGCAGAAGTACTAGTTAAACTTGAATCAGCATCAGAAGTATGCCGATTCCCGTGAAACGAGCGTTTTCTTGATCGGCCTGGCTTATTTTTGTTCTCTCTGCTGCCCTTTCGATCACACATAGTAAAAATACTACTTTTTCACAACGGTTCAATTTCACAACGACACGACGCTTGGGATGACTGAGCGGGCACTGAATTAGGTAAATGGCCGCCAAAACTCCTATTTACGAAGGGGGATAGGAGCAGGACTAGGATTAAAGATGGAGAGGGGGGCAGCGGCAGCGCAACGCCGGCCGCTGCAGGAGTCGTCGAGCGCGCGCGCGCTCAAACGCGGTAGGTGCTGCCTCTTTTCTGCCTGTTCCCGGCCGTAGGAACTAATTGTATGAGTTTTTAAATATTTCTAGATAGTATTGCTATCGAATAATGAAATAAAAAAAAATGATTTTTCCAAAAAAATCCACCGCAAACCTGCCTTAAGGAAGAAAATTATTAAAATATTTATATTGTTTTCTGATGTTTTTTTTGTTTTTGTACTGGTTTTTCGATTTTTGAGTTTTAGTATTTTCGGTTTCTTGGTATGTTTGAAATAATAGCATCAATTATTTTTTGTTGCATTTGAAAGAGCTTAAAATTACCTATTATTTTCATCCCGAAATTGTAAATAAGCTCTTTTCTTTTTTCTGTTATACACGAAAATGTACTGTTATATTTAAAAGGTGATATCTGGGATATATAACATGGAAAATTTTTGAAAAATTTCAGGTGATTAGGAATATGGATAAGAATATTTTGTAAAATTTTCAAGCCTTTATAATTTTTTTCGAGAAAAAAATCATTTTGTAAAAATAATTGTTTCTTTTTGGCGAACGATAACTTAAGTAAAACGTAATTATTCCTTCTAAAATCTCCAGAAAGGTACGAGGGTAGTTCAATAAGTCTTTAGAATGACCAACAGATGGCGCGCGAATCGCTCCAAATCATCTGTTTTCAGTCAGCACCACTCCCGACTAGATATATGGTGCAGTCACAGTCCACATCTTCTGAGTTTACGTGTTTTTATAACCAATTGAAAAAAAAAATTGCTTGTTAAGAAAAATGGAAAAAAACGAGTTCAGAGCGGTAATTAAACATTTTCATTTAAAGGGTTTAACTCCATATGAGATAAAAAATGAATTGGACTCAGTTCATGGCACATCTGCCCCTGCCTTAGCAACGGTTTATAACTGGGTAAATGAATTTAAGCGTGGTCGTACATCAATAAGTGACGAACCACGTTCAGGAAGGCCCGTAGAAGCAACTACTCCCGAAATCATCAATAAAATCCACGATATGGTGTTGAAGGATAGAAGATTAAAAGTGCGTGAGTTAGCTGAGGCCACAAGGATATCTATAGGTGCAGTTGTTTCAATTCTACATGAAAAATTAGGCATGAAAAAGCTATCGGCAAGATGGGTGCCGCGTTTGCTCTCAGCTGAGAATAAACGCAATAGAGTGGTCGCCTCTGAGGCTCTTTTGGCGCGCATAAGTCGGAATCCTGAGGAATTTTTTCGTCGATTTGTGACTGTATACACCACTACACTTCTGAGACAAAGGAACAATCCAAACAGTGGATTTCCACAGGCGAACCAGCTCCAAAGAAGGCAAAGACCGTAAAGTCAGCTGGTAAGGTTATGGCTACAGTTTTTTGGGATGCACGTGGAATTATACTTATTGACTACTTGGAAAAGGGTAAAACAATTACTGGTGAGTATTATGCATCATTATTAGAGCAGCTGAAAGAAGAAATTAAAAAAAAACGACCACATTTGGCGAGAAAAAAAATTCTCTTTCATCACGACAACGCCCGAGTTCACACATGCTTCGTTTCAATGGCTAAAATTGAAGAACTAAAATTCGAATTGGTCGAACACCCACCGTATTCACCAGATTTAGCCCCCAGTGACTTTTTCTTATTTCCAAACTTGAAAAAATGGCTCGGTAGACAGAGATTTACGGACAACGAAGACGTCATTGCCTCTGTAAGTGCTTATTTTGAGGAACTTCCGAAAACGCACTTTTCTGAAGGATTAAAAAAACTTAAAAAGCGATTGACCAAGTGTATAGAGCTCCAAGAAGATTATGTTGAAAAATAAAAAAAAATTTACCCAAAAAAAATTGTTTTTATACTTTATTCTAAAGACTTATTGAACTACCCTCGTAGCTTTTTACTATCTCTTGAGACTGTTAGAAGCCCAGATTATAACGACCTTTACATTCACAGTTATTTGAGTTTATGTTTATTTTAAAAAAATTTCTTGATTGTTTATATCTTAAGAATGGTACGGTCATTTTTTGTAACCCAGGGCCCATTTTTTCCGTTTTTAAATTAAGATTCTTAATTAAAAAGAAATATTGAGATTAATCAATCCGTTTTCGTTTTACAATGATTTCTTTATTTTACGATATTTTCCGATATTTTGAAATCGATAAGGTAAATTAGTTTTGTTTTTTAGAAATAATATGTTTGTTTAATTATGTATTTCTTTGTATTTAATGGTCATTTGTCCCCTCTTTTTGGGGATTCCGATATATCACAATGCATATGTAATTTTACATTTGTATTTTATATACTTGTTTGTTGTGTTGTACGATGTCGGTAGAGCGAAACCCATCACCTGCTTACTAGCGTCTCAGACACTGTTGAGGAGGCTATATGGGCGCATACATCCTGCTACCAAGTACAATGCGTAGTTGGAGATCTTTTCCAGACGAAAAACTCGAAGAAAAGATTCTCGAGAATTGTCACCGGGAATCGAAATCTTGACAGCTTGAGAGTTTTGAATCGATAAGCAAGCGTCTTACCAACTAAGCCAAGGGAGGCTCTATGATCGCTTCATTTTGCATTTGAAAGAGAATAAAATTACTTATAAACGGTGATATTTCTGTCTTTTTTATAACTTTTCTATTGATATTTTGAAATACTTATTGAAAAGGTATTTGAAGATTAATGAAATAGGTGAAATGTATAAAATTAAAATTATTAATTTAAAAAATAATGGTACCGAAAACTGCTTAAAACAGATTTAATTTATTTATAGATATAAATTAAAAATATAAATATATAATAAAAATAAGATTATGGATACAGCTAGTTGAATTAACTGTGAATTAAACCATCAATGATAAATGATAAATAATTTGAGCTCCTAATTAAAAAGAGATAGCAATTTATAATTATTTTATTAGATAAACAAAAATTTATATTACAACAATTAATTTAGTGCCAATGAATTGACAGCGGTCTTTTACAATTTAACAGTTATTATATTTTGGAGATGTCCTGAAATTTTTCAGGTGAGGATAAATTATTCATCATATCGACGGCTAAGCGGAAGAACCTGTTAACTCAGACCGCGCTCGAAGAACAGGTTAAATCGGAGCGCGCTTTAAAAGCATGTTAACTCACATATGGCGTGAAGAGCGGCTACTTTAGTAATTATTTCTCGCTTTTAGTTATGTATTGGCAACTCTATAAAATAGGACAATGCGTTTTTTGCAGAAAAATTCCTTCTAGTTCTTTAGAATAGCCAATACACAATCATGGCGAGAAATAATTCGCTATGTTAAGCGACAAGTGGCGCGCATCTGCTGGACAATCTTCGAAACTCTGAGATGCCTCCAAATCGTCATTCAAACGTAGCCGCGCTGGTGCCTTTAAAGATAAATTTTTAGAATTGTTTAAATAACCGAATGAAGTGTGTAGAAAATGGTTTGAGGACGTTTTATACGGAAGAAAGAAAGGCTGTAAAAGTAAAACATTAAATATATTGTAGTGTAAATTCGATAATTGCCAAAATGTATATATAATTCGTTTAGAATTCAAACCAATGATTAGTACAGTTCGTAACATTGAGTAATTAGCTTTCAAAATATTTGCCTCTCTCACATAATACGTCTTTAAGTCAGTTACTGCAATCTCCAGTAATATTTTTAAACAAACCTGGCAATACATGTTAACAGGGATAAACGCGCTTATATTTGAATCAAGATTTGGATAAAGGAGTTGCTCTTCACGCCATATCTGAGTTAACACTCTCGTGGAGCGCGCTCCGAGTTAACCTCTTCTTGTAGCCCACTTCATGTTAACAAGTTCTTCCGTTCAGTCGTCGATATATTAACTATTTTTTACGGTAAATTTGAACCTTTTATCAAAATATAACGGAAAACTTTTTAAAATTTTTTTTATGGACGTCAGGTCTCTTTATTTGGCTATAACATGACCTTGTATATTTCTTCCTCTGCCGTAAGGTTTTGGGAGTCAAACTGATCAGATTAGAGTTTTTGAAGATTTGCAGTGTTTAAAATACATATAATTAGGATATGAGCATGGGAATTTAAAAACAAAATATTGACCAAAGTTATAGTCTATTTAAGCCTAAATTATTCATATTTTCTATCAAAAAATATGGCTTAAATAGGCTATAACTTTGACCAATAAATTTGTTGTAACAATACTTTTGTGTAATCTACTACTACACTCCATAATATTAGCGGAGGATCCTCTAACGTGTATCCGCACGTACGTACATACGTACGGATACATTCGAGGAATTGTACATCATACACGACGTGACTCAGATATATTGGATGCTGAAAATAATTTTAACAGTGATTGCAATTTTTTAAAGCGCGGGACGTACACGTATGCATTATGATTATCTCAGGCATGGTCCAGATGGCCTGGATGCTGCAAATCAATTCGCACTGTTATCGATATTTTTTCAACTATCGATAATCTTTTCCAGTGGATGTACGTGAACGAGATGACCATCTCAGGTGTGGTCCAGATGTCCCAGATGCTGCACATGATTTTTCATGATTATCTCAAACATGCTCCAGCTATCCTGGATGCTGCAAATCAATTCAGACCGTTATCGATATTATTCAACTATCGATAATTTCTTATGGAGGGTGTACGTGCACGTATGCGAGATGATCATCGCGGGTGTTGTCCAGATGTACCGGTGGCTGCGTATAATGTTTCACTATTATCGATATTTTTTACTACTATCAATAATTTCTTACGGTGAGTGTACGTACACTTATGCGAGATGATCATCTCAGACATGGCCCAGATGTCCTGGATGCTGCGCATGATTTTTCATGATTATCTCAGACATGGTCCAGATGTTCTGGATGTTGCGAATCAATTCGCGCTGTTATCGATATCTTTTACTACTATCGATAATATTACAGTGGATGTACGTTCACATCTGCGAGATGGTCAACTTGTGTGTGGTCCAGATGTCCCAGATGCTGCGTATGATTTATCTTTATTATCGATATTTTTCACTACTATCCATATTTTTACCGTGGGTGTAAGTGCACATATGTAAGATGATCATCTCCGGTGTGGTCCGGATGTCCCAGAGCCTGCGTATGATTTTCCAATATTATCCATATTATTTATTGTTATCGAAGATTATCTATAGTGGATGAACGCGCACGTGTTCGAGATGATCATCTCGGGTGTGGTCCAGACGTACTTGATGCTGTGTATTATTTTTCTTTAATATTTATATTTTTTACTACTAATGAAGATTTATTGTTATAGTGTATGTACGTACACGTGTACGAGATTATTATCTCATTTATCTTCTACATCTATCTATATGATATTAACGGAATTCCACTGGTGTAGGAAAAATTCTGTTATAATTATCATTTTATGTTATAATTTCTGAAACTATTTTTTTTTACCTTCCGGACTCATTCTATATGTTTACCTTCCCTCCTCCCTCTCTTGAAATATTTCATTTGCATTTATCTACTATCTACACATTCTAATTGCGGATCTTCTAATGTACGTCCGTACATACGTACGTATGCGAGATAATCATCACAGTCATTACATATTAAAAGGTCATCAAATATTATAAAAAGGAGATTGTATGATAAAATATAGTTAAAAAATTACGGTAATACATTTGTATTGCTTCCAACACACGAGCGAGCGTCAGCGAGAATAAAGATTGAGAAATCAAAGAAAACAAATAGTAGATGGAATCTCACATAACCAATAATGCTAGAGACAAAACTATCTGTTCAATCGATTACGATAATAACTTTGTCAAAGGGTATTGTCCATGAATACCAAAGACGTTCTATCTTACTATATTATAAGGAACTGTTCAGAGTGTCAGGTTTTTCTAGCTCTCGTTCTAGCTTGTATTCACTATGAGCGTCCGCTTGGAAGTGATAATATATATATATATATATATATATATATATATATATATATATATATATATATATATATATATATATATGATATATATGGGTGATTCTCTGGGAAATCGAGATTAAAAAAAGAAATTTTTTATTTCTTCGGTAAAAATGTTCCTCTTGGTGTGTAGAATGTATGTGCATTTTTTCAGATTTTTTTAAACCCTTAGGTTCACAGTTGAGCAAGACTATATATGAGCATGTAGTAATGTTTTCATTTTTTAGCAAATTTAAACCTCCATTTATTCAACAAAATTAAATCTCTTACAAAAATAGCAACTAAGGATTTTTTAGCAAAATTTCTGAATTTTTCATAAAAAGTGGTTCCAAAACCTTTTAATGTCACTTCGATTAATAAACTCATTTTACAACTTAAGATCCTTGAAAAAGTGGGTTTGATCACTCGAACTATTACATAAAAAATCATGAAAATAGTTTTTTCAGTACAAAAGCGACTGCCACAGTCGCAAAATGGCAGAAATGCAATATTTATATAACAGAAAATCAAAATAAAATGAAGTATTGTTAAAAAAATTATTAAAATGCACATTATAACAATAAAGTCATATTTAGCTTCAAACAATTTTGTATATATGGACTAAATAAGATTTGAAAAAATTCATGACTAATTTGCATAGTATATTATAGTATAAAATTTGGACAAATTTACGACTATTGCATAGTTAAACATATGGGCTTAAAAAAATATGAACGAATTTACAACCATTCTACATTGGGGAAACTGCGGTAAAGTGAATCATGCTTATTATTTCTTCAACAAATAATTAATTACGCCTAATTTCAATTTTAGTGAAAGATAATTATGCAAGGATGATAATTAAAAAGTTTCACTGCATAACCATTAATATTTTATGAATAAAAAATAATTATATCTTTAGACCATAAATTAATGTGGAATTGTCGAATTCGTTATAACGATTAAATATGTTTATAATCAATTCTATAGCTAGATTTTTTTCCTAATTACTTAAAATACGTTTTACTTACTATTACCAAGAATACAGAGCTTTAAAAGAGGTTTCTCTTTTTTAAACAAACATTTTAAAGAATCGACGTCTCGGGGTAAAGTGAATTGGGGTAAACATTTATATATAAAAATTTAGGTTATCTTCTGAAAAATCGAGAATATACATATATATATATATATATATATATATATATATATATATATATATATATATATATATATATATATATATATAGTGGTAATTCACTTGGAAATCGAAATAAAATAAAAAATTTCTTTTTAATTTCAGAAAAGATATTTCTTTTAGTATGTTGAATGCATGTAAATTTTTTTAGATTTTTTAAATCTCATAGGTTTAAAGTTGTTTATAATATATGGATGATTCTCTGGAAAATGGAGAAAATAAAATTATTTTCGCAAAAATGTTCCTGTTAGTGTGTTAAATAGTCGTGAATTTTTTCAGATTTCTTTAAGGCCATATATCTAAAGTTGTTTGAAGCTAAATATGACTTTATTATTAAAATGTGAATTTTAATAATTTTTTTTAATAATATTTCATGTTATTTTTATTTTTTTTATATAAATATTGCACTTCTGCGACTGTGGCAGTTACTTTTGTACTGAAAAAAGCTATCTTCATGATTTTTGGTGTAATGGTTCGAGTGATCAAACCCATTTTCTTCAGGATTTTAAGTTTTATAATGAGTTTAGTTAATCGAAACGGGCATTAAAAGGTTTTGGAACCATTTTTTATGAATAATTCAGAAAGTTTGCTAAAAAATCCCTTGTTGCTATTTTTTAAAGAGATTTAATTTTTGTTGAATAAATACAGGTTGAAATTTACTAAAAAGTGTAAAAAATTACTACATGCTCATATTTGGCCTTGATCAACTTAGAATCTAACCCTAGTGTGAGAAATCTATTAAATCCTATTAATTCCTTTGTCCAAATATTCAATTTTTTTTCTCACACTAGGGAAGGGTTTCAGTATATCTGAAAAAATTCACATACATTTTACATACCAAGAGGAACATTTTTACCGATGAAATAAAAAGATATCTTATTTTGATCTCGATTTCGCAGAGAATCACCCATATATATACATATATATATATATATATTTACTTCCGAAATTTCTCTCTCTCTCTCTCTCTCTCTCAATCTCTCTCTCTCTCTTTTTTTCTTTCTCTCTCTTGCTCTTTGCACGTTGTACACAGCTGTTGGCTGAATTTATGGCTTCGCCCTTCGCATTAAGGGTCTTCGCCAGCCTACACTCAAGAGTATGCATCCCATGTGTGTGTGTGCGTGAGAGAGAGAGAGAGAGAGAGAGAGAGAGAGAGAGAGAGAGAGAGAGGACGGAGAGGAGGAAGAGAAGGGAGTGAGAGAGTTACGGCGCGGCGACTTCGGGGGTAGTTGTCAAAAATCAATTAAGGTACAAGCACCAGTACTGGGACACTTTTGGAATACCCGTTTAGAAAGACTTGAATTCTGAAATCTGATAGCAAAATTAAAAAAATATTTTAGTATTATCGTATAGTCCGGGAGATTTCCTATCGATTGAAAAAAGAATTTTGCTTTTTAAACCTTTTCTATGCTAATAAATATTTGTTTAAATAAAGTTCTTGGCTGCAGTAGTGGGACACGATGTTTCGAGTTGACCCAGTACTGGGTCAGGTAATTGGCACAAATACTGGGACAGTTATTAAGTAGCTTCGTTCGTCACCATTCTGCAAACAAATAAAAAAAGCTAATTTTCTCAATTTATTCGATAATACTAATCGATTTACAAGTTTTTGTAGTTCGGTAAGAATCGGCAAATTACAATCACAAAAATTGATAAACAGAGACCCATAACCCTACTTTCTGTGGTTATAGGATTGCACCCTACCAAGCTAAAATTATAGATTTCTAAAATCCACTTTTACCGAGATTCATTCGAGTTGACATTATTGATTGTTATTTAATATCTGGTTTAGTAAGCTCTAAAGTAGATTTCAAACACTGAATCGAATTATAATTTGTATATTTTAAGTGTCCCACTACTGCTCCCTCGCAAAAATATTGGACCAAAATTTGGACACCTAATTGTACAGAAAATAATTATTGTTTTCACTAAATACAACTTTAATCGTATTCATGAGCGTGTCATTTATTGATAAAAACATTATTTTGATACTGGTAGAGTAAAACATTTCTGTTGAATGCAAAAGTCAATCCTCGACATTCAGTCAAATCTGCACGATTCAGTAGCGTCGTGACTCTCGAAACCTGCTCAGAACACATTTTTAGTAAAAGCGTTGAATATAATTTCTGCCGTAGATGTTGAATAATTCATGTTTATTTAAATAGTTGATACCTTAGACAATAGATACAAATTCTGACTATAACGATTTATGGCTGTATTTTTTATGAAAAAAATATAATACTGAATTTTAAAAATCAGAAAAAAGGAAATTTGTAACGATTTTATAATTAAAATAGTTTATAAAACATTGAATCATTGATACAAATTTGCAAAATCACATACAGAAAAGTACTTTATACCACTCTAACCTCAAAACCACAACTTTGATATAATTTTTCGGCGCTCGTGGTATAAAATGCGGTTCGAAACTGCGTATCGAAATGAACTATTCCTTTATAAATGTAGGTTATAATAAATATACTGTACTCAGATTTTGAGGTTAAATTATTAAATATGAATATGTCAAAGTCAATTGCTAAATGAATTAACAAATAAATTATTAAATTGATGCATGATTTTTAAAGTCAAATGATAATTGAAAATTTATTTAATTAAAAATATATTGGAATACAGTTGTGTAAACATTTATAAAATACAAATTTATTTAGCACACCAATCAATTTTTTATGCTTTTTTTGAGCTTTAATTTGAATATTAAGTTTCTCTCAACAAACTTTGTTTAATTGACGTTTTCATATAAATTATTAAATACAAAAAAGTTGTGTTTTTTCGAGATCTACACTTTTACCGTGGAAATTTTTTGCGTATATTGTATTATAATTCAATTGTGGCCCAGAAATCGATTTTTGATGACTTTTTTGCGCTTTAATTTCGGTATTTCTCGACAAACTTTATGTAATCGACGTTTTCGTAATAAATGTTACATACAAAAAAGTTGTATTTTTTCGAAATCTACAATTTTACCGTAGAAAATTTAATAAAAACATGGAATTTATTCAAGATACAGCTGAAATTCAAAGTTTCAATATATTCAATAAGTACTTATACTATATGGTGATACGCTCAATGAATGTGAGTGAAAATAGATACGCTTACTTATTATGATGAGACAAGTAAACTTTTTAAGTTTCAACCGTGGTGTTGCTGAGTTAATCGAGGAACTTGATTACATCCATACATTTAAAAGAGTGCTTGAAATGTGTTGCTATAGTGTTAAAACATGTATAGATGATCATCTCTTTTTACCTCGCATAAGTAGCCGCGAAAAATCGGAAATAACACAGTAGTATATATATATAAAATAAAGGTAGACGCGTGTGTGGTCTGTAAGGCGTGTAAACGGGGAGGAAAAGCTACCAGGTGAAAGAGATAAAACGAGACAGAGAGAGGTTCAATGCCGAAGAGGCTCCGGCGCGCTCGCACGCGAATGGATCAGTCGGGACCCCCTTGTCCTCGACGAAGCTCGCAGTTGTCGGCCGCAGTCTCCGCAGTCGTTGCCGGTCCTCAACCCTCGCGCTCTCCGCGCTGTCGCCACAATATCTCGCACCGGCAGTACTATGCGCGCTCCGTTAACAGACAACGTCTCTCATGAATATCCCCGTGGCTCGCACTTCGCGCCCACCCCCTCCCCACGGCCTACCTATACTCTCTCTTTCTCTCTCACCTTTCATCGGCTTCCTCTCCTTCCCTTGTCGCCGCTGATGATGTCTGTACCAGCTGGAATAATTAATACGTGTTTTACATGTGTGTGAGAGAGAGAGAGAGAGAGAGAGAGAGAGAGAGAGAGAGTATGTGACGAGGTGTAATTACTCGTCACAGTATGTGATTTATGAAAATATTGCACTGTACAATATTGTAATAACCGCTTTACCATCATTTTGTGTTTAAAATTTTAAATTGTACAATGTCAGCAATTATAGAAAATAATTATTAACATACGATCCGATCGACCAATAGTTCAAGGTGCATTAGAAAAAATACTACTTTATCTTGAAAAAAGACATTTTTCTACAGCTTGTCTAGTAAATGTAAAATATAAGTAAATAATAATTAAAATAAGGTAAGTTTTTTGTTATATACGAATAAAATTGGTTGGCATATGAATTGAAGATTAGTATAATATTTTGAAAAGATGACGAAAGCATTTTCTTAGTTTTACTGTACAAGTGTTCAGATAAAAATTTAGTAACATGTGAGCTTATAAATAGTCCACTAATCAACTATCGGTAGACGATCCCGTATATTTATAATTATTTTCTATAATTGATGACATTGTACAAAATTTTAAAATAGACACAAAATAATGGTAAAGCGATTATTGCAATATTTCACACTGCAATATGAAACACATAGTATAAATGTCCGGATAATTATAAAATGTTAAAAATAATTACACATTTGAGATATGATCATCTATACTTTTCTGAGAATGCAATAATTAATTTCTTTACTTGAGCATTTGTTAGTTGATTTCACAATTTTCTTTAGCATAATTTTGTATTGATTATTTATCACTCCGGCAGCGTATAACAAATAAATAAAAATATAATAAATAATATTTTATACATATATTTTATTATTACTAAATTACTTTTTTTTAATCTTTTGTAGTTGTGATTTATGTATTAATGTGGAAGAATAACTCATACTTGCTTAGATTATACGTTTGTAAAACGTAAGTTTTAGGGAGATGTTATAAAGTATAATATTGCAAAAAATAGTAAAAATTAAGGTGCTCTGCCTTTAAAGTCATAATTATCCTTTTTCTCACATAATACCGATAAATACTGTACATATAAGAACGCGTACGGGTGCTAACGCGAAGCACCTCGCAGGTTTCTCAGACGTATTTTCCTACGATCTTGAAGGGTAATATCGAATAGCTGGACTGCTACGACTGAAACACTCGCACATCATCACTACTTTCAATAAGCATTTTTTACTAGAAAAGTCAATTTTATTACTAACCACTGCTAAAACTAAAACAAAAAATATAAAAATTTAAAAGCTTGACCATGGGTTGTTCCTTTACACTGTCTACTTTTAAAAAACATAAAATAAATCTTTAAATTAAAAACATTTTTTTATTGTTGCGTAGCATAAGAAAAGTTAGATGTTGCATAAAAAATATTGCAAGCTACCGCAATTAAGGAGGGATACTTGTATAGACGTTTCAAAAATTCGATTTATTGTACTTTAATGCATTCCTGTGCATTTGAAGAATATATCCCCAAAGTTACAGTTCGAAATTCGAACTTTAAATGAAGCTGCAGCTCGAGCTATAGGGATTTTATTCCGCGCGCGTTAAGCAGGTAGAGCGGAGCGCAAAAACTTTAAATGCTTTAGTCTCGAAACTACTTTTTTCAAAGTGACGGGAAAGATAACTCGATAAATTCTCAATCAATCAAATTCAAATATTTTGGCATATACAAAATTACATTATCCGTCGCATGAACCGACAGTGTCTCGATATTTTATTGTTAATTAAAGGCTGATTTTTTTGCGTCCCGCCAAAACTTTCATTCGGCACTCTTTTAAATTTGTCGGTTCATCCGGCGCGTCATAAGTACTATTGTCATACTTTTTCTAAATATTTTTTTTTATTTTACATAATTTTAACGGATGCTAGAAATCTCGCCGATTAAGAGTCTCGAAGCCGACTGATGTATATATTGATCAAAAAGATTTGTAAAAAAATGTTTTAATACGTAAAATAAATTTCAAGTAATGTTAATAAGTATATTCTTTCTGAAAAGTCTCCAAAAATCACCCCTGCTTTTCTCATCTATACGACAATTCCCTCCCTTAAACCTTTGGCTGCACTATAGGTAGCTGAAAGTAGTTAGGTAATGTCACAATAAAGTTAGCAAAAATAACAAAAATGACGCATATGAATTTTATAATTGATTTTTTTAAACGCGCTAACTGTTTTAGAAGAGTACTTCTTCGAAGCGCTCTATAAAATTATTTTTAAATTATTGAAAAAATCTTTTTTTTTCTGATTAAGTACTAAAACATTTTTCTTTAATTTTTTAATAACAATTAGTTGCGAAAACCTTTTGAGATGGAGTTGCATATTGTGGCATAGTGCGTTTCTTACACATAAGAATTGTACACGTAATTATTGTGCACAATTTATCATTGGTCAAATATATCTATACATAATTTGGCCAATGCTAAATTGTGTACAATAATTACGTGTATAATTCTTATGTGTAAGAAACGCGCTATGCCCATATTGTATATCTAAACCCTTCTAACTATCACAGAGCAAAATCGCTGCTAACTGCTTTAATTTTCACGAAGCGCTCTAAAGAATAAATGGAGGATATCCAGGGATGCATAGTAAGTATGTTTAAAGTTTCTCGAAATATAAGAAAATTAAAGAAACCGCTACAAATTCATAGGCACTTACAAGGAGAGTGTCCCATCTTTCAGAAATGATTTAAGGAGGCTTTGTCCAATTGATTATTGTTCTTTATACCATGAATACGTATAAATGATGACGATAAAAAAAATTCAAAGAGTATAAAAAGTAGACAGAAAGAATTTTGAGCTTTGTTTCGTATAAAAATATTCATCTGGTTCAAAGTTATAACAATTGAAGATGATAACTGAACTCTCTTGAAACGTTCACTCGAAAACAGTGTGAATGCCTGAAAATTGCATTATCACTCTGTTAGAGTAATTCTTAGATACTGAGTGAAATTTTAAAGTGACTATTTTTCACTCCTTTTATTCAGAGTAACCCAATTACTCTAAATCTGGGCTTTTATTCCGTCTATGTTAGAGTAAATCTAAGATAATGTGCAAAAATTACGAGTAATGTACGTATCCAAGGAATCGAGTGGAATGTTACTCAATGCCAGAGTGTATTGCGTTATTGTCCTCGAACATGAAACTGAGACGAACCGACTACTTAAAATCACACTTTGCTTGAGTGAAATGTAACTTAATGTACGAGTAAAATGTATTATTATCTTAGAAAATGTAAATGGGCGTAACTGTCTTAAGACGTAAAGTTTAAAAACACTATCATTTACATACATACATAAATAAATACAAACATATTCGCATACATACAAATTAAAAAATGAAAACAAACACTTGCACATACATATATACATACACATATACATACATACATGCATGCATGTCTTCATACGGGAGGGTAGGGCACTACAGGCACCCGTAAATTCAAAGACGTGTAGATATTTCATTTTACGCTTAATAAATACTAACCTACTTTTATTTTAATCAAGAATAAAGTCCACTATATTATATTTTTTTATATATAAAATATATCCTGCGTAAAAAATAATTTACATATTTTCCTTAAACTGGCCGTCGTACCCCACCGTTGGAGTAAACGGGCACATGGTGTGGCACAATTGGAACGGGCATGCCAATCTTTTTTATCATCAATTAAACGGTAAAAATAGCATATGAAATGAATAATATTTTGTATAAATTTCATAAAAAGCTTTATTACAAGTTTACAAGTGTTATAACAGTGAATAGTATTTGATTAAGTAACGAGAGTGTTTCGCTAGATGTAGGACATAAAACAAAAAATTATATGTGAGTTTATATAGGTCCTATGATAAAAGTAATGAAATGTACTTAATAATAGTTCATAAATATATGGAAAAAAAATTGTTTAAAAAAATTGTGACGTCACAAGCGTAAATATTGTCAATTTAAAAAATATTCAGGTAAAGGTAAAGTAACTAATTACGAAACACCCTCTTAACTGTGTTCCTTTTATGAAACAGTATAAAAAATAATAAAATAAGAAATAATTATAACATACATAAGCGAATATAAATTTTTTATTGATAATTATGAATGTTTTCGTCTGTAAATACACGAACATGAGTATTGTTATACAATCAGTAGTATTATAAAATAATCATTCAATTTTGCGTGTCTCCAATTTCTTTTCTTCTTTTTAACTATATTTATAAATATAAATTACTTGACACCATGTGCAAGAACTTAAATTGTAGCTTTCGGTCCGTAGATTTAAATTATCTAATATAAATATATAACATAATAAATACGCGAGTTCGTATATGTCCGTATTTATGAAACTTTGCAAGGGCTTTTTTATAATAATTTTAGCTATTTGCATATTATTTTCTTTATTATGAAGCAATAAATACTAAAATTTTAATGATATAGCTCCCGTACATATGGAAACTAAGTAAAATAAGCATGTTTATTGAGTTTAGCAGCGTAACCTGTAACTTATAGATTACGACATCGATTCTATGAGGCATAACCCTAAATATGATCATTTTGTTGTTATTAAAAACATTTTAAAAAAGGATGTCAATCTTATGTTGACGTTATTCCTCGTGTATATTAGGCGTATTATTTATGACAGATATTGCAATTGTAAGTAAAAGTAGTAAAATAAAGTAATAGTTAAATATTTATTACGTTTCATAATAGGGACATAAATTATGAAACACCCAGACATCGTGTGATTGCACTGTTTCATAATACGTACTTTTACTTTTTTTTATTTTTCAATCAATTTTAATGTTTCGGGGATTATTCTTTTCTTTAAATATTTATCTACAAAATTAACTAAAGAAACTTATAAAATAATATATCTGTGATAAGAGAAAGCCAATTGTGTATAAAATTCTACGCGTTTACTGATAAATAATTATCTTTCTCTTATTACAGACAGGGTATAGTGATCGCAGTAGTCGAGCACTCCTCAGTAGTCAATAACTTTGATTATTTTCTATCAAAAAATAAACCCGTAGATGAAATATCGCTAGGTTGCAGCCGTTCTGCCGAGCAGACCTGCCGATCTTTGTCGGAAAACGTGTCGCTACCCCAGCGTATAAGAGTTTCACCTCCTTATCTCTTACTCCATGGTTTCCGTATCCAAATTTCACGTTTGACCTAACCTAACCATATGCAATCGCGCTACACACGCACAGATTTCCAAAAAAATTGACGCAAAATTCAAAGTTATTTTTTCCGTCCAGTGTACATACATACGTACATACATACATACAAACAAATGCATACGTACATATATGTTGGAGATAATATCAGAGACCTGCGATCCAACCAGCAAATTTAGATCGCTAGATAGCGCTGGTGTGTTACTTAAGGACTTAAACTAATGTATATGTTTTTCTTGTCTTGCCTGAACATCTGTGCCTATCGGACGTGCTTTCTGTAAAGTTTACCGTCACTCATTAAAACAAGTTTTTATATTAATTATATTTGTTCTTTTTCTGCGCATCCCATCGCAGATTGCGTGGGCTAAAGTGAGTTTCTCGACATTGTCAAAAGCTCGACCTTATTGTGACGATGAGCTCGGCCAATATAAGATTCGAAGTCCTCAATAAGGAGAACTACGTCACGTGGAAGATTCAAATGCGAGCTCTACCGGCAATGCAGCGTCGGCGGATGCGGTAAAAACGTGGATGAAGGCTAATTTGAAGGCCCAGTCAGACCTTGTGCTGGCCATGAGCCCAACGGAGATAAAGCAAGTGAAGAGCTGTCGGACTTCGCAAGAAATTTGGGCCAAGTTGGAGGGCATTTATCAGTCCAAGGGTTCGGTGCGAAAAGCTGCTTTGCTGAATTAGTTAATGTCTCTAAACTTACAAGTTGGCGGGGACGCGCGCGAACATTCTCGTCGTTTCCTGGATATAATGGACAAGTTGGCAGAATTGAAAGTAGACATCAACGAGGATCTATTGTCCGTCATGCTTCTACGCAGTTTGCCTGGAAGTTTTGAAAACTTCCGGTGTGTCGTGTCATCACATAATGATTTGCCCAAGCTGGAAACATTCCGAATTAAAATTGCGGAAGAAACCGACGCCTGCCAAGCCACAGCGAACCACAGGATGCCATTTTTGTGAATAAGTCTGAATTTGTACAACGTAATAGACTGAAGTCAGATAACGGTAGCAACGTAAACAGAGATGCGAAGATGAAGTGTCATAAATGTCACCAAATGGGTCATCGTGTACGAAATTGTACAAAGGGCAATAAACACCACAAGCCGTTCGCTGGCGCAGCTGAGGAGCGGTGTCTTCACGTGGCGCTGCGCGCATCAGCCGACGAGGCCTTACGGGCCGACCACGCCACGAACGGCGATGAATAGTGCATCGACAGAGGGTGCACGATCCACATGTGCAAGAGTATCGAGTGATTTGCTAAGATTGACCAAAAAGCGTGGGGCGGAAAGCTAAATATCGCAAGCAATGCCTCAACGGTCATAAAGGGCAAGGGGACCGTATCATCTGTGTCGAACGAAGGCGGTACTACGAAGAGGCTCGACTTCCGCGACGCGCTGTACGTTCCAGACTTGCGAACGAATCTCGTCTCGGTCGGTAAAATCACCGATAAAGGGCACACAGTTACAGTTAGGCGCGACAGAGGTTTATACTATCTACATATAACCACGTCGAGTGCAAGAAAATTTTTGAAGCGAGCAGCCGTAGAAAAAGCGCTCTGAAAGACTGACACATCCGCGTGGGTCACCTTAACGTACGTTCGATTCGAGAGGCCGTAAAAGGCGGATTCATTGACGGAGTCGAGATCTCAGATATCGATAAAAATTTCGAGTGCGACGTGTATCTCAAGGGGCAGATGTGCCCGCGCACCCTTCCCAAAGGCATCAATAAAGGCAACGAGTGTAGACGACATTATACACTCCGACGTTTGCGGCCCAATGCGCACAGCTTCTCACGGAAAGAAGCGCTATTTTGTTATCTTCATCGACGATGCCTCTGGATGGTGCGAAATCAATCCAGGAGAAACCTCGGGGACCAAGTCCAGGAGGAATTCAAAAAGTTCAGGGCGCTCATGAACACTCAATGTGGGATGACTATGAAGTGTCCCTGATATGCAGTCTGATAACGGGCGAGAGTACGTCGATACGAGCTTCAGCAAACTACTAGAGCAGCACGGAATATCACGGCGCCTGACAGTCCCATACAACCCCGAGCAGAACGGTGTTGCGGATAGAAGAAACAGGACATTGATGGAGAAGGCGAGGTGCATGTGAATCCAGTCCGGGTTACCACCGGCCTTCTGGGCTGAGGCCGTGAAAATCGCGAATCATATCATCAATCTATCACCGACGAACCGACTCAAGGGCAAAACTCCGTATGAGATCATATTCGGAGGGCCTCCGGACATGTCGAACTTCGAACGTTTTGACAACAAGGTCATGCTGCCAGACAAGTCACTCAACAAGGTGAAGCTCGAGCCACGATCGAGAGAGGAGATCTTCGTGAGATACAACCCATAGTCTAAAGGTTATCAAATCTGGGTCCCAAGATTGAGAAAAATTGAAACGTCGAGAAACGTTAGCTTCTTAGAGGAACACCCGTTTCAGTCTGCGGACCAATATGAGGATGTTTATCCTTTGAAGAACAAACTAACGCACGACCTATCAGCCGACGTCGAAATGGACGATGATGAAGGAGTCGACGGGATAGATCTCGTTGTCGAACCGAAGTACGAACCGACGAAGGAGAATGGCGACAAGCGTGCAAACGAGACCCTCATCGAAGAATTCTCGGGATTACCGTCGGACGATCCAGATGTAACCACCCACGGAGGTAAGAATTCCGGAGCGGACACGAGTTACAGCGAAGACAGCGGTGAAGCTAACATACGAAGGAGTGAACGAATTAGATCTCGTCAGAACCTCGAAGCTAACCTCGCACTATTGGTGGAGGTGCCTGTCACTCATGCAATGGCGAGTCTCGAATCCAGGGAATGGATGAACGTCATGGCCAGCGAAGGGATGTCAATTCTCAAGAAATATACATGGGACCTCGTAAATTGGACCGATGCGCCAGATGTGATAGACAGTCGCTTCATTCTCTGCAATAAGTTTGAAGAAAATGGCACTCTTGATAAGCGCAAGGCCAGTATCGTCGCCAAGGGATACACCCAGGCATATGGAGTTGACTTCCATGAGACATATGCACCAGTAGCTCGTCTGAGCTCCATACGAACAGCCATTGCTTTCGCAGTGCGGAAAGGCATACATGTGAGACAGTACGACGTCACGGCAGCATACCTCAACGGTAAACTAGAGGAGGAGATGTACATGGATACACCAAAGTGGATCAAGGAAGTACTGCAGTACATCATCGCCGAGAACACAGACCAAGAGGCTGTCCACAGTGCGAGGACCACGTTGAACGCTCTGAATAGTGGGGACAAGGCTTGTCGCACGAAGAAGGCCTTCTACGGGCTTAGGCAAGCTGGTCGCGCTTGATACACGCGTTTTGATGCAGTGATGCGCTTGCTTGGTGCAACGCTTACTAAAGCGGACCCTTATGTGTACATAAGACGCAAGGCAGGGAAGCTCACATAATAGCAGTGATCTATGTGGACGACATGCTGCTAATTAGTGAGGACAGTGAGGAGATAAAAATATTCGGAAATATACTCGCGAATTCTTTTGAACTCAAGGAATTAGGGGAGCTCAAACGCTGTCTAGTTATTGATTTTACAAGGACAAACGAAGGGATTCACATGAACCAGAAATCATATGTCATGGACATTCTGAAACGTTGCAAGATGTTGGACTGTAACCCTGTAGCAACTCCGTTAGATGTTGGAATTAAAATCAACAAAGGAGAGCCCCGGTCAACATCGGACGGTGAGAAGCCACCTTACCGAGAGTTGATCGGATGCCTGCTATACCTCTCAGTGGCGACTCGTCCGGATATATCCCATATGACGACACTGTTGAGCCAGTTCAACGACTGCTTTAACAAGAGCCACTGGAAGGCAGCCAAGAAAGTACTTCGCTATCTCAAGGGCACGATGGACCTGGGGATATTCTACAGACGAGACCAGAGATCATTGCTTGGCTACGTGGACGTCGACTGAGTCGAATCAACGGACGATCGACGTTCATTCACGGGCTACGCTTTCGCCATGAGCGGAGCAGTCATCGCCTGGGACTCTCGGAAGCAATGTACAGTTGCATTATCTACTACTGAGGAGGAGTACATGGGGTTGTGTGAGGCTGTTAAAAAAGTCATCTATCTGCAAGAATTTGCAAAGGAACTCGGTGTCACGAGTACTGAACCCGTCAGTCTATACAACGATAATCACGGGGGAAAGAAGCTAGCTACGAACTCCGTCTTTCACGCTCGAAGTAAACACATCGACATTCGGCACCATTTTGTACGTGAAACGGTGGAGAAGAAACAAGTTTCTCTGAAATACGTGGCATCCAGCGACATACCCACGGACGTCCTAACCATGGTACTCTCCAGACCTAAGCATCGAAGGTGCATTGACATACATATTTGGACCAGATTACACGGATAGAAATAAAAAGCTGAATCTACTGAAACTCACGTTGATTCTACTCAAAATTAAAGTTTATCTAAGCAGTCATGTGGCAAGTAATAACAGTTTTAAAAAAAAGTATCTACTCCTTTTGTTTTTAAGTTGAAATCTCGAGTTTTGAGGTTAAGTTGAGACAGCTTAGACAGCTTCCTGAAAGAAAGGAGCATCTGCTTCAAAACAAGGAGCTACTGCTTTTTAAAAAGAGCCTTAAATTATTCTTTGAAACGTATTATTGGCATGCCTAAAAAAGCTATTCTTTATGCTTTCTCGAAGAGAAAGCTTTGTAACTTAGAAATTTTTTAATCAGAGATTTTGACAAATTTTCTTTTCATTAACACTATTTACTTTTTATCTATTTAACATTGGAAACAATTTAGTTCATTCGATAATACTATTAAATGTATAAAACGAAGATTTTGTAAATTATAGTGCATTATGCAACAAGGAAATAGACGATCACTTTATACCCGTGTTGCATATAGAACTTTATTTCCGACTTAACTCTTGCCACTTTATTAATTTGAAGAGTGGGGCCCACGGAAAGAGAAAGAAATAGCTAAAAATTGAAAAAAATAGAGAGAAGGTATTTGCGGGAAATAAAAGAAACAATGCAAATGTGAGGAAAAAGTAGATTTGAGGGAAAAAAGTGGATTTTCGGAATAAAGATAAATTTGAGGAAATCATATGCTACTTTTGTCCCGCTTTTCAGGTCAATAAAGCGGCCATTACGGTTGAGTCGGGAAAAAACGTTCTTTTTGCGATTCATAGGCACTTTTCGATGAATGGTATTATCAAAGTCCTGAATCTGAACATAAATTGAACCTCGCGCGTACAAAAATTAATAAAATTATTGAAACTGAATATACATTCTTTAAGGTATATATATACAACAAAAATTCGCTCGTTTTCTAATTAATTGATACTTTGATGTTTATTTATAATACAATTTTTAATAAAATAACGGTATTTATATAGCAAATTTGAAACAAAATCACATATATATTTTTCAGAGCTAAATAATAAATAATTAAGTGAAATTAAAAATGAATATTAGTTATTTTTAGTTATATTCCACGTAAACCCGAGATTTTTAAAATTTAACACAGAGATTTCAGAAATTTCACCAGGGAAACTCATTCAAGTTTTAAGATGCTCTCAAACAGGAAATACTTGAACGCTTCTATCTAGTGAGTTAATTTTAGTATTACTTTATTTAGTACAGATTTCTACTATAAGATTCTCCAACTTGATCTTTTAGGATCTCTTTTTAAGAAAGAATTTTGCTAATTCTTTTAAGTTGGTTCTCTGAAAGACTTGACGCAAGGAGCATTTGCTAGTATGCTTCTATATGCTAAATATTAACACATTATCCTACATACGTTTGAACGAGCTACCTCAAAATAATTCAAATTTTGTGAATAATACATGGTTTTACTGTATAAAGTTGTGAAAAATATTTGGGTTACCATAAAGAAAAGAGAGAAAAGTTAGAAAAATTGATATAATGTTAATTTAATGATTGCAGTACTAAGGTTACGCTTAAAGCATTGAATTGCGGAAAATATATCATACATGCGCATTTAAGGCCTTTGCTAAGATTTTATTTATTTCTTAATTTTTATTATATTATTAGAAACTTACTTTGATACTTGGTGTTTGGCATAAAACTTCTATATGCGTCAGTGGTGTTGATTTTCAATAAATGAATATGGTATGTTTCCGCTACTGTATGGGGAGCTTTGATGTCATCCCATTTTTGTTCGCAATGTGCCCATACTCGTGTACTTGTTGTAACGAGCAATACAAAAAATGTAATCCATTTTTTTAACATTGCAATCATTTTCTGAAAAAAAGGAAAAATATTGTCATCATAAGTATACAATTTCTATTATATCAATTATGGCGCTTGCAACAGATATGCCTTTGCATACAGTAAATTCATAAAATAATTTAAAATATAGGTGCAATTTATCAATTCAAATACTTCCAAAATGATATGAGACCCTTTATAACTGACTAGGTAACAAATTATAATTAATTTATTCTTCGTGTTTAAACTTGCCTCCACGAATCACATGACTTATTATAACTTTCAGTAGTGATTGCAGCGTGCTCTGACGGGAGTTGGACCCCCAAATAAATAATGTAAAAAATAAAGTCTAACCTCAAACTTGCTCTACGGTTATGTCTGATAAATACATTTTGCAAAGCTTTAAACTTATGTGTCTGTTAACAAATTGATTAAGTTACGTTTAAAAGTTAAATAAAACTTATTAATTTATCGTAATTTAAACTTTTATCTGCATATTTATTGAAGCTCACTTTGCCGCGTGCAAAGGCTCACTTTACCCCAAGCTCGTGACAAAGTAGGCCTTCTCATTTTGTCTCTTGTAAGTGAATTTTAAAATACTATGAATTATTTTTCAATCTTGATATTTTAAATTTATATTACATAAAGTCTATATTACCTTTTAAATATATTTCGAATTATTTATAGTTGAAATATGTTTATATATTCTTGCTCAAACATTTTTAGGCTCACTTTGTCCCGGTCTTCTCTACATAAAAACTCACTTAATTTGTCAGTAACTAATGCATCCAGTATTTTGGCAAAACAGTTTATAATATTGATTGGACGATAATTGGTGATATCCTGACGATTTGCAGATTTGTAAATTGGTGTAATAAACGACTTCTTTTAAAGATCTGAAAACACACTTAAACTGAGAGATTGATTACATAGTAGTTCTAATGGTAATAAAAGAGAGCTTATGCAATTTTTTACAAATGAATTTGGTATAAAGTCTGGACCAGAACACCAACTATCATCCATCCTATTAACAATTTCAAAAATCTCCTCCTTTGATATTACAATATTTTCATATCGTGTGTCGCAAATCTGGTTTTAAAAAAGTTAGCAAACAACTCCACCGTTTCCTCCCCATTACTACTTTTTTCAGTGTTGTAATAAATGTTTATAGGGAGATCATTTTTATTCTTAAAACTACTTATATATCACCAAAATATTTTAGTATTGCCAACTAGATTACTTTCTACTTTCTTAGTGTACTCAGCTAAACATATTTTTGATAATCTTATACAATTTGCTCGCAGCCTTTTAAACTCAATGTAATCAGACTGCAACTAAAAGACCTTCCACAATTTATGTGCTGTATTCTTTTCTATAATTAAATTTTTAAGCTGGGTCGTATACCATCTACGATAAGAAAAATAATATATACGTTGTTTTGGTACATACCGATTTATACTATCTTATAATTTTACTTTTTCTTTAAAGCGAAGCATTGTAACCCAAACCTATCCCTTACCCACGATGAAGAATTATTATCTCTCTAAATTATTAAAAAATTTTCGCTGCCGCCGCCGTTTCGAATATTAGCCACCCCACAATTTTACCCCCCCCCCTCCCTCCCTCAATGTAGCCCCCCTCAGTATGTCTAATTACAAACACCCTGTATATATCCCAATTACAGATACCCTGTATATGTCCTAATTACGGACACCCTGTATACATGCCTATTGTGAAAACTTTGTATAAGTCCCGATTATGAACACTCTGTATATGTCTCTATTATGAACACGTTGAATATTTTTCAATATTGGACGTCCTGTATGTGTATTTTTCAATATTGGATACCCTGCTTTGTTGTGCTTATGGGAATTATATTATGTATATTTCTTTTATATGACACCTGGTTATGTTTTAATTATTGAAATCGAATATACGTTGTCATTGCAGAACGCTATATCTTGATAAAATTTAAACTGAAAGGCATTCAGGGATCTATAATATTTACTTCTGATCTGGACCGGATTCCTGGATGACTTTCAATCCTGACTGGAAGTTATTTAGGAGTCGATGATATTTACTTCTGGTATAGAATGGAAGTCATCCAGGAATCCATGATATTTTCTTCCGGGTCAGACCGCAATCCAGGAACCCACGATATTACTTACGGTCTAAATTGGAAGTCCAGAATTCAATGATAGTTTTTTTCGAAGCGAGCAGGATGGCGTGAAATTGATAATAAATAAATATGCAGTGCTCAAGTGATGCAATGTATTACAGCGTTATGAATCAAAGAGAACCAAATGAAATCGGCTACGCGTAAAGGTTGAGCATGTGCTTTTTTGTCTCAAGTGCATTTCCCAAAAGAAGGTCGTAAAAAAAGGGCCAGCGTTGGCGCTCTCGACAACAAGGCAGCGCAGTTTAGACTCTCGTATGGTTCACATCGTGTGACTATTAGGGAAAGCATCGGCTTTTTATCGTAAACGCGTCACAGGAATATATCGGCTAGGCATTTGAATAAATATAATTTTAAAAGTTTAAACTGTGATTGAATTATTAATTTCTCCTCTCGTGAAGCCTGCTTTGTGCCGGAACAGAGAGTGATAAAAGTTTTCAAAGCCAAAGCCCACTGTCCGCGCAATTCCAAGATTTCTATTTAACTTCTTGACTTGATTCTCAACAGATTTTATACCATTATGTTGATGGTTATCATGTGACTGAATTAAATTTAAAATTATTGAGTTATAGAAATGTTTACCGCCAAAGTATGGTTTAAATTAATGAAACGGGGTCCGAAAGTCAATTAATAATTAAAATTTTCCATCTTTATTTTTACTGACCAAGAAGCAAACAATTATTTATAATTACAAAAATACTTATATTTAAAAAAAAAAGTCTTCCAACATCGTCTTCTAGAGTCTTCCAAAATAATCATTTACTATACAGAAATGTGTGTTCAAAATCTAAAAAGTTTAAGTGAAATTTTCTTTTATGGGAACAAGATCTAATCAGAAATTAATCTAAGCTCATCAGGAACTGGGCCTGTGACGATATATTACACAAGTATTAAAGATTACAACTTACAATATTCGTCACATGTTAATTAACGTTTTCGTAATTCAATTATCTTAAAAAAATAATAATAAATATTACTTAAAAAATCGAAATTTTAAATACATAACGTTTCAAAGTTTTTGTAGTAGCTACAAGATAGATTTTAGTTAACTGTTTGTAAAATATTACGATTAACATTCTATACAGATGACCAAATGACCGAAAACTGCTTTTGGTGACGAGTTTCGAAATGTACACAAAAAACGTCACCAGAGGGAAACGATGTATTTACGAGGGTAGTTCAATAAGTCTTTAGAATGACCAACAGATGGCGCGCGAATCGCTCCAAATCATCTGTTTTCAGTCAGCACCACTCCCGACTAGATATATGGTGCAGTCATAGTTCACATCTTCTGAGTTTACGTGTTTTTATAACCAATTGAAAAAAAAATTGCTTGTTAAGAAAAATGGAAAAAAACGAGTTCAGAGCGGTAATTAAACATTTTCATTTAAAGGGTTTAACTCCATATGAGATAAAAAATGAATTGGACTCAGTTCATCGCACATCTGCCCCTGCCTTAGCAATGGTTTATAACTGGGTAAATGAATTTAAGCGTGGTCGTACATCAATACGTGACGAACCACGTTCAGGAAGGCCCGTAGAAGCAACTGCTCCCGAAATCATCAATAAAATCCACGATATGGTGTTGAAGGATAGAAGATTAAAAGTGCGTGAGTTAGCTGAGGCCACAAGGATATCTATAGGTGCAGTTGTTTCAATTCTACATGAAAAATTAGGCATGAAAAAGCTATCGGCAAGATGGGTGCCGCGTTTGCTCTCAGCTGAGAATAAACGCAATAGAGTGGTCGCCTCTGAGGCTCTTTTGGCGCGCATAAGTCGGAATCCTGAGGAATTTTTTCGTCGATTTGTGACTGTGGATGAAACATGGATACACCACTACACTCCTGAGACAAAGGAACAATCCAAACAGTGGATTTCCACAGGCGAACCAGCTCCAAAGAAGGCAAAGACCGTAAAGTCAGCTGGTAAGGTTATGGCTACAGTTTTTTGGGATTATACACGTGGATTATGCACGTGGAATTATACTTATTGACTACTTGGAAAAGGGTAAAACAATTACTGGTGAGTATTATGCATCATTATTAGAGCAGCTGAAAGAAGAAATTAAAAAAAAACGACCACATTTGGCGAGAAAAAAAATTCTCTTTCATCACGACAACGCCCGAGTTCACACATGCTTCGTTTCAATGGCTAAAATTGAAGAACTAAAATTCGAATTGGTCGAACACCCACCGTATTCACCAGATTTAGCCCCCAGTGACTTTTTCTTATTTCCAAACTTGAAAAAATGGCTCGGTGGACAGAGATTTACGGACAACGAAGACGTCATTGCCTCTGTAAGTGCTTATTTTGAGGAACTTCCGAAAACGCACTTTTCTGAAGGATTAAAAAAACTTAAAAAGCGATTGACCAAGTGTATAGAGCTCCAAGGAGATTATGTTGAAAAATAAAAAAAAATTTACCCAAAAAAAATTGTTTTTATACTTTATTCTAAAGACTTATTGAACTACCCTCGTAATTTACTTTGGGTGCGTTCAATTTACTATATTTAATACATTACACACTTAAATAAAAAAGGAAAAGATATAAACGCACACGTAGCGCGCATCATTGGTTCTAGTAATATTAAATAATTAATTAAAAAGTCAAGAATATGTACCTATGTAAAAAAAATTGTCCTTAGTAAAAATTAATTTCCTGTATTCATAGCGTAACTAATGTATTGAAAAGTAATGTCCCCAAACCTGGAAAAATTCGGTCGAAGGGATCACTTGGACAGTGGATTATTATAGGAGCTTAATAACTATGGTGATTTTATATGACGTGCTGGATCAGGATTTTGAGGTTTTTTTCGGTGAAATTAAAGGTAAGTATTTATAGTAGAAAAGAATTTCAGAATGATTGCTTTTAAAAGAAAGTCTTTTTATGGACGCATACAAATAAGTTTTGTTTTTGGGTTCAAAGGTGGTGTGCCTCCTTTAGATTAAGTTAGAAAATAACAATAATAGTAAAAAAGTACATAAATCAAGTTTATAATTTAGGATAATATATTTGATTTTTAACCAATTATTAATTTAATTAAAATATTAAATGGAAATATAAATATCAATCTAAGCGACTTTTGGAGCGAGGATTATTTAGCTAGTGTTAATAAACTTTTACTATAGCAGTTTAATCGAAAAATAGCTAACAAATTCTTTGATTTCTAATTAGCTTTAGCAGCCACTGTAACTTGCGACAAAAAGCAGCAAAGCAGCGCGATGCTGATCGATCGGCGAAAAAAACAGAAAGAAAAAGTCGGGTGCGGCGCATGAGCTACGACTTGGGCTACTTGTCGGGGGAAAGAGGATCGTCAGCTTCGCCTCTGCGCCGAGGTAGTTGAACTATATAGGTATACTTATGCAAGTTGCCGGCCAATATGCACCTCACTAAGCGGCTAAGTAAAGACCGCAAAATCTCTTCATGATTGCGCCCCCAGTCGCACGAACCTATACCTGTACATGGCGGACCTCATTAGATGCGGGCAACTGCGCGACCCTTATTTGCTTTACCCACACAAACTTAAGCTTTTTGACAATTAAAAAATACTAACGTCTCTGATGAAATGTTTAGTTCACACTCAAAATCTTAAATAATTGATGAAAAAATATAAGTAGCTTTTAAGCAATATTATTATTACGTATTTAAGGGGAGACACTACCGAAAATTGAGGTTTTAGCAATTTTTCTTTTATCTTTGGATTCACAAAATGTTATGCCAAACTCATACCAAATCTTTTTTAAATCATCTAAGAAACTTGCAAAAAATATTTCAATGAAAAATATTAAACACTGCAGAAGATAGATTTTTAACAAGTAATTTATTTCCATTTTGTTTTACTTAAAAATAGTTTTCTTTGGCGTTTTAGAGGATGCTAATGTAAAATTTGACTTCAATTATTTTAGCTTCCTCATAGAGGAAGCGTTGTAATGGAAAAAAAAGTATACTAAAATTATTATAGAAACATGTTTTTAGACATTTGGAATCAAAATACACTATTGTTAGAAAATGTCCGTATGCATGTGTATGTGCGTGGGTGCGTGCGTACGTGCGTGCGTGCGTACATGCGTGCGTGCGTGTGTGTGTTTGTGTGTGTGAGTATGTGTTTGTGTGTGTGTGTGTGAGAAACTCTTGCATATTCACGGTCTAAATTAATGTTTCAGCGCGTTTTTCTTGTACCTATAGAGCGGTACTAAAGTGTGCCGTTTTTCGTCACGGCATAAAAATGGGCCTGTTAGATTAGAAAATTAAAAATACATGAATGACCTATTTTACACAAATCAAGCTACTAAAGTGTTAGGCGCCCCTAAACACGTGGTGTCATCCGGATGGTACCCCATGTTTAGGGATGCCTAAACACCTTTTGGCTAAAGTTTTGTCTTGTTTGCTCAGCGAGCTAAACAGCTCTAAGCAGGCAAAAAAGTTAAAACACTTTTTGTGCCCGCTTTTTTTGTCGGTCGGAAAATGTTCACTTTAGGCCCGCTTTATAGGAAAAGAAACGCGTAAATCGTGCGTGTGTTACAAAAAATAATTATTTTTTTCTAGCGGTTTTCCGATTTTTGATTTTTATTTTTTCAGGTTTTTTGGTACATTTGAATCAGAGATGGGCAAGTATTCGACCTCAACATCTTTTCGAATACTTTTTTTAATTTTGCAATTAAAACTTCAAAACAAGGAAAAATTAGAGTTTTCACAGGTCTTACATGACATGTAAGTGCAATGTGGACCAGTTAGAAACGTATTCGAAAAAAGTATTCGTCGAATATTTTTTTCGAATACTTTTTTATAATTGATTATTTAACGATTTGTGACTATTGGTTCGTGTTTGTTTTTATTTCTGTGGTTGGTCTGCATAACCGAATGGGTCTACTCAGCGTTGGGCACGGTCGGATTTCAGATGGCAGAATCCCTAGATCCTAGTAATAAAATTAGACATAGTGGTCAGCTATGTTCAGATCGATGGCGCAAAATGCCGCGGGGTGTTCTCAAACCCATCCGATTCGACTCTGTCAGATAAACTAGCAGAGTCGAATTGGATGGGTTTGAGAACACCCCGCGGCATTTTGCGCCAACGATCTGAACATAGCTGACCACTATGTCAAATTTTATTACTAGGATCTAGGGATTCTGCCATCTGAAATCCAACCGTGCCAACGCTGGGTCTACTTCGTATGTTTTTGAGATACTGAGGTTATTTTTATTAGTATTATTGTTATTATTATTATTCAATTAAATTAATGTTAAAAATAATCATAAATACTAGATATGATAATTTTTTCACACTTTCCTGATTTTTTGCATTTTTATTTGAAAATATACTAAGGTACGTGCAGGTAATGTATAAATTATTTATCTTTTCCTACCTGAAATTTTAGATAAGCTATAATTTCCTTCTTGTGTTAAACACGGAAATGTAATTTTTTGTTTAAACGCTGATATCTTGAAATGATTAAATGAAAATTTTTTGAAAAATTTAAGGTGATTAGAAATATGGAGAAGAATATTCTGTAAAATTATCAAGATACATTAATCCTTTTCTTTTTTCGAGAATCATTTTGTGAAGAAAATCAATTTTCTTTGCCCAAGGATTACCAGAGTAAATCACAAGCATTTTATTTGAAACTTTCAAAAAGGAAGCTTTTTACTATCTCTTGCCTGAGATATTTGCTTAGATCATAACGAGCGTTATGTTCCGAATTACTTGAGGTTATGTTTCTTTGGGACACCGCGCGCGAAGTCGCGAGCATGTGGGGAAGCCGTGATTTCACTCGTGTTGGCACCGTTCTCGGGCGCGAACAAGTGCGTGGGGGTGAGAGTGAGAAAGAGAGAGATAGAGTGTAAGTGCGAGCAGGGCGGCTGTGCGCGCAATCGCGAGGGAGGACGAACAACAACCGCGAGCCAGGGGCGCCTGGCCTCACCGCGACAACCGTAGACGTTTCGCCCGTGCAGCGAGTGGGACCTGTAACTCGCAGGGCCCAATGCGAGGGCAACTGCCGTACGAAGTAAGTTTTTGTATCCGTGGGCCGGCACGCAGTGCCGTTGAGTATTCCTGCGAAGGGTGTCCGCGGCGTGAGGCGCCCCACCGCCTCTTGTGCTCCGCGCGAAGCATCAACACACGCGCCCCACGATCGCTGCGATTAACCCCTTTGCGTAAGCATTTTACCCGATTTTTCCGTTCCCGAATGCATATTTTTTCGTTTCATGTTCGGAAATTGGATAACATCTCTCTTTATGTTTTCGGGCTCGCGTAAAGATTGATAATCAAACCCAGCTTATCATAAAGAGCAAGTTTTCAGCATTAATTTGCGTGGTCGCAAGTACTCTAAAGATGTACCAGTCAAAAATTATGGCCAAAAATGTCAGGAACGAGATATATCTTGCTTTCTCAAAGAGAAAGCTTTGTGATGGTGAACATTTTTTTCGTGCTCTCTAAATTTGAACTAATGAAAATTTACTAATTCATAGTGAATAATCACTTACTGAAACAGTGAAAAGTCTGTCACTGCAAAATAGTGAATATTCACTAGTTGAAATTGTGAAATTTCATTGTTCAAAAAATTGAACAATTAAAGCATTTAAATATATTGCACATATTTACTACTATTTACGGGTATTAAATGTTAATTAATTTAGTATTATTATATCATTCGGGTCGAGATCGAGGTCCAGGTGATACGCTCCGTAGATTTTGACATCTACATGTACATAGTGTTAGAGTGTTCGATTAAACTAAATGTAATCAGATGTTAGTACGTAAAATTTTAATTTTAATTTTAATCTAAAATTTTGTTAATGATTTACCATAATACATTTTCGAGATATAACCGTTGAAACTAAACATAACTATACGTGTATAACAAAAGAAGGGAAAGAGCCTACACAAAATTTTCGGTTGTAAAAGATAGGTAATTTTAAGCTCTTTTTAATAAATTTATAATAGATTTATCATAATAATTCTATTATACTAATTATTCTTCTTCGTATTCCGCATAATCTCAATTTTTTTCAAAAATCTTCCTTCTTATATTTCACAGATATAAACGTTTAAAAAGAATTACGATTTCGCTCACATACATACACACACACTCACACATCCTTCGCTATACGAACCGCACGCGTGGGCTATTGGGTTAAAAATACACGGGGGAATATGTATCAATGTAATTCGGGGGCTGTATGGGTTATAGGGTTATTTCTTTACAGCTTGAAATATGGACGCACCTTTATCGAATCCCAGTACCGTCCCTTAGTAAAAGTATATGTATATATATGTATAATAGAATTATATACATATATATATATATATATATATATATATATATATATAATTCTTTCATTATGCGCGCTGCTGAAAATTATATTATATATATATAGAAATAATAGAATTATATATATATATATATATATATATATATATATATATATATATATATATATATATATATATATATATGTATATATATAATTATATTATTTCTATATATATAATATAATTTTCAGCAGCGCGCATAATGAAAGGAAAACCGAAAGCAACGCGACCTCTTGGTAGACCTAGACGCAGATGGGAGGATAACGTAAAATCAGACGTAACTGAAATTGGGCGGGAAGGCGCGAAATGGATAGGGTTGGCACAAAATAGGGAAACGTGGAAGGCTTGCGTAGATGAGGCGATGAACTTTCGAGTTCGAAATGCCATTTAAAAAAAAAAAAAAAAAAATATAATATAATTTATACATATATTTGTGGATTTATGTCAATTGAACATGTCGAAAAATCAAAATGTCCAAAACTCTGTGAAAATCAAGTAGGTGTCATATTTAAAGGGCAATTAAAGGTTGAAAAATGTATTTTTTCAATTTTTTATATTTTGCCAACTTTCTTTGATTTGAACTCAAAAACTAGCCACTTTTTCAAATAAATGTAACAAAATTTTTGGAAATGAGGTGCGGAATCTAAAAGAAATTTTGTACACCCCATTGTGGCATTTTGTGAAAATATTCATTATGATGTATTGTGATATTCTCTTCTTTTTGTTCTAGATTTCCCAGAGAATCATCCAGATATATATATATATATATATATATATATATATATATATATATATATATATATATATATATATATATGGAAGTATGGTCATATTTAGCTCCGAACAACTTTAAACCTATAAGCTTAAAAAAATCTGACATAATTTACATACCCTGGTAACCAGTCTGCACTCTCGGCGAGTGCAGCAGAATATAGGTAGTTTGTTTCTGCAGATTATTACAAGCCTACCGCCAGGTGAGAATACAAATAATCTTGCAGTAGATTTATGTAAGAATTGCAGCAAGTCGCGTACTATACCACAACCGAAAGTATACATAAAAACCTACCAATTTGTACATTTTTTACCTTCGTTGGACCTTCTATGCCTCCATGGCAAACCAGACTGTTTTCGAAGACTTTAAGCACTGTCCGTAAGATTCCAAGTCTACGCATGGATGGATTGGGCTAAAAATTTATGGAGATACTCATTATAGTAGTACTTTTAGTATGAACGTAGGGATTTTGATTTCAGCGAGTAGAAGTATTTTTTTATATGAACATTGTAATCATAATACTTATTTTTTAATAATTTTATCACTTTCATAGATGTAAAAAATTTTCTACTCGTTCAAATCAAAATCCCTACGTTCATACTAAAAGTACTACTATAATGAGTATCTCCATAAATTTTTAGCCCAATCCATCCATACGTAGACTTGGAATCTTACGGACAGTGCTTAAAGTCTTCGAAAACAGTCTGGTTTGCCATGAAGGCATAGAAGGTCCAACGAAGGTAAAAAATGTACAAATTGGTAGGTTTTTATGTATACTTTCAGGGAAAAAAACCCTTATTAAAATAAATATCAAAATAAAAATTCCTAATCAATTTTTGTGTTTCACATTTTAAAGGTGGTGTGCCCCCTTAAGCTCTTTTCAGTACAAAAGTGACTGCTTATGCTACAGTCACAAAATGGCAGAAGTGCAATATTTATATAAAAGAAATCAAAATAAAATTAAATACTACGTCAAAAATTATTAAAATGCACATTATAATAATAAAGTAATATTTAGCTTCAAACAACTTTAAAAATATAAGCTTAAAGAATATGAAAAAATTTACATGCATTCTACATCCTAAAAGGAACATTATTTACTGAAATTAAAAGGACATTTTCTTTCATTTTTCTCGATTTTTCAGAGAATAACCAATATTTTTGAATGTAAATAGAAATCATCTCTGGGAAATCGAAAACAAGAATTCTTTTTTTTTAATTTCTGAAAAATGTTCCTTTTAGTCTGGATTTTAAAATTTTTTTAAAATGTTATCATAAAGCATGGTTTAAATAGGCTATAACTTTGGTTAATAATTTTATATATTAAATTTCCACATTGATTACTTAATTATATGTATTTTGAACACAATAAAACCTCAAATACCCCGTTCGATCAGTTTGGTTCTCAAAACCATGAGGTAGCTGAAGAAATATACAAGTATGTATTATGTCCGAACATAGAGACCAATGGCCATCAAAAAAATTTTGTTCGTTTTATTTTGATAAGATGGTCAAATTTACTATAAAAAAATAGGTAATATTCTTGGCATATATTCTTGATGACAATACAATAATATGAAAAACGCTACTAATTCATTGGCACTTAGCTGCCTCAAACCTAGTAAGCAATTATTCCCATATCCTAATAAATTATCCATACCTATCCACAGTCGAGAAATTCCATTAACTATGAAATACAATAAAAAACCACTGTCAATTAATTGGCACTTAGCTTCCTCAAACTGAATTAATTGTTCCAATATGACATTCTGTGTTCTAATAAATTAATTTTAAATTGTTATATCTCTTTCTAGTTAATATCTCAAAAAAGGTCTGCTTTCTTTATCATTGATGGTTTGTCCAAAAATATTATTTTACTAAAATTACGAAACGATCGGAATTATCCATATCACAGCTATTTTATCTCTGTACGTAATATATTAAAATTATTTAAATATTTAAATTAACTGTAATCAAATATTAGTACGTAGATACACTAAATTCTTAATCATCTAAAATTTTGTGAACGATTTGTCATTATAGATTTCCGAGATATAACCGCTTAAACTAAATATGACTTTTTTCGTGTAAAGCAAAATAAGGGAAAGAACCTATCTAAAATTTATGGTTGTAATGGATAGGTAATTTTATGCTTTATTTAAGGAGTCTCTCGGGTGAAAAATAAAACTTCCGTAGCTTTAAGGCTAACAAAATAATATTAACATGGCAAGTTTATATAGTATATTATGACACTGTTGTGGGAGATGGTTTTCTACCTTGCTCGAGGGTTTTCGCACGAGCGAAGCGAGTGAGAAAATCGAGCAAGGTAGAAAAACACCTCCCACAACAGTCTCATACGATATTTTATAGCACAACAACCTCAAAATCGACAATAAAGTTGGCATTTTGAGGTTAGTGTGCTATAAATAATATTATCAATTCCCTGCTGGAATCTTATCGTGGCGCCCACATTCGCTATAACGGCCTTTATAGACAAACTAGATAGTACTAGACTATACAAAACTCGATAAATCCACATAGATCTACATAGTTTTCTCATTAATAATATGTACATATAAAATCTGTGAGGTTATATTATTTATTGTACAGAACGTATAATGTAAAAATTAATGTTAAAAAAAGTAACATACAAGTTTTTAATTATAATAATAAGATTTACAGTTCTATTCATACTATTTACATATAAAAGTTGTCAGAAACCATATCTATCTAAAAAATGAAAATTTAGAAATAATGTTGTTTCTTGGAAAGTAATATATAAATAATAATAATATCATATGTACAAATATGTATGTACTTTATGACATGCTTTATTTAAAGACTAGAATTTTAATTTCAGAGCTGCAAATAATTTTTTATCCGTATGTGAGTTCTTATACTGTTGCAACGCCGTTACCCTAAGCGGGTCCTGGGCGTAGTCGTCCAGAGCGGACGGGTGGGTGCCTATCACCACTACACAGCGCGTCCTCAGGTTGCGGATAGAGGAACGACCCCTGAGAAAGAGGTTCGCTGCGAATAAAGCGAATAAGCAGTCGCGGACAGCCGATAGGCCCAGGCGTGGGTGTGATGAGCCCGCACTGGCGAACGCATTCATCTAGAAACACTACGCAAGCACCGCAACAACTACAAACACTATACAAAATCTCCTATCTTACTTTCTTCTTCTACCTTACTCTGTAATCTATCTCTTTTACCACACATTTCAAACAACAAATGGGCCAAAAATCCTGCTGTCGTGGAGGATACGGGAGCGATGACAACTGCCCTGAGAGAGGATGTGTAGAATGATTCGCCACCTGGTCTTACATGACAACGAAGCCAGCGAAGGCGCGCTGCCTTGCAGGGGGGCGTTAGGATATGAGAATGAAACCGAGTGTGTCTGACGACGAGTTGACTATGTCCTCGCCAAAGTCGGAAAGATCTCATACTTAGTTCTAGGGAGGTATGAGGGTTATCACCCCTAGACGGATGGACTCACCTGCGATCGGAACAGGATCCAAAACGCGCGGGTTTAACTTACTATCATGGCTCAAAGAAAACAAAACCAAACCAAAAGAAACTTAAGGGTGGGAACCTGGAATGTACGCAGTCTACACAGAGCGGGCGCGTTCCGGGAAATCATAAATGAAACTGAGAGGTACAATTTAGATTTGGTAGCAATACAAGAAACCCGATGGAAAGATAACGCGATGCTAGGATCCGGTAACTTCACCTTTTTATATGGGGGCGCGAGCGGGCATTCTCTAGGCACCGGATTTCTTGTTAATAAAAGCATCATACATTCCGTTAAAAGTTGCAATTTCGTGAATGACCGACTCTCGTATATCATCATCGAAGGAGCGTGGTATAATTACGTGGTTATTAACGTCCACTGTCCCACGGAGGACAAAGAGGAAGAAGTCAAAAATCTTTATTATGAAACTTTAGAGCAATTAATCGACCAATTCGCGTCTTACGACACCAAAATAGTAGTGGGGGATTTCAATGCTAAAATAGGGAGAGAGGAAATGTTTAGGCCCACCATAGGCAAAGAAAGTCTGCACGAAACCAGCAACGATAACGGTATTATGGTCATAAATTTCGCGGCCGCAAAAGATCTTATAGTCAAGACCACGTGTTTCAAGCACAAGGATATACACAAGGCAACGTGGACATCGCCGGATGGGGCCACGCACAATCAAATCGATCATTTTCTTATTGATAAGAGGCGCCACACGAATGTACTCTACGTAAGGACCTATAGGGGGGCGGATTGCGACTCAGATCATTATCTAGTAGTGGCCAAATTAAGAGCCAGATTAGTAGCCGGTCAAAATAGTAAGCGAGCGAACAAAGTAGAAACCTTTGATATTGGAAAACTACGAAGCGGGATAGAGCGAATCAAGTACCAAGTAGAAGTTAGCAACCGATTTCAGGCGCTCGAGGAAACGGATGAACAGACGGGAGTAGATGACGATCCGAACAGGTTGTGGGGGGCTATCGAAAAAGCTATAAAAGGGGCCGCGAACAAAGTACTGGGTAAGAAAAAAAGGCCGAAGAGCAAACCATGGTTTGACGAAGAGTGCGAACTCTGGTTTGAAAGGCGCAAGAAGGCTAAATTAGATAGTGTACACAATGAAAACGGTAGGGCCGTAGAAGAATACCATGAAATAAGAAAGCAAGTGCGTGTGATTTACAGAAACAAGAAGCGCGAGTATCAGAAAAATTAAATTAGAAAAATAGAAACTAATAGTAGGGAAAATAACCCGCGCGAGATGTACAAAGGAATAAACGCTATTAGGAAGGGTTTTCAGAGTAGATCGCAGTTAATGAAAGATAAGGACGGGAACCTCGTGACAAGCGAAAATGAACTATTGAAATTATGGAAAGATTATTTCGATAAGTTATTAAACGTGCATGAAAACTCCGAGGAAATGGGAGACGAAATCCACACTGCTGAACTCCATATGGACGAAACGACCTACAAAGAAGTAGAGGCCGCGATCAAAAAGCTAAAGAACAATAAGGCCGCAGGAAACGATTCTATACCAGCTGAACTACTTAAATATGGAGGCACCGCACTTACATCTAAAATTTTCTATCTAGTATGTGCTATTTGGAGAAATGAAACGATACCAGAAAATTGGAAAGAATCCATCATCATACCGATCTTTAAAACGGGAGATAAAACAGACTGCAATAACTACCGGGGAATCTCACTTTTAGCTACCTGCTACAAAGTTCTGTCAAACGTAATACAGGCCAGACTCACATCATTCGCGGAAGATATAATAGGAGATTATCAGTGTGGATTCCGGCGCAACAGGTCAACGAGCGATCAAATGTTTACCATAAGACAATTATTAGAGAAAAAGTGGGAATATTGCGAAACTATACACCAGCTATTTGTGGACTTTAAGAAAGCGTACGACTCTGTCAAACGAAGCAAAATGTATGAAATCCTAGTGCTCCTTGGCGTACCAAAAAAACTCGTAAAATTAATTCAAATATGTCTGATCGGAAGCACTGGAAAGGTCCGAATAGGCGGTAATGTATCCGAATCGTTCATGATACGCGATGGTTTGAAGCAAGGTGACGGGCTTTCAACGGTACTCTTTAACTTGACGCTAGAGCATGTTGTTAGAAAAATGCAGGCTAGCGAGCTAGGCGCAACACTCAACGGAACAACGCAGATTTTAGGCTATGCGGATGACTTGAATATAGTGGGAGATAACGGTGAAACGGTGGCGAGAAATGCGGAAATCCTTATAAACGCGGCTAAAGACACGGGGTTAGAAGTGAGCGAATCGAAAACGAAATATATGATCATGGAGAAACTGGGCATTCGCGAAGCAGAGGGGGGTCTCAGAGTCGGAAATTTCATTTTTGAAAAGGTTAGCGAATTCAGATATTTAGGTACAACTATAAATGATCGAAACGAAATTAAAGCCGAGATTAATAAGAGACTTCATTCGGGTAATGCCTGCTTCTACGCTGTGAACAGATTACTTAAGTCAAAGGTACTGTCGAAAAATGTAAAAATAAGGATATATAGGACTATAATAATGCCGGTAATCTTGTATGGGTGCGAAACTTGGGCGCTCACTAAAGCGGAAGAAAATCGTTTTAGGGTATTTGAAAATAAGGTTCTGAGGAAAATATACGGGCCAAAGAAAGATGAGGAAACTGGGGAGTGGAGGAAACTGCACAATGACGAGCTACATAATTTGTACGCGTCACCAAATATTAACAGAATAATAAAATCACGGAGACTAAGATGGGCAGGGCACGTGGCAAGAATGGGCGATGATCGTACAGCAGTGCGCATAATGAAAGGAAAACCGAAAGCAACGCGACCTCTTGGTAGACCTAGACGCAGATGGCAGGATAACGTAAAATCAGACGTAACTGAAATTGGGCGGGAAGGCGCGAAATGGATGGGGTTGGCACAAAATAGGGAAACGTGGAAGGCTTGCGTAGATGAGGCGATGAACTTTCGAGTTCGAAGAAATGCCACTTAAAAAAAAATGTGAGTTCTTATAATGCATAAGCTGCTCATCCGTTATAACATTTTCAAACACATGTCTTTACAAACACATTAGTCGATCACATGTAAACGATAATTTTCTTTATAAGTACAAATTATTATCTTTTAACTGACCATAGATGTCAAATGAAAGTATTTGATTATAAGTTAATCTTGATATAAATTAACCATAGAGTAGGAAATAGAATAGAACATGTATAATAAATCGTCTAAATAAATCTATCTCAAATACATTATTTCTTTTTAAAAATAGAAATTTAATCAGTTGATAATAAATGTGTATGCAAATAGTTTTTCTGACATAAATCATACAGGTTTTGAAACCAAGTTGTGTTTAGGGTGGAACATAATCAAATGTAAGGAATAGTATATTACGCAACTAGGGGCGAAAATGGGTATTTCCAAGCGAGGATGATGATTGATCACGAGTGGAAGTCGAGGGCGCCAACGACGCCCGAGACGTACACGAGTTCTCAAAATCATCATCCGAGTCTGGAAATACCCTTTTGCCCCAAGTTGCGTACCGTATTTTTTATAACAAGTGCATAAAGGAGGCAATTTTTTGTCGTCTACAAAGTGGATTGAGAATAGAGTTTTTCAAGTCGTCCACTTTTTAGTACTTTCGGTACCCTTTATTTGACGCTTGGAAAACTCTATTTTCGCTGCACTTTATAGGCGCCGAAAATGGTCTTTTTTATTCACGTGTTATAAAAACTAATTTTACATAAACAAAATAAATATATGCACTAATACTTCATATACATATTTGGATATTCAGATTATTTTCTTATTTTGATTGTTTCATATATATGTGAAACATAATATTATTATTGAGTTCCTAAATAACAAAAACTCGATGCATCTAAAACTTGATAACCTTACACTTTAAAGGTTATTTATATTTACTTAAATTGGTAGTAGGTGAACAATAACATGTAAATAGCTTTAAATCAAAATAATACATAATAAGTATAATATATTATGCTTCTGTTTCTTAAAACATAACCTTTAATTAGTTGTTATTGTCATAATTTTGCTTATCTAGTTTTATCGGTGAAAATAATATGGAAAACTAGAAGGGACGACCGTTACACGCCTTTATAATAACTATCTAGTTTGCTTACATAGATCTACACAGCGCGAGATTATTCTACATAGATCTGTAAAGTGGATGGGATAAATTTCTACCAGGGTTTATACACACATTTTAAAAAAATTTGTCAAATAATATTGAATTTATTAAGAATAATAGGTTTATTTTAAGTAAAATAAAAATAAGTTAGTTGAAACTACCAATTTTTACTCAACTATGTGTTTCTTAAAAAAAATAAATATTTGTGACTTAAAAATTGTTTAATATAGTGCAAATTTGTTAAAAGAATCATTTAACACGAGCTATATCATGGATAGTTACAAAATATTTCAGCTAACTAATGTTGAGAATACTTTAAGGAACGCATCCTAAAAGTTTCATCAAGATTGGTTATTTTGGTATGCGCCGACAACATTTTGAAGATTGAAAACTTAAATAATGATAAAAAGTAATTGATGAAAAATAATGAAAAATGTATCTATACTTTATAACACGTTAATACAAATTTACCAAACTTTATTGTATTTATAAAACAAATAATAGTATATTACGATACCAGTGATCTAAGTAGGCCATTACTTCACGGCGTGTAGTTAACGCCCGAGCGGAGCGAGTGACTTCACTATACACGCCGTGAAATAATGAGCTTTTACTTAGATCACGAGTATCGGATACTATTTTATAGCACGTGTGATATAAACCCGCCGATTGAAATCTAATGTATGTAAATGCAATATTTACTTATTCAAACGAATGAAAAGCGTAAACATTTCAAATCCTAACATATGCTCTTTTACACTGCGTATTATTTTTCCCATGCTCAGCGGTGTAATTGTACCGTGAGTAGAATGACGATCGCTTGTCATTTTACCGCTTGACCGGTATATTTACCATGCTCATCGTAGGTCTCGATTGTTGCGCAAGCTCAGCGGTGTAATATTCCGCAAAAATTTTGACTCCGTTTTGTATACTACATCTTGTGCATGATTCGTTTTCCATTCGTGTTTGAATACATACTCAGATTCTCATGGTTTTTTTCAATTTTTTTTCATATTTTTCTTCCAGTTTTTTCATCTATTGTAAATTTTTCAAAAGTTTTTTTAAAGTTCCTTTGAATTTCATAAGAGTGAAGTGAAAAATAAAGCTGTTCAAACAGATTAGTGAAATGAAAAGTTTTTTATAGTCTATTATTATAGTTATGGTGATTATTTAAAATAGTATATTTACAGTTGTAATATTTAATAAATAGTGTATTTGATTAAAAAATTTGAATTATATTGTTTTTGTTTACTATTATTATTATATGCATCCCTTTTAATCCTATCTCTCATCATTTACAATTATTTGTTATTCAGAAAAAACAGAAAAAATTCAACTATATTTACAACGAATATTTACATAAAAAGATAACAAAATTTAATTGAATATTCAAAAAAATGCGCTGTACCGCTCTAATGTCAAGTGAAACTAACCTCAAATTCAGAAACATATTTTACTCGATCAACATTATTTTCTGGTATATTTCGACGGTATATACAGAGGTTTACTTCTTCTTCTTTCTATTCTTATATGTAACAATACGCTATAGAGTGATTTTTGTCATTAATTATCGATAATTACGAGCCCATGACTTAAGTAAATTCATTATTACACGGTGAAATAATGAGCTACTTAGCTCACGGATAAGCGTGGGCTAAGTGCGGGTTTAGATCACGCAGTGCTACAAAAAGCTTTTAAAAGAAAGTATAGATCATTTTTAACCTAATAAAACTAAATAGACTTTCTTTTATTTAATTTTCATATCCGTTAAACGATCGAAATTAGACAAAATAACGTAAAATTGCAATAAATAGCGTTGACTAAACTATGACACTTTTTAGCTGAAAATGTAAAATATTATTATGTTGCTGTTTCTATCTGTTAAGGAAAAGTTGAACCAACTTTTAAAAGATTAAAAAAAATCGAAACTTTTCAAATAAATCTCCTGAGAGCCAATTTAATTCATTTATACTAAATTGATCATAATATTCCTAACATACCATAAAATCAGGGGTTAGGAGTTATTGAAAACTCCGCTCCGGGAAAGAGTAATTCTTGAACTCCGAGAATAACTCCGCTCCGGGAGAGAGTGATTCTTGAACTTCGCGAATAACTCCGCTCCGGAAGGGAGTGATTCTTGAAAACAAAGAATAACTTCGAGAGAGAGTCTTTTGTATCAGCCGAGAATAGTTCTGGCTCGGAGTCGGAGTTTTTCTCCGGGAAAAGAATAGCTCCGCTAGGAGTCGGAGTTTTCTCCAGCAATAGCTCTTGTTATTTATTAAAAATAATTCCAATTGTTACAGGAATAATTTCAAAAAACAAAATGACGGAGCCAGTAGCCATAGTATTTTCTCAATTAAAAGAATATTTTGTTAAAATTTGGTAAAATTTGGTATATAGGGATTTTCGGATTCGCTGATTACGAATCAAAATTCAGAATTTCAAAGAACAAAATGGCGTAGCTAGTAACTATAGTGTTTACTAAATTTTAAGCATTTTTTGATAAAATTTGGTAAAATTTGGTATACGGGGTTTTTTGGGTTCGGTGATTACGAATCAAAAGTCAGAATTTCGAAAAACAAAATTGTGAGCCAGTAACTATAGTGTTTTCTCGATTTTCTGCATCTTTTGATAACAATTAATAATATTCGGTATACAGGGGTTCTCGGGTTCGCTGATTACGAATCAAAAGTCAGAATTTCAAAAAACAAATATAATTGTGTTAATCTCACTATTACGCAATTACCTAACCACTCTTTTACAGAATAATTCAGAAAGTCCTCTCTTTCAGAACGATTCATTAAAATGCTTTAAAAAGCAACTGTTTTCATGAGACAATCAAAATCACTCTTTAAAAGAGTGCTCTATCCTTCTTATAGTTATTCTCCAGAGCTGAGCGTTCCTTCTCGGAGATATTCTCAAACACTCCGGTATTTTCAAAATCTCCAGAACCTCCAAAAGCTCCGATGCGAAGCGCTCCTTCTCGGAGTTATTCTCAAAAGCTCCGGAGCGGAGCGCTCCATCTCGGAGTTATTCTCAAAACCTCCGGAGTGGAGCGCTCCGTCTCGGAGTTATTCTCAAAAACTCCGGAGTGGAGCGCTCCGCCTTGGAGTTATTCTCAAAAACTCCGGAACGGAGTGCTCCATCTCGGAGTTATTCTCAAAAGCTCCGATGCGAAGTGCTCCTTTACGGAGTTATTCTCAAAAGCACCGGAGGGAGCGCTCCGTCTCGGAGTTATTCTCAAAAACTCTGGAGTGGAGCGCTCCGTCTCGGAGTTATTCTCAAAAACTCCGGAGTGGAGCGCTCCGCCTTGGAGTTATTCTCAAAAACTCCGGAACGGAGTGCTCCATCTCGGAGTTATTCTCAAAAGCTCCGATGCGAAGTGCTCCTTTACGGAGTTATTCTCAAAAGCACCGGAGGGAGCGCTCCGTCTCGGAGTTATTCTCAAAAACTCCGGAGTGGAACGCTCTACCTCGGAATTATTGTCAAAAACTCCGGAGCGGAGCCATAAGAAGCGACTCTTTTTGGAGCGCTCAGAACCCCTGCAATAAACTCCAAAATCCAAAAATGAAAAATTTTTATTAAAGAAAATGAGTCCATGAATCTTTAAATTTATTTTTAATTTCAAACCTTCAATAATAAATAAAAAAAATGAGCCCTGTTTGGTACAAAATGACCGTGCCATTCTCGAGATATACGTGATCAAACAAATTTTTCCAATAATACATAACCTCAAATATCTCGAAATATAAAGGTCGTTGTGATCTAGGCAAATAACTCGTTCAAGAGATAGCAAATAGCTACCATTTTGGAAAGTTTCAGATCAAATGCTGCTCATATAGTCAAGATTTTTTCCCATTCAAAGGAAAAAGATAAAGTCTCAAAAAATTGACAGAATATTTTTATTCATATTCCGAATAATCTCAATTTTTTTCAAAAATTTGCATTCTTATATTTCACAGATATAACAGTTTGAAAGAAAATGACGATTTCGTGAATAATAGAACAAGGAAAATAGCTTATTCAAAATTTCGGGTGGGAAGAGATAGGTTATTTTATGCTCTTTCAAATGCATTATCACTCAATCGATGATATTATTTATATGGTATCAAAAAATCCAAAAAACTAACTCAAAAATCGAAACATTAATTCTCACCGAGTATATTTAGAGTAATGTTGATCCACATCTATACATACACACACACACGCACACGCGCACACTTGCACGCATACACACGCACGCACGCACGTACGCACGAACGTACGCATGAACACACACGCATGCACACACATACAGACACACTACATACAGACATATTTTAAAACCTATATATTTCGATTCAACGACCTCAAAAACAGCGAAATACATCGTAATCTCAGATTTCAAAAGAAGTCATATTTAGTTTAACCTCGGAAAACACTGATGGAAAATCGTTCAAAAAATTTAAGATGATTAGGAATTCAATGAATCTACGTAATAACATCTGATTATATATGATTTGAATATTTAAATAATTTTAATATATTACGTACAGAGAAAAAATTGCTGTGATATGAATAATTCCGATCGTTGTGTAATTTTAGTAAAATAATATTTTTGGACAAACCATCAATGATAAAGAAAGCAGACCTTTTTTGAGATATTAATTAGAAAGAGATATAACCAGTTAAAATTAATTTATTAGAACAAAGAATGTCATATTGGAACAATTAATTCAGTTTGAGGAAGCTAAGTGCCAATGAATTGACAGTGGTTTTTCAAATTATTGTATTGTCATCAAGAATATATGCCAAGAATATTACCTATTTTTTTTATAGTAAATTTGACCATCTTATCAAAATAAAACGAACAAAATTTTTTTGATGGCCATTGGTCTCTATGTTCGGACATAATACATACTTGTATATTTCTTCAGCTACCTCATGGTTTTGAGAACCAAACTGATCGAACGGGGTATTTGAGGTTTTATTGTGTTCAAAATACATATAATTAAGTAATCAATGTGGAAATTTAATAAATAAAATTATTAACCAAAGTTATAGCCTATTTAAACCATACTTTATGATAACATTTTAAAAAAATTAAAAAATCCACATAATTATAATTATACATAATTATAATGATATTCATTTTGCACACAATAAAACCTTAAATGATCGGATTCAATCAGTTTGGTTCTCAAAACCATGTGGAAGCTGAAAAAATATACAAGTATGTATTATGGCCGAACAAAGAACTCTAATGACCATCAAAAAATATTTTTCTTAATTATTTATTATATTTTGATAAAATGTTCAAATTTACCATAAAAATGGGTAATGTATGATAATTTATTATCACCTAATAGTACCAATTTATTTGCAATTTTAGTGTAGTTAGGTCCCCTTATATTAAAGCGCCAAATTGTCTGGAAGTACCTAAAAAATCGATCGAGCGTTTTGACGCAGAAATGAAGCAATTAATTAAATAATAGCGTAGGAAAACATTAATATTGTTCTTACTTGTCAATACGATTTTGACCGTAATTGTATCTGAAAAGAATCTACGTCAAGTATCAAAATTGAACTTTACTTATCATTTGATAGAAAAATTTCTATGCATAGTTTATTTTAAAAATAGAATTATTGATTTAGGTTTAAACCAAAAAGAAAATTTTTCTATGCAAAGTAGAAGAGTCGTTTGAGGCTAAATGGCCAAGCTTAAACAGAGCTGAACGAGTATACGCTTAGTATACGTAAATCCAAATAAATCTTAATTTGTGTGCACATTGCTTATTATTTAATTCTATGACGATAATAAGTCTTAGATTTTGGCATTAATTCACAATTAAGTGATTTTTTTCACCTCCGACTGACGATACTTACACTTATAGGTTATTTATAAGAAAATGTTGTGTTAATGCCAGCATACTTGTATCATAAATCCAAAGTATGATAGCTCGATCATCAAATGCCTATTTGTATACATTTTTCTTATTAAAAAGTTATTTGTATATTTACGACGAATTCTTTTCTTTTTAGGTTCTCACTTAAAAGTTAAAGTTTGCTCTTGTCTTAAACCGAGTGCTATTTGTAGATGAATCGTTCAAGAACTTAAATGCATTATAGTAATTTCATTATTATCCATAAATATTGATATACATAGCATTAAACGTAAACTATTCCCATTTTTTCCGGGTCTCCCCTATATTAAGTTTAGTAGTTAGTTATAAGTAAACATTAGCGTGGACATGTACATGGTGTTCTTATATAAGCTTTGTATTTTCCTAAAGCAGTAAATTTTTTAATTTTATAGATCGACTGTAAGAGAGTAGTAATTTAAAAGCAGTATGTCCGCAGATGCTTCGTACGTAAGTATAAACGGAGGAGGAGTACAAAACTATCTATTGTTTAGAGCTTGCCAAAATATGGGAATTTAAACAAAATGTGATCCGGGAAATGAAGGGAAACTGTAGAAAAGAGGCTTATATTGCTAAAATAAGTAAAAAGAATCAAAATTTTATCAGACATTGAATAGTAAAAATTATAAAAATAATATATTTTTCACTTTTTTTACATTGTACAGAAAGAAACTGTTGTTTAAATAATTAAAATGTTAGGGATTTTTTGATGCGTTCTACCTGGGGACGTATGGGCATCCTCAACCTGAGAGACCTATATCCAATGCATTACTTCATTAGCACTTTGAGCTGAATAAAGAAAAAATATTCTATGGAATATATATGTACATTAACTCCTATTTGAGAAAGCATTTTTCTTGGAAACAGAAAGAAATAACGAGGAAAAAATGTACTAAATATTATTCAGTTCAATGAATTTGCTTGTATAAAGTTTGTTTTTCAATCAGTGACAATTGCTTGTGCTATCTATAAAATAAAAGATATAATAGAGAATGATGGTAATAGAATGGTATTATAGTGCGGTAAGGGGTATCTGGCAATGTGATTGCGGTAAGTTTATGCGAGAGTAAAGTAAAATTTAGGAGGCGGTCATCGCAGGTATATATAATAGATAGATGCAAGGTTCGATAGTTTGCAAGCTGTGATTACTCTGCGATCTTGGCTCAGCTTGGGCTTAACTCTAATCCGGTCGAGCTCAGCAGTAAGCAGCAAATTTGCTGAAAGACGTAATTTATCCTAGCCTCGCACTTGCAGCTATCTCGATCGTCGAAGGCTGCACGAACGAATTGCAGTCACGCGAGAAAGATAAGAAAGGGATAAAGATGGACTAGGCAGTAGGCAGTACTACAAGTTACTTGCAGGGTTAATTGCATACGCCCTCGCAAAAGTCACAACTGAGGAATCTGAGCACCGAGCAAGCAAGCAGCAAGAAGTCCGCACATGGGCGGACATGCGCCATACACAAGTAGTATACCTGTACTTACGACTTAGCAGTAAAGTTGAGCGGCCGAGATGAAAGCGCGGAAAGCAAGCGGAAACTTCACTTGGACTGCCTCCTTCTCGAGCTCCTGCTGCTACTCTTGATCATCATGCGGCCGAGACTGATGACATTGATAAAACTGGCGAGACTTATGGACAATTATTAGTTATCCTCATCTCAGTCCGACTACCAATATAAATATTTTAAATATTTTATTGCGACTCGGGGAATAACGTTGCAATTCCTGGAGTTTCAGCAGTATCAAGTATTTAGCTGTAAATTAAGAGATAATTGATAAATTGATGCAACGCAAATGAGTCAGCGAGCGCAATTCGCGCGCGCGCGCGCGCTTTTAAATTTCTGCCTCAGCATATCAAGTTACTTTGTTTACGTAAATTGAAATTTAGTCGCGGTTGTTATTGTGAAAAATGATTGCTATCGTGTCATGTGGCTAGAGTGCAGGGCTACTTATATATACTTATTGGTGCAGGGTATCGAGGGATGCAAGTAAAGAGCAGGTGATAGGAGGCGGCGAGTGCGTGCGTCGATGCAGCCGGCTCCCGAGCAACTGAGTCAGTGTGCATTAGCGGCTCGTAGCCAGAGTCCAGAGTCGCGGCAAATTTGGCGCGCACGCGCAGCTAGCCATTTCGCGTTCGCATCTATATCTCGATATTCTTTTATCTGCCTATCTGACAGTCCAACTTTAAAAGCTCTAACTTATTCATTTGCATTCAGCCGCAGCCGCAGCCGCAGCCGTAGCCGCAGCCGTAGCCCTCTTAATTGCTTCGACCTCGCGCTTGGGCCTCAATTACAGCTGTCAATTTATTTTTATATTACTCTTTACTACTTGTACGTTAGCGCCTGGCGAGTGGCGGCTGGCAGCTGCTCTTGCCGCCAGCTTCGGAAAGCCTTTGGAAAATCAGGCAAAGCGGGAAACCAGCTACTGCCACGAGTATCAACTTTCTTACCAACTACCCACCTGCAATTTTACTTTAACAACTAACTACTCATTATCTATAAACAAACCAAAATTCGGATATTTCAACTATAAATTATACACCTTCGTTCTTTTATTCCATCGATAACAGACTAACTAGTATTCTTTTATCTTTTAATTACTATTATCGATCTATTTCTTCACTTTTTCAATATTTGAATAGTATATTGCTTTCTCAAAGAGAACGCAATACTTTGATAAAAACCGTTGCCGATTCATTGCTACTTAGCTTCCTCAAACTAAATTAATTTTTCTAATATAAACAATTTTCTTCTAAAAATTAATTTTAATTGCTATATCTCTTTTAATTAGAATCTCAAAAAATGTGTGCTGATTTATCATTGATGGGTCATAAAAATATAATTTTTTATTAAAAGTACACATTTAATTTAAATTACATTTTTCCACGTCTCCTTAGATTATTATTTACATTGCAATGAATAATATATAATATTATATTTGATAAATATAGTACATACATCTTAAATATGACAGTTGGTGAGGTCAAAGCACAAAAGCTAGTCGATTATTTTATATGAAGTGAATAATCGGATTAAAGTTATTTTTTTATAGATTTTTATATAATAATTATTAACAAACTGAATGATAACGTTTCGTAAAAGTCATAATACTGTAACTTTATTTTCCATATTTTGGTAAACCTATTATTACTGAAAAATGTCTATCTAATCACGCTTGTAGTATTATAAACTTAAAAATAAAAAAATAGGTTAGTTTTTCGTCGATGTCCATGGAGAAAGTATGACGCTAAAGTAGAGTGAGATTTCACTCTACTTAAAAGTGAAAGATGTCCACTCTATTGATTTCTCAAAGAGAAAGCTTTGTAACGATGATAATTTTTCTTTCTGAAATTCGATGAATCTCAATGTTTTCGAGGTTCCGGAGTCATAAAAATGGGTTTACAATAGCTTTTCAAAAATGTCTGTCTGTATGTATATGTGTATGTCCGTATGTGTGTGCTTACTATGTAGGTATGTATGAAACCAAAATTTGTGTCCACCATAACTGTTGAAGGAGAGCATATTAGGCGTCGAAATTATGCAGGCATATTACATATGTTTGAACTTAGAACTGATTATATTTTGGAGCTGAATGGATAATATTAAACTCCTTTTTTATCAAAAATATTAATTTTTAAAAAATTGTTAAAATCGAAAAAAAAATTTATCTTACTTTATATGTTAAACTTGTCAAAAATATGGACGTTTCATAAATTTGACGTAATTTCCTTTCGATTAATATATCTTATAATAACTTTAAACTTATTTTCATAAAATAAAACAAATATTAATTTTAAAAAATTGTAAAAAGCGAAAACATTCTTTTTGATATTTTATACGTTGAACTTGTCAAAAATATGTACGTTTTCATAAAGTTGGCTTAAATTTCGTTCAATTGATATATCTCATAGTAACTTTAAAGTTATTTTTGTGAAACAGTAACAAAATATTCGTTTTAAAAAATTGTAAAAAGCGAAAACATTTTTTTTGTTATTTTATACGTTGAACTTGTCAAAAATATGTACGTTTTCATAAAGTTGGTGTAACTTTTTTTCGATTGATATATCTTATAGTAACTTTAAAGTTATTTTTGTGAAACAGTAACAAAATATTCGTTTTAAAAATTTTTTTCTCTTTAAATACCTCTTCTAATGGCTTTATCAAAGAGGAAGCTTTGTGATAGTAACAAAATTTTGCTAAAAACATGTTTCTAACATGTTTTTAGATATAAGGAATCAAAATACACTATTCACAGAAAATGTCCGTATGAATGTGTGCGAGAGAGTGTGTGTGTATGTGTGTGTGTGTGTGTGTGTGTGCGTGCGCGTGTTCGTGTATGTGTGTGTGTGTCCGATCGCGCGTGTGCGTATGCGTGTGCGTGCTCATGTGCGTGTGTGTGTGCGTGTGCGAGTACGTGAGAGTGTGGGTGTGCGTGTCCGAGAGTGTGAGAGTGTACGTGTCCGTGTGTGAGTGCGTTCGCGTGTGCGTGTGCGTGTGTGTGTATATGTGTGTGTATGTATGAATTCATTCATACCTCGAGTAATCCCCGGTAACATTTAATGCTTCAGGGCTTAATCTGTTTGTTTTTATTTAAACGAAGGGATCACAATAATAATTTTTATGGTTTTTCAGATTTTTTTTTATTTTTTAGCGGTTTCTTGATTCTTTACTTTTAGACCTCGGGTTTTTTGGTACGTTACAAATAATATCATGGATCCAGTAAAATTACCTATCTTTTGGCCACCCGAAATTTCGGATAAGGTGTTTCCTTTCTTTTGTTATACACGGAAACGTCATTTTTTGTTTGAACGGTGATTTCTCTGAAATATATGAACGAAGGTTTTTGAAAAAAATCAGGTAAATAGGACAGTGGAGAAGAATATTCTGTATAATTTGTACGACATTTTATTTTTCTTTGATTGAGAAAAAAATCACTGTTAAAATAATCGATTTTCTACGGCAAACGATAACTTGAGTAAAACGACATTATTCCTTCTGAAAAATTACATAAAGGTATCTTTTTACTATCTCTCGGCTAAGCTTTTTACTCAGATCATGAGGACCTTTATTTATCAAGATATTCGAGATTATATTTTTTTAAATTTTTTTGATTGCTTATTTCTTGGGTATTACACGGTAATTTTTTACCAATGAACGCTTATTTTTTCGTCCTGTGATCGAAAATCTAAATCAAAAAGAATTTTCTAGATTCATTGAAACGATTTTGCTTTATAAAATTTTTTCCTTTTATACATTTTTTTATGAAAATTTGAAATCAAGATATTTTTTTAAGATTTATCAATTTGTTTTTTTTTTATACCTTATATTTTTATGATATTCATTCTTTTTCAAAAAATTTTCAATAGCTATTTTCTTGAGTATTATGCGGTAGTTTTTGGACATTCTAAGATCATTGTTTACGTTTTTTGATGAAGATTTAAAATGAAGAATTTTTAAGATTTATCCGAGGACTCGTCAATTCACTTTTTTTATAAATTTTTTCATATTTTGATGATATTTATTTTTTTTTTCAAAAAATTTGAATAGTTTCTTTTCTTGAGTATTATGCGGTAATTTTTTACCATTTAAAGCTCTATTTTTAATTTTTGATGAATATTTTAAATAAAAAAAAAATTTTAGATTGATCAATTTGTTTTTGATTTATACCGTTTTTTTATTTTTATGATATTTTTGTAATAAATGAATGCGTTGTTCATTAACTGGAACAAAATTAAGAAAAAATTTCGTTTTTAAAAGTAGAATTTTTACTATACTTATAAATAAAATTTAATCAACAATTATAATGTTGCAAAATTTATTATTGTCAATTGGAAAAAATGTAACAATATGCAAAACTTTTCAATTTGATTTTTAAATGCTATACTTTGGCATAGGATTATTTATTGTTCAAAAATTTTCTTGAGTTTTTTAAAGTAAATTTTGTCTAATAGGTGTGCGTAATAATTACTTTTTATTAACTTTTTTCTTCACAAAAATATGCTTTTACTCCAATAAGTTGACAAAAGAAATTTTGTGTTGAATAGTTTCAAAATAAAAGTAGACTGTATACCATTTCTAAGTTAATCAATATATTTTTGATGTTCCAATACAATTTATTAGGAATAAAATTCAATAGAGTTAAAATTTTGGTTCACAGTTAAAATGCGTTTGAATAAACTATTTAAGTTAAACAATAAATAAATTTAAGATAAGATAATAATATGTAACTAAGAAAATCTTAAAAATGTTCATTAAGAGTAATTTTTCGAGTTAATTATTCAAAATAGTTTATTCAAACTCATTTTAACTGAGAACCCAAATTTTAACTCTAATATATACAGGGTGTCCCATTTTACGAGTAACTTAGACAGCTGAATAACTCGAAAAATTACAATGTAATCAAAAAATGATTTAGATAAAAGTTATTGGGTATTGAGGAGCTGACCCATCTACGATTTTGACCATGATCTTGACCTTCATTTTCAAGGTCATTTGAAAGTCAACTTTCGTTATTTGAATGGAACCCCATATTTTCGACCCCGGATTCTGAAACAGCGCGAAATTTTACGTCCAGATGGGTTTTTGCTTTAGGGATCAAAGTAAACCCCAGAGGTCATTTCAAGGTCAAATTTCTGTTTGGAGCAGAAAGCTGGTAAATAATGATATTGCTCTTTGGATCAAAGACTGCCATACATCAGTGATCATTACCAATGATATATACTTTTATTGTGGATCGAATGGGCACTAAAGGACAAACTAATGCATTAAGTGGCGTTAAATTGTTTCAAAAACTACGGTATTTTTTATATATATAATAATCGTAAGCGTTATTAAGTCACTCCACCTTCCTCTACCACCTCCACATCCCCTCCATATACCCTCCACATAGTAACGTTAAATTGTTTCAAAAACTATGTTATTTATTATTTATTTGCCCACCTCACCGCTCAACACCCCTACACATACCTACACATACCCCTCCACATCCCCTCCACATAATAACGTTAAATTGTTTCAATAACTACGGTATTCTTTTTACTTATTTGCCCCTCTACATCCCCTCCACACTCTCTCTACATCCCCTCCAAATTCTCCTCCACACCCCTCTACGCCCCTCCACATTTTCTCCACTTTTAATGCATTACTTCCACATTAGCCATTACATCCCTTTCACATCCCCTCCACCTCGCTCAACATCCCCTCCACCCCCTCCACATAATCGACAGAGTATATCTATATTTGTGTATATTGTTTAACTAATTTAGTTACAGTAAATCAACGTAAATCGAACGCACGCACTGACTACATAGTCTTAATATTTATTTTATTTCTTATTAAATTAAATAAAAAATGATGATATATCTTAAGTAAAAATTATAGAGTTCTGGTTCATGCACATAAGAATCATGCACATTATAATTGTGCACAATTTAGCATTGGTCGAATATCGGTCGCGATTCTTATATTAAATATTTCAATAGACACTCAGTTCTACAAGGTTCATTAAAGTTTAATTGTTAGATGGGGGTTGGTGAGCGGAGCGAGCAGGGGGAACCCTATATATATATATCAAATATGTAGCAGGGTCCGAAACGTACACAGGAGCAGGACGGCTCATAACCTCCTGGGCCAGATCTATTCGGAGAAAAACGTTGATATCGTTTATTGTCTGGGAGCAGTACCTGGACAGTGAAGGCCCGGGGTGGTACGCCGACGAACTATGCACCGTAGCCATCTGGGCCCCGGATCCGAAGAATTTCACGTCGCGGATCACAGATGCAACCGAGATACGTTTGGGTGAGATACTAAGATGTGACCTACGTCAGTGTATACCTTACCCCAAACCAATCCAACAGCGAATACGAGGATAAGCTAGAAGGCCTGCAGGACGCAGTTTGGGAATTCAAGAGAGGACTGATAATCGCAGGAGATTTCAATGCCAAATCTCCAGAGTGGGGGGAAAGAGGGTCCGAACCAAGAGGGTGGATGGTCACGGAAACGACTAGCCGGCTCAGTCTAGTCGTACTAAATAACGGCATTACGACGACCTTTAGGCGGCCGGGCTACCGAGAGACCATCATTGACGTCTCTCTAGCAACGGAACACCTGGCAGCGAGAATCGAGGACCAATACATTTCGTGTTTGACATGTCACACCAGCTCCGGTGCCCCCGAAGTGTGCTATCCCTCGGTGGTACATCGACAAAATGAACTCCGAGAAATTCACCCTTGCGCTCGAACAAGGTCACGAGTCCCTAAAAGAGATCCCGAATGACCTGACGCCAGAAGCGCGGACCAATAGGGTGGTTGAAGACACCATGAAGGTCATCAATCGGACCGGCAAACAGGCGGTGCCCAAGACATGCTCCAGTCGAAGGAGGCATCCTGCCTACTGGTGGACAAATGAGATCGCGGAACTCCGGAAACGCTTTAAGCAGCTATGGCGCAGAGAACAGAGAACACAGAACACTGAGACACGGTGAAGACGCAGCCTCAATGGCCGCCGAATTCAAGGCAGTCAAAAAATCACTGACGTAGGCCATCAAAACCAGTCAGCAGCGCTGCTGGAAGGAACTCGTAAAAGAGGTGAACGAAGATCCGTGGGGTTTAGGGTATAAGATCGTGACCCACAAACCGACAGCTTTTGCCACAAAAGGCCCATCCGACGCGTGCATGGTTCAAAACATCGTAGATGCCCTCTTCGCCGAACACTCAGAGAGCTCCTAGACCATACGGCCTACCCACAGAGTTGTTGAAAATTATAGTAGCAAGTCACCCGAGGCTCTTGCTGAATATGTACAACTCCTGCTTGAAGGCGGGCACTTTCCCTACCCGCTGGAACACTGTTAAAAATTGCTTGAAAATTCAATTACAAATTGTATTTGAAAATTCAACTTTTAGTAACTGAAAACCAAATTCAGTAACATTTTATTGAATTTATGATTCGGCATGCATTGCTAAGTAAATTCAAGTACATGTAACTGAAAAAACTTATAAAATTTTCACTAGCATAAAAACAATATCAAATAGCCGATTAGATTTTATACTCTTTCTCTACCATTAATACTTTCTATTAATAATAACAAAATTAAGTAGGCTCAAATCCTCCTTATATTTATCTGTTTGAATAAATCTATCTTAAGTACCTATAATAAGATTGGAAGTATGTGTTAATTTAATCATTTTGAAAAACTATTGCTGTATAAAAGTACTTTTATGCAAGTATTATAATATTTAATTTTTGTGGTGGTAATTCAGTTCTTGAATGTTCAATAATCATTCATGAATTTTCAATAACTCATTCTTGAATTTTCAGTAGAAATGTAACCTAATTTTTCAATTACGTGCATGAAAAAAACTTCAATTACATTTTATTGAAGTTTCAATCATATATTTTTAACAGTGAAGGTATCGAGGCTCGTTCTTATCAGCAAGGGATAGGGACCGGCAGACAACCCGTCGGCTTACCGCCCTCTGTGTATGCTAGATACGGCAGGCAAGCTCCTGGAGAAACTAATAAAGCCCCGTGTATACAGACAGCCATTAAAGCAGCAGGAGACTTGGCACCCCATCAATACGGTTTTAGCAGAGCAACCACTATTCTGGATCTGTCTGCCTACTGACCACCTTAGACGTGAAAAACATTCAATTCCGTAAGGTGGGATAAAGCACTGGAAGCTTTCGAGTGGGACTTTCGGAAATTCCTTCGCATATTCGGAGGTTATCTAAAGAATCGCTTAATAATATATGATACGGAGGATGGCCCAAAAACAAAAGAGATAACATCTGGGGCTGCCTCGGAGCTGGGATCCAACATTTGGAACATCTCCTGTGATGGTATCCTACGCACGAATCTTCCTGAGGGCACTTTTCTGTTAGGGTACGCGGACAACATTGCGGCCATCATAATTGCCAGAACAATGGAAGCTGCTCAGATGCTGCTCAATCAGTTCATGCGTCGTATCCTCTCCTGGATGAGAAACCACGGGCTCGAGCTAACCGCAGCTGAGACTGAGATCACGCTACTAACTACGAAAAATATCAACACCGCGTGCCTCTTTCAAGTAGAAGGCAAACTCACCTTCAGCGAACATATAAGAATTGCTGCCAACAAAGCAGCAGAGGTGACGGCAGCGCTGAGCAGGTTAATGGCCAACACTAACGGCCCACAGCACAGCTAGAGGCGCAGTCTCATGCGTAAGCTGAGAGGCTTCATGCCGAAGCCAGAATGTTGTACGGAGCGAAGGTCTGAGCCGACGCACTGAAGAAAGAGTGCCACAGAAAGAGGCTAGCAGCAATTCAACAGAGAGTAGCCCTCCGAATATCGTGCTTCTATCGCACCGTGTCAGAGCCCGCTACCTTAGTACTCGCCAGGGTCATACCAATCGAGCTGCTAGCTCAGGAGAGAAAATTTGTTCACCAGCAGAAGTCTGCCCTTGGCAACAGGAGGCCCACCGAATTACCAGAGCAAACATCATGCAAGCATGGTAAGAAAAGTGGGATGAAGAGACCAGCGGCCGATAGACAGCAAGGCTCATTGACCGACTGGATCCCTGGCTCACTAGAGCGGAGGGCGAGATAAACTATTACCTCACCCAACTATTGACGGGGAACGGTCAGTTCCGGGCCTACCTACCCTTAATGGGCAAGGTAGCGGATCCAGGCTGTGCGCACTGCAGTTATCCCTACGATGACGCGCTCCACACTTTCTGCGCTTGCGAGAAGTAGAGCACAGAAAGGGGAGTTTTGGAGAGAGACCATGGAAGCATCACGCCAGACAACATCATCGAGCGAATGCTCCAATTCCAAGAGAGCTGGGCAAAGGTAGCTTGTTTTGGACAGGAAGAAGAGAAGAAAAAAATAGAAGAAAAGGCCTGGACAGGCAAAGAAAGGTGGCGTCACCCCGAAGTAACTGAATTGAAAGTCTGTAAAAATCATTGTCCATTTTATAGACGGCAAAAAATTTTTGTCACAATGTAAGTTGATGCAAGTTTTTTGTATCTTAAATATGTATATTATATGTGATTTTGCCACGAATTAGACTTCTCTAAGTGGTCTTTATAGTCACTTGAAAATTTGCTAATCTACATTATTGTATTTAAGCCCTTTTAACCACTTACCACGTGTTTTGGAATCCGGCGGTGAGTTTCTCATGGTCACTGCGGCTTTAAAGTATTCTTTAGAAGTATACTCACGGACTTAAGAAGCTACATTTTTAAAAAAAAATTCAATTGTTAGACACACATGTATCAATAATAGTGATATTTATTTTATAATTTATTCATAGTATTAGTATTGATATGTGTGTCTCAAACAATTGGAAATAATCTTTTTTTAAAAATGTAGCTCCTTAACGGGACAGATACACCATTAAACTTTAAATTAATTGATAATACATTTTAAGGTAAAAATAAGTCACTCATCACAAATTACCTGATTTTTTCGGTAAATTTGAACATTTTATCAAATATAACTAAAAAACTTTTTTGAAGGTTGTTAGGTCTCTTGGATGTGCTATAATGAAAACCTCTATATTTCTTGAGCTACCGCACAGATCAGAGAGATGTTATTATTATGTTCAAAATACATGTGGTTATGATATGAATGTGGGACTTTGTATATAAAAATTATTGACCAAAATTATAGTCTATTTAAGCGAAAATTCTTCTATTACTTAAAATATTATTATTTAATATGGCTTAAATAGACTATAACTTTGGTCATTAATTTCTATATACAAATTCCCACACTTATATCATAACTACATGTATTTTAAACACCATAAAACCTTGAAAGCGTCAATTTGATCACATTAACTTTCTAAACCTTGAGGTAGCCCAAGCAATATTGGTTTTCATTATAGACAATCAAAGACCTAACGAGCTTAAGCAAAAAATAAAAAAAAAATTTTTAGTTATATTTTAATAAAATGTTTTTACCGAAAAAAACGACAATATATTATGAGTTACTTAATTTTACCTTAAAATGTATTATCAATTAATATTAAATTTAAAGGTGTATCTGTCCCCTTAAGTCCATGAGTACACTTCTGAAGAATCCTTTAAAGCTTCTGTCATCATAAAAAATCTACCGCCTGAATCAAAAACATGTGGTAAGTAGTTAAAAAGGCTTTACTCGAAATATTCGTTATTTTAAAGAAAAAAGATACCTTTTCTTCTAACCATAACTGTACAAGTTTTTATTATGGATATATGACTCAAAATATAACAAGTAGGCAAAAAGACCTTTAATTGAAACTCTGTTACGTATAAAAATATTAATATGGTTAAAAGTTATTTACAATTAAAAATGGCGACGGAAATTGCATGAATATTCAAAGAAATTTAACTCTTTTAAATTCGTTGATTTTCCATGTATTTTTAGTGACCATCTTCAATTGTTAATAACTTTTGATCAGATTAATATTTTGATACGTAACAGAGCTTAAATTAAAGCTTATTTTGCCTACATTTTATTCTTTTTACGGTTGTTTTTCCATAATACGAACTTGCAGAGTTATGCTTAGAAGAAGAGGTATATATTTTCATTAAAATAACAAATATTTCAAGTAAATTACATCATATCTCGAGATCAAAGGCCCATTAGAATGAATTACGGATACTAGGCTTCATTTTTGGGTACCAGAAAACACCTCCCAAAATCTGACCGAATGTCGTTTCCCGGAGGGTGTGCCCTCTCCATGTAAAATTAAATTCTAATTTTAATTGAAAATTTTATAATTAATAATTAAAATTTAATTTTAATTGAGATTTATTCAATTATTAATTTAATTTTGGTTGCAGATATTACAATCACAAATAAATATTATTAATTTTACCGTGTAAATGACAACTGCTATGTTTAATCCTACTTTTTTCAATGAATTATGAATTGGTGTGTGGGTTGACGGTAGTTTTGTGAACAAGTAATATTGCTTGTACAAAGTCGTTAACAAAGGTTAAAGGAACGTTGTCATGACGCTGCTGGAACGTTGAAATATCTGTTTTCATTACAAAAACCAAACGCTGCAAGAACGTTACTACGTGAATTTAATTACACTATATGTACTATTTCAGTTATGAAAAAATCGATTTATATAAATTTTGAGAATGGCTACAGATAGAGAAAAGCTGATAAAATATTACATCTTAAAATGTGACAGTTATCGACTAAGATATAAGATTTTCTATTAAATACATCGATTTCAGTATTTAATATTTTATTTATCGTATTTATTTAGTACAGATTCATAAGTATCGTTATAGTAAAAAAAAAATAAAATTAACTAAAATTTCTCATATGGGTTCCCTTGTGAAAATTGAATGTTTTCCCATTGAAGATCCCATATAGGATATTTTATTATAAAATTTAGTGAACAAAAAAATGAATTTTGAAGTATAGAAACATATACAAGAATGTATATAAAAGAATATATAAAAAGCTTTTACAAACGTTGCTTATGTCATCAACAATACGAGTAGAAATTATTGTAGGTATGAAATCATGGCCTGATCATGATCATGATTAGCTTGATCAGGCCACGACCACGATTATGACTGGATCCCGATCATGATAGTAACGTTCATCTTGTCAGGGCCTAACTAGAAGAAATAAATTCGTCATGAATTAGTTTACCATGATCGTAGCATGATCATGGTATAACAATGATGCATTAATAGAAATAATATGCTTTATCAAGCAGTTATTGAATCCATTCGCGCTGTTATCATTACGATCCAGATGTCCCGGATGCTGCCTATGATTTATCAATATTATCGATATTTTTAACTACTATTCATATTTTTACACTTGGGGTGTGGTCCGGATGCCCCGGAGAGTAATTGCGATAATACCCGATTATTTCAAAATATATTCAGTAATGTATTAAAATAAAATTTTCTTCAGACAGATTAAAACTTATTAATTCAAAAGGGGTTTTAACGTATCAATACGAATTACTCAACGTGTTGCATTAAAACCGATTATACAGGATTAAATTAATTTATTCCGAAAAATCGGTACCAAATAAGATTACGATTAGTTCGGATTATACCGATTAATATGAAACATAAGACTTGGATTGCACCTGAAACTGCACATATTAAAGCAGATAAGTCTATAATTAAACCGTATGACTTTTAATCGGATCTAAATAGAGTATTTTCAGTAGTGATATTAAAATGGATAAAACTTTTAATGTATTATAAAGTATTAACATCGATTAAGTTTAATTTTGTTTGTATATATTAAAACCGATTAGAATAATTAATATTATATCCGATTAAAAAGTATTATATAACATTCGTTTCTAAATTAACATACCGATCAAAATGGATTATTTCCCATTTTTTTATGACCGATTATAACCTACTCTACCTACTCGTTCTCGCATTATCTTAATATTAGAACCGATAAATCAAATAAAGTTTTAACGTATTGGTACGAATTACTCTATATGTAGCATAAGAACCGATTAATGAGGATTAAATTTAATCTGTAAAATCGGCGACAAATAAGATTACGATTACTTCAGATAATAACCGATTACTATGAAATCCGAAACTTCAATTACTCGTCTTAAAACGAATTAGCTCAGAATTAAACCCTCTTAATTTTAATCGGATCTAGTAGGGTATTTTCAACAGGGTATATATTTATATATAGTTATATCTAACCTCTCATATACACTTATATATAGCTATATACGATTATGTAAGATCATATATCTGTTGATTCTCGGAAAAACGATTAAGTCCATTTTTCATGTTTTTGAGATATTCAGGTTTAAAGTATTCAATTTCCATTTAAACTAATGTTAAAATTCTTTAATAGTTGATAGGGTCACTTATTTTTACACTTGCTGAATTTTTTGCAGTTTTATCAGAAAATATGCTTTGTAAGTTTACTAAAATCGCTCAAAACTCAATTTTCAAAGAAAATGCACTTAAATCGTTTTTCCGGTTCGCCACAGATATGATATATAAGCATCTTACTACCTGCAAAAGTTTTCAAAAAGTCCCAGTTATATATAATTATATATAACCATATATAATTGTATATAAAGTGAAAACACGCCATTAAATATTGCATACAGGCCCTATTCAGGCACTTTATCAGTTATCCGACATCATACCTTATCCGACTCCTAAGATACTTGATCATATTAGTGGCACAGCGCGTTTCTTACACATAAGAATTATACACGTAATTATTGTACACAATTCAGCATTGGTCAAATTATATATAGATATATTTGACCAATGCTAAATTGTGCACAATAATTACGTGTACAATTCTTATGTGTAAGAAACGCACTATGCCATATTAGTTTTACCAGAACTTAATGATTCTAGGTGAAGGCAGAATTAATTAACAGAAAAATTAATTAATTAATTGGCAGAATTAACTATTCAGGTACTACCAGTGTTATAATTTCAACAATACGAGTTGAGATTATGATTAAGGGGCTGGATTCTCAACACAAAGATGCTGGGCTCGAGTCTCATCTGGGGTAACTTTTATTTGTAATAATATTTTTTTTTAATAGGAATAATAAATCATTATTTTTCAATAAAAATCATAATTTGATTGATATTTGCATAAATTAATTATTATATTATTAATTTATTATTTAATTCTGCTTATATATGATTAAATATTGTCCTATATAACTATATATAATTATAAATCTTTATATAATTATATACAAGCGGGTCTAACATTTTTTTAACATTCCTCACATGTAATTACTTATAATTATCCAGTGTTACTCCAGTGAAAATTACTTTACACGTCTTAAAAAAATTTATTATAAATATGTTTACGTTTTAAAAAGGCAATGTATTCCTCCAGTGGTCGGGCATTTCGGTGACAACTTCACACGTGAAAATGCCTAATGCAGGTAGTTGTAAGACTCAAGCGAAGTAAGCGCGTTTAGATCCAGCATGAAGTATTTCTCACGGCAATTCGTCATATGTTTTTATTATTTTTTTTTGTTGCTTGGAAGGAAAATCGCTAACTGCTGGTGTTGCTGACAGAAAAGTGTATGAAAATTTGACAGAATAATGTTATTATCGGGGATTTAGTATCTTTGGCCGCATAATGTCGATTCCGAGAGCGAAAGCTCCCAGCTGGGACGCAATGAGTAAGTTGGTCGTAATTTTTGAGCAAAAAAGGTCAGAATAAAAAGGTCTCGATTTGTTAATTAGGTAGGCAAAGTGCGCAAGTCGAGGATAGGCGAGGTGCGAAGGCGAGCGTAGGAAGCGCGAGGAAGGCAGTTTCAGGTGTGAAGAGCAGCAAAATTCCAAAACACGAGAAAGGCTCGAGTAACGAAGTAGTGCTTATCAGCAGTAAAGTAGGTGAAAAAAGCGCAAGCAAATGAAATAAGACATGTCCGTTTGTAATAATATATGTTGAGGAACTTAGGATGAAGGAGTAGGTGGAGGAGGAGGAGGAGGAGGAGGAGGAGGAGGAGGAGGAGGAGTAGGAGAAGTATGTGCGGATAAGAAGGCCGGCGGTCAGAAGCGGGTGCTGGAGAACCAGTTCAAGCAGAAGCAGAAGCGGCACGTGGCGCTGAAGCGAGACATCGAGGACAAGCAGAGATGCCGGCTGACGACGCAGTCGGAGCTGGTGGAGCTGCGCGGCAGGATCCTGGCCTTGGGCGGCAAGGATCCGGGGCCGATCGAGGAGGTCGGCGGGCCGGTCGAGGCGGCCGGCGACGGCAACGGGCCGGCCCCGAAGCTTGCCCCCGTCCTCGAGCAGCTCGAGGCCTGGCTGAACTCCTGCCTGGAGCAGGCCTTCGGGAAGACGGAGCTGCTCAACTGGCTCGAGCACCCCGAGCTCGAGAAGCCGGAGCTGCGCCAGTTGCTCGAGAGCGCCGAGCAGGACAAGGCGGAGCTGCGCCAGAGACTGGAGGCCGACGGCAAGGAGCAGCTGCGCCGGATGAGCGAGCAGCTGCGGCTGCAGTCCGCCGGCGAGCCGGACCAAGGCAAGGAGGCGCGCGCCGAGAAGGATCGGCTCCTCAAGGCCCGGGCCAAGATTCGCGAGCTGGAGGCCCAGCTCAAGCAGGCCGCCAGCCAGCTGGCCAGCCAGCAAGCTGCCCAAGCCAAATTCGACAAGCAAAAGGAGACCGTCGAGACCAGGTACAACTTCGCCCTTTACACCTTGGCCACAACTTACAACCACCCATCTCTTCCTCTTAGGCTTGCCAAACTCAAAGAGGAGCTGGACTTTAAGGAACAACAACATAAGCAGCAACTTGTAAACCTACAACATCAGCTGGACAATGAAAAAAAGAAGAGGTGAGCCATTTCTTATTTCCCAATTCCGGATCTCCAATCCCCAATCTATCCAATCATTTTTCATTTCAAAGGCAAGAACTAGACTTTAAGAAAAACGAGGTCAAAACTAGCTTACATCAATATAAGCAGCAGCTTGAAAACCTACAACACCAGCTGGACCATGAAAAAGGGACAAGGTGATTGATTTCTTATTCCCGATCCCCGATCCCCGATCCCCAATCTATCCAATCATTTTTCATTTCAAAGACAAGAACTCGAGTCCCAAGTTGAACAAGTTCAAACGACAAATCGAAAATTACAAGAGACCTCCAAACAGCTACTCGAGATGCAAGAAAATAGAAAACAAAGCTTTCCAGGTGAGACTTTGACAAATCAAGAAAAATCCTCTACAAAATTCATTATAACTTAATTGAATATGCTTATGCAATTTCAAGATGATCAACATACAGAATATGAAATTGAATTATTTAACGAGCTCAAGGACATTCAGCAGGCTTTGCTGGAAAAAGAAGAAATAATAAAAAGGCTCCAGGCTGAGAGAGACGACATTCTATCAGCAGTTAATCAAGTGGTAATAGTAAAGTTACATTTCTTGTCGATTCAAGTAGCATTCCTAATTGTAGGAAAAATTTGTAGGATCAAGAAAATGACTGTTCTAAGGAAAGATTGAGCGCCGAGTTAGTGATAAAGTCAAATCAAGTTGAAAGCTTGAGAAATGAGTTGGCACAGGTTGAAAAGACTAGCAAAAGAAGGTAAGGCAGCGTATGCGCCGGCTGCTGGATGCTGGCTGCAGATTAGAATTAATTCGAGTGTTCGTATCGTGCAGGCAGACGAGAGTAGAACAGCTCGAAGAGAAGCTGGCAGACTTGCAGAGGCTGCAGGCCCAGATGGCAAAAGATGGGGGCGCCGGCAGCCGAGCAGCCTACGGAGCCCAGCTAATGCAGCTACAACAACAGGTCACAGATCTGCGCAGCAGCCTTGCTCAAGCCGAGGAACAGAACGCCGAACTCGAAAAGACCTGCACCCACCTGCAACTCAAGCTAGAGCACTGCAAAAGGCAGCTACGCAATCAGGACAGAGACCTCAGGTTAAGGAAAGAGATGCACGTACTTCTCCAACACAAGGACGCGACCCTGGATAATCTTGACAACCAGGCCATTGATCAGGTAAGAGAGAGAGAGAGAGAGTACACCACTGACCTACCTCTCACCCTTGCACTCACACTCACATTCGCACTCACGTGTACTTTACTATATCCTTTAAGCCATTCAAAGCACATTCCGATGACTTGGAACAGCTTTATGCAACGCTCGAGAACAAGGAGATGCAACTGATGAAGCTGGAAAGGCTTGTCAAGCAAATGGAAAAGCAAGAAGACTATTCACAGGCACAGCGCACTCGACTGGAAAACAGAATCGCCAAATTAGAACTTGCGCTTAAGGAGGCTCAGCAGGCTCATCGGTATGTAAATTACAAAACTTCTAAAGAACAGCCATACATCAACAAAGCTCGCTTGCACAAGGAACACATAGATTTAGAAACATATAAAAGTCAATCAAAATTACATCGTCCAAAAATACTTTTCCAATATACAAATGGCTTTTAAGACCTTTTATTCGCGATAGCAGTAACAACACAATGCAGAAACGGCGGATTAAATATTCAGAACCTTGAAATTGGCATTGTGCAAATAATACATTACGTACTGTCAATCTCTCATTTCAACAAATTTCATACAAAGCAGTTTAACTTTTCATAGGCAGTATTGATACACTGACATACCTAATTATATATTATCAAACTTAAAATAGCACAATATATATTTGAAATAATTCGAAAATGTCAGCGTAATATTTTTCTTGTACAAACATGGTCTGTTCACAGGTTAGGTACTCCATAATTCAAATATATGTAGTCCTTATGTAGCAATACATTTTCTGAGGTTCCTTACATGAGTGCCTAGCCTATTTAGTCAGACCTTGTTTAATTTAAAAAAATTTTTACTTACTATTTCTTTATTTGTTTCTCATAAAATCTCATCTTTATGTTTTAGGACTAGAGGCTTCAGCTTCCTGTAAGGAACTTTATATTTTATAAGAACACCTTTTCAGTGTAAAATGAACGCTTAAAAATTTATTGATAGTATTATCTACAGTTTGTTATTTTGGTGAACCATCAACTTTTTACAAAGTTTTTCAGTCAAGATCCTTGTAAGAAAAATTTATTTTGTACCACAATTTTTTATAAAAAAAAAGCATGTACTATATATTGTTATAATAAAAATAATATACTTTTCCTTAAGGTTTAATCACTTTCATCACTACTTCCTGAATATGTACCCAACATTAATAGTCCATTTGGCTTATCACTAACACTTGTGGTCTTTTCTATTTTTAAATTATCACTATCCTTATTTACAATTTCCATATTTTCTTGATCATTGAAAATACTGCATACTTTATCAGAAGATTTACTTGATCCAATAGGTTGTAAATGAATTATTACATTACTCGGTGTACTAGGTGAATCAACAGATTTATTTGTAGACCTAATTTTAATACCAAGATTTTTTCTTTTATCAGCAATGTTGAAATTTGATTTGGATGATGCCGCAACTGATGAATCTAAAACTTTTAGAATTTTCTTTGGTGGCTCAACTATTTCATTATTGTCTAATTCAACAATTTCCTCCTCAACAACTTTTCCTATTAGTTTTTTCTTATTTTTAAATATCTCCTTAACAAGCTGCTCATCAAATTCCTCTTGCTCTTTTTCTGTCCTATGCCTTGCTGCAGTTGTGTCGTACTGTTGGAGCATTTGATCGTAATTTATTGTTTGTTGTCGGCGGTTTAAGTCCTTTAGTTCTTCCAATGATTCTAAAAGCTCTAGTTCCTGCTTTGACTGCTGTGTTCTTTTTTCTAGCAATTTCATGGGATTTGTAGCTTCTTCTTCTTTTTCTTCATCTTCTTCTCGCTTTGCTTGCTCCTCAGCTAATTTCAAGGCCATGAAATTTCTTGTCGCACCTGCCTCGATCTCGTAGTCAGTATTTTTGGGATCAGTTTTAAATGAAATTTCTTGTAAGCATCTAGTACACTTAATATAAAATCTATATATACGGATGCCTAGATAAGTATCACCTTCTACATCTTCTTTCCGAGCATTGAATTTTTTACCTTTATAAATATACTCTCCACAAGTCTTACATCTCATGTTGAATGGAGCCATCAAACGAACTGTGTATTGACGATTTCGCGCCAATTTCATACGCGGGATTTTCGATGGATCAAAATCCGGCGGATAGTATTTCTGAAATTGAATGATTAGTAAGAGAATTACATGAAAGTTGTTAATTAAGGAAATCTATAACCTCTAAATGAGGCAATTTAATGAGATAATCTTGAAGTAATGAAATTTTGTACTTACGTTTAATACTTTACGTTCAGACATTTTGAATACTTGTTTTTATTTAACGAAAAGATTATTTTAAATATTACTTGTGAATCAGTGTGAAAGTTTAGTGAAACATATAATTATGATATATATTGGCCTGTCAGGGCTGGCGGGCAGTTGGCAGTTGGCACTGCTTGCCAGATGCCGGAGCAGCCATCAGAGCACACAAATGCGGTTCTGCCGTACATAGGTACCTAAGGCCTAAGTAACATATGTATGAATTATCATTCGTAAACATATGGCAATTGGCACATGCTCTGATGCCTCTGATGGTAGTATCGATTTCTCTCGCCGAATTCGAGATTCCACATTCAGCTCAAGATGTCGCCACTGTTTGTTGTCTTGAGATTTTTATTCATAAATTTGTTTGACAATTTCTACATCAGATCGTCTGGAATGTCCTTACTCACGTACCTAAGCCGTTTAGATATGAACGGCTAAAAATAGAGATAAAAGAGGAAAAATAAAATTAAAAATAAAATTAAAAATAAAAATAAAAATAAAATCCATTGAAGTAAGTAGTTTGTCTGTTTTCCGCTGATTGTTGCCTTGTTGGATATGGAGTATGATGGTGAATGGTGGGATTGGTGGGTTAAGTGGGGAGTTAGTGCATGGGTAGGCAGTGTAGTGGGTGTGTAGGAGGTACAAGAGCTCTACAGCCTACACTGCCTAGGCCTACTGCAGCTGCCTGCTGCAGTCTGGCCTGCCACAGGACACGGTCGGCAGTGTCGGCACTCGGCACTCGGCACTCCACAATGTCCACATTTAGATATAGCGCAGCTGCATATGTATACCAGAGTTGACAGGTTCACTTATTTTAGTGCCTTCACGGAGTGCTTCAGAGACCCTCAGCTCAAATAGCGACGATCCGGTTTAGTACGCGATATTCAAGCTGACTTTCTGCTGACTGCTGGTGAGCGATAGCTAATAAATAAATAATAGCTATTATAAGTGATAAATAATAAATAAGAAATAATTAATAAATAATAAATGTATAAGCGTATAAGACTAGATATTATATGCGAGGGAAAAGCCGAAAAGCGACGCGAGAGGTTCGGCATTGTGCGTAATTGCGTCTTGAAGCGTGTCTGCACGCGAATCACGGAGATCGGCTGCTATCTGAATGTCTAAATCTAGCTGCGCTATGCGTCTTGAATATTTATATTTTTACCGATTCCCCGCGTTTGTATTTCCGGCTTCCTACCTTACGACTTACGGTTACGACTCACCTTTCATACATACGTGTATTCTACATACCTATCATACCTTCCTACAGTTCCTACAACTACAATTTTACTAAATCTCCTGTTCCTGCCTTTCCCTACAACCTACAATCGCTAGCAGACAACATTAGACACTTGTTCTATTCCTCGTCTAATATAATGTCTGCATCTTGTATTACCGCGCCGCGAACCGCGACTATTCTATTTCGACCATTGTACATGCATGCAGCCTCTCGCTGGTAATAAAAGAAGTCTAACTTTCTCTATTTTTGTCAAGAAAAAATAATACTTGTCCTAGTGAAAATGAAAAAAGTAATAAAATGTAAGCAAACGTAAACAAACTTAAGAAAACGTAAAAAAATGTAAGCTAACATAAACAAACGTAAGAAAACGTAAAAAAATGTAAGCTAACATAAAGAAACGTAACAAATAGTAACAAACTGTTGGATTTCGGACAATTTTACATTTTCTTACGTTTTTATAAGTATTTTTATGTTTTATTATGTTTCCTTACATTTTATTAGGTTTCGTAATTTCATGAAAGAAATATAGCTAAAATTTTTCACCGATATGTGGCAAAGCATATACAAATCAATTCACGTGTACGACATAGAAACTTTAAGTTACTGAAGCATTGACACTTAGAAAATATTTTTTTAAATATTTAACGTTATAGAAGTCTCTTTAGTGAGCGGAATTTTTAGTGTGAAAATTAATCTAAAGTAATAAATCGTAAAAAAACGTAAAAACCTAGGAAAATATATGAAAGTATAATACAAAACGTCCGAAATCCAACACTTTTTTACATTTTGTTACGTTTTATTACATTTTATAATTTCCACAGGGGTGCTTCCAGCTTCCTCCTCTCTTTCGCTTCTTATACCTACCTCGAAGTTGATTCTTTTATTATTTTATCACTAATATATCCCACCTTAAAATCAACTACAATCTACGATATCATCATTTTTATGTCACTTCAGAATTAAATAATACATTGTGCAACTAGGGGGGGAATTTTTCTTTTCTAAGTGAAGATGATGATTGAGCACAAGTGGAAGTCGAGAGGAGACGAACACGGGTGCTCAAAACATCATCCGAGTCTGAAAAAGCCCTTACTACCCGTGTTACACATCTTTTCTTTTTACATAAGTGTGTGAATAGGGCCTTTTTCATGCATGCAAAGGGAATGGGGAAATGGCCATTACGAGTCGTCCACTATAGACCTAAGAAATTCACCCACTCCGGCAAAGACGCTCGGAATGCCCAATTTTCCATTCGTTATGCAAGCATGGAAAAGGGCCTTTTACATGCACATGTTGAGAAAAAAAAATTATTCTGCCAATTTTGTGTGCAAGATAAAATATACCCAAAGTACTTAGTATATAATCAAATTTTCAAAATCGACTTTCCTGAAATATACGAAATGTTGATAATATTTGAAACTATCGTACTCGACTACTTGTCAAGGTACACACTTGTCCTTTACAGGAGGTCTCTATACTCTATTCGTCTTGTCAAGTGCCCAGTAATGCCATTTGACCCATGTAAAATAGATGATGCGACAAAAAATTGAACTACTCTTTTGGTGGTGAATACATTGAACGAGATAGGCCAAATGTTATAAATATCGGTTTAACATTAGTGTTTGCTATTGATTATATTTATTCTAAACAGTTTCTTAAGAGGAAGCCGTATCTACTGCCCTTGTTATTTATGATGATATTTAACATTATTTCGAGAATACTTCGAAACGCAAAACCTAACCTCAATTTTCGCGTTTCAAAGTATTCTCGGGAAGGAAATAATGTTAAATATATTTTATGTCTCAAAATATTCCTTATTTTACAAAGGATTGGTACGACTCTTAGTTTTTCAATTTTCAGTTAGTGCCGTTTTATGGGACACTCCCACCACCTATGTGTGGGAGTGTTTGATCCTATCCCGAACCTTTATACCCCACTGAATTCCCCGCATTTATCCAGGGACATACCCTGTGACGTGGAAAAAACTTGACAAACCAAGAAAACCCACACCAGGAATCTGCCGATAGGAAAATCAAACTTAGGCACCTTTCTTACCCCCCGAAATACACCTAAATTTTCGTTCCCCATCTGCGAAAACATCATTGTTGGGACGGGGTTCACGGGTGGTCACCTATCCAAGTACTAGTCGCGCCCTGCGCTGCTTAACATTGATGATTGGCCGCTCGTGCACCACCGGACCTCAGCAATGATGCCGCTACTTAACAAAGTACTATTTGAATAAATAGCAAAAATGTAATTAGACAAGGACAGTAGATACGGTATCGTCTTAAGGGGGCAGGCCTTGGTTAAACCCAAAAAAGAATCTTTTTTTACGAGTCCAGAAAACTTTTTATGTGAAACAGCAATCATTCTGAAAATTTGTATGCTATCAATACTTAATAATATATTAAATTTTACCGTTGTAAAACCTCAAAGTCTTGATCCTACACGTCAGTATAAATCACTATTTCCAATACCATATTTATTAAAAGAACTTTGTTCCTCACACGATTCTAGGTATCTTTTATTATTCTTTTTCGTAAATCCAATCATTTTTTTTTTAAATATTAAATTTTTTTATTGAAAAAAAGAAAGATAATAAAATCCGCGTCCCTTGATTTATACAAGAGATTAACGAAAGTATAGAAAAAAATTCTAATTAAAGGTATAAAGTGGTAAAAATACAGGGTTGGGTAACTTTTTTAATTTTTAAAAAGTTAAGTTAGTAGTTAATCAAAATCAAAACTAATTCAGTTAAGTTAAAATGTTAAAAGTTAAAAGTTAATTTAACAATTAATTTTATTAATATTAAAACCCAATTCTTATTATTGTCAAAATGAGATTATATTTTATAAGTTTTTCCATCGTAAAAAACGTTTTTATATATAAATAAATAGTCTTTACTCCTTAAGAAAAAACAAACATATAATTTTTAAATGGTGAATTTGTATATAAATGTTTAAAGAAGAAAATAAGCTCCGAAAGATAAATTGGTTGAAAAATAAAGAAAATTCTATTGTATAAATAAATTTCTTTTTCGAATTGACAATATTTACGCTTCTGGCGCACGATTTTGATAAAATAATTTTTTTTCATTTCGTTAAGCACCCTTCTTTTAATATATACTTTATAATTTAAATTATGGAATATTTACAAGCATTTATATATATATATATATATATATATATATATATATATATATATATATATATATATATATATATATATATATATATATATATATATATATATATATATATATATATATATATATATATATATATATATATATATATATATATATATATATATATATATATATATATATATATATATTTCTAATGGTCAATTAAAAACGACATAAGGACCTTCGAACTATAAATTATCATCCAAATCAATCTTATTAAAATATATACATATAAATACACACATCACCGTCAAGAACCGTGCTTCATCAACAAAGCCGTAATAAAATTATCTCTTTGTATATATCATTCGTATTTTTAAAAATCGTAAGTTATCATCGAAATCAACATTATGAATATATGTATATACGTTGTTGTTACATATCATTATACTCATTTATGTTATTCAATCTGACACAACAATGAACGGTTTTCGTCACGTAACCCGTACTATGACACCGCCTGTTGCGCTATATAAATTATTGATTAAATAAAAAATAATATTATATAGCTTATGGCATTTATAATAAACAATAAAAATTTCAATTGAGTCATTAAATTCTTTGTATTATATAAAATCTTCAAATTCATCTACTTTCGCACATGTTTTCACTTCTCAATGGAATTTAAGGTCATTTTTCACGAGATATGACCTTAAATATAAAAATTTATATAAATTTATATTTGTTTACAGATTACAATAGGATAAATGTTACATTATGTACACTCGACGTGGAAAATTTCTGGTCGAATGTGTTTGAAATCCGCCAATGAGCTTACCGAAAACGTGCGTTCGACGACAATTTTTTTTATGAATATTTCGATTTTGCAAAATTAGATATCACGTCAACTAGAGTTCGATTTGACAAAAGATCCAAATCTCTTGTTTTCACCCGAGTTTATTAAAGAGACGTAATTTTGTTCCTTAAAAGATTTCAGTGAGGCTTACTCATATAAAAATTCAAAAATAATCAAAACCTGCAAAACTACAGCCAATTGTTTATAAGTTGATAGGGGAGACCAGGGCATCACCGACACCCTAACTTTATCACGATTTTTAAATATGAATTTTTATGATTTCGGCAGAATAAAAATAATAAATGTGTAAAAAAACTACTTAAAAAACGAATGCCACTCAGTTAAATTATAATATGTAATTTTATATATTTAAAAGCTTAAAAAACTTGCAAGCGTAAAAAATGACGGTTTGCCCCAGACTCGGGGTAAGTCCGTCATACTACCGGGGTACAAACGTCATACCCAAATACATGTAAAATGAAACTAGAAATATTGCCAATTTAGATAATTTTAGGTTAAGAAAATCAGCTGTTTCATTTTGATTTATTCCGCCGTACCGTTTCATGCGACGTTCGTGCCCCAGTTGTCAATGACGGTCACACCCCGAGTCAATACCTATTTTATATTTAATATAATTTATAAAATATTCATCGTAGAGGATTGATTAAAAAAGAAATTGAAAGTTCGTGAATTAAATTTTTAAATGCGTCCAATTACATATATTTTAAGTAATTTGTTTCAGTCTGACCTTCGATAGAAATTCGTTAGCTCTACACAGTTTTGAGCTCCGAAATTCAACTAATTTTTGTTAATTCAATTTTGAAATTTTTAACAAAAAATGGCTAAAGGGAAAAAATGTACACTTATTTAATTATTATAAAAAATTACCGAGTCAAAACATTCATTTATTAAAGTTGAAAGAGGGGTGACGGTTTTTTCGCTGAGACGCTCATACCCCGGTCTCCCCTACACGTATTTTTGTAAGTTTCTGCGTGTACAAGTATAAAATAATTAACTAGTTAAGTCAAAAGTTAGGTAGTTGCAAAACCGAACTAAGTTAAAAGTTACTAACTTTTAAACTGATTAACTTAACTTGTAGTAACTTTTAACTTTTCAACTAGTTACTCTCCAACCCTGTCAAAATGTCACCTCTGAGACATGTCGTTATTTGAAAAACTGCTCTTCTATTGCATATTTATCGTTTAAAGATACGTCTATATGTTAATATCATAACTTTCATAAATAATAAAATATATAATAATGTATCGACATATCTGCAAATCCAAAGCCCAAAGTTTACTTTTTATTTTAAGGAACAAGTTCAAATGTATCCTCGATTTTGCACTGAGTTCAGAAAATATAAATGTCCACTGCTTGTTAGATAGCGGCTTACACTTTATGTACGGTTTTCGATGAGGCGTTATAAAGTGGTTTCTGGTATATAAAAATGATACTTAGCACCCGTAGCGTCGCCTGATAGGCCCTCGGGGTCAAGATACGACTTTTTGTATTAAACATACGCGTTATTTCAGTAAAGAATGGTACCTACACTTCGTATCATAAATCTGCAAGTTTTTTGCTGAAGAAATTATATAATAAGATATAAAAGTTGACTACAACGTTGAAAACTATTCAATTTAAAAAGCAGAAAATCCTCAAATTTTCATGTATTTTTCATCATTTTTATTGTTTATAACTTTGCAGCAGAATAATATTTTTATATAAAACAAAGCTCAAACTAAAGCTCTTTTTGTCAACTTTTTTATTTTATTACATTATTTCTCTAGTATAAAAACTTGCAGAGTTATGATTTGATGTACAGTATTTTGCTTACAAAGGTCATATCTTGATCCCAAGGGCCAATGAATCGAAACTACGGGTGCTAGGCAACATTTTTAGGCACCAGAAAACACTTTCTGAAGCCTCATCAAAAACCGCTTCCCGCAAGTTGTGGACTCTTCTTGTTGGTTAATTAGGGTTTCAACTCATAGTACTACCTGTTATATTCATAATTACGAAATATATCTAAAAATAGAATGGGCTACCAGTATACCATTTTAGACATTTTTAAACACAAATCATTTGTAAAAATGGGAATGACATTTAATTCGGTCACCTCCGTGGCATTGAAATTTCGTCTGTAGCGTAAGCTATATTTAGTCACAACTTTTTTCTTTATTAATGAAGGTGATAAAAACCGACAATATGTCCTCTCCATGATAAAAATAAATTTTTCACATGTTAAATCCCATAAGAATTTAATATTTTCCCCCTATCACATTACATAGTACGAGAATGCCTTTTTAGCAATGTAATATAAAAATACACTCTTTTAACTAAAGTTAAAATTTTGTAAATTTTGGACCCTATTAAATCGGACCGTACTGCTAGAGCGGAGTTCCAGTGCCAATAAAAGGGCGATTACTAAATAATGAGCCTGCAGCATGTGTAATTTTTCTACTTTTTTAACCGGGAAAAAATCATTCTTCTCAGATAATAGCAGACATTCTTTAAAAACTCTATAAATAGATATTTGAAAAAGCTGTAGACTTTTCTCGTAAGGGCATGCTTATCTATATTTTCTAGATCATGACTAAAAGTGTATGAAATCCTGATCGAGTAAAAAGAAAAAAAAACAAGTGCATCAAGAGCCGCGAAATTCATGCGCATAAGTCGCTACTTATAAGGTTCGGGTTTGTAACGCGAGAGTCGGAACCTGTCAGCATTCCTGTCAAGGACGCCTCCATATTCGCTGAATACGGCATACAGCAAAATAGCAGCCACCTATATTGCATCATACGCAAAGTTTTATTTAACTATTTAACAGTGTGACAGCGATGTGACGGACAGAAGAGAAAGCCTCATTGAAATGAAAAATTCCTATTGCCGAATAACGTCTTTAGAACAGCAAAAGCTAATCAACTAACTGATAAATACAACAAATGTGCAATTCTTACTTAAATATATGTAGGGGATTATTTTAGTTAAAAATTGTATCTCTATTTTTAACCATAACTCTGCAAACATTAACGAAGAAAAAAGTATTAACAAAAGAATAAAAATCAAAGGTAAGAACTTTAGGGAAGAGTCTCCCAGTACGGACCCCCTCATAGTATGACTAACCCATGGGTATTAGGCCCCTTCTATGATGGCAGTATCTTTGCTGCTGCATTAGATATTATTATAAACACTGCAACTCGCTCAATATAAACACAAACTTTTATACTTGTTTATTGTCATTTTAATTTTCAATCCATTAACAAATGTCAAGCTTAGGCATACAACGAGTGCAAAAGACAATTCAATACTAATATATTTAAGGTAGTTGTATTGCCAGAAACGGGCGTTATCGAAAATGTCCTTGTATAGTATCCAAGAGTCAATGAGTATCGAAAATATATGAGGTAAATATGTATATATGTTATGAACTATAAAAAAGATATTCCATATTGTTTTATGTTTGTTGAGCATAGATATTGTTTAGTAAAAAGAATCTGTGACTTCGCTACTGTAAAAATCTCCATTTTAGATTTAATTTTAATATTTCAAGGTTTATATTTCTCTTTTAACGCATATCTTCACATCAACCGTTGAAAAATAATAAAATATTGTATAAGGTAGAACAGTTGGTTTAATATTTAATATTCAATATTTATTATACCAGAAAAATTTACATGTAACCAATAAAGATAAAATTGAGTTACCTTTACATTGGTATTTACAAGTAAATCCTAAAGAGGTAAATAAAATTACCTGTACATAGGCTGGCTTATATAACCTAGAGAAGAAATTAAAATACTTAAATACTAATTTAAAAACTAACTTAAAAATAAAAAATAAAAAATAAAAAAATAATAAATAAAAAAATAAAAAATTTCTTGTTAACATCAGATAAAATTTCCACGCAAAGTGATCTAAACTGATAATTATATCTATACTTATAGATTTATTACAAATCGTTTTAATTTTTTCTTTGTATTAACTTTACTGGTAGTCAATGATTTGAGATCAGTTGTTAACTCGTTGAACACTTTTATAGCTACTATGTAGCTGTTTCTTTACCTATTTTTAGTTATTTTTGATAATTGAATACTAGTATTACTTGTTTTGGACTTATATATTTCTTTTAGTGTTTCACAATGAAATGAACTAGATTCTAAAAGGAATAATTGACTTACAGAAAGGGGAAGACATTGCTCTGAGAATCGATTTTTATTTATGATTTTTAATATTCTGGTTTGAATTCTTTGTATTTGGTTTAGGGTATTACTATATGCTCCTCCCCGGGCAATTATTCCATAATTTATTAACCTTTGAAAAAATACATAATAAATTATCATTAATGTTTTGAGTTCCATAATATTTTTAATTTTGGCAAAAATAAATATTAGATATCTAGATCTTCTTACAATATAGTCGATATGTTTGTCACATTTCATATTGAAATCGAATAACAATCCTAGATACTTATGATATTCTACTCTTTCATCATATATTAGTTTATTCCCGGTAAAGCACATTTTATCAAAATATGATTGTAAATTAAAAAAATATTTTCTATAGTCCTTAGGTCTCTTTGATTGGCCATAATATAAATCTCTATATTTCTTGGGCTCCGCAAGGTTTTGAGAGCCAAATGATCGAACTGGCGTTTTCAAGGTTTTATTATGTTCGACAAGAACACGTATTATATGACAAATGACTCATGTTTACCTTTAAATGTAGTATCAATTAATTGAAAATTTAAAGGTGTAATGTCATATTAAAGAAAATACATGTATTGGTACCTCCGTAAGAACTTCTTCATTTGATTCTGTTAGCTGAGACTTCAAAATTAATGCAATATTACTAGCTTTAATGGACTGGATTGAAGGTGTAGAAATGCTCCTTGGGTTCGGTGATACAGAGCGAGAGAAAGGCTTTGAGTTGCAGCAAGCTTTTACAGCTCCAGACTCAGTGTAACCAGATTGATCAGCACATCCTGGATGATACATCTCCAAACAATTTGGACAGAGAAAAGGTGTCATACGTTTTATGGGTCTCGAGCACCATTTGCATGTATCTACACCTATAGCCAGATTTGCCATTGTAGTGATTAAGATTGGGAAATTTACTTTGTAAAAGATGCCCAATAGATGCACCTCCTGCTCACTTTTGAGACTTTGAGGTTAGAGTATGTATGTGCTGGAAATGCCGCGTGAAGCACCCGTGTGACTCCAATCACGTAATGTAGACTCGATCACAGGAGGACACCTTAATATTTACATGCCGATCGATAGCAAAAATTTTCTTTTAAATTTTAGTACCAATAATATTAAGTTAAGAGTAAATGTTTTAACAATAAATTATGGAAACTATAGAGCAATATTAACGGCAAGTGCGTGCTAGAACGCCATCTCGCTAGCGATATGATCTAGCAATATATATTAAATAATATAACAAAAAGAAAATTTATTGTAAATATAAACCTAACAACGCAATGAATTACTTTTTATTATCTTGAAATTCACACCACCAAACTTATATTTTTAAAATAATAATCCGCATAAACAACTACAAACCTTGACTTATTGCAACTATAAATATACATGATTTCCATAAGAAAGTAAAGAATAATCTACCAACAACCCTAAAAAGACAACCCTCGTAACTATAAAAGTGCAGTAATTTAAATTAATTTTTATGTTTTTGAACAAAATTAGTATTTTTTGTGATTTTGTTTTATGTTATACTTGAAAGTAAACAAGTCTCTCAGTTCCAGAGTCGCGCAATAACACGGGTCTCTACTGGTTCAATGCTCACATATTCATTACAGGCACAGAAGTCTATATATCAGTAAATTCACTGATACAGTCTAGTTATCGTAAAGTAGCATCTTCCTGTAAGCGGATGTCAATTTTTCAAGTGTTTATTACTTCGTTTGACACTGGTTATCGTCACTACCAAAATCTTGAAGACCTAAAATACTATAATCACTCATCTAGACACTGCACAGCATTAAATTTGTATTGCTAATACACATTAAAATTGTATATATAGTTAGAATTTAAATTTCTTTTACTTTTCGTAGTGACTATTGCTAGTGTTAAAACAAAGTAAAAAACATAGAAATAATATCAGCTCATAAGATGCTATAGTTTACAAGAACTGTACTATATCAGTGAATTTTTTATGAAAAGTAACACGCTCGACTTCTAGGCATGTAAGAAATATTTGTGCAGCATTGCACTGGCTCGCTTGCCTTAACTCCAATCACTAGAAAGCCGACAAGGATGTCGGTAATTCAGGGAACTATAATTGCGCCGACTAGCATCGAGCAGAGACCGTTATAATGGCCCTCCCGAGATGCGACCTATCAGCTCATCGATTGAGAGCACACATTGATAAAGAGACACCTTTTGCCACATGGGTCTCATTGGGATTTTTTTTCATATTGCTGCTCATAAAGGAGCAACCACCAACGTTTCTAATCGTGTAATGATTGGGAGGATATACAAAGTATTTGTTTTTCAAAGTTGGGCGCCATTTGTAACGGTGTTCTAGTTCAGAATGAAACTGAGAAAAGGAAAAAAAAATAAAGCAATGTCGCCTGGAATCGAACTCGCGTCCCTCGTGCGACAGGAGGACACCCAGCCATATGGACCAGCATCGCACTGACTCGCCTTCCATATCTCCAGCCTCTAGAAAACCAACAACAGTGGGCCGTTACATTGAAGTAAATTAGCTAATATATCGAATACGAAGGCCCATTAAAATAAACTACCAGTGACAGGCTTCATTTTTAGATGCTAGAAAGCATTTACCGAAGCCGGAAAGAAATCCGCGTACCACAGAGTTGATGGTCTCCTTGTTGGTTAAAATAATTAAGTTTAACAAAAAAAAATTATTACTTTAAAAGGTCCGTCCATACGACTAATTGATCATTTTGAAATTTGGATGTCACCGACGTAATCAAAACTTACAGATCAAATAGCTATGAGTGTGCGTACTCGGATACTATCTACCATTATTGCTCCCTCAAAGAGAAATCTTTGTGATAGTACAAAGAGTTAGAAACACATTTTGAAAATTAAGGAATCAAAATACACCATTTTTAGAAAATGTCTGTGCGTGCGTATGTATGTGTATAAGTGTATGTGTGTACGTACGTGCATGCTTGTGCGTGCGTGTGTGCATGGATTAGCATACCTATCTCTGGATTTGTTATAATATCCTCAATAAAGAAAACCGCTGCCAATTCATTGGCACTTGGCTTCATCAAACTAAACTAATTGTTCCAATATAAAATTCTTTGTTGTAATAAATTAATTTTAAATTGCTATATCTCTTTCTAAATAATAGTTCAATAAATGTGTGCTTTTTTATCATTGATAGTTTAACAAAAAATAATTTTCTACTAAAATTACAGAACGATAGGTAATAATCCTTATCACACCTGACTGACTGAATTCTTAACCATCTAAAATTTTGTAAATGATTGCCATCATACATTTCCGAGATATAAACGTTTAAGGGGGTACATACACCTTAAATTTGAAATAATAATTATTATTATTAATGTTTGATAACAAATTTTCTAATAAAAATTTATACTCGATTAAAAAATTTGTCCTTTTCTTTCGCATATAATGTACCATTGCACCGTAGAAAAAGGCCCAAATATTGATTACAGGTCCAGAAGTCGAGCGTCTAACTTTTCATGACAAATTCACTGATATAGTCCAGTGGTCGTAAAGTATAGCATCTCACTGTAAGCGAAAGTCCATTTTTCAAGTTTTTTTCACTTTGTCTTGACACTGCCCTGGTAGAAAGTTAGCTAGAATGGCTGGTTAGCTTATTAATTATTAGCCAAATTAATAAGCTATTAATAAGTCAATTTATAGCTAATATCTGGCTAAAACCTGCTTAAGGTTGTTCTCCGGATTTTTCAATTTCTTTAAAAATCCTTGAAAATTGAATTGTTATATATGTTTATTAAGGTATCCTTTATACGTATAAGTTAAAATCTTGAACCCCCAAGCAACATGAAATTGGAGATATTTTGCCTTGGATTTTCATAATTTAGCATAGGAACGTAGGATACTGAGTCCTACAGCGAGTGAGGTTTCGTTTAATTGCAAAAAAGATTTTATTTAAATTTTTTTAAAAAACTAGCTAATGGTGTAAAATAACTATACGAATCATGGAGAAAAAATTTGACAGGCCAAACGATGCTTTTCTTTGCGATGCAACAGTCCAAAGTCTTAATCCCATGCTACAGTATACTTTATATGTGCGCAGTATTTCAGTCTCTTTCGACTTTTGGTAATATTTGATACTCTAGACACTGTCTATTGAAATTCTGATGTTTGTAATCATTAATTGTGAGGTTTTCATATTAGATAACGCCGTATATAATATCTTATTAAATAAATTTTGCAATTTAACCTCAAGATGAGCACCACTTCAGCTGGAGAACTACCTTAACCAAGATATAGTAAAAAACTAATTTTTTGGAGAGTTTCAAATCAAATCCAACCGTTTTACTCCAGTTATTGTAGGTGACAAAAAATAGTTTTTTTCAAAAAAAGATTTCTTTCTCTTTAAAAGAAAAAGATAAAGCCTAAAATATTTTATTAAATTTTGTTCATGTTCCTAATCATCTCATTTTTTTCAAAATTTTTCCTTCTATATTTCACAGATATAAGCGTTTGAAAAAAATGTCGATTTCCTGTATAACAAAACAAGGGAAACAGATTATTTAAAATTTGGGGTCATAGAAAATAGGTAATTTTATACTCGTTCAAAAGCATTATCACTCAATCGATGATATTATTTATAAGGTATAAAAAATCCCGAAAAACAGAAAGTCAAAAATTGAAATACCGCTATAAAAACAAAAACCCATCTAAAAAAAACCTTTTTTCAGCCGCCGTTCTTAAAAAAATATTTTTTCAGTCAACGTTCTTAAAAAAAACAAAAAATAAGAGCTCTGAAAAATTAATTTTCACCCTGTACATTCAGAGTAATACCACTCCGAATTCAAGCGTGTACACACACACGCACGCACACAAACGCACGCACGCACGCACTCACTCACGCACGCGCACACACACACACACATCCATACATACATTTTCTAATAATAGTGTATTTTGATTCCTAATGTCTCAATACACGTTTCTAACATGTTTTTAGCAAAACTTTCTTTTACCATCACTAAGCTGAACGGCCGTAGAAAAACATTATTGTAGAATTTTAGCAAAAAATCAGCATTTCTTTTATACAATAAAATGTTTATAGTGTTATAATTCTTTGAATATTAGAGGTTCATACGGTGACGAATGTAATTTTATGTATGTATACAAATTTTCAAATTGAAAATTCGTCGAGTTCTCTGTCCCGTAAATTTGAAAATAATTGTTTCGAGAAAATCGCATTTTAGACCACTCAGCTCTGGTCACGCGCATCCGCTCTACCTGCTCGATGCTCACGCAGTCAAATGCCGGCAACTTTATTAATATCTTGCTGGATTTTTCGGTGACGGTATATGTATTTAAAAGAAACAAAAAAAGTGTCAGGAAAAAATCAGACAGAAAATCTTGTAGAAATTTCTACAAATTTGTTCCGTATGGGAATTTAGTCCTTAAATAGCAAATATTCTGTAAGAATAGATATTTCAGAATTGATATTTGTATAGATAATAATTATGATCATGTTTATTTATGTTGACTGTGTCAGGAGGAGGCCGAATGGAGATTAAAGTGAGGGCAAGGCGCAAATGGACGGAGTTTACGAAAGTGAGAGCAGGGGCCCTAAGCGATGACCCTTCCGGTATCCAGCTATGAGGAGCTCCTCGAGCAGGTTCGAGAGCTGACCAATGAGACAGTGCTTCTCCAGGAGCAGCTTTCTGACGATTTACTTATCACCGGCAAACCCACTATTGACAATCAGAATCGCATTATCTTAACACAGAAGAACTATGAAAAAGGTCATTTCTTATTTATATATTCTTATTATAATTGTATTATTTTACTTCTTGTCTTACAATCTTTTCTCAATAATTCTACAAACTTTACATATTTTTTTGCTTTTTTATTATATGGCATCCCCCGTCGTGGCGGGGTAATGTATTTAACATTTTTTACGATAACGTCATTTACACAAAGTTTGTCATGACAAACGAAAAATAAAGCACAAAAGACGCATAAAATATCGAATTTCAGCTGTATCTTTAATAAATTTCATATTTTTACTAAATATTCCACGGTATCGTTACAGATCTCAAAGAAACAAAACTTTTTTGTATGTAACACTTTTCACAATAATGTCACTAAACCCGAGATTACTAGAGAAAACGAGAAATATTGGCGTTATAAAATGTTTAAAATTTGTTTGTGGCCTTCTTTAATCATGGACAAGTTACCGAAGTTTTAATGTTTTTGGACAATGTGGAATGATGTTTGTTACATCAGTGGCGGACCAGCTGATAAAACTTTACATTGTAAACGAATTTTTCACTCGGTTCTTTAGATCTAAAGCAGTGAATTAATATTTATTTTTTTAATATACTGTCAAACCAACATGGAGCAATAAAAGTAAAAGGCGAGTGCGGAGCGCGAACATAATTGGTCGTGCCTTATCACCTGCGATGCAAGTCATGGAGGCGTTTCAGGGCGAGCTTGCACACTCTGAAGCGTCGGAGCGGTGGGCTAAACTTTCTAAACGATAACTAAGTCGATATCTCTTCGGGCCTTGAAGATTTTGAACAAATCCGTAAAATCCCTGCATTTTCCATGTTTGACCAATTAAGGGTGTAGTCTGTAGGTTTTGCACTTTTTATAAGGATATTTCAGGAATTTTCTTTACAACGAAATAAAATCCAATTATTTCAAATTTGTTATATCTTATTATTGACATCTTTAACTTCACAAGAAAATTCTCTTAAGTTAATTTTACAATATTTAGGTATTGTTTATTACGGCCAAAGTGGTCACCTAAAAAAAAGGTATGTGACTGGCCCAAGTGGTAGCGTCAGTCCAGGTAATCTGAAACAAAAAATTCGAATGGATTATTGTTCTGGAAACTTGTCGTTATCGCAGGTAGCAGATATAGACATTTTTATTAAAAAAAAAAACAAAATGGCAGACTTGTGAAAAAAAAATTCTAAAATTGCGTCTCATTTTTTTTGAAAATTGGAGTAAAAAGTAGGAAATTTTTATTGAATATAAACAATTCTGCTACCTACGAGAGCTATTGATTTGTAGAATAACATATCCAAATTTCAACCCATTCGGTTGGATAGATTTATATTTGCCCCGGACCGACTCAAAAAATGTTGTTTCGAGAAAAACGCATTTAAAGTTTTAGTAACAGGTTTTTTATAATAAATTTATACTTACATCAATCATCTACGCCTGGTGCATACAATAATCCTTCGATTTCTTCATAAGCATCATTTTCAGCTACTTTTTCTGCTCTACGGCTGATCCTGCCCACTTTAGAAGTCTCAGAAGTTGCTTACTCTGCTCTTTCTATCCGGTGAGCATTGTACAGTTCGACGTAGGCAATGGCGCGCGGTCCGATTTTGACACCCATGCAGCTATCCGTGTTGCTATTTCCAATGTCTTTTGTCCCACAAAAGTATGCTTCGGAGCAAAATTCCATACACAGTGGTTAAAACTTTCATTATTGTTTTGCGTTTTTTTGCCGTTGTAAATATCAGCTTCCAATAAATTCTTGAACGTCTTAGAATCACCATCTCCGATATATTTCTTATACTTTACGCCCACTTCACAGATCGCTGAAACATTTCGATCACACCATCCATTTCCATTTTTCCCGAACTTCCTTTGTGATTTGCCATACATTCTTTCGCATGACCTTGGTACCACTCCAAATACTCGTCCGTTTCTTCTTTGCCTACCCACTTTTCACATGCTTTACACACTTTTGATTTTACTGTAACATCCACGATTTTATTCGTAAACTTTCCAATCAAAGAGACGATGCCCAAAAGCGATGTAAATCCACGCTTCGCCCACGAACCATCGCCATAAACTGTGATCTCATCCAGATGACCGTTTACCGCATTTTTTTCTTTCATCACTAGAGTGAAATTTAGTAGTACAGAAGTAGCAGTTTCACTCAAATCCACTATTATACACATCCTCCGTGTATACAATACAGGACGAAAAATAAAATAAACAAAAACGCGGAAACACTACACAGCCGCTACATCGCAAACTGATCCACTAAAACCTACCTCCCTTTCTTCTTCTAGCAGAAACCCACTCTGGTACCGTTTATCACATTACCTCAGGGTGGTGCCAGTCTAGTAACGTCTCGACAACCGCTGCTGTCTTGAACTGAAACAAATTAAAAAATTTATGATTTATATCCCCCGAGGGGCCGTCAGATCTAACCCGTCTCATATATACGCGTATTCGAACCGGCGCATTTTATCTACGTACGGAAAGGAGAAGTTTCCCTATCCCTCCCCGCGACATTTATAAAATGAGAGAAAATGTACGTCTCTCAGTTAAGGGAATGTCTCATCGTCTCCCAACCCATCCGTTTCTATGGGGTCGTCCGCCATTCCTGGATTATGAGAGGGTGTCGGAACGTCTCCCAGCGCTTCATTCATACCTTCGTTGATTGCCCTGTCTAGGTACCGCTTCTTTTGTCGTAGGATCGTCTCGGCGAATATTGCCGTGGCGGACCACTTACTCTCGGCGGACATCATTTCGCCCACGATGGTCTCAGGCGTGAATTGTCCGACTGAGCCGAGAAGAGCTGTCCTATCTTCATTTCACTTTTCGTAGACGAAAAACGTATGGAACCCATCTTCCCCATACGATTGAGGTAGAAGCAGAAGTTCCCACGGTCGGTCAGAAATTGTGTCAGGTAGTAATTTACCTCCCTATGGTCTCTGTTAATCCAAGGGGACAGCTGGTCTATCAGCCTTGCTGTCCATTTACCCTCGGTTGTAGTTGTCCAGGATCGTTGCCACGTTTCCATGGTGCGTTCCCGTTCCACTCCATGGACTGTCGTTCTGTCCTCTCCCGTTCGTAGATTCGCTTGCGCTCCGTCGCGTGTAGGTCGATCGGGACGATTCCCTCAATAACGAGCACTGCGGGTCCCGAGACCGTGCGATAGGCGCTGGTGACTCTCAGAGCTCCTCTACGCTGAACGGAAGTGATTCGAATCCGGTATGAGTCCTTCTCCATTGCATCTGCTCATATTTCAGAACCGTACAGTAAGATGGATGTAATGAATGACATGAGGAGCCGACGCTTACTCGCTTTCGGTCCACTCGTGTTCGCGCTGCGATGGCTCAGCTGTGTCGTCTTTTTCGCCGCATTATCCGCTGCATACGCTAGGTGACGAAAGAAAGTAAGCTTAGTGTCTAGTTTGAGTCCCAGATACATAGCCTCCTTATCGAAACCTCCGCGTGTTTCACATACATGGGGAAGATGGTCTCTATCTGTTTGCCAGTGAAGGGCACGATCTCTGTCTTAGCGGCTGCCAAGTCGAGACCGTCTGCCCCATCCAGCGCGAGATCCAGCGCATCACCCGGAAAGATAAGGTTATTTGGTGCTAATTTATAAATGAATTTGAATTTCATAAGTATTAAAAACTAATTAAAATCCCCGTTAAAATCCTTTAAAAAATCGTATTAAAAAGTTAAAATAATAAAGCTACAAAGTTCAAAGTTATTTTACAGCTCAAATATTATCACATTTATACTTATATAGTATGTGTAGGATACATAGTGAGAAATTTGCAAAAATTATATTTATAAATACCTATAAGCTTTGATCGTTAAAAGATTGGATGAAGGTATAAGAAATCTTCATAGAACAAATAAAAAGAAATTTGGAAAAATTCTTAAAAATTGCTATAAAACCAAAATGAATCAACCAATTCCGCTGAATGTTAAACCTTTTCCTAAATATTAATGATACCATCCATTAGCAAAATTTGGTTGAACTCTACCAAGTGGCTCACAAGCTATGATGGGATACACAGACGCAAGCGCTACCATGTGGATAATTTCTGGAAATAGTATATGTATAATAGTTCTTAAAAGTTTAAGAGTCTTAAATATTTATACATTTAAATATATATTTATTTTATGCTTTAGGACCTATAATTTTGCTATAAATTTATAAAAAAAGCAAATGAAAGTTGATTTAATTCTCTTCAATATGCGACTAAAATATATATTTTTTAAATATTTAAGAAAAGTTACGAGCGATTGAAACAAAAGTTGAAAATATGGTTCGAATTTTCCATTGATTTAAATGTAACAATTTTTTACCTGAGTTTCACCTACGTTTCAAAAAAACCCATTGCTAACTACTGTAGTATATTGCTTACACAAAGAGCCTTAAAAATTTACGCGAAAAACAATTATTTTGTAAGAGCCCTCAAACACGCTAATATAGGTACTTAACTTTCATATATGAGCAATCTTCAAGACTTTACCCTGGTAGAAACATTAACGAGTTTTTCGCGGATTTTTCGTTAAAATCGCCATAGTTTCGAGCCAGTTGGTTAAAAAGTGGTTTAAATATATTAATTACAATCACAAATCAAATATTTGTATTGAATGAAACTATTTTGTAATATTTATATAAAGAAAATAAAAAGTTATCAATCACGTTAGGATGATTTAATAGATTTATTTATTCAAACCGCATAATAGGTATATCTATCGTTAAAACGCTTGTATAAATACCTTAATTTTTGTAAAACAATTCATTTTTCTTACAAAACATGTATAATATCAAATGAAGTAATTAATTTATGTAAATATTTAGGGTATTAGTTATTGTATTTTTGTTCTTTGCTAATATTTTAAAGCTATTTAACTTGAAAAATAGACGTATCAGACTGAACACTGATCTTTCCTATTTTATCGGCAATACCTCTTCATAATTACTATAATTAGCCAGTCCATTCCATAGGATTTTTCCTTACGGCACACGAATATAAAAGTAACAAAATATTGGTCGTAATACGAATGTAGGGAGCAGTGAATATATATATTTGTTATCCTCAAGATCAAAAATAATGACTGGACATTTATAATTTCATATGTAACATAACGCTTATAAGGATACCAATTTATTGTATCGTTACGGACAGTTCCTGATTAGCTTACAGCAATTCCTAATAAGATCTTGTTTTCATAAAATCAAGTTTAACTTAAACTTTTTAGTATTTAAATACATATTTCAAAATAGTAAATAATTTCAAAATATTTTTTTTAAAAAGTTTAAGGTATATTTTATGTAAGAAAATGAGCAGGAATTGGGGTTTGATCAGGAAGTGAAGCCGTTACGCTATTGCTTTTTTCAACAAAGTATATTGATGAATTGAACCTAAACGAGTTTTTTTTCGAATTGTTATTCTACCAAGGTTTTATTGAGGGGCAATTTCAACCCTTAGAGGCCCTCATCTTTTAATACAATAAGAAATGTAAATGAAATAGACAATGAATGAAATCTGCCATAATCCCCAATATTTAAGTTTTTTAACAATTTCTCAAAGAAAAATCTCAGGAGCAAAGATTTGCATCTATTTGATTACTGTACATGTTTATTTACTAAAAACATTTAATATATATAACTTAATTTATATAAAGTAATCTAATTATAATTTTTAGTTGAGGAACTGAATTTTGAATTTCTTATGGTTTTAATTTAAATTTACTAGGCAGTTTAGTAATCCATCCTAGCCCCTGTTAGTAAGAGTTATTAATTTATCTCTCCGCGTGGGAGAGCCAATTGAAGTTAAAATTTTTAATCTTTTTCATTGTATAACAAGTCTTTACTTACATTTAGGTTCAATTCAATATACTTCATTGAAAAATGTATTAAAAAGATTAAATAATAATAGAAGTTCCTACTTTATATTCTTAAAGTTTAGTCTTTCACAATTAATCGGAAAGAATTTTTAAGACAGAAACACAATTTTTAAGTATGAAACATACGCCCTTTAATTCCATCTTTTACTCTCTAACATAATATGTTACTTTTTTCAATTACGTGATCGTCATATATGTACTAAATTGATATGTATATATTTATGTTAAAGGAAAAGGATTAAAAGATAATGTTATTGCACAATACGAACGGCCTCAACTTCTCGAAACTAGTCAAACTTTGCCTTCGTCCAAGCCTAAGTAAGTTCGACAAACTCAAATGTTTGCAAGATTGTTGTAGATATTTAAAAAGACGCTTGATTAATAATTTTTATAATTTATACAATATTTAAAGTCAGCTATCAAAAGTCTCCGAAAGCCAGAATGTTGGACTCAAAATCCCACCTGGAGACCCAACATCTCGACTAATTGCTTGGCGCAAAAAAAATAGCCATCTATTTCCAACAGTAAGTTTCTTCTTTTATTTCTGTAAAGGCTTAAAAATCACTTGAAACATTGAAATAAATCATAAACTTTTGCATCTCAATACCTCACGTATGGTATTATCATAACTATATTGTTTTACACAGTGGTTCAGAGTTTTGTAACAAACTGGCATTGAACGCTGAAAAAACTGTGTATATAACATTTGTAAATTACATTGACAGAATTACTAACATGTGATATAAAAAAACTAACTGTAGATATAAAAATACAAGATAATTGTTTGAATAGGGTAAATAGTTATAAATATCTAAGAGTAACTTTGGACATGAACATGAAATGGTCTGTTCATACACATTCAGAATATATGTCAGAGAACTAGATATTTAGTATATATTTTTGCAAAACTAAATAGAATTATGGACAAAATATCTTTATATTTAATTTACTATGGGTTGTTTAATAGTTTAGCAAACTATGGAATTATAGCATGGGGTTCAGCTTACGATAATGTATTGAAACCACTTATGCAGTTACAAAACAGAATACTAAGAATAATAAAAAAGGGATTAAATAGTCAATTAAAAACAGATCCTTTAAATATTAAAAAAACCTATATTTTACAAGCACTATTAAATAACGACAATGGTTTGAAACAAAAGTATGTAAATTCAAACAGCAACACTAGAAATAAAAGCATACAATTACCAAAATGCACACTAGAAATTGGCGAAAAAAAAATATTTATACGGCTACGATATATTTTAATAAATTACCAGAGAATCTGAAAAGCTTAAATGTAACATGCTTAACAATCAAACAATATAATACGCCATGAGTATTATAAAAAACAAACTTAAAAGTTGGGTGATATTTAACATTATAAATTAAAATAGAGCATATTTGTTGTTAACTTTAGTTATTGTTATTAGTTTGAATTTGAATTTTAGTTTTAGATATAAATCTTTCTTAAGGTTATTATTCTACAAGTCGTTCCTAAAAGAATGACTCTTAGGATCCTATCTTGGGAATAAATTTTGTTTTATATGTCTTGTGTACTGGGATCGTGTATATTTTTGCTTATTGGGTGATTTATATAAACGTATTAATTTAGTTCAAGATTATAGAAATATCAATGAAATCCTTACACAAGTACTAGAACCATCTAATGTCGAATGACTACAGTGTGTACCTCGATATTTCTGAATTATTGTATTATCGTCAAGTTTATACTATGCTCTCAAAGCCCCTAAAATGTATGTTGATGCTCATCTGTTAATTAATAGAATGAAACGAATGTAATTTTCGACTCCTCCTCCGAATGTTCATCTACATCTTGAAATCTTGAATGGGAGCGATGAAGGCCAGTCGATTTGTTTTTTGATTTTAATAATAATAATAATAAGGGGGCGCGAACGATGCGCGTGTGCAGAGAGGGAAAGCGAAAGGTCGGCCGGAGTAGGCATGCGAGCGCATGACACAGCCGAGAGCCGAGACTCGAGCGCGTTATTGATCTCAAGCTCTCTCCTCGCTCGTCCCTCGTCCCTCGTCCCGCGTCCCTCATTTTCACCTCTACCTGCAATACGCATCCAATATAAAAAGACACTGACCAACTATATCTTAGCCACTGTTTTCCTATATCTAACATATAATTGGCTGAAAAATCATGTTCCTTTTGCGTCTGCAGTACATGCCTGAAGAAAAGAAGAAAAGAAGAAAAAAAGAAAAAAAGAAAAAAAGAAAAAAAGAAAAAAAGAAAAAAAGAAAAAAAGAAAATTCGCTCGAGTGTGAGAGCTCGCTCCAGTTTGATTTACAAACTTTTGCTTTTCACTTGCTTTCTCTTTGGGAGCATCATGAAAGGAGATCAACTGCAGGCGCGGCTCTTTAAATAAACACCTAACTCTCATTTAAATTTAAAATACATGAGCCTTTATTTAGACAAATACTTACATAAAGCCTATAAAGCAAGTCTCGCGCATATTAAGTTTTTTCTCTTATCCCGATTATTCAAAATATAATGGAATTGTTAAATTTTTTGAGAGATTAGAAAAAAGTAATAACTTGAAGGATATCTTTTGCGATTAGTCAGCTGTTTGAGTAAATCATATTTCCATCCTGAATAATAATAGGTTAATTTTTGAATTTTGCAATCATTTGAAAAGTAAAAATAGAAAGAGATAACGTACTTATCGAAATGAATTGATTAGTTAATTGAGCATGGCAGCTGGGGGTGGGGGATGGAGGTTGAAAGCTCAAGCTTTTGAAAATCTTTGCTTCGACGCCTGCGCGCCTTGCAGGCCTGCGGAGCTCGTCTCCCTCTCGTCCTCGACGGCCATGCGGAATTTCGCTGCGCCCGAGAGCTGAGATGCTGCTGCAGAGCATACTACCTAAATGTTCAAAAGTGCCAAATACACTTTTCAAAGTGCCAAAAGTTTTAAACTTTGATTTAGTAGGATTAATCGCGCTGCTCAAGGATTCAAGAGATATGTAATGGATAATGTAGTTGACGCACTTGACGCACTTGACGCACTTGACGCACTTGACGTAGTTGATATAGTTGGTGGAAATGTGCTTTGCTGTGGTGTACAAGTGACAAATGATCAGGAGACGAGAGAAAAAGATGCCCGCAGGCGAAAGGAACTTTCAGCCTACGAGCACGATGATCCCAGTTCCGCGCAGCGGACAACACTTTTCCTCGGTCAGCAGCAATCGCAAATCGGCATTGCCATTGCCATTGGCATTGACAGTACCGCTCTTGGACAGCAAATTTGCCAAAACCGAAAAGAATCGATTGCGCCTTATAATGCAAACGAGGCGTAGTTCGGCCAAGCCCCAGGATGACCGGCCCGAGCAAGAGGACGAAGACGAGGAAGAGGCTCAAGACGAGCAAGAGCAAGAGCAAGAGGACGAGGACGAGGACGAGGACGAGGACGAGGACGAGGACGAGGACGAGAAGGAGGAAAAAGTCCACCTAGCCGAGCAGAATATTGAGCAGATTAGCAAGGACGAGCTCTCAAAGAACCAGTGTCAATTTCGTCTGCCATTCAATAGCAGCGACAAGTCAATCAAGCCGATAATACCCAGATGTCCCAGATACAGAGCGAACAAGGTCTCTACCTTTATCTTTTCTTTTTTCTTTTTACAAAACATTAAGATAAATTTTATAAGTATTTATCCGATTAAAAGGAATTTTGAGATCGTATTTATATGGATTTTATGAAAAATTGCGAAAAACAAAGAAAACCTAATGAAAAAGTATGATAATCTATATGTGTGTGAAATGAGGAAAATTAAAAGAAAAGAAAAGACCGAGGCGTGTGAGGAGGCGGAAGGCGTCTGCGGCGTCTGCGCGGCGCAAAAATTTCTGCCAGGGAGGGGGCAGGGGAAGAGCGACGGGAAGGGAAGGGAAGGGAAGGAAAGGGAGCGTCAAGCTCAGCGCACTAATCGCACAGTAAACTCAATAGTAAACTCGGAAGTATTGCTCATTCATGCATATAGAGCTGAATGATTTCTTACACAATAAAGATGAAGATAAGAAAATGCTAAATATTGTAAATGCAGGAGCAGGAGCAGCAGCAGCAGCAGCAGCAGCAGCAGCAGGATGCAGATGAGCAGGAGGAGGGAGAGAGAACTTGGCCGCGACGTCCAGTATCGCTGCACGGGCCGCGCGAGAACATCCTCTTTGGGAGCAACAGCTTTGGCCTCGGGGCCGCTCCGAGGACGAGCCAGAGCAATTTTACCAGACTTACGACCTCGCTGCAACTCGCAACCGATGCATCCACTACCCACTGCCCACCTACTACTGCTCACCTACTCGTAATTCACTTCCTACTTCATACTTTCAGGTTAATATTCATAATTCACCATCTCCATCTCCATCTCCACAGAGTGGATTACAAACTCGGCAACTTGATGAAAGCAGCGAGGACGAGAACGCCTTTCCTACGAGCCCACTGAAAGCAGATCCATGGAGCTCCGGCCATTCTACGTCCAGTCTACCTTCGCACCGGATTACCGCACCAACAAAGCCCACAACGCATAACATAAACGTAAGCTTTCGCTCCACTCGTTAAAGATTACTAGCTCTCTTAATCAGCTGTATTGATCAATGGATCGATTGCAGGAGGATTTCTTAAGCGTCATGAGCTTCTCTTCGTCGGGCTCAGGCTCGGGCTCGGGCATGCAGGGTCAGCGGCGTCTGGGTGCCAAGATGGACGTAGTCTACAGTCTGCTGAGTATGCTGGGAAGCACGGAAGGTCGCGAAGATATGAGCGCCACTCTGCTGTCGATGAGCAACTCGGTGGATAGCTGTGCCGTCATGAGGCAGTCCGGCTGTTTGCCTCTCCTCATCCAGCTGATTCACGCACCGGGCCAAGATCCTGAGACTCGGGAGCGTGCTTCCCGAGCTCTCTACAACATTGTCCACGCAAAGAACGAGGAAAAGTCGAGCAGGCGCGAGGCTCGAGTCCTTCGACTGCTCGAACAGCTGCGAGACTATTGCCAGAGCTTGAGGACTTCGCTGGAGAGCAGACAAGCTCCGGAGGAGTTGGAGAGTCACCCGGGCGCGACCATCGCGGCACTCATGAAGCTCTCCTTCGACGAAGCTCATCGCCATGCCATGTGCCAACTTGGTGGCTTGCACGCCGTCGCTGAACTCATCGAGATGGATCACGCTGCACACAGCAGTGAGTCCGAGCATCAGAACTGCATTACCTTGAGACGATACGCAGGCATGGCTCTGACTAATCTGACTTTTGGAGATGGCAATAATAAGGCTCTTTTGTGCTCTTTCCAGCAGTTCATGAAAGCATTGGTAAACATACGATACATATTCTAAATATGTACAAGAGTTGACTGCACTAAGGCCTGTGCTTTCGTGCTAACGCTCTGATTATTTATTACAGGTCTCGCAGCTTGGCAGTCCAAGTGACGACTTGCGGCAAGTGACGGCTAGTGTGCTGCGTAACCTTTCCTGGAGAGCAGACAGCAGCAGTAAGCAAACGTTGCGCGAAGTAGGGGCGGTCATTGGACTGATGAAAGCCGCGATGGAAGGCCGAAAAGAATCTACCTTGAAATCGATTTTGTCAGCTTTGTGGAACCTCTCGGCTCACTGCAGCACCAACAAAATGGACATCTGCGCGGTCGAAGGTGCACTGGCCTTCCTCGTCGATATGCTCAGCTACAACGCTCCTTCAAAAACTTTAGCGATCGTCGAGAATGCTGGCGGAATATTGCGCAATGTTTCCAGTCACATTGCCGTCAGGGAGGATTACCGGGCAATCGTGCGTGAACGCGGCTGCCTCCAGGTCAGCTAATTGCCAATTGCTAATTGACAATATTCATCGTTAATTTGTTCTTCGGAGCTGCAATAATTTGCATAATTCGTCTTTATACAGGTTCTCCTGCGACAGCTCAGGTCACCCAGCTTGACCGTGGTAAGCAATGCTTGTGGTGCACTTTGGAATCTGTCTGCACGATGTCCTCAAGATCAGCGCCTGCTATGGGATCTCGGGGCTGTTCCGATGCTGCGCAGTCTTGTTCATTCCAAGCACAAAATGATATCAATGGGCTCTAGTGCAGCATTGAAGAATCTTCTCAGCGCTCGTCCAAATGGAAGCAATCTCGTTCATATGGACTCGACTGCACGAGGTCTCGGCCTTCCTACTCTACCCAGTTTGATGGCACGAAGGTAATATTTTTAACAATATCAATATGTATCATTCAATTTATCTACAATTTCAGCTACTTTTTATATTTATATGTTTATATGTATAGACAAAAGGCTCTGGAGCAGGAAATTGATCAGAATTTAGCCGAGACCTGTGATAACATTGAACCGAGCACATCGCCCCAGAACAAAGAGGACAAGTTTTCATTTAAAATTGATCAAAGCCTCCTCGATACGTCCAACAGAAGCGGAAAATGCTTTCATCAAGCAGAGCTTCAGCCTCCAGTATCGAATCAAGCGGGAACCTCTGGACTGAAATTCGCGGCTTTTACTCGCAGCGAAAGCAGAGAATCCATGCGTTCAGTTACCAGTACACATTCTGACACGATTTTTGAAAAGGTCAATCGTCAAGCGAGAAACGCAATGTCAACGTCAGAACTGCAAATGAAGCAACAATCAGCATCGCTGCATTCAGCCATTAATTTTGATAGCGCAAGTTCCTTTGATAGACGCTCAAAGGGTAATTTATGCTGTTTTTCACAATTAGCATTTTGCATGAAAAATTCCATTTGTTTGTTTATGTAGAATGACGAAAAATAATTAGGTCGTATTTTTTCTATTATTATTCTTTTATTTAACAACAATTATTTAAAAAGTTACAGACTTCACGTACACTTTAATCTGCTTTATCTACTTCAATTTCCGTTTATTTGTAAAAAGAAAAAATACAATCTAATTTTTTTCTCATTCTACATAATCAAGCTAATAGAATTTTTCATGCAATATGCTAATTCTTTAGTTGAGCGAGATAGTTCGTGATTAATGGTAAAAAAATAATGTTTTAGGTCTAACAGAAAAGAAGTATACACTGCGCTATATGCACGCAATTCCAGAGCGTCTGAAGCCCGGTGAGCCATTGCCAGACTTACGTGGTCTAAAATGCAGCACTTCGACAATATCGTGGGCTGGCGCCAATCAAGATGGCACATGTTCGAAGGCTCTACTGCATTCCTCAGTCGATGACTGCAACCTATCAATGTCGAATTCCTGCAGTTCGTCAAACTCAAAGGCAGGCATAAATTCAGACTCGAGTTCGTGTAATTTTTCAGCTGCAAGAGCCAAATCGACCGCACCGTTCAATGGCGTTGAAAAGTACAATCTTCCAATAAATAGTATAAAGAGTGGCACGTCCTCCATGGTTGATCCGTTTAATGATTACGCCGAGACGGACTTGGACCAGCCTACGGATTATAGTCTTAGGTATGCAGAGCTCAGTACTTCGGACGAAGATAAACAAAGTTCGGCATACTTCACAGGCACCGAGCAAGAACAAGATATTGTTAAAACTTACTGCACGGAAGGAACGCCCTATCACAGCTCGCTCAATTCTTCCAGAGCATCTTCTGCTTCAGATCTGCACGAGGAAAGCAGATCAAGAGCTTTTTCTAGGAAAAGCCTTGAAACGACTCAAAGAATTTCTTCGAATGCCTCAAAGCATCTTACTCTTGTCAACCCAACTAATTGTAGAAGCAGCTCGAGAACGGACTCCCTTCGATCTACTACAACTTCTGGTAAGATCTTCATCGACTTTATTATTATTACTTCATTCACTAAACTGACAAAGCTTTTTCTTTCTATCTTTTCTTTTCTTTTCTTTTCTCTTTTTAGAAAGTACCTTAACTTTACAAGTAGGCAGATCACTGGAGAGCGATAGCGCCATTTTTGAAGCAGACCCCAAGTTAGGACAAAGTTCCGGAGTGCCTAGTCTTAGTTCTTTAGTTGAAGATGAGCCTAATATAATAGTAAATCAATCCAAACAAGTAAAAATTAATAGCATGCATCATGAAGCAGATTCAGAAAGCTTTTCCATGCAGAACATGTGTCATGAAAATGAAGACGATTATTTACGAAACAATGAGTAAGTATATTCAAATTTTATATAAGGACTCATTCTGGTTTGATCACTAAAAGATTTAGTCTTATTTTGAAAATTTATCTTCAAGAAAATACAAAATAGAATATAATAAAACTTTTTGATATTAATTAACATATGTACATCTTTTTCATATTTTCCAGAAAATTAAATGGATTCTTAAATAATATAAGGATGGCTATCACCTGTCAAAAAAAAAAGAAAAATAAATAAACAATCATTTGCGTGCAAAGCTAACGAAATGACGGACATTTATATAAATTAAATTTACGATTTCTTTTTTAAATGTTTTTTTTTTTCATTATACGGGAAGGATTGCTCTTTTTGCGAATATTTAGCTACAATACGTAAGACACAAGATGTTCGGCATATTATTTAACTTGATGCTATCCCACGGCTGAGACAGTGCTAGTTGCCGGAAATCGAACCGGGGACTCCAGCGTTTGCTATTTTATTAATTTTTCGCGTAGAAAATTTGTATTCAACAAGTGATAGTCATCTTTATATTATTCATAAATCCATTCGAATTTTCTGCTTATCAAGAACCGACATCAAACCATAATGATCCCTTAAAATGCAACTTAATAATTCAATTTTAAAGTATGGAAACTCATTCGTGAGATTAAATTGACGCCCAATACGAAGAGTAACGCGTTTCAAAGTTTAATCAAGACGAAAAGTATCGCGATTCAGCGTTCGCAGCAAAGATTAACGCGATTCAATCAAACTTCGTAAACACGTAAAATAGTTTTTGAACTTATTTTAGCCCTTAACATGTGGTATCATTAGGACGGTATCCCCGTGTTTAGAAGGATACACATAAATTTAAAACTTATTTTACGTATTTGGCTAGTATTATAATCACTTTTGTAAACCTTTAAATTGCGTTACTCTTTGTCGCAAACCTCCGAATCGTGATGCTCTTCGACGCAAAATTTGAACGCGTTACTCTTCATATTGGGCATCTATATGATGTCATATGTAATGTTCTTTGTTGATGTATCTGATGTCTTTATGCATTACAGTTGTAAACAAGTTTCCTTACAGAATTGATAATGCGCCTAAATTTTAATGAAAATTGTATTATAAACAGTCAGAAGCTCTATGAAAATAGTCTAAGTAAAGGATTCGTTCAAGATCGAAAAATAATATTTCTTATATCTACAATCATTAATATGTTGTAATAAGATATTTAATACTCGCGAATGTTTAAATCAGCTATAATATGTATTATTTTGAATACAGTAGAGTGTTTAATTAAAGAGTAATACATTTTATTTTTCATTTTAAGACTTAGACAGTCGTTCAGAAAAGGTAATTATGACGATGGCGCACATTCTGAAAATAATGTCGTAAGATTTACGAAAAATCCAAGTCTAAGCGACATTGAAATTGAAAATGTTAATGATGACGTAATATCAGGAAAGCAAGTGAGTATTTCAGTTGCTTTAAATGCTACTTGCTGAACAATGCTTTTTATCACATAGTCTTTTTCATTTACAGCCTGCTCCGTTAACTTCACTGGAATCTGTGGATCAACAACAGTTGCAAGATGACGAAGATTACAGTGAAATAACCTACACAAACGACTACTACACAGTCCAAGAAACTTACACTCTTGATAAGGATGCTCGGAGAGTAAGTGAAAAATTGTTTCCAAACGATGACTGCAGCCTTTCTCAGCAATGTTCCTCGACGCTCAGTTACATGTCCGTCGAAGATAAAGATCATCACTCTGCAGTTGGAAAAAACGTAAGCGAATTAATGGAAAATATGCAGCCTGCTGAGACTTGGAATTCGGAAAGCTGCGAATCTTTCGACTCGATCGAGAGGTCGGAGCAAGCTCTTTTAGAACTGTGCATTAAATCAGGAATGTCAAAGTCTGAAAGACCTGAGCAACAACGTTTGATCAACACCAAGTTGAAATGTCGCGCTAGTAAAGATGTCAGCGAGACTATCGTCTCTGCGAATCTTTACAAATCTACTGGAGAAACGGTAATAATATTATTCATAAATCCTGGCAGCAGGGTGAAATAAGATTGTTTGTAGTCTTATGCCGCTTGCGCCATCTACTAGTTTTAATATGCGTTAATAAGTGAAAATGTTTATGGAATGAGAAATGAGGAATGATTATATTTGTTGTGCGCAGGGAGATGCTTTGAAGGGAGTAACGGGCAGACTCGAAGAAGAATATCGCAGACAGCGGGATCCGGATGCGATGATAGCTTCGCTCGATCGGCTGACCGCTACATTGGTCCAGCAGACGGAAGCGATGCGCGAGCGCGACTCGAGCGCGATGAAGGCCAGCCTGCTGAGCGACACGTGGAACGAGGACTCGCCGAACGAAGTCTCTTTCCCTAGCATCAGTCTGAGCGCGCCTCTCGTTGCTTCCTTCAAGAGCGAACTCGAAGATTGCTGCGGCATCCCCAACTCCGAGATGACAGACTCGAATATCATCGAGATAGAGGCCATCAAACTGGCCGAGGCTGTGCGAGCCCAGGCTAATCAAGCCAGCGAAGCCTCCATCGATCTCGAGGAAATTAATCCTCCCTCGAGCATGGGAAGCCTCCTATCTCTCACTGCGAGCATTGGCCCAGCTATGGACAACGCCGATAATTCAGCAGCAGCAGCAGCAGCAGCAGCAGCAGCACCAACAGCAGCCAAATTCGACATCTCAAATTTATCTAATGGGAGGAAAAAGTCTCTGCCCCTCGGAGTCGTCGCTCGACGTGCCTTGAGCCACGGCCAGAATCGCACTGGCAGTCTCGAAAATCTTCTCAACGAGTGCAACACCGCCAACCATTCCCAGCTGGAGAACGTCAAGCCGCCCTCTATAATGGACGAATTGCTGGACATGGGCGACATGGAGAACAGCATGCTGAGCGTTGCAAGCATAACCTCCGAAATCGCAGACAACAAGGATAGCAGCTTGACCAGCAGCGACGGCGATGTCGTCTTCGATCTTTTAAAGCCCTGTGCCAACGTTTTGTCTCTGACCTGCATCAGGTAAGCATGTCAACAGTTTACATTTCATGACAACGACAAAGACAAAGAACAATGAATTGATGAATTGATGAATTTGCGCACAGGTACGCCGAGACAATGCAAGGCAGTGCAGGCAACAGCTTGAGCGAACGCTTGGAGAACATTAATCCTCCGTCCCTGTTCAACGAGGTCAGTCAAATGGACGACTCGGCAACAGATGGCAACACCCTCTGCATCGACGCGAGCGAGCTCTGCAGCGAGGAGGCCGCAACGCCGGCTACGGCGGCTACGGCGGCTACGGCGGCGGCCACTCGCTGTGTCTTTGACGAACGAATCGAGGAAATAGCCAACGACACGGACGAAGCAGCAACTCCTCTCTCCAGCGAACACTGCAGCTCTGTTGAGTCAACGCCTAAAAGGCACCTTCACAAAAACCACCCAGGTTCTTTTACTCTTTTACTCTTTTACTCTTTTACTCTTTTACTCTTTTACTCTTTTATTCTTTTAGTATTCATTTTTGAAAATTTGGAAAATCTTCAATCTGTACAGGCCATCTGACGCCGAAACAAAAGAGGCAGCTGGCCAAGGAGAGATACAAAACGTACACCATTGCAGCGGAGCGCGTCAAAAAGGAACAGGACGATCGCAGGAAGCAAGAGCAAGAGCAAGAGCAAGAACAGGAGCGAGAGCGAGGTAATAATGCGAAAAGGCCATTCTCAAAGCTCACGCCAAAGCAGCGCAGGCAAGAAGACAGGGCCAGGTTTCAAACACAAGTTCTCGATACTACATTCTCGATTCTCGATAAAGCTGAGCAAGCCTCGACTCCGGACAAATCTGGCATCCAGTCTCTCGTCAAGAGTGGCATACCGATGTTGAGAAAATTTCCTACCACCAGCAAAGCAAGTTCTTTCAAGCTGAATACAAGTTCCTGCCCTGGGCAGGAGGTTAAAGCGGATAAAGTACTCGGGCAAGATAAAAGCGAAAGCGAAAACGAAAGCGACAGCGAAAGAGAAGGCGAAGGCGAAGGCGAAAGCGAGCTTATTAATGGAGTGTCGAGGAAGCTCGAGATGATGGTAGACGAAGAGGAGGTAGAGTCGCAGTCGGAGGAGGATTGCCGGAGGAAAGAGGAGAGTCAGAAAGGGGCAAAGGGCCCGCGCATCGTCAAGCCGGCTGCAGTCTCGAGAGACTTGAGCCTGGAATCTGAGCCCCCGGAGGCAGAAGTTCCAAAAGGCCCAAACGGCCCAAACGGCCCAAAAGGGCCAAAAGCCATTCGTGGTCGGAGAAAGCCACTGTACTCGACGCCAAGCACGAGAAAGTCGACTCCGCAGTCGTCGCCGCTCAAGCAAACTGGCCTGCTCGGCAACCGCAGCAACAGCTCCCCAATCGTCCGGCCGACGCGAGCCACCACGCTCAGGCAAAATAACAGCTTTCAGAAGTCCAAAAGCACGCCCAAGATTAATGCGTCTGGGCCAAGTACGCCCAGTACGCCGAGTGCGCCGAGTACACCGAGTACACCGAGTACTGCCACGACAGGCAAGGAGAAAAGGCCCGCGAGCGCCAAGAGGACCTCCATACCTCAGAAGGCGCCGAGCAAACTCGAGCGGCAAGGCACCTTTACCAAAGATGAGCCTGAAGTCGACAACGCCCCTATGGTTTCAACCTTGCTCTTGCCCAGCTCGCCAAACAAGACAAACCTTATGACCAAGCCCCTCGTCTATTCCAGTGAGTTCTCAAAACAAATCAACTCTTTTTACAAATTTTATTCCACACTCGACCGAAATCCTAGCATATATTTACCGTAAACCCATTTGCGCCCCGAAAGTAAAATATTTATTTACATATTTTACATTTAATTTACATGTATATTCTACCTAGTTGCATGCACTAGTCTCGCGGAATGCTGCCCAGTAGCGCCGCTACTCGCACAACAGCACGTAGCGGAATGAAAAGAATAAGGTGCATGCGCGGGCTTACGCATTCTTCTAGATCAACCTAGCAAAATATAAAAATCCACGGTCGAGAGTGGAATAAAAAACTATATGCAACAGGGAAGAAAGTACATTTCTCTACCTCACACTAGTCTCAATCTGATTTTTCAAAGAGAAACACCCATTCTTCACCTCGTTACAACATATGATTATCATCCTGAATCCATTTGACCACGATCGATTTCTGCTGTCGGGCACTTTCCTTACTACATAACTATGGATTTAAGTTCCACTTGATTTGATCCTTGGACCCAAATTCACTATCATTTCTGTGACCACTAATTTAAGGGCCAAGCCTGAGTTAAATTCTATAAAAAAATCATTCTCCGTTTTGTAGACGGCAAAAATATTTTCATACAATCTAAGTTGATGCAAGTTTTTATATCTTAAATATGTACACGAAGTAGACACTTCTAAGTTGTGGAATTTAAACCTTTTAAACCTTTTTAACTTACCACGGGTTTTTCAATCATGCGGTGCATTTTTCATTTTTACCGAGGGTTTAAAGTATTCTTCAGACCTGTACTCGTGGACTTAAGGATCTACATTTTTAAAAAAGGATTATTTTCAATTGTTAGACACACATGTATCAGTAATAGTAGTATTTTTATAGTATTTTCATAATATTATTATTGATATGTGTCTCTAACAAAGAAATAATCTTTTTTTAAAAACGTAGCTCCTTACGTCAGTGAGTACACTTCTGAAGAATACTTTAAAGCCTGGGGGAACATGAAAAATACACCGCCTGATTCAAAAACCCGTGGTAAGTGCTTAAAATGGCTTAAATTCAATAATGTAGATCAGCGAATTTTCAAGGGACTATAAAGACCACTTGAGATATAAAAGCTTGCCTCAAGATAGATTGTGTCAAAATATTAATGCCATCTATAAAATGAACAATGATTTTTACAGAATTTTTCTGATTTCCATGATCAAAAATGGGAATTTCCATTTGAAAAATCGGATATAACCTTGAAGATAGAATCAAGGGTCAAAATGAAAAAAAGGTGGCATAGCGCGTTTCTTACACATAAGAATTATACACTTAATTATTCTACACAATTTAGCATTGGTCAAATTATATATAGATATACTTGACCAATGCTATATTGTGCACAATAATTACGTGTATAATTCTTATGTGTAAGAAACGCACTATGCCAAAAAGGTGATCAGTGAATACCCCGCTCGAAATTCTATAAAGTCTGTATAAGCAATGTTTCCAAAAGTACATTTTCGATGATATACGTAATATGCCATTTGGAAACTTTTGATACGCACAAACAAAATAAAATACTCAGTCTTGACCCCGACAATCCAAAAAGGAGAGAATAAAATATCTAGCTCTATCAATTTCAACTGTCGGTTGTTGTCTGGTTTTTATTGGTTAACTTGAAACCAATTAGACCCAGAGTCATGACTACATGTTATAACGTGTAATCAAGCACAACCTGATCATGATTTTATTCTTGGGTCAATTTTACACAGGGCAATGACAACATATTCTAACGTTAAATTCCCTTCTCTTACGATTTCTGGAATAAAAATGGAAGTTTTCATTTGAAAAATTAGATAAGACAAACAATAATTTATAGCAATTACTGGTTACCGACAATATCTATAAAAAAACCAACTCGAAAGCACGCATCCGCGTACAGCATACATGCACTGTTGAGCTACGTCTGTTTTTGCATTTAAGGTGATGCTAAAGCCATCTGTCACCGACAAATACGAGGATCCTCTTTTCTCATTTCATTTTCAATTTTGAGTAAATATCTCTATGGAAAGTTGTTATTCCAATCAAAAAGAACAACTTTTCAGAGCAATATTTTCTTAAAATTAAAAAATTAATGAAAAAAGTGGATCCCCGTATTTACCAGTAACACGGGGTTTAATATCACCTAAAGGGTGCACGTTAAATCTCCTGTAGGCCGTGGGATTCGCCGTTCTTGCGCTTCAGAGCGAGCAAGCTCGCTTTTTGTATGTAAGGCACGACAGCTGCTCGACTTTCATATTTCTCATATTTGGGGCGTTCAGAACGATAACGAAACAAGTCCATTGTAGAACTTTTTCAAACTCTCGCAAACATTTCAACATTTCTGACAATTAATACTTCAATATGCTACTAATCAATTGCACAATTTTATCAAATTATATAATGACGGGATTTATGAATATTTCAAAATTTTCATGGACGTTTACTTAATTTCGAAAATGATCATGTTTCGTTATTACACATGTCTTTGAACTCTTCATTTATTGATCCCTATTAGTTTGACATCATATTAACAAGTACAAACAAATTAGTGATTGTACGGTATAATTATGATATAAGATAATTATTTGATTTTACAATAAAAATTTGTATTGCTAACTTTAGTAAAAAAATTAAAACAAGATACAGCTAATTAAAAATCAGTTTTAGTAACGAATTTCTAAATAGTATTAAATAAAGTTTGCGCAGGCAATACACACAATGCAGGCATGGTAATGGGCCGTGTACCTTCTCCCCTTGGGGCGCCGTAACTTCTACAGTATATGTATTGTGACAATAGATGCTAAGAGACACGATGACCCCGCTGCTAACGCCCTCTAATTATAAGATAGTGTCATTTTTACGCGCGCAAGCATCAAAAGCCTGATTTCTTAACAGTGTATGAATGTAAAGAAACCACTTATGTCAGCGTGATATGAGTGAAACTAAATCACATCTGCATATAAAATTGTAGCTTTCTTTACGTACTTTCGATGCCAAAATTGCAACTTTCGTTGACGATTATCGGTTGGTAAAGTGGACATACGAATGCATTGCAATGCAAAAGGCAATCGACACCGATAAAACCGGCGGTTTCTTCTTCAAAATTCCTAGGCCTACTAATCAAAATATCGACACCAATAACACATAAAAAATGTCTCTGCTAGGCTAGTCTTGACTTTCTGAAGCACTTACTGTACGACTTTACCATATGAACTGATAGGTGGCTACTTTGAACTTCTTTAATTAAAATTCAGAGAGTAATTTCTTTTGCAAAGAAACTCATGAGGTATTAGAGTTAACGGTTCAAATAACATGTCTCAATAGTTTCCGAAGCCCCAAAACCTGATACATATTATCTACTGGGAATCGAAAGTTCCTTAAAGTGGCCACATTACCTGCACCCCCTTACTAAAAAGTTTTGTTTTCTTGAGATCTACAACATTTCCATGGAAAATTTTACTAAAAAATGAAATTTACTCAAGATACAGCTAAAATTCGATTTTATAGAATACCCATAAAAGTTATCCTATTTGGAAATGTACCCATCGGATATGGCTGAAAATAGGTAAGTCAGCTTTCTATGATGAGACAAGTAAGCTCTATAAATTTCGGCCAATAAATATAAGGCTACCAGAGTGTTTAGGCCTCCTAAACATGTGGTATCATCTGGATGGTACCCTATATTTAGGAGAGTCTAAGCACTATTAGGCGAATTTTTAAACACCAGGCTACTAGAGTGTTTAGGTCCTTCTAAATATAGTACCCCTGTGTTACTTGCTCCGGAATTTAGATTTTTTTTTAATTTTGACATTCGAGTCCGAATTCGCAATCAGCGACCCCAAAAACCCCTGTATACCATATTTTATCAATTTTTATCGAATTATCTATAAAATTGAGTACCTAAACACTGTAGAGATACTTGCTCTGACATTTTGTTTCTTGAAATTGTGATATTTGATTCGTAATCAGCGACCCCAAACACCCCTATAGGGGAGGGTAGGCAAGGTGAACTACCTAAGGTTCCAGGTGGCTTAATTTGTATCAAATCATCGATACAATTCAGTTCTAAGGCTTAGATGTCTGCATTATTTCATAAACTAATAAAAAGAATCCATCATGGGATTTGTAATGATATTTGTAAATAACCATTTTAGCTGATTTTCCAAAACTGTGGGGCATGGTGGTATACCAATGGTTTCTGCGTTGTATTGCAAATAAATTCAGTTACATGCTCTGCTATTTTGTATATGCGAGTATACAAAAACAGTCCACTTTGCCTCACATTGACTTTTTTTAAATATTATACAAAACAAGTAGTCTATATTTGGTATAAAATTATAACAAAGGTGATTTTTGAAGGTTTTTAGCTGCTCTTTTTGATAGCCCTAAAAGTTTTTACCTAAAGTTACTTGTAACATTTCTATTTGTGTCCAAGCAAACAGCAAATCTGTTTTTCTTTTTTGGGGGTATGTAGGAAAGGCCAGCTAAGGCACACCCGACTGAGTCCGCACAGCCGGATAGTGTGGGGCTGGTTGGGGATGCATCCGCAGTGTGTATAATATAGAACGAAAAATAAAATAAACAAAAACGCGACCCACTAAAACCTACCAGCCTTTCCTCTTCTAGCGGGTGCTGCCATCTAGTATCATCTCGACAACCGTTGCTACCTAGACCTAAACTAAATTTAAAAATTTATAATTTTAAATCCCCCGAGGGGACGTCAGATCTAACCCTTCTCATTTATACGCGTATTCGAACCGGCGCATTCATCGCCGAACGGAAAGGAGAAGTATCCCTGTCCCTCCCCGCGACATGCATAAAATGAGGGAAGATGAGCGTCTCTTGGTTAAGAAAGCGTCCCACCTTCTCCCTCCTCGTCCATTTCCATAGAGTCGTCATAATAATATCACAAAATGTAAAAATATATCATATGCAATTATTTTTCTGAATATTGTTTGAATTAAATATATGTAAGATACATTTTTCCTTTGCTACACTTTTTCCAAAAATATTTCGTTTTAAAATAACCATCTTAGATTTTTAACTTAATAACATCAGCAAGAAAATATTTGCATATAATGTATATATTTTATACTGTTGTTGTTACAAATTATCGATAAAAGCAATAAAATTACAAAAGTACTTAGGATTTAACCTAAAAAGAATAAATAAAATGGGCTATTTAAGCAAACTCGCTATTACAAAAAATGTATTATCTATACATATTGAATACTAAATTCGTCAGTATATTTCACCATTATTCGACTAGGATTAAATCATATCCTGGTTAATTTAATCGCAATTCATCTATAACATTTTTTGACCGCTCATGCTTTGATCATAAATAAAGAATATTTTCAGATATCGAAATAAGTGTGCTTAACATTAATTAGGTAGCTCAGCAAAAGAGGTATTTTACTCAGAAATAATTGCGCTCATTTTATATTAATAAAAAACAATGAACGCAATTTTGAATGTTGTACTCCCAGCATTCGGATGTGAAAAAGCCTAATAGCCTCCAGTCCACCTTGGCCCACTCTCCTCTATAGGAATTTTGATGGCAGGATTCTTCGTTATGTGCTATCCTGCAGCGAAGAATAGTAACCCGGAATAATAACCCTTTCAAAGAGCAGAGATTAGAGAGAGTTTTCAAAAACAGACTGTATCCTATACGCGGATGCGTACCTTCGATATGTTTTCTTTTTGAGACATTGTCGGTAAAAAGTAATTGCTATAGATTAATGGTTTTCCCTAGTTAATTTCCTATCATTAATATCTTATAATGAAAGAAAATGTTAGTAATAAGCATGTAATTATTTTTAAAAGTAGAGCAATTAAAATGTAAATGTTGAAAAACTCATGTTTCAGTTGGGAAAGCATTAGGAAAGAGCTCAACAACCGGGAACATTGTTGGAAAATCCAAAATCTCGTTGCGAACTGTTGCGGCGAGGTCAAGTCCATCAAAGCCTTCAAGCGTGGAGAAAGCGCTGACGCCAAGTGGCATACCAAGTATAGGTAAGCGCTCTTTTGCGAGTAATTTGGGCGGAGCAGTAGTCAAGTCCTCGTCGAACTATCAAATAGCTCCTAGCAACGAAAACAGCAGCAGCACCACCACCACCACCACCAACAGCGGAATTCCCCGGAAAATCTCACTAGGTCAGCGTTCCAACAGCAACTCGAGCATCGTCTCGAATGCCTCGAATCAGGGAACTCGCAAGATGGTCAAGGAGGCAACAAGCAAGATCGCCAGTTTATGGAAAAAGGTGGAAGAGAATAAGAGCAGACAGCGCTTTGAAAAAGCCGACACGAGGCTATGGATCACGCCAAATCGAGCTAGCACGCAATTTGATTCTCAGAATCAGCAAAACGAGCAAACTTCCAGGCTATTCAGGAGTTCCACTTTTGAGGGCGTCACCACTGATTCCGACCATTCGATCCCAATCCCGGCTCAGGCCACAACTGTCTAGAATATTCCCTCCTTACCCATGCCCTATGCCATGCCAAAAACTCCCTACTTTCACTTTTTTCATTTTCAACTTGCATTCGCTTCTTCTTCCGCTCTTAATATTCCTGCTTCATTCTCATTATCAACTAGATTCGCTTACTTTTATTTACCTTTAACTTGCATACTTACTACACGCTACACAGTCATCCAGAAAATATTAAGAAATACAATTTTAATCCAATTCATTTCATATTTATTATTTTTCATCATCAAATTGAATATTCATTTTAAATGTATGTATAATAATAGTAGTAATCTTGCAAGTATTAATAGGGAACATGCATGAATTTACATTTTAATTTTATTTAACACTTCAGAAAAAAATAATAAAGTTCCCACGACAGTTTTTTTTTTCGTATGCGATAACTTTTTAATAATAACATATTATTAAAGTTGCGCTGAAATTTGGTGGTTAGTTTGAATTCCTATCACGTGACTTTTTCACAATGACGTAGACATATCGCTGATCAGCGCCTCCATCGGAAGGTATCAAATCTTTTATATGTATTTCAAAGGTTTAATTCAATTCAATACTCACTACTCAATACTTGATACTATTCTCAAACTCAAACTCAAAGACTGCACACTATCTAGTGTTTGCATACTCTGTGCCCATATAATCGAGCCAGGCATAGATTAAGCAAACAGTATAAATGTGCAGTTTTTGAGTTTAAGCTGGCCTTTTTTTATGAGAACTGAGTAATGTATCAAGTAATGAGGCTGGAATATATGGTCGTGAGACAGTCTCAGTTCCTATTACTTTAACGTTGGAGAGTCGAAGACAGACAGATCTTGAGACGATCTCACGACGACCGTATGATACATGAGTAAGTCTGAGTGGCGACTATAAATTCGAATCTTAGACTCTCCGATAGAGGCGCTGAACAGCGATATTTTTACGTCATCATGAAAAAGTCACGTGATAGGAATTCAAACAACAAAATTTCAACGCAACTTTAATATATTATTATTATTATTATATTATCGCATAAGAAAAAAAACTGTCTAAAATTAAAATAACAATTTAATTACGACTCATACAAGTTCCCTATTATGCTAACTTAGCATTGTAATAGATTTTTTAATCAATATTTTTTTTTATGAATATTATTTATTATTTAAAAATAATTTAAGTTAGAAATTGTATTTCGACTAGATGATTGAGCTGTGTATTTTCAGTAATCACCTAAGTATTTTCCATCCATAATAAATTTATGTAATACTTCAAAATATTTCAAATATGATCGAATATTATCAATTTATTGATTTCCTTAGCCAATTTAAATGCACATCGTTGAGTCAACTAACAATTTAACAAGCATAGAGTCAAGCCAAAAAATTTTAAGATATAAACAAACTTGACGAGTTGTTAAACTCTGTATATAAGCGACGAGTCGAGTGAATTCTGTAAGAACCGAGTCGGTTGTCGAGCTTGCAGTCACATACAACATCAATAATTTATTAACTCTGTATATAAAGACTATGAAAAAATGTGTAGAAAAAAGTTTAGTGATAAATGTAAAAGCAATTGCATGTTAAGCTTGCAATACATCATTGTACATCCGAAAGTCGATTAGGGAAGAAAAGAAATGTTTCTTTTAGTGAATATAAATATTGAAGTCACAGCTTTATTCCCTAATTATCTTTACCTTTTTATTGATAATTTGAACCAAGTATTGTCCGTACGAAGGAGCTGAAAGTCTCCAATATCCAATTCTTACTTTTTGAAGACTGATAGTGATACATGGCAGTAAAAGAAATAAGAATTGACGTTCAAATTTAATTTTCTTTCTAACAAAATTTCATGATGCATATTTATAAGCTATAAAACTTAATTGAAGTTACAGTAACTATACATGCCTAGATCAATCTAAATTGAGACATAAGACGTAGCAAATTAAATTATTTGTTTCTAGTCCATTTTCTTTAAATTTATTATAAAAATACGACTAATAAGAAATTAAAAATGAATATGTATATTACTTAATTATTTATCGTAAAAATCTGTTCAATCGACATACTGACCAAATTGCGTGAATCACAGTACAACTTAAAATATTTATATATTTATTTATAGACCTTCTCATTTTTTGCAGTTTTTCTTTGAAATATTTGATAAGGTTCTGTGATGCCATTATTATGTACATAATAATCATTATATCGTTAAATCGCTCAATAATGTCAACTTTCCTTCTATTTAGATACCCTGAAATGGTGTAACTTAAAAAAAGGAAATCGTTTGCCTTCTTGAGAAAATAAAACTACTGTGTATTCTTTTTTATTTCTATTACAGCACCCCTGTATCCAGTTCGAATTAACTAGAGTTAATTCTTCCAACTTGGAATATGTTCAGGGCTCCTACTTTATTTTCTTTTACTAGTTATTGTATTGTTACGAATTTGGTCCGTATGCTAAAAAGATTTTCTGTATAATTATTTTTTAACCACTTGTCCCTTTGTCTAATCAATCTAGTTTTTAAGTATAATACTTTGTCAGTATGCCTCAAGTTTGATCGATACTTTCGTAATTTGTATATTAACATCGATCAAAATATAATAAAATTTGTAGTTAATAATAAATGTTTATTTTTTAACCTACATATAACAAGACAATTTTTTATAAAAAAAAATCTTTTATTTTTCTTAATATTATAAAATGTACAATATATACAAATATTAAGCTACTCTGGGTGTTCATATAAATTAATAGCTTTATCTTCAGCAACAGACACGAGTAAATTATTTTTCGTAGGATGATATTTTACTCCCCAAACCTAAAATTTTTTTTAATATTAATATTATTATCAGTTTAATCATGTTAGCGAACATTATTACCTGATCAGTGTGTTCATAAAATGTATGTAAACATTGTCTTTGTGCTAGTTCCCAAATTTTAACAGTATGATCAGAACTACTAGAAGCAAACTTTAATCCATCAGGAGCAAATGTAACTCCAAGTACCCATGAAGCATGACCCGACATTGTCCCGGCTACATTAGCATCTTTTCTGTATAAATTTTAGAAAAATTGATTAGTAAAATTAGTAGTATAATAAGACATATATATTATAGACACCTAAACAACATATAAAAAGAATTCATATTTCTATATTTTTATGATATGAAAAAATTATAAAAAGTTTAACTTTTATGCTCACATGTCATACAATTTCATATGACTATCATCACTAGCAGTCAACAGTAGTTGGGAGTCAGGGGAAAAACATAATGACCGAATTGGCATAGCATGTCCTGTAAAATACATGGAATTTTAAATTCAGCATTGAAAGACATGATTAAATACATTGAAATAGCATATTTTTACCCTCTAATGTTTGTAATACTTTTCCGTATGCAACATCAAAGATATTTATAATCCCATCGATTGCTCCACTAGCTATGTATTTACCATCAGGGCTCTAAAAACAATTATTACTATTATAATAACAACAAACAATTTAGTTGAAACATTTCAAGAAGTTGATATTTTACATAAGCAACACTAAGGGTGAATTTGCCTCCTCTTGTATCTAAAATTTGCTCTTGTTTTCCAGTTTCTGCACTGTACAAATGAATTTTACCAGCATGGCTACCAGAAACGATATACTTATCGTCCGGAGAAAAGCAGACTGTCCATATATCAACTGGGCCAACTTCTATACTGTATATCTTTTCTCCTGATTCTAAGTCCCATACTCTCAAACTTGAATCTAAAGAACTAGATGCACACTCTAGAAATTGATAAATTTATTTCAAATAATATATAATTTTTTAAATGGAATAATAAATTATTTCCAAAATGAGTATATATTGAATATTGTAGACTATTCTTTTAGTTTATGATTGTTTCAGTTACTGTTTAAATTTAAGACTTATTAGACTTATTATTAAACATTTAAAATAGACTTTGGATAATGGAACATTATTAGATTAATAATTATATACTTATGATACTTAAAGGGTTAATTATTTATAAACATAAAATCATTGCTTCTTATTGAGGTAAAACGATTGAATTTAGCTCGGTTCTCAAATGTGGGTTGGTACTATTTTTTGAGCTAGATATGTAGATTTGTTAACCAGTAGTGAATTTCTTAACAAAGATACCCTTAAAGAAGTCAATAAAATTGAGATAAATAAATTTTCTTTTAAAATAAGAAAATAAATAAAAAGTAGGAAAATTCGAAATTTTTTCTCTCCAGAAATAGTCGAAAATTCATCTATTTCATCGTCAAATTCATTGGAAAGTATATAAACTAGTACATATTTTTATTAAGAACAACTAGATTAACGATATTGATCATAGAAACACCTTTGCAGACTGTTAAAGAGTGTGCCAATTCATTGAATTTTCATCCAAAAAAAAGTATTGCTACAAGACAAGCAAAAAATCATAAGCCTCTAAAATATTTTGTTGCCTTTGTGTGAAAAGATGCCAACTCAGAATCTGCTTGAAAAGATAACACCTGAGTTGGGGTACCTATTTACACGAAGGCGATGTTATTTACGTTGCTATTTAAGTGAAGGTATAAATAGTTTTGAAAAAAACATTGTAAATTCTAAAGGCAATTTAAAAAATCTTAAGCCACATTGCACCATCTTAGGTCACTGAATAAAATTGAAAAAAAAATTTGTTGAAAAAACCAAGTTTGTTAGTGTTGAAATTGTTTTCCCTGATAAGTTGCTTGGTTAAATAAAAAAACAATCTTTACTTGATCCATCAGAATTCATGGCTACAGACACAACTCCTAGTGAATGCCCAGTGAGTTTATGTTTAAGTTTTAAGCTTCCATTTTTATGTTCCCAAACTTTGACTGTGTCATCGACCGAGCCAGTTATAACATATTCACTCGTATCATCCTCATTTGATCGCATAGAATCTCTGCAAAGTATTTATTTGAATACATAATAAGTAAGGATGTAGGGGAGTAAGCAAAGTATTAGAAAAATAGCAATACATAATGAATTTACCGAGAATCTTCGTTGTCTACTTGCATATCCTTCTTCTTTTTTGGGCAGCCCCAAGCACAAGTCCAAATGCTGTCTTCGTGTGCATTCTCAGTTTTGTGTATCAAAGAAAACTGTAAGAAGCAGAAATGTAGCTTAAAAGTAATCAAGGGTAGAATGTTATGTACTAGGTACTTACCATTTTTAAAGCCGCTTTCTCAAGTTGAATGAATGTGAAATAGTTGTGATTGTTTATATTGAAAATGCCTATTTATATTGTCATGTTGCGAATGTGTTGAATTGTAATTATAATTATAAAGTTTAAATAGGTTAACCTAAATTGTCAGTTGTGCATTTGCGGCGGTAAAACGGCCAAACGTGAAACGGGTAGAAGGCAGAACTAATCAGAATAATCAGATTATCAGAATCAGAAGCGCAGCGCAGCGCCACCGCTTTTGGCGTGAAATCTGAGAATGTGCATGAAAAGTGAGAACTGCCAAGTCTTCAAAGATTCACACTCTAAGTATTAACTAATTAGATTTATACATTTAGAATATTGACTCAATTGATTTCTGATTTAATAAACACATTATTTATTTTCAATTGACGTCCTGCTTGTATAATGTAGTTGAGCAAACTAGCTAATATTGGGAGAGAAAACATCCTCCGCGCCAACGGTGGCACTAGTGAAAACCTTAGTATGCCAAAGTTTGCCAAAGTTTGCCAGAGTATGCTAAATTATGCCTTATTCAATGTGAAAATCGGTCGTGCCAAACTTTGTCAAATTTTTGTCTACATTTGGCGTCCTCTGGCAAACTCTGACAAACTTTGACATATTATGACGCACCAAGGTCAACTTTGGCATACTTTGGCACACAAATTTTTTTCCATAAGCTTTTTTTCGACTTTTATATAACCTGAATTTTAAATTTAAAACTTTACTGCACTGTACAAATGTGCTTGCTCGGAGGATTATCCATACAAAGAAAATTAACTCACACCATAGACCGTCTCTCTTTTCCAACAAATATATGCTATATACATCATTGTTCATGGTGTTCCTTTTCATCCTTAACATTAATGTAAGTAAGTATACTTAATTATTTGCAAATAAATAACAGAATAAATGAATTAATATTAATATTTAACTACAAATTTTAAAGTAATCTCTTTCCCTATACAGATCAATAGGAACTAGCTTTAACTTTTCTCATATAATTATTTTGATACTGCATATTTGTTTAAATTTATATAAATAAATAAATATAAGCCAATTACTATTGAAAAATGTACCATGAAGAAGGTATTATAGTTACGCTTCTCGCTTTTGAATTCGGATTCGATATACGTATAGGTAAGGCACATTAATTGGTTTAAGGTTATTTGAATTTTACTCTTCAAGCGCGCGAAACGAATTAATGAACGTTGGGTGTAGAGACGACTTATCTGGAAGCAGCTCCCTTAGGGTCTGTTCATAGTGAAGCGCCAACTTTTTACTGTTTTTGTCAAATATAATTCATTATATTGTCAGTTTACATGGTTATAATGAAATGTTAGTCGCTTATAGCTATAATTCCAATGGTACCGGTTCAGTTTTATAGCAAGATATTTATAGCGCTCCACTATGACGGACCCTTAGGGTCCGTTTATAGTGAGTACAAGAGTGACAACTAGTTGCAACCCGTTGAAACTCTACTACGCTTTAACAGTTGAAAATGACATTAGTTGATAGGTAATTTGATAAAAGTCGCTCTAAAAATGAATATTCTGTATATTTATGTTAAATTGTAAAGATACAGAATTCCGAGTAGCAACTAGTTGCACTTGCAACTCTTCGTTCCCAGCATAAATGGACCCTTATATGTGTCGCCCTTGCCGCGACGCCGTCGTTTGGATTTTGGCTAGGACATTCGAGATCTATATACAAATATACGATAATACGTGGACATTAGCCTCTATTGAATATAATAATAAAGCTTACTTGAATTTTTTATCAAACTATCAAATTTTTAAGCCATTTCTAAATTCAGTTGCAGTTATTTTGAATTATAACAGAAAGACTGTAATGTACATTTGTCATTTTTCTATTGGTAGCTGCTAAACTGCTTGCCGTTGCGTCTGTACTCTGTACGTATATTTACACACATCGACATTTCTGACGTACTCTCGACACGTGGACATGAACGCAATTACTGGATTATTGCAATGATTCTACAAGTTAGAAGATAAAAATCATTTGTCAACTTAAGTAACTTCTATATTTCTTTTATGTATATATGATATTTCTTATAATATATTTAAGTAAGTCTAACAAAGTCTTAATCTTATTAACAGTGTAGAAATTGTTTATCACTTTGTCAATTCTTTTAAATTTCAGGATGCAATCGTTAGTATTTTTTATTGCTTTTACTCTCTCTGTAACTACTGCACAGAATGTTAACTTAAAGCAAGTACGCTGTTTAGGTATGCATTATTTAACACCAATCTTCAATTTAAAAAAATAAAATTTGTATTTATCTCATATTCTTACATGCAGTATGCAGAACCATTGTTGATGAATTTAAACACCAAGTCAATAAGATTGACCCTTCAAGACAAATTGAAATTGGACAATATAGATTGGATTCAAAAGGAAATACAGTTCATAAAAAGGTAATAGATTTTTTGTTACTTTATTCACATTGATAATACTTATTTGACACATTAATTAATTTTTGGCCTTATAAGGTTCCACTGTCAATGTCAGAAGTGCATCTTTCTGATTTACTTGAGTCTGTTTGTAAAAAAATGGAAGACTATGTAAGAGCAACATATAAATCAAATGGTAAATTGACACTTCTCAAACTTATGTCTGACAACGGAGTCAACCCATTACTTAATCAAGTAGATATTATACAAGATGGTGATTTAAATAAAAGTCTGGAATACTTTGTAAGTTTATCAATAATTTAATTATACATGTACATCTATTTTTGTAAACTTGTGTTTAATTTTAGTGCACAGATATTGTAAATGAGTATGAGGATACATTTATAGAAGTTATAAGTAAAAAAGAAAATAATGCTAAGGCCAAAATTTGTACAGAAGTAGCAGAATATTGTGAAGGCTTTGAAGTAAGTGAGGATGATGATGATGAAGATGATAAAACTGAAAACACTCTGGAAGATGAGCATATACAAGATGAAAAGACTGAACTTTAATGAAAAATAAAACTTTTGAGGTGTTTAGTTAAAGTTCAAAAAGCAAGTGATAAATTGTATAAAAAATTGTATTTATTGATAATGCAAAAATTTTAAATATTTTTATAAAATAGTGATTAAGTTTTATAATAATTATACAACTTGTAACAATTGAATCATTTGATAGAATACAATATTTACAAAATAATTAATTCAGTTTTAATCTTTTGATTTTTTTAATGTGTTTCCGTTATTTTAACTATTTCTAAAATATTTTCTTATCTCTTATTGTTCACTTACTAAAGTTAGTTAGCAAATATATCAATTGTCCTGAATACTAGGAAATTTGCATGATTTTTTTTATATTATATTCTGATAGAATATAGCATATATTTTTATGATCTTTAACAATTTTTAAAAACTATTAATAATGAAAGAAGATACAGCAGTATAAATACTTTTGTGACTTTTGCAGTGTCGGCACCTTTGACACTTACAACAGTATGACGTCAACTTAAAAAACTTAAGAAAACTGTAACTTCTTTAAATGTTACTTTTTTGGAAAAATTCAAACGAATTCATAAATTGTTATAGTATCTATCCATATAATAAGCACCAACAAAGACAAAAATTTCATGCACATTCCCTATTATGCAAAACTATAACATTTATATTACTGCAATATTTTAATTGTTTCAAGGATATTAATCCATACAGTACATATAGAAACATTATACATACTATGCATTACAATTTAACAAAAAATATATTTCAGAGACATAACCATAATTATAAAATAACATTTAACATGTTTCTTTTAATATTCAACATATTTATAAACAAAAAATATTTATCAAATCGCAGTACTATGTGTTGCTGCTAATTTTTCAACACATTCGTATTCTTTTGATGACCACATAGCACACACCAAATGGCCAACTGTTGCATCTTTAGTATGTGATTGCTTCCAATCTATTAAAATGCAGTATATAACTTCATCAATACCTTTGTGTTTGTGATTTTCTAAAAATTGTTCTATTTGACCTTGTAAATATCCAATCCCTTTAGCAACTTCTTTCCAGCCATTACCAAGGTGATCCTTAATCAATAATATATCTTCCTTTGTGATTTCTACTTCACTGATACTCAAAGCCTTTATATGTGGCAGCATTTGTTTAGTTTCTTCTTTATCACATCTATTGGACGATGCAAAATCAGGATTTTGAAAGTTATTTAAGTGGTATTCATTCGTAATTCTGGGTCCAATTTTTACATTAGTAGAATTAATAATGTTATACGACACATTATTTGACTTTGATCTTTTCTTTGGTTTTGTATATTTCAAATCATCTGTTTTAGTTGTATTACTTGTAGAATTACTTGTAGAAGACTCACTTCTATTGATGAATGGTATATTAGACTTTTTTTTATTTGTTTGCTGATGATCTTGGCTTAAATTTGGTTTATCAGAAGTGTTGTTTAATGATCGTGGTGGATCAGGCACTGCATCACAAACTAGATTACTGATTTTTTTTGCCAAACCGGACACATCAGACATTTTCTCAAGCATATAAATTTCTATATTTTTAAAAGTGAATTTGTTTTGTGCGTCCTAAATAAAGTTTCCTGTGTATGTCTACTTTACATATTTAAGGTTAATGTGATCCGCGATAATTGTTTAACGATTAAATGATGGTCAAAAATCATTCTGCTTGTCAATAATAATTACGGGCATTGTACGGTCAACAATAGTCATTCATGCGTCACGAATGTGACGATTCGCCGGGTATCTTGGATCACTAACCAGCGAATCAGCGATCCGAAATTGTTTGACGCGTCGACCCCACGTGACCGAACACTGGTGGTACAACATCATTCAAAATTGTGCTGATTGCTTTTTACTTAAATTTACTTTACTTTACTAATGGCCATGGAACTCTTTGGGTCTTAGCACGGTAAAAGAATAAGGACATAGAACATAATAATAACATTGATTTGTATATCTATATATACGAGAAATAAGAAAAATAAGTTCTAGTTCTTTTATTTCTCGTTTATATAGATATACCAATAAATGTTATTCTTTTGTCTATATCCTTATTCTTTTAGCGTGCAAAGGCCCTTTATGAGACTCCGATATACCACGAGGCCACAATGCAGACGTTTTGCGGTTGTTATTAAATTTTGAAGTTTACAATTTCCAATTGGTGTTTTGTTCACATAATTTATTAGGATATGCTCACTTGATGACATATAGAGAACACTGCGGGGACGCGTTCAAATTTACCATGAATTATTTTCAATAAAATAAAATATGTGCAATCGTTTTGAATAATTAAAAATTAAACCAAAAATTGTTTACATGCTAAGCTATCAAATTAACGTTCGACCTACTAATACACGCAACCAAAAAGTATTTTATTTTAATTAATGAAGTACGCATGATCAAAAACTGTAATAATAAATCGTAATTTATTTGACCAGGGTACAATTTTGGAGAATTTTAAAAATACTTGAAACTAATATAGCAAATAATGTTTCAAATTTCATGGTTTTAAATTTTTTAAATAAACAAATTGCTGAAACCCGGCCATTCTTCTTAATTTTATGAGGTTATTTTGTGAGGTTATTTTTGCTAATATTAAAGCTTTTATCCATAATTTTTATGAATAATAGTATAAAATGTAAAAATATAATATATACTAGAATTTTTTTATTTATTCTATTACTCTAAACATGAAAGAATGTATTTTTTAAAAGTTTATCAAAAATTTTTAATAAGGCAATCTTTTACGCTCAAACTAATAAGATATACAAAAAATTGATTGTATGTATTACGTTTTCATATTTTGTACTATTGTTAATAGAAATCACAGATAGAAACTATGAATTTATCCAAATTAACCTCATAAAAATAAGAAGTACGGCCAAATTTCAGCGTATTTGTTTATTAAAGAAAAATCAAAACCATAAAATATGAAAGATTATTTGCATTATAAGTTTCACGTATATATATATATTATATAATTGTAAGCGTTATTAAGTCACTGCACCCCCCCCCCCCCCTCAACATCCCCTTCACACCTCTCCATATCCCCTCCACATAATAACGTTAAATTGTTTATTACATTATTATAAATTTACTAAATTTTTTTACTCATTTGCCCCTCCACCCCCCCTCTCCCCTCCATGCACCTCCGCATTTTCTCCACTTTTAATGCATTACTTCCACATTAGCCTTTACATCCCCTCCACATCCCCTCCACCCCGCTCCACATCCCATCCATATAATCGACAGAGTATATCTATATTTGTGTATATATTTTAACTAATTTACTTACAGTAAATCAACGTAAATCGAACGCACGCACTGATTACATAGTCTTAATATTTATTTTAATTCTTAGTTCTGAGTTCTGGTTCATGCACATAAGAATCATGCACATTATAATTGTGCATAATTTAGCATTGGTCGAATATAGATATATTGATCAATGTTAAACTGTACAAAATTAAAATGCGCGATTCTTATATTAAATATTACAACATACACTCAGTTGTACAAGGGTTATTAAAGTTTAAAAGTTGAATGGGGGTTGGTGAGCGGAGAGAGCAGGGGAACCCCCTCTAGTATATATATATAGGACAATCCAGTACTTTTTAAAAATGTGGCGCAGGGGTTTTTCGAATTCGGCTGGCTCTCTACTATACGACATATGAACGTAGCTCAATTTTCAGCGACCGAAAGCCCCTAAGAAGCCAAGATATACTGAGAAATTAACATACATATTTATTTAATAATTCATTAATATTTCATAATATTGATATAATTGACATTCTTTCGAAGGAAAACTCGTTTTAATATAAAAGTTTAAGTTTTAAATATATTTTAGCAAAAATATTTTATTTTGGTGCGCTCTACTTTTTGGAAGTGTTTTTCCCTTTAAACCTTCACAAAATTTGACGGCCCTGGACTTTTTTTTGACGGTCACTGTGATGGCTTCACAAAACTAGAGGTAACTTTGACTACCCTATTTTTTATACGTTACTAAATGGTACGCTTTTGAAATTTTTTGCCAGGAAGCAAAGTTTCAGAATGATCCAGTCACCCCGCTAGATCACACTGTAATGCACACTATAATAGCGCACATGCACTATAGTGCGCAGTATAGGAGTTTTACATACGGGAACCCTCGTTCAGGATCCATCCATTTTTTCTTTTTTTCTTTAAATTTCATGTGAAAAGCTTAAGGTTATGAAAAATAAATATGTCTATCAGGTCGAAGTGGACCACTTCCGGTCTTATAATGGGGACCTAAGTTATTTGTTATCACGACGGAGATTATTGCACATATGTCAGTGTTGGGTACCTTTATTATTTTTAAAAAATTAAGCAAAAAAATTAACCGAATACAAACTAATTTAGTTAAGGTGATGCTAAAGTCACCTGTCACTGTCGAATACGAAGAACCACTTTTCTAATTTAATTATCAATTTTTAGCAAATATCTTTATGAAACGTTATTCTCCTAATCAAAAACAATAACTTTCCATAGAGATATTTGCTCAAAATTTAAAATTGAATGAAATAAGTGGTTCCCCGTATTTGACGGTGACAGGGAGTTTAACATCACCTTAAGTTAAGAGTTACTAATTGGTAAAAAAAATCAACTTGAAAGTTATATATTATACAAAGTTATAAAAAAGTCAATGAACGTTAACTCACTTAAGCTCGTTTGGATAATTTAATAAAATAATTACGTAATTTTACTAAATTTCGTTTCTGATAACAATTCGGAAATTAGATTCTGATGTGTATTTTTTAAAAAGTACGAAACTTTTTGATATATCTATCGGAGGGTAACGTACGTTTGATGAATCCCCTTAATTGATCAAAAATATATAATACCTATGTATCGAGAATAAACTCCTTCCTATTTTGGGTTTTAAATGTTACATTTTAGGGATTAGTAAGTTTGTAATCGGCAGTTTATTAGGTAATAATTTAATTATTTCAATAGCTTATATAATATGTATACTTTATTGGGCTTTCCAAAATTTACGAAAATTGACGATCTTTTTTGTACGTAGTTTATATGTACAATTAAATTATAAAAGAGTTGAATAGTTTCAAGGTAGGCATAAAATAATTAACTAGTTAAGTTAAAAGTTAGGCGATTCCTAAACTAATTTAAGTTAAAATTTACTAAGTTTTTAACTTTTGAATTTAACTTGTAACTTTTCAACTAGTTACTCTCCAACCCTGAACATATCTAAATCTCAAAGTCCAGCAATAATCCCTAAAACTTTCAGAATTTTTTGACAACGATTTCTATGCTTTGGACTTAGAGGGTTAACATACATCAAACTAAAAAAAAATATTTACTTTTTATGCACAGCAAATACTCATTAATCAGTATTTATAATACCACACACCCAGAACAAGATTCTGATAAACTATTTTAATGCGGTTTTTGTACACAACATACCTCATGCAAAAATAAAAGCGTACATACATTTCAAAAATTTGTTTAGAAATTTTTGTTGATAGACTATAACACAACAATAATATTGACATAAAAAATGTTACTTTGTGTTAAATTTGCGTTACTTGCTTAATTTTACAAAGACACAGAATTTTGAGTTATAATCTTGTTCTGGAGGATCGATATTTAGGATGAAACAATATTGATCACTTGGTCAAATGAATTTTCGTATGAACCCATTTTTCTATTTAATTTTCAATTTAGAATACATATATTTCTGTAAAAGAAAAACGCGATTAGAAATAGATCGATCTCCTCCCTGGCAACCATATGAATGATAATCTAATTTACCGAATCTCTTATTATTAAACATTGTGTATGTTTAGGTGAAGTCCTAAAAACTTTAAGTCATAAAAACAAGTATTTGACCAGCTAACCATTACTGTTTTTACCGTAATTATTGGAATCCATTCATTTATTTACAATATTATTCATACATTTTAAGGGGGCCAGCCTGAGTTAAACTTAAAAAGATTTCTCTCATAAGCCAATACAAATTTTTCCGTTAAAAGCAATTATTCTAAAATTTCTTTTTTTATAAACGCTTGATAACGTCTGTTTTACCGTTGACACAAGAAATTACTATTGTTAATACTATATTTATTGGAATAAGTTTGCTGCATGCCCGTTTCTAGATGATACGATCAACAACAATTTTTTATCCGACGATATTTTGTATCCTTATGACATTTACTAAAACTTTTACGGTTTACTTTTCCTTTAAAAAATTATTTTATCATTATTTTGAAGAGAATAAACCAATATTTTAAAAATCACTAAGATAATTTTTTTAAAAGTGGTTTGTACTTCGAAAAATTTTGATAACAAAATTTGTAACGAAAAAGTGAACCGTAAAAGTTTTAGTATATACTAAAAAGAATTAAATTACCGTCCGAAATTTTTTTTTGTATCACATGCCCGATGTTCTCGCTTTTTTGTACCTTTAAAGCGGACAAAAAGTCGCCGTGTTCCGCCTGGCATCGAAAAAGTTACTTTTTGCAACACATGCAAGACTTTCACGTTTTATCGCCCCCAAAACTGGGCCTAAAGTGACCGTTTTCCGACCAGCGGGCGTAAAGTAACAATTTGAACTAAAAAGAATGGCTGCTTTTAAAGGAAAATTTTGTATAGGATCATGAAAAAAAATTCTTTTTTCAAGTTTAACTCAGGCTGGCGTCCTTAAATCATTCGATTTATTAGATGCATTTGGGTCTCTGTGGAAGACACATGTTATAAAATGCATCTTTCCTCCAAAAATCTTTTTTCTTCCATCCGCACCAGCCTTTATTAACGATATTATTTAATAACTCCGGACCAGTATAATGTGGATCCAGAATTAAAAACTTGATATCTTGATAAAACTCGTCATAGGATACACCAAGTATTGTATGAGCCAAAACACCTCCACCTATTAAAAAATAAAATTATTAAATACAGGTACAACAACAATAATTGTTTATTTATGTAAGAGTGGAGAATAGCTTTAATTGGTTAAAATGATAGGTTTGTTAATTATTTATTTAATTTATCCAATTGTTAGCTCTGCACAGGCCATGCAGATATGTGAAAACATACATATTCTTTAAGGGGTTGCGTAGCTAAATGCAGATTCCTACATTGGTTCGGGAAGTTGGACGCCTTAGTCACATGAGCTAGGTATTAAGTTTCAATAACGGTAAAATTGCACTTATTATAAAGTATTTCTAGCAAAAATTCAGAATAGTTGCCTTTAGGGAAGAAATGTTTGTCAGCTCATGAAAAAAATGTCCTTTTTTCAAGTTTAATTCAATCTGGCACCTATACATTAATGATCTCGATTTCCGGCGTTTGTAATACCTGAACCCTTTAGGTCCCAAGTGTACCTGCAGGCACACCAGTATTAAATGTTGTTATTTGATTAGAAAAATATCTCGGACCGCATAGTCACTTCTAGGGGATCAAGAAGAATATGCCAGTGTTTTAAAGTCTAAAAGAGGGCATTTGTTTAAAATGATAATGCAAATGGTAATGCCGTAATAAAAAAGCAATGTGTATGGCAAAAAGCAATGCGTATGGCGCAATAGATTTTGTCTTAAAAACTCAGAGAAATTTTTCTTTTTAATCCTTTTGGTAGATACTTGTATAATAACACTCAACAAACAATCTACCATGCTAGTTGCTAAAATTTTACTAATATAAGAGTATAAATACGACATAGTAGTTTTGTATATCCACCTCGATAAATCATACTAACAAGACAAGTGCACACCCTCCGGGAAACGAATTTTGGTCAGACTTCGGGAGGAGGTTTCTGGTAGCCAAAAATGAACCCTAACACCCGTAATTCATTCTAATGGGCCCTTGTTACCAAAATGACCAAAAAGATAATAAAACGTAGGCGGAAAGAGCTTTAATTTAAGCTCTGTTAAGTATAAAAATATTAATCTGATCACAAGTTATTTACAATTAAATATGTTGACCGAAATTGCATGACTATTAAAAGAAATTCTTCATCTTCAATTGTTAGTAACTTTTGATCAGATTAATATTCTTACTAGCAAAAACGCTCGCTTCGCTCGCGAATGATCTGTTTGATCGTCATAATATTTTTTACCAAATGTAATCAAATAAAATACACATTGCATGATAAAATATATTTTAAATTCGAATTGTTTTAGTATGACAATCTTATGAAATTTGGTATACATTACTATATTATATTTTATAATATTATGGCATATATAAAGTAACATTTATTATACAACAATTATTTATGTGAATATTATTATATTGATAATATTATGGATTTTTAATATATAATTAATCATTATGAGAAAAATATAATTATTATTATTGATGACAATTAATATTTAAAATATTTCATGAAATATTTGACGTATTTCCCGCGAAATTTTTATGCGATATTTGTGCGATAAATAAAATAAATGTCAGTAAAAAGTATTTAACGTGTAATTTGCTACGTATCTAATTGTGTCAAAATCGCACGATAATCGCGCATTTCATTTTAAGTAAAATCAAATTCTTCAAAATACAAAATTAGTCGACGGGGTGGTTAATTTATGTGTTACCATCTGAATGATGACGTTTCAATTATGCCTGGCTACCTTGCTTACTAATTTTGTATTTTAAATAGTTTTACTTTATTTAGAAATTTATTTTAGATGAATCATGCGATCATTCCACAGACATTATATAATTTTAGCGTGATTACTCTACTAATAAAACACATGTAGGGGCCTGCGGCGGCTCAGTCGGTAGAGTGTCGGATTCCCACGCCGGTGACCCGGGTTCGAATCCTAGTCTCTGCCGATTGATACAAGCACCACTGTAAAAATTACATGTGCTTTGTTTACAAACACACCGCAGACCCCCGTCGTCGATTAGCACCACATGGGAGCACAAACATGGCGACGTTAAAAAAAAAAAAAAAAAAAAAAAAAAACACATGTAGTTAATTATGTATTTTTTCCAGTAAAATAATCATTAAACCTATCACTTAATTACCGTATTAGAAGCTTTTTACAGAAGCTTGGGGTGCGTTGTTGCACGGTTTGCGGGATCAAATGTAACATATAAATGTTGATATAATATATCATTTTATTTTGTAATAAAAATATACGATCATTAATGAAATCATATATAGTACAATCCTTGTGACGTAATAATAAAATATAAAAACAATATAATATCATAATACGACATTAAAATAGCTGGATTGTATAGTTAAAAATAAAATTTAAATATTATAAACAGGGTAAACATTTCTACATGTTTTAATCACGTGTTTAATCATATGCACAATCATATGCATAATCCATACTTTTTACGTTTTTTCTTGCAAGATTTTTACGGGAAATCCTGTAGAATTCATTTCTGAATTTATTTCCATAAAAACTTGCAAACAAGGAAAAGAATCAATTCAATTTGAGGTGTATATATATATATATATATTGCATATAATTGTGTCGTGATCTTTCGTTGCATTGAATTTATTTAATATCTAATACAAATAATATATTGATCAATAAAAAAACCTGCAACTTCCTGTAGACGATGTCCAGGTGTCAGGATGACTCCCAGGTCGACGGGATATCGTCTACAAGGAAGAACACCAGGTAAATAGCGAATATACCGAAAAAAACCTGCAACTTCCTGTAGACGATGTCCAGGTGTCAGGATGACTCCCAGGTCGACGGGACATCGTCTACAAGGAAGAACACCAGGTAAATATCGAATATAACGAAAAAACCTGCAACTTCCTGTAGACGATGTCCAGGTGTCAGGATGACTCCCAGGTCGACGGAACATCGTCTACAAGGAAGAACACCAGGTAAATATATCAAATGCATCAAATGGATTTCCAGAATTTCCGTTATTGATGTCCAAGTATGTGCTTTTGTTCGCTTCCATCAAACATGATTATATCTCAAATAATTTTCTCCAGCATCAGTCATATATGGACCAACATCTGACTTTTTTGTATCTCAGATACATATGCAAATCATTTTATGTTATGTATATATATATCAAAAACATATGTTTTATTATAATTTATATATATATATATATATATATATATATATATATATATATATATATATATATATATATATATATATATTGCTAAAATGTATGTTTGTACGTACGTACGCTTCTTTACTAACTTTGTAACTTAAAATAATAAAAAAGTATATAAGGTAAAATTTTTTTTCACCACACTGCGCGTAAAGTGCTGACTGTGCGCCCTCTCAGCAGGCCGTACAGTACCGCATGGACTGCCTAGGGAATAAAGTGACTTGCGCATGCGCGATGCGCCTTTTTCCGCTCTCGACTGCGTCTCGAGCGGTAAAACAGCGCGTCGCGCGTACACAAGTCACTTTACTTGTAGGCAGAGCATGGGGTACTGTACGGCCTGCTGAGATGCGTACAGTCATTTCTTTACGGGGGTGTGGTGAAATAGTACATTATGCATCAAGGGAGTAAAGTGGGCAATGTACGCACTGTGTGACGTTGCCGACCGAGCGAAGCGAGGTCGGCATTTCACACAGTGCATGCTTGCCTACTGTACTCCAGAGGTGCGTATACTACTTTTCACCACACCCCCGTAAAGAAATGACTGTACGCATCTCAGCAGGCCGTACAGTACCCCATGCTCTGCCTAGAAGTAAAGTGACTTGTGTACGCGCGACGCGCTGTTTTACCGCTCGAGACGCAGTCGAGAGCGGAAAAAGGCGCATCGCGCATGCGCAAGTCACTTTATTCCCTAGGCAGTCCATGCGGTACTGTACGGCCTGCTGAGAGGGCGTACAGTCAGCACTTTACACGCAGTGTGTTGAAAAGTAGTATACGCACCTCTGGAGTACAGTAGGCAAGCATGCACTGTGTGAAATGCCGACCTCGCTTCGCTCGGTCGGCAACGTCACACAGTGCGTACATTGCCCACTTTACTCCCTTGATGCATAATGTACTATTAATGACATGTCACGATGTGTTGACTTATGGCAATTACATTTATAAAAAATAAATCATTTTTTCACAAAATATTTTTTACGGAATTTAGGGATTTTTACAGAAGACTCATTTTTCCAAATAAAGAACATTAATATAATGTGTAGAAGATAGATAGATAGAAGATAGAAGATAGAAGATAGAAGATAGAAGATAGATGTAGAAGATAGAAGATAGAAGATAGAAGATAGATAGAAGATAGATACGTAACAGAGTTTAAATTAAAGGTCTTTTTGCCTATTTTTTATTATATTTTAGTTATGGTTAGAAGAAGAGGTACCTTTCTTCATTAAAATAACGAATATTTCGAGTAAATTACCTCATATCTCAATAACTTGGGTCCATTAGAATGAATTATTGGTGCTAGGCTTCATTGTTGGGTACCAGAAAACACCTGTCAAAGTCTGACTGAATTTTGTTTCCCTGAGGGTGTGTGTACTCTCCTTGTAAGAGTATTTTTTTCTTTTAAAAAGCATTCTTAAACTCCTATTATAGACCATTTTTGATCTAATAAACCTCTTCCCATATTTGTTTTGAAATCGAAAACGGGCCTTGGAACTTAAAGGGCTAAGGAACGCGTTATATTGTAAATATAATTATTATAATGATTCATCAGCAATAGAGGTCTTATAAAACGCCTTTTCCATTTCTACTAGTACATTATAAACTGGAATTAAATTTGGACTTAATTCGTGAGTAAGAAAATTAGCGGTGGCTAAGCTTGTAATTCAGATTTATATTTACGCGTGAGCACGTCCCAGGTATCGGTGTATATGTAGACATCACTTACCGACTGCGTCCAAGAAAATTTTTAAGCCGTGCTAATGGTTAGTAGACCAAATGTGCAAAAAAAGAACACTGTTTTGACAATTGGGCTGGGTGTCTTGGACCACTGAATTTTTAATTTTGATAAGTAAATATTTTCTATACTAGTTTCTTTAACTTTCTAGGACTAAATTGAGCAATTGCAATTACTTATAAAAAAATCGTTACTGTAAATTAGATAAAATTTGTTAATGAGACATTCCAAAAGAATTATTGGAAAACATAATTTATAGAATTTATCGACCCAAAGACGAAAAGGTGGCCCGAAGGCAGCCTTAACAAGCAAAATTATGTCTCATAAAAAGTAAGTGGAGAATATATACTCTCTATCGTACACTAAAAGATTTTGTAAAGAAACACAATGCCAGTTTGACTACTCTAACAGCGTTCACTTTTGAAGGAGAACAATCAATCGAAGGTAGTTTTATTGCGCTGTCAAATTACGAGTTTCCTTCAAGAAACATTTTTAAACTTGGCTGCTTTATGAAAGGCTATTCAGATAAAACTAACCAATTATTTCGTATTAACTAGCTTCAAAAACAATCTGCCTAATATTACACTTACGTAATTTAAAAATCAATTAAAGTCATAAAAGCTAATATAAGATTTAATAATAAATATATTATAAATATGTAACGTAGAATCAAATGGCGCAAATAGATATTGAGATTCTGTCGTCTGCTAGAGCTCTTTTCGAACTCTACGTTGTAACGTAACAATACGTCACGTTTTATTCGCCATTTATACGCGCGAAAATATTCAAATAAAATAATTCGATCCATTTAGAAAATATTCAAAAATATATATAATCACTCGATTCTTGAACAGGCTCAGGCACAAATATTCAACTTTAGAAACGGCAAATAAATGCAAGTTCACTAGAAGAAAGAACCTCTGTTCTATGCGATATTGGGGGGACCGAGTTAACAGAGTTTCAAGTGCTTTTCCAGCAATGTGTGGCTGCATGGAAGCAGCCTCTATATACACTGCATTTGACAAAAGGAACCAGATGGGGAGAGGCGTAGACCACGAGTAAAGTTAATCAAAGTCTAGGCGTGCCACTGGACACACGGGTTTTTTTCGCGATATTCATTTTATTCGTTCTCGTTATTTGATTATTTCTCGTTTCAAACACTTTTAATGACGCAGAGAGAAAGTGTGGTTCTTGATTAAATTATCTTTTATTCATTTATTTATTATTAATAAATTCAAATAAACCGTTCTCGGCTCACACGCTACCTAGCCTAACCCCAGTCTGGGTTATCACAACGATGGTGATGACCCCCTACTTTGCCTGTTATATGTACTTTAGCATCTAAAACTTCAATTTGTTGATACTTTTTACACGCTTGATAATTTTGATTTAATTACTTCTATATACTTATGCGTAATATACTTCTACACATGTTTTTCAGTTTGACAAAATAATATCAATTCTCTACAAATCCGACGTAAATTGAATAAGCTTTAATCCATTAAGTGATACGTTATTTCTTTAATTATGGCTTATTTTAAAACTATTTTATTGAGAAAAAATATATAGGGTACTTGTCCGTATTAGTGTACCATGAAGCATTTTTTTGCATTTAATAATTGATTGCTGAACGTATATAGCTTTAATCTTTGCTATTGAAGTTTACATAGGTGTGCTAACGTTCTGTGTTTAAGATGGAATTTGTTTTAATTGAATATATTAAGCATTCATACAGATATATAGAAATTAAAAAAAAAGGTTTTGGTCCATATTAGTGTGCTTCTTCAATGGGCTATAACGTATTACTGTGCCCAATCTGCCCGTATTAGTGTTCGTGTCCACAATTCTGTGTCCCCCATTAGTGTGCCTGCTCAAAAAACTGTGCCCCCGATTACTGTGCTCATGAAACCTCATTTTAATTATTTCTATAATTACTGCTAAATATTAATATTAAATGCTAAATATTAATGTATGTGTGCGCGCGTTTGCGTGTGTATAATTGTGCGGGTAGTATACATTTTAATGTATATATTTCCTCATAATAAATATTATAATTTTTTATCGTTATGTGTATATTTAAATGTTGTTGTGTATATTTAAATAATTTAAACAAAATAAAACAAATTTTAAATAAATTTTCAGAAATATATACATCTACCTCACTTAATTATAGTTAACTAGCATCTCGCGTCGCAGCGTTGCCCGCGATTTTTACAAAGTATTAGGTATATCAAGACTGAACTTTCGTACATATACCATCCAAATTTCAAGTCGCTAGATTTACGGGTTTTGGCTGGTCGGACAGACAGACTGTCAGGGCATGTCCTTTTTTATATATAGAATATAGAGGTTGAATTTTGGACAATCAACCTACTTAGCTCTTGATTAAAGAAAAAGTATGAAATTACTTTTTAGAAGTAAGCATTAGTAAACTTTGTAAACATTAAATAACTAGGAGAGTGCCGGAGGTTTGGAAAACGATATTTGCTGAAACTTTGAGAGGTGTTTACTGACACCTAAAAATGAAGTGTAGCACCTCTAGTTTTTTCAGCGTCATCGCGCTTTAGGTGCACGGCCGTATTATTTTGTGTGCAGAGCGCGTAAACGCGCGCGAGCGTGCGACACGTGTAGCCCCTGGACTGCGACCGCACTGTTGTGAGGCCACTGCGCGTCCAACGTGAGCTGGCAGAGCTTCCACCTTAGTGGTTACGTAGCAGCCGTGCGAGTTGACGCAGCAGCGCTCCAGCAGGTCTTTTTGTGCACTTAGCTCTTCAAGTTTTTATGCTAGAAAAAATTACCCAATCGTAACTAAAAGTAGACAAAAAGGGCTTCAATCCATACGATGTGGAGGTAACAATGGTAAAGTTCGCTCCGACCACCCCTTAAGTGGGTAAATTTATCAAATTTCGAATTCTAAATTGGTAAAAAATGGCAAAATAATATTTTACGGAATTGGAATTTCTTTTTCAAAATCTCTATGGCTTGATGAAATATGAGTTTTATTATCGTTTAAAAAGTTTTTTAATACTAATTTTAGAAAGTAAATTCTGGGGTTTTCCCTAATCAATCGCTAAGTGGGTAAATTCGTCACATTACGAAACCTAACTGGGTCAAATATGGCAAAATGGAATTTTACAGATTGATTCAAAATCTTCAAGGCCAAATGAGATATCGATTTAGTTATTTTTTAGAAAGCTTACTAATGCTATATACTGATTGGTATTTTTGATGTAACATCTGTGTCGACGATTATCATAATACTGTATTTTTCTATTTACGATACCGTACAGTTACGAGACGCTGCTTGAAAGACATGTAATTGCGTATACTATTTTTCTGTAGTCTAATTTAAGGAATATTGTTTGTAGTTTGTTTGCGCATGTACATAATGTAAATGACTCATGTTGTGCGAATAAATCTTTTTTATAAAAAATAAAAGGTTCAAATTCTCGACCGGTGTTTTTTTCTCTTTTTTCATTATATTATTTATCTTGAATTGATTTGAACGCATTAAGTATAATGCAAAAATACAGAACATTTTATTTATTTAGAAATATTTAAAATGTAAAATAATCTAAATTCTGTGATTTTTTGTAAAATTGTCAGAATTTAGACAGAAAATTACAGAAAGTACAGAATCTTAAAGAAAATTACAGTAATTTGCGAAAAGTTATAATAAACTACAAAGAATTACAGAAATGTACAGATAATTACGAGAAATTATAAAGAATTACAAAAATTTACAGAAAATCATATAAATAATTTCCGACAGGGAATTGTACGAGTAAATCGACTTTAATCAATATCTTATGTCATTATCTTAAGATTTAATCAAGAAAACGTATTATAAAAGTATTATTTATAGTTTATAGAGACAGTGATTCATTGTGTACACTATAAGTGCAACTAGTTCATAGTGTACCATTTTTTATTAATGTTATAACCATTATCTGTAATTTCTATGTGGCATATGTGTTTTTCCGCAAAAAACAAAGAGAATTGTTAAAGCTTTATTAAGATAGGTGCAGTAACTTGTACCTGATGAAGTTGGTAACAAGCAAACAAACAAACAAACAAACTTTCAGATTTATACATTAGTAAGGTTTATAAATGTACTTATATTTAGACAAAGCCCAAAGTCGCTTGCCCTTCATATAGTATTAATAGACATATGTACAAAGTTATAGAAGTTAAAATCAACGGCACCCTAAAATGTATTGGAATGAAAATTTGTCAACATTTTATTCCAATAATTTTTTAGTGCCGTTGATTTTATCGTCTGAAACTTTGCACAGAGGTCTATTACTGCTCAATGAAGGGTGAGTGAGATTGGATATTGATTTAATATAAGTATTTACTTATCGGTCAATAAAAATCTAGACGGGAATTTGAATTTTTAATTGAATTTTACACCCCCCCCTCCCCCCTAAAATAAGGGCAAACTGGGTTTTGGCCCAGAAAAAGGAATTTGGACAAAGAAATTTGGTCCAGAAAAAGTTCCAATATTTAGCACCTTCAGAGTTTGACTTACTCTTTCTAATTATTATTAAGTGGAGTATACAACTTAGTGTTACGTTAGAGCGGTGTGGGCTTAGTGGTTAGCGTGCTAGTCACAGAAAAACAACACTGTTCCAGGGGCCGAGGATTCGATTCTCGGTGAACGCACTCGGATTTTGTTCTGAGCTGTTTTCAACGGGAAAAGTACCCTGGACACCGACTATTTGAGGCGGGTTTTTCCCCGTAATTTTCCTTCAGTGTAATTCCGGGGTTTTTTCCCTTGTCTCGTAAGCGCAAAACCTAGGGACTCAGGTGTCGGTAAGGTAGAAAAAAAGGTAGCCAATCCGATGCTGCGGCAGGGAGCGCCGGGTTTACTGGCGAGGAGCTGGTCCCTGTAATATGGAACCCTCTCCGGGGAAGCTACACTGGGACGCTGACCGGAGTGGCGGCTTGACCGGCAAGGTGTCTTCACCGGAGGAAGGGATATATGAAAGGAATATAGAATTAGGCACTACTTTCACACAGAGGTGGTGGAAGGCCCCCGCCTATTAGGCCTACTAGGCTGTAAGTGGTAATGAGACAAAAAACTTACTGTTACGTTTAAACTTAAAATATTTACCAATCATAACAGGTGTTCCTTGAGTTTGAAAATGGTGTACTAAATCAGAAACCAATGAGGCCATGTCTTCCCCACTAGATGCACATAATACTTTAATTGAAACATCTAACAGTGATTCGAGGACAAAACCAACTTCAGTGGAGCCAATCCATTGTTTACTGCCAATAAAACTGGATGGCTTATCACCGATATCTACTAAACATTTTTGGATTTCTTTATGTGATGGAACTGGTTTCTCAGTATATCCTTGTAGTCTTATATAAAAAGAAGCCAATAAAGTTGTTTTAGTGAAACTGTTGATATATTTTAAATGCAACAAAATTGATATAAATGTATGATTTACCTGTACCAAGAAACAATAGTTTGAAGAGATCTGTATGCACAACCCCAACCACTATCATCAAATCCATCTTGCATATAATGATGATATGCATATAAACCACTCACAATACTAATTTGGCTATCTGCTAATTAAACATATTTTTGAAATTATTCTAATTAAGAAATTTTTTGTTTTGGATAAATATGGAATATTGTATACTAAGGAGAAGAAGGCTTTTTTAACCACGTACTGCAAACGAACGAGGTTTAAATGACCTTCCTCTTATGGTGCACGTATTATTTTAAGTAGCACAATTCTGGATTATGAAATTGTTATGCTTCTGAAGGGCAACCAAATATGACCGTTCTCCGAAACGCAATAATGCGCCTATTGGCGGTATGCATATTTAAAATTTATTTCAGTAAATGTATTTAATCGTATGCAAAGTATCAAACTATTTAAAATGATAAAACAGTCTTGGTATCAATAATAACAATAAAAAATAACTTCTTAGAATGAAATTTGATTTTAAAAAATAAGAGAGGCTTAAGGCTAGAGTACACTTGATATTGGTCAAATAATCAACTTCTTTTTCTTCAAAAAAGTGTTTCTTGAAGCTCACTTAATACGTTAGAAAGCTCCAAATTGAATTTTAAAGCATCCAATAAGGATTTTGATTATTTTTATAGTATTTAATTACATTGGGTTATATGCAATTTGCAATATTTACAGTGGTTTTTCTTAGTATTTCTTTCTTAGTTCTTAGTTTTTCTCCAAAAAAATGCTCCTTAAGCAAATGTGCGCGGTGAAAAGATTTGAAACTTCACAGAATTATATTTTTTTTTATATTATAAACACGTCAGAGCGATTTTTAATATAATCCCCGGATTCAAATTTTACTCACATAAATCAACAAGTAATACATAATTATATTTCATAAGTTCGTGTGGACAATGTGTATACGAGGGTTATATGAAAAATTGCTCTGACAATATGTTTATAATGTAAGAAACGATAATTCTGTGAAGTTTCAAAGTATTTCACCTCGCACATTTGCGCAAGGGGCATTTTTAAGGCCAAAAATGAAGAGCTGAGAAAAACGACTTTAAAGATTGCAAATTGCATATAAGCCAATGTAATTCAATACTATAAAAATATTCAAAAAACTTATAGGATGCTTTAAAAAATAATTTGGAGCTTACGAACGTATAAAATGAGCTTCAGGAAGCTTTTTCAAGAAAAAAAAATTGATTGTTTGACCGATTCAGGTGTACTCTTTAGAAGCTACAGAAAAACAAACAAAATTAGCTAACCATTGACAAAGACTTTTTTCTTATTTCTACATAATAATACGTAAAAGGAACATTTTTGAACTAGTTAAGGTTCCCCAAACCTACCTACAAATGTCAGTGCAGCCATAAAACCTACAAGAAAGGACATTATTTTGATTCTCGTTTTACGCAACAAGCATCGGTGAATTTTGATCCGGTTGAATTTATGTATTCTTTTAAGTGAAACTTAGAATCTACGTTGCAATAATAATCTTTTTGTGTTTAAAAAAGGTCTATTGCTAAATTAAGTTTTTAATTTTTTATTTCCAGAAAAATACTGTATTTTATTATTAATATTGCTGAACCAAAATTTGTATTGAAAATTTTATCAAATAATCTCAACATAGATTTATAATAAATGTATTTAAAAACTAGCATAGTATAAGTTTAGAACATATAAATAAAATCTATTGCGTAAAACGCAACTGAAAGTTATGAAAATAAAGAAATGAGAAAAATGACTTTAAAGTTAAATAATAGTGAAAATTGGAGGTGTTAATTGATGAGTACACGGAGAGAATAAAACATCACTGAATGATGTCTTGCGCATTACTGGTTATGTTGGCGATGGAAATTGTCAAATTTTCGCAAAACGAATTACTCATTAATGTCGCATGACAAAGGCTTACTTTTGAAAATCAGCCTACTGGTATGTTTAGGGGACCCGGACATATTTGAAAAGAGGACGTAAAAATTTACTTTACGCCCGCTAATCTGCAAGCGTAATAGTACATTATGTAACAAGGGAAATAAGTCGAAGATTATTCCCGAGGATGGGTTTACTGCCCGAGTGAAGCGACGGCAGTAATCACCCGAGGGAATACTCGACTATATTCCCGTGTTGCATGTAGAACTTTATTCCCGGCTTAACGGTGGACACTTCATTTACGTAAAAAGAGGGACTCCTGGTAAGAACTTGAATTTATTGAAAATGTATAATAATATAGAGAGAAATAATTTGAAAAAAGAATGCATTTACGGGAAAAAAGTAAATTTGCGGGAAAAAGTAAATTTTCTCGAGTCATGTGCTACTTTTTTCCCGCTTTTATGGTATAACTTCTGGACTCCAGAAAATTATACCATAAAAGCGGGAAAAAAGTAGCACATGACTCTTTTATGGTATAACTTCTGGACTCCAGAAAATTATACCATAAAAGCGGGAAAAAAATAGCACATGACTCTATTTACTAAATAAAGTAATTTTTTCCTGCTTATCTTGTTGTCGCCCGCCGGCCGGAAAACGGCCACTTTAGTCCCGCTATATAGGCATGAAAAAACGCGTTTTCGTGCATGTGTGACAAAATAGTATATTGTGTGCCAAGGGTAAGAAGTAGGCCTTTTTTGCCCGCATGTGAGTTTGCAGTACGAGCTCGAGCCAAAGACGAGTATTGCAAACACACAAAGGAAAAAAGGCCTTTTTACCGTGGTGCACACCATATTATTTATGACACATGTACAGAGTTTCATGCTTTTTATGCATGTGACAAACATGCGCCTGTTAGACTGCTAAATCAGGCTATTAAAGGGTATCATCCAGATGATACCGTAGGTTTTGGGGGACCTAAACACTATCAGGGTATATTTAAAAAAAAAATTCGTTAGAGGGCAAACAAGTATCTATTTAGAGGCTTTTTTGCCCGCTCACTACTTGAACGCTCAACGCTTTATTAATGCTCGTGCTGATTACAGGCCTTTCCTCGACTCGGAATCCTCGGCTTGCTTCGGGCCGCTCGCGTTGCCTCAGCCTGGCCTGCAACATGCCCTCGCGGTAATCGCCTACTCTCCGCCCTTGCTGCACAATATACTATTTTGCCCGCTAAAGTTCTAAATGCTCGTTGCTCGAAGAACGATCACTTTGGTCCCCCATTATAAGAGGGCATACCAACTTTGAACCTAAAACTAAAAAAAATTGCATGAGTCTATTCTTCTTTCAAAGGCAATCATTCTGAATTTTCTTTTACTATTAATACTTGGTAACATCTTTAATAGGGAACAGACATGAATTTTCATATATTTTTTTAAATAAAGTTACGGCTAAATTATACACAAAAGTGAAAAGAACTAGAATTTTTACTGCAATATTTGATGTGCAGGAATGTTTTGAAATGCGTTATTGCTTATTGTGAATTTAAATGAAGATGGGGGTCACGTAGTCAATACGGCGGCCAATACCACCCCCATATGGTGCCAAAACAGTGTATATATAGTTATACCACATGGTTGAATGCCGTTAATGTTAGGTTAGGTACGTACATATATATGTTAAAATTAATTAATAATATTAATTAGTCAGTTAAAAAGGCAATAATATGTATGTAAAAATGGGTGATATTTAATGTATAATAATATGATTTAATATATTAAGACAATCATTTATTGTTTATAGTTTTTAGATGTTAGTTTTTAATACTTAGTTTTAGTTTGCAATTTAAAATCATATTAACTTATAATATTATTCTTAATTGCAATTAATTATTAAGGTTTAGTTATTGTTATTGTTATTGTTTTGGATTTTAAACACGTATTTTAAAATCTATAAGAAAATATACAGCGTGTTTCATTTTAATCCATCCACGCAGATAACCTCTGTAAAAACGAATGATATCAAAAAATGATCTCTACAAAAGTTGAAAGGGACAGAGGGGGCCATCCAATGGTACCAACGACCTTGACCTTGAACTCGATTTTCGAGGTCATTTGAAGGTTACAGTGTTTATTTAAATGGGAACCCTTACTTTCGACCCCGGAATCGGATAGAGCGGGAAAATTTACATCTGAAATGATATTTCAAGTTTGTTTTAGTGACCTTCAAAAGGTCATTTAAAAAAACACTATAACCTTCAAATGACCTTGAAAATCGAGTTCATTCATTCTTTTGATATCATTTGTTTTTACATAGGTTACCTGCGTGGATGGATTAAAATGAAACATCCTGTATAATATAATATTAAGATTAACTAGGATTGTGTACAGGTAGTTAAAGTACCTCCTGTGATCCTTGATGCTTGCCGCAATGTAAAGCATCAAGGTACTCTGTACCTGGTTGAATAATAATAATAATAATAATAATAATAATAATAATAATAATAATAATAATAATAATAATAATAATAATAATAATAACATTACCAAGTATTTATAGTAAAAAAATGTTTAGGATTATTGCTTTTGCGACTCATAAAAAATGTTTGGTTTTTGGAATCGAAGGTGGTGTACCCCCTTATGCATGAAAAAACTCGAAAATCTTGCATCTGTTACAAAAAGTATTAAGCATTTTTTCTATACTATAAAAAACGAAAATAATATTACTATCTGGTTTAATGACAGCTTCATGTGGATTTAAAAGATATTGATCCTTCTTAACATCATTTTTAAATTTGATTGAATTCCCTTTTCTGAAATAAGGTTTAATCATATCCAGTGCCAATCTCCTATGTAAACTTTTCCGATATTCAACTAAAAAGATATTATTATCTATAAAAATTATTTATAATTCTTTTGTACTATAAATATGTATATTTGCGTAAGCATACAAGTTTCTGAAGCAGACATTCCAATCGGGTGTACTAGCGTTAGTAAATGACCAAAATTCAATGGCTTGAAATGTAATGGCTCAGGTAATCGTAGTTGTAAATCTTTGATTTCTAATTGATTTTCAAATGATGAACCTATAAGTCTTAAGTTTCGGCAAATTGATTCCACAAGAATCTCATATAATTGTGCCATTGTTATATTGTGGCCCACTAAAGATAAAGCATCAATCTTCAAAGAAAATTCATAATATTCAATAGGCTCTAAAACAAAAATTGTACATAGAATTTTTTAATAAAATTTGAACAAAATATTTTAATTGTATATTAAAATGTAATAAATATAAATTTAATATAACCTATAATTAATGTACCAAACTAAATAGATGACTATTAGAAAATTTAAAAAAATCAGATTTTGTACATACGTTTTATATGTTGAACGACAGGTGCATATTTAACTTTTTCTTCCGAGTTTTTATCATTAGACATTTTTAAAAACATATTGGCTGTTATAGCTTCCTAAACATGTATAGTAATAAGTAAAATGTATATTAAGTCACAACATTAAAAAACATTGGCATTCTTACAATAATGCCAGGTGAACTTTTGTTTTTGTTATTTCCTAAAGTATCATATGCTCCTACAAATTGCAGTAATTCTTTAGCTGACTTGCTTTCCATATCATCATTGCTGTCATTTCCCAAAAGATAGATATTACTTTTCACAAAGTGAAATCCTACCTTTCCAGCAGCCAACTGAATAAAAGAAATTAGATAAATGAACAGTTGTGCTTAGATACGAAAGAATTTAAAATAAAAATTGTTATCTACATTTTTCCTGGTCTTTTGCAGAGAATCAAGAACAGTTGTTTTCTCTGATATAAAAGGAAGATTGGTTTGCAACCTAATATAGCAAAAATTTTGCCACAGATCTTCTTCACTAATGATTTCATATTTTATGGGCTCTAGTTTCTGATGTATATAGTAAAATGCATTGACATCAGCTGCATCAAGAGAATATTTTATAAGTAAAGGATTGTCCGTAACATCTATGTCCTAAAATGTAATTTGATTGAAAGTTGATATAAATAAATAAATGTACAGTTTATGGGACCTATACTTATCAAAAGTATACCTTAAATGCATCAGGAATGTCTTGTTTATATTGATCAACATACAAAATTCCAAATAGATCCACTTCTGCTGGCATGCATAGCTGTAGATCTATAGGTAAAATTTTATTTTCATAATCGTCCACAGGATTTATACTAAAAGTTAGAACGGTCAATGTTTCTTGATACATAAGTCCATATAAATGGCCAGTAACTGCAGCATTTAAGTTAGCTAGACGCTGTAAAGAATGAATAAAATTAAACCTATAGTGGTAAATATTGATAAATGAAATAGTTGATATGCAGAGCAAGGTTGGATTGTAGAAGTAAAAGGAAATTAGTTGTAAAAGTATTTATGAAAGTAGGTTTACCTCGATAACGTTAGCTAAAATGTTCAAGCGTGGAGCCATTTTGTAGATTTGAAATAATTGCTTGAAAGAGAATGAATTGGTCAAGGTGTGAAGCTTCCATACGGATGATGCGTTTTTAAGTATTTAGTTTGCTTCTTAGAGCATGTTTGCTTCAAGTTCCGACTGTGTTCCGAATTGTCAGGTGAGGTGAGGTGAGGAGAGAGCCACAGAGGATGAGACTCGAGAGATGACTAAGGTGAGGTTGGTTTTAATTTGGAGCATCTATTTTATCGACGGAGTCGAGTTTGGAAGCTGATAGAAAATGCTAGAGGTACGTGATCAGTGATCACTTGATCAGTGGCGAATTGGCGATATGCATAAATGCATACACCTAATGTATTACACCTTAGCGATTTGTCCAAAAAGCGCGAAAGCTGCTGCACACTTGATACTTGATATTTTCCGTTCGGCAGTTGGGCATTCAATGATACATAATACATATACCTACATTGTCACTTTATCACTTTGTCGCTTTGTCGCGAGTAGCTATTAGCTATATATCTGCTATATCTTCTATATCTTCTATAGCTAGTTAGTAGCTACATAGCTATTAGTAGAGTAGGTGGTATTTAACGGCGATTTATCGGCAATAGCCATCAGAAAGCAGAAACGCTGAAACGCTGAAACGCTGAAACGCTGAAACGCTGAAAGCAACAGCTGACTATAAACTGTAAAGGTAGAGCTGCTAGAGTATACAGATGGTGTGTATCGTGTATCGTGTATCGTGTATCTCAGTATTCATTGTACTTTACTCAGTACTGTAAACTGTAGTACTACTACTAGTGCCAGTGCTACTGTGTTAGTAACTTTAATATCCGAGAGAGACGGGCTACTCAGCTACGAAAACGAAAGTCGAGCTCGAGGTGAATCGGCGCGCCTTGCAATAACTCGTGCATGTTCGGAATTACTCTTAGTCGTCCGCGCACCGTAATACAAATATAAATGCTGCTCTCAGTGTTTGCAGCATGCAGCAGTGAAAACTTACCTATAGCACTGTAAGATGGCAAAAGGCATTAGAGCTCCAAACTGATGATACGCCTGCCAAACAACTAACAACACCAATACAGCATTCAACATTAAGCATTTAATATTAAACATTCACTCGAGCACTTTTCTCTATCCCTATATTGTACATTTCACTTTTTACTTTTTACATAATCTACAAACATAAGCTGAAAGATACCAGAAAACTTATGCTATAAAATGCAAAATCTGCAAATTTTCTCAAATTTCCAATATTCTCATCCCTATGAGTGCACTCAGATCTGACATGTCATAATAACTAACAGCACAAACAGTGTGCTTGGAAAAATGGGTTTTTCCAGCAGCTTGCAAGGCCAAACATCTCATGAAGCTTTGCTTGGCCGGCAAGATGCTGAGATCAAACTTCTGGATACAATGCGCAGATGCCTTACTACCAAAGTCAAGTCTGATCGAGAGTACGCCTCGACTATTTCCTCGTTAAGTACTCAAGGCAAAAAGGTTGAGCGCACTGAAGATTTATTTGGCAGCCTAATAACTCAGGTATATTATTACTTGTTACTTATTACTTATTACTTATTACTTATTACTTTTTATTTTACTTTTCTGATTAACTAAGCTTTCTTCAAATATTATTTTCTCATTTCTATACTTACAGAGTTGGAGGGACATAATGGAGTCAATTGATCAGACAGCTAAATTAATTAAACAACAAGCTGATTCCATGGAGAGCATTGTTGTAGAACATATATCTTCACTCCATGCTGAGAGAAGACGAGCGAGAAAATTGTATCAAGAAGAACAAGCTTGGCTAAATAATCAATTTCAACAGGTATGTCTTGCAGCTCATAAACTCCATTCATTGCAAAATAAGTATTAACTATTAACAAACCTGTTTTATAGCTAACAGATGAGGTAACTCGCAAAAAGGCCGAATATCAAAAAAACCTTGAAATGTATAAATTAATGAGATCTCGATTTGAAGAACATTATGTAAAATGTAAGTAAAAATACTTGCAATAAAACATTGTAGTTTACCAACAAACTATCAGTAATCCAATGCTTATAATTTACTCATAATAAATCAAGTATGTAATGATATTTCAAATTAGCTGGAAGAGGGGGAAGAAAATTAGATGAAGTTAGAGAAAAGTATCAGAAAGCATGTCGCAAGTTACATTTAACCCACAATGAATATGTCTTACTTTTGGGTGCAGTCACTGAGTGCGAGCATGACTTACGAACTTGCTACTTGCCTAGTCTTCTTCAGAGACAGCAAGCCATTCATCAAGAGTTTGTCATTGCTTGGTAAGATAAATAATTCATTTCAATTCAAAATTATAATCATACTACCTATATAAGTTAAAATTTATCATAAAATTATATTTACATGCTTGCTTCTCATAGGAGCAATAGAGGTAAAATAAATCAAATTTGTTGAATTTTTATAAACTACAAATTTTACAATGGCTTAATAAATAAATATATTATTTTTATTTTATTTTATTTTATTTTATTTTAGGAAAGGAATATTGCAAGATATAGTTAAATATACAGATTTTACAAATGAAAAATTTTTAGAAATTCATACTCGCATGCAAAAGGCTGTTGATACTATAAAACCTATAGAAGAATATAGGGATTTTATAGGAAAGCATAAGTATGGATTTAAACATTTCTTCTAACTACAATATTTAATTTACAAACATTATTAATTTAAATTAATTTCTAGAACTAGACCAGCATCTCCAATTAGGTTTATATTTGATGAGAATCTAGTGGATGATACATCAGGAAAATTACTTCCTAATAAGCTTACAGTTGATAATTTAACGATAGATTGGTTAAGAAATCGATTAACAGAATTAGAAACTTCTTTAAAGACAACACAGTTAAGTCGACAAACTACACAATCTAATACAGAAAATAATTGTGATACAAAGTATGGATTAAGTAAAAGTATACTTAACTTTTAAAACATTTCTGTAATCCTAATTTCTTTTTCAATATATTTTTATAGATCTACATTGGACTATTCGCAAGAACGTGAAGAACTCAGGCTACGTTGTCAAGAAAGAAAATTGCAAAGACAAGCTGAGGTAATCAGAGGTGCTTTGAATGAACTTGGATGTGAAGAATTACCTTCTGGATGTGATCTCTCCATGGAAGGTTCCTTTACAGAGCCAATAAACAAGGTAAAATTCGAGGAATTTAAAAAAACAATTCTGCGTAAATAATATTAGTATAATTTATGTACACATGGACATCTTTTAGTATAGTTAAAAATATCTGTGCTTGCAAGGAAAAGAGATATAAGTCACTTCTGTGTCACAGGTTAGGAAAAATTGTGGTTTATATGCTACAGTATAAAGAACATTATGAGTGTTCTTGTTTCTTTTTTTATTAGACATTATTTTAATCATGATCGAAAACTCTAATGTGATTTCTTATATATTTTTTATTATGTTTATAAAAAAGAGCAGTAATATTGTTTTAAATTGGAATAAAGATCTAAGTCCATGTGACTTGTGCTTTTATTCTAAACTCATTTTGTGCAATAAACTTTCATATCAAAGGTTAAAAAAGGTTATGGTATTAAAAGTTATGAGAGATATACTAGTAATTGTGCTTTTTTGTTTCTTTTTTTGTTATGGAATTACATAAGTATCATGAGTTTATGAGTTGTCGTATTGGCGGTTACTTATGAAATTTATGCATTGTGAAATAATTTATTTATATTTTTTATATTTTTTTGATTTATATACGTTCTAAAGGGAAATTTAACAAATTTAAAATTTCTTTGACTTCTTTTATTTTAAATGACAAAGAGCGTTAGCCCAGACCAAAATACACCAACATCTCTTTAATACCCATGTGAACCTGGCCCCTGGATTTATTTACATAATTGCTTTAGATAGTTTGTTAATTGCTCTAATTGCTCTGACTATTCTTTTAATTTGAAATTCAGTTATCTCGGCGGATACTTAATCTTTCTCGGAGCTTAAATTAAATCTTTTAATTTTCCCAAATTGCTCCTGTACTTATTTGTACTCTAAAGCAATCGTACGTATAAATAATTTGTAGTATAAATTTATATGACAATTTGAGGTTTGAAAGATAGCGCATAAAGATAGATTCATAACAAAACCGAGTTCAACCACAGTTTATATTTCGGGGGGCGGTATGGGTTGTAGGGTTATTTCTTTACAGCTTGCAATATGGCACCTTCAACACACCCCAGAACCGGCCCTTAGTGATAATTATATATATATATATATATATATATATATATATATATATATATATATATATATATATATTAGGTATATTATAATTACCTATATTATTACATTTGAATTCACACGCGCTCCGCCTGCACTCGTATTCGTAACCTCAAATTGCCATATAAACTTATGCCGCAAATTATTTACATTTACGATTGCTTTAGGGTACTAATAAGTACATAAACAATTTAGGCAAATTAAGAACTTTAATTTAAACCCAGGATCGTCGAGAAAGGTGAAATATTCGCTGAAAAAACGAAATTCCTTTCCAGGGGCTGGATGTACAAATTTTTACGACTTTGTTATTAAATATCTCGGAAGGGCAAATTGGGCAAATTAAAAGATGGTCAGAGTAATTATTATAGCAATTAAAAAACTATCTAAAGCAATTATGTAAATAAATCTGGGAACCAGAATCACGTTGGTCTCCTTAAGTGGGTCTGAAATTCAATTAAGAATTCAAATTTTCCGCCTTGATTTTTACCGACCGAGTAGTGAATAATTATTTATAATTATAAAAATACTTATATTTAGACTAAACCCAAAGTCGCCAGCCTTTCATTAAGCAATAATGGACCTATGTGCGAAGTTTCAGAAGTTAAAATTAACGGTACTTTAAAAACTTAATGGAATGAAATTTTATAAAATTTTTATTTTTGTTTTCTAATCATTTAAGGGGATGCCGGATACCGACATTCCAGTTTTTCCTTTTTTTCAATGATTAAATGAGATCTTCAAATTTCGCGAACATACGCACAATCTACTTATCACTAAGAATGTGCGTACGTTCGTAAAATTTTATTGAAGTAAAAATTGACTGCGTAAAACGAAAAATCGATAATGTCGGTAACTGGGTATAACGTATAGGACTCTGACCTTCCATTAAGAAAAACGCAATTTTTAGCTTCAATAGAATTCAATAGTTTTTGCTCTCCAACTTGTAACTTAGCGTCGTTTTAATATTTTTTACTCAAACTTTATCAGAGTAATTTTTTTAAACATTTAAGACATATACAATGAATCACAAAAGTTGTGTTACGAAATTTTGAATAGTAAAAACTTTCAGCGAGAATATTGTTCGTATATGTCGAGGTAGTTTATTGGAAAGTTTCGAACCTTGATTGATAATTGTAGGAAAGTTGAGCGATTTACAAATTGCTTGCGACTTCGTTCTTGTCGCAATCGAGTATTATTCTCTCTATTATGCTTAGTTCAACATTTTTACTATACAAATAAATAGTTTAATACTTTTTTACTAATCTGTGATAACGTGTAATTATTATTCATTCTATAAAATTTTAATTATTTACATTTATTTACTTATTCTGTAAGTGTACATGTTATTCAATAAAAATTATAGTATAAATAATTAATTTATATTTTAGATTAATAATTAAGTATCAAACTGTTTATTTGTAAAGTAAAAACATTAAAGTAAGCATGAAAATATGAAAATCCTTACTGTTAAGAGAATAATTCTCAATCGTGCCAAGACGCGCCGGCTGCATCGAGTGAGCCGAAGTCGCATGAAATTTGTAAATCACTCATACTTTTCCAGCATTATCAATCAAGGTTTTGAAACTTTTCAATAAACTTCCTCGACATACAAGCAGAGGTGTTCATTTTGGCGAATCAGTGGCCGCGATTCATTCAGAATCATGGAAATGAATCATAATTCATGTGAATCATGAATCATTTTCTTCGATTCATAAATCTAATGAAATGATTCATGAATCGATGGAAATAAATTATGATTTATTTTCGAAAATTGAAAAAAACGAATCGTGTGCTCGATGTTTTATATAAGAAGGGAGTTATTTAAGGAGGAAATTCTGTCGAAATAAGGGAAATACAGAAATAAATTAGTTTTCTGTTATGAAATATATGATATGCAAAGTATCTACACAACATTGATGAGAAAACAAAACTTTGGAGAAAAATTGTATAAGGATTTTAAAAAACACCTTGAACCAATCATAAGTTTAAGAATAAATAAAAGTTTGTTGTATAAGTACAATTTAATTTTTTCATACTACAGGTAGAAGCTGATTTGTTGTTATTTTTTGGTCATTTAATTTTGTTCATAAATAGAAAGGTTTTATCTAATTAATGATGTATAGTTACGTCACACATAATGCTTTATGACTATAAAATAAGTTTTTCTGTATTTTCTTTTTATCAACATGTTTTCACATACAATATCTACAAACCTTAGCGGTATTTTTGCAAATAAGTGGAAATTCGCATGTTCAGAGCACCTTATGTAATAAAATTAACTACTTTTTTATTAACTTTAGATCATAAATTGTTTTAGAAATGCGAATTTAATCTTATTTGCCGATATATGGCTTAGGATTGTAGATATTGTTTGTAAAAGAAATGTTAAAAAAGTTCCAAGAATTCGAAAAAAAATCATTTGAAATTTAGGTAACTAATAGTACGTTTCGATACTATTGCGATAAAAATGACTCGAGTGAGAATCATTTTTATTACGTGTATCGAACATTATTTTTTGATACTCGGTACGATAAGTGCCGCTTTTGCGAACGCTTACGTTAGAGAACACATCTAAATTATTTGAATACTCACAAGGAGAGTGGCATACCTCCGGGTCACGGAATTAGATTAAACTTTAGGTATTTTTGGTACCTAAAAATGAAGCCTAGCACCCGTACTTTTTCCAATTGGCCTTTTTTCTTGAGATATCAAGTCATTATACCCCAAATGCTTATAATTTTAATACAAAGAAGCGAGTCTTCTTCGCTTCTGCATATTTTATCAGTAAAAAAATGATCCAAACCACAATAAAGCTAAAAAGCAAATAGATATTCTCATTAGAGTCTCTAGTTTACAATGTTATACACAGAACAGTATTTTAACGCTTTTACTAATCTATGTTAGTTGAAAACATGAAAAACTTAGATTTTTAATAACCAAAAAAACCCGTTAATACGAACTGGGAGTTTCTCACTGTTTCATTCTATCATACAGCATCAACGGAGACCAGTCACTACACAGGTCACTAGCATAGGCATTCAACATTTTTTCCCTCTGTTCCCGGTTCCCATATGGCGTTCTAAAGGGAATGCTAAAGGTGGGAAAGTTGCCTGGGTCAAACAGACCCTTGTTTGTGTTCTATAGGGTTAATTTAAGCTGTGTTAGGTATACAAATATTAATCTGAGAAAAATTATTAACAATTGAATATGATGACTGGACATACATAAATATTGGCCGAAATTTAACTGTTATAAACTTGTTGATTATTCACACTTCTTCTGTGTAATATTTTTATACTTTATAAAGCTTTGATTGAAGCTCTTTTCGCTTAGGTTTATTGTCACGTTTTACTGTAAAAACATGCAGAGATACATTGAAGAAGACGTGCTTAATTTTATTAAAATTATACGCTTTTGGGGTATAATGACTTATATCTTAAGAAAGAAGGTCAATTGGAAAAAAGTATGGGTGCTAGGCTTCATTATTATTATTATTACCATTATTATTATTTTTCATTTTAAGTTACCAAAATACATCTACAATTTCATCAAACTCCGTAACCCGGAGGTTTGACACGCTCCTTGTGAGTATTATAGATAGATTAAGTTTTTATTCCTATAAAATTTCTATTTTTTATTCAAGATTATTTTCTCTTTCTGCAAGAGAACATTTATCTGAGTGAAGGAACACAACAAAATATATACACATACACGCACACGCATAAAAACTCACATATTGGCCCCGGTATTCCTATTTTACAGGTGTTGAATAACTGATAAACAAAATAACCATAAACCTTAAGGTATATATAACCCCCCCCCCCCATACCGGCAAATACGGGAAACCTTTTTCATTTAATTTTCGAGTTTGAGAAAATATGTCTCTGGAACTTTATCGATTCTGGTTGGGAAAACACTTTCCGTCCGCTTTGTATGCATGAAAAATTATACTTTCGGTGCATGTAGGACGAAAAGTTAATTTTTCCCCGCACCTGCACCGAAAGTACCACTTTTCCTCCTGGGCGCCTGGAGAGAAATGTGTACTTTCGGTGCTGATGTGAGGAATAGTATATTACGCACCTAGGGAGGAGAAGTATTCCTGCCGTGGTGCATATACTATTTTTCACCATACCCCGGCCGAAAATGACACATTTCAGTTTCGGAGCCGGGAGGAAATGTGGTACTTTCGGCTAGGGTATGGTGAAAAAATAGTATACGCACCATGGGAGATAAAATGGCGACCTCATAGCACATGTTTGCCACCCTCTTTAACTCCCTAGATGCGTAATATACTATTATTCTAGATGTCCACAGAGTTGACAAAAAGGAAGTAACTTTTTTACTTTTCATCCTATTTTTATTCTAAAGGTCTCATTCTCTTGAACAATTCCAGGGGGACTTACCGATATCGAAATTGAATAATAATCATAACCTGAACAGTTACATTGAATTGTTTATAAGCGTGTACATTTGTAAGTATAAACAATTCAATGTAACTTTTCAAGTTATGATTATTTTTCAATTTCGATATCGATAAATCCCCCTGAAATTGTTCAAAGAATAAAATGTGACCTTCAGAATAAAAATAGAATGACAAACAAAAAAGTTACTTCATGAATTTTGTCAACTCTATCTCTAATTGATGATGTCTAATTTTACAATAGCGGAATTTTGATAACTTCTTTTTAGTCACATGAAGTACCGTTGTTTCATAATAAATTAACTTTATTCATGTCATTGTGACCGAACGAAGTATAGTAAAAAATTGTTGTATTTAACGTCAGTTGGCCACTCATACCTGCATAAAAAACCTTTATTTACAACGATTTACAATTATTTTGACAATCACCCATCGTATAATACTTTTAAAAACATATTTTAGCATAATGTTGCAGGAAAAGAGGTTGTAATGATATAGTTAATGTATTTATTATTTTTAAGTACATAATGTAATAGCTTTCTTTAATTTCTAATATTGATTAATTTAAGAAACATATCATACTTGTATTGTAACTATTGTTTTTAAGAATTGAGTTTAAATTGTTTTTTGTATTTTGTATTTTGTAATTTGTAAATTTGCCTGAAAAGTACAATATTTGTATTTATCAATTATCATAATAAGTTGTTATTCTTAAGACTTGGTTTTAATTGATTCAGGTACCACCACGTGGAATCTCTAGTTGTAATAATCAAAAAGGAAATGGAAATGGTGGTCTTATGGAAGAAGAGTGGTTTCATGGAGTTCTACCAAGGGAGGAAGTAGTACGGCTGTTAGTTAACGAAGGGGATTTTCTGGTACGTGAAACTACCAGAAATGATGAGTGCCAAATTGTTTTATCTGTGTGCTGGGATGGTCATAAACATTTTATCGTTCAGACAACACAAGAGGTATTTATATGTATACATACATACAATTTGTATGCAACTTAGCTTATTATATTTAAAAATTAAAAATTACTTAGCAACTTATATTTTCCATTTTTTTATTGCAGGGACATTTTCGATTTGAAGGGCCTACATTTCCTTCGATACATGAACTGATAACACATCAGCTTAAGTCTGGATTACCAGTAACTAGTCGATCAGGAGCCATTTTAAAAACTCCTATTTCAAGAGAACGATGGGAACTCAACAACGATGATGTTGCGTTATTAGAAAAAATCGGTCGCGTGAGTGAAATCGTCGATATTTATTATTTAGCAGTCTTTAAATCTGTTATTTTTTAAAAATTTTAGGGTAATTTTGGAGATGTTTATAGAGCACTGTTGAAAACATGTAAGACTGAAGTAGCCGTTAAAACTTGTAAAGTGACTTTGCCTGATGAGCAGAAGAGAAAGTTTCTTCAAGAAGGTAGAATATTAAAGCAATATGATCATCCAAACATCGTCAAACTTATAGGAATTTGTGTACAAAAACAGCCTATAATGATTGTCATGGAATTGGTTCCTGGTGAGAATTACAATGGTTTTATTTCTAATAACATTTTAAAACGCAACGCTGATTAAACATTTTATATTAAAGGTGGATCTTTATTAACATATCTAAGAAAAAACTCTGCTTGCATAACACAAGTTGAGCAACTTCAAATGTGTAAAGATGCTGCTGCAGGAATGTGTTACTTGGAATCAAAATATTGCATTCATAGAGATTTAGCAGCTCGAAATTGTCTTGTAGGTGTGTAGACTGTTTTTATTATTTTTAATTGATTATTCTTATTGATGTAATTATTAGTATTAATTATAAAAGTAGAATATGAATTCTGTGATTTTAAAATATTTCTGTTGTCTGACCTAAAGAGTACAAATAAATTTTAACCATAATTTGTAGGATTTGATTAATTTTGTGAGCTCTTTTATAGCAATCTCTTATAAACATATATTGGGTTGGAATATACTAGAGTGATTTACTTTTTATAATTATAAATAAATATAAAATAGCTTGCTTTTTAAAAACTAACATAATTCTTTTGTTTAACAAGTTAATACCAGTTTACGTAATCTTTTCCAAAATTAATTGAAATTTTGAACATTTAATAAATACTCAATATTTCCAAATCATTTTAAGATTGTAAAGAATAATAAAATTGATTACGTAAATATTTTCATTAATTTTTACTCTTTCAATGACACAAAAAGTAAACAAATTTACGACAATCTATCAGTCATATCTGGATTATTCCGGCACGAGCATAATAATTTAAATATATAAACTTCATTGAATTTAAATGTAAATATTGTACTATTAAAATTATATAAGAGTATTTTACTAAAATGAAATTCACTGTAGGATATGAATCAACAGTGAAGATCTCAGATTTTGGCATGTCAAGGGAAGAAGAGGAATATATTGTATCTGATGGAATGAAACAAATACCTATAAAGTGGACTGCTCCAGAAGCCCTTAATTTTGGTAGCCAAAAACTTTTTGTTGTGTTTTTAATAAGTTCGAAACTTTAATCTAAATAATTATTATAATATTTATTTTGCAGGAAAATATACTTCTCTATGTGATGTTTGGAGTTATGGTGTGTTAATGTGGGAAATTTTTTCCAAAGGTGGTTATCCATACAGTGGTTTATCAAATTCTCAAGCTCGTGAAAAAATAGATGGAGGTAAACATTTTAAAATATTAATAGTGAATGTATTCCAATTATATTATTAATATATATTTTTATTTAGGTTATCGAATGCCAGCTCCTGAAGGTACACCAGATGAAATTTATCATCTTATGTTACGATGTTGGGAATATGAACCAGAAAAAAGACCACATTTTGATCAAATATATTCTGTTATTGATACTTTAACACAAGCTTACAAATTGGTGCAAGCTTAAATGATATATATATATATGTAAGAGTTATTTAAAATAATAATGAAATGAGCTCATTTTAAAAAATTTCCAAATATTCATGTTCACTTAAAAATTTCCGACATATCTCATAAAAATTTAATTGAATTAATTATTCTTATTATTAATTAATAATTTACTGCAAAATTAAGGTATTACTCTATTTAAATTAGTCAATTTACTATCTAACATGTTATGAATAATGAAATGATAAGAACATATGTAAAATTTTTAAAACGGACTTATTTCACTATAGTTTTGAATGACCATACGTACACATGTATATATATATATAAAAATATCTGTGAGTTTCCGGAAAAACGACTTAAGTCCACTTTTCATGTTTTTGAGATATTAAGGTTTAAAGCTTTTAATTTCTATTTAAACTAATGTTAAAAAAATTCATAAATAGTTTATTGGGTCACTTATTTTTACACTTTCTTGATTTTTTGCAGTTTTATATGAAAATATACTTATGTAAGGATACTAAAAAGACTCAAAACTCAATTCTACAAAAAAAAAGTCGTTTTTCCAGTTCGCCACAGATATATGTGTGTGTATGTGTTTGTGTGCGTGTGTGCGTGGGTACGTGCGGGCGTGCGAGTGAGTGTGAGTGTGTGTGTTTGTGTGTGGGTGGATGGGTGCATGTGTGTGGGTGTATACGTATGTATCTACAACAATCTAAATAGTATTTTCGGATAGTATTTTTACAGTGACATTTTAATGTCTGTTACATAAAAGTGACAAACAAAACAGAAATTAAAAATCGCGAATGAGCATCCTTGTTATGCATTTAATGATTCTTTCAAAATCGTATGATCGCACGAATCACAGTATTTTTTTTAATGTCTATCGCGACAGTATTTCAAATACTAATCGTGCAATAAATTAGAGAAGAAACTGTTAAGAGATACAAATCTCAAACATTTTTATTCATGAAATAATGTGCTCGTCAAGCGAAGTATTATAATAATTGTAAGAATCATTTCATCTGTTTTTAACTACTTAGAATATTCTATAAAGTCGTTTGTATTGTTTTTTGCCATTCTTATTTATGTGAGTTACATGCTGTATAAAGAGCATATTTGTACAAATCGTATATATTTTAAATTTTATTGTTTTCTTTTTTAAGTGACATTCTCCGTTTTATACTGAAAAATTCAGAATAATTAGGAGACAAGCACTGCCTTAATTTTAAAATTCTTAATTACACATTATTAGGTAACATTTAATAAATTCTTTTGTTACATAAAAATTAATTTTTTATAAAGCTATAGGTCAATATTTTAATACTCATGACTGTAATTGTTTTCAGTATCAAATGAAATGTTTACGAAATTTTTTAATAATTCGTTTAAAAATATCTTGTATAAAAATATACATATATGTACATCAGTTCATTAAAATACAATTATTTAAAATCTCGTTTCTTACTTTAAAATGCATTATTTATAATTTTTACAAAATAAATTAAATATATACTATGTGGTTAAAATTTTCTTAAAAAACTTTAATTATAAAAATATTTTTAACTTACGAAATGAAATTCTAGTATAATCGTTTTTACTTTCTATATTTATTAAAGATAAAGCTTTATAAGTTCATCACTAACTGCTGATGGTGTTAATATTCCAAGGTCTGTAAAAAGAAGACTGATATATTGTGGTGGTGTATAATCAACTAAGGGATGTTCCTTTTGAAGATCTTTCCTTAATGTACTAGACGTATACTGCAACAAAAATTGTTTTAAATACATTTTTTCACAATTTTTAATTATTTTTATTAATTTAATTATTACTTATAAATACGATTTAATTTGTAATGTCGAGGGCAAATCAATCTTAAGCCTTAAAAAAATCATTCTAAAATGTTTTTAGACTGTAAATACTTGATAATATCTTACCGGTGCAAAATTTATGTTTAGTGGTGCAAAACATAAAAATCTTAAGGGGTTATAGCTGTAATCAGAGCAAAAATTCACGAATTTCTTTTTGTACTAAAATAAATTTTATTTAAATAAACAATACCTATCCCATGTTGAAGTACATGTCTTTAAGTACTTAGATTAATTTTTTCATGACAAAATAATAAAAAATATGAGTTGACAGCCAAAGTCCCAAAACGTGTTTCATATGCGGTGAGCATGATATCTCGAAAACTACTTCACCGATCAATTTCAAATATTGCCTACTTGTTTATCATTACATTGGCCGGTACTTGAAAGAAGGATTTATTATTTTGATGAAAAATTTTGTTTTATGCCACAAAAACCAAAATATAAACGTGAAAAGAAATTGAGTTTTTGATAAAAGTGCCACAAATCTTTTTTTAAAATCAAAAGATAAACCTTTTGTTCAAGTACCGACCAATGTGATGACAAACAAGTGTGCAAAATTTGAAATTGATCGGTGAAGTAGTCTTCGTGATATCATGCTAATCGCATATGAAACACGTTTTAGGACTTTGGCTCATCATTTTTGATTATTTAGTCAGGAAAAAGTGAAGTACTTCAAGAGATGTACACTTGCCGGTAAGATATTCTTGGTATATTTGGCGTCACTTGACTCGGTAACTGACGGTACCTACACTATAAGGTATATGTAAATGTGACGTCAGATATCGTCAGCTAGACAACAATATCTTAACGTCGAGTGTATTTCAACATAGAATATTGTTTATTTAAATAAAATTTATTTCAGTTCAAACAAAAAATTCGTGAATTTTTTCTCTGATTACTAGCTATAACCCCTTAATTCATGCACATCATAATCATAACAATAAATAAGATTGTGACTATGCCTATAGATTGTGATGTGTATGGGTCAATATTTTGAGGATTTTTATCGGTTAACGTAAATGTATCAAGTATTTAGTTTCAAAAGTTTTAGAATGATTGCCTTAACAGAAATATTTTTATGAATGGATAAAAATTTGTCTAATTGAGATTTCATTCGTAATTTTAAGAGAAATCATTTAATTGAAAAAATAAGAATTGTCCCTACTTCGTTTTATAGTAAATCTAAATATATAAAGTTTTCTCAAAAACAAAACAATCATATAAAACCAATTTAAACATACACGGAGAGAAATTAAGCATAAGAATAGCCTGTTTCAAACCTACCAATATAACATCTCAAAGAAAAAGTTGAAACTACTTTCAAAAAGCAGTAAGGTATACGTACCAATGATCGGACACGTCCCTATGATCGGACAATATTGAAAATAAGTGTTTATTAGATACATGAAATAATTCGTAATTACCCCATATCTATAGACTAATGATCGATTAAATGATTTTTATAGTTAACGTTACGAATATTTTTTTATTTAAAAATATGCGGAGCTATGAACAACTGTCCGATTATTGGGCTTAAGCGTCCGAGCACTGGTACGTTTACCTTAGATCCTTTTTTTTAACTACAGATGCTACTTATTTTCTGGAAGCTAAATTAACTTAACCTCGAAATCAAGAACTTCAACTTAAAAAAAAAGGATTAGCTACTTTTTTTGTAAGTTGTAGCTTGCCACGTGACTACTAAGATAGTCTTTTGTTTTAAGTAGAATCAACGTGCGTTTCAGAAGATTGGACTTTTTATTTCTCTCCGTGTATATTTAGATTAGTATAAAACCAAGTAGGGACAACTCTTAATTTTTCAAAAAAATTATTTCTCTTAAAATTATGAACAAAACCTCAATTAGTCAAGGACAGAGATATCCGACTTCCCTTTGACTCAAATCTGTACTATGAAAAAAATAAAGCCAATTAAAATAAAAGAAAAAAGAAGAAGAGTATTGTATTTATACTGTATGTGTTTGCTTTAATTTTGAACACTTCCTAGGATTTCTTTATGACTACTTCTATTTGAATAAATATTAAAAATAAGATTAAAACTTACTTTGAATTCATCGGGAAGATCTACTTGATTAAGAGGATAAATTCTTGAAAATTTAAAACTTTCAGTAAGAACATAGAGTGGTTTTTTCATTTCTTTTGCACAAATAGCCATGGTGTAAGTCCCAACCTAATACAAAAATATTTCTTTGTTTTTGAAATTATTTTCGTTATTAGGTAACTCTAACTTACTTTGTTTATAATGCCACCACTTTCTGCAACTCCTTCAGCTCCAACCATTACCATATCAACTTGTTCCATAATATAACCCATTGATGAATCTAATATCAGTGTACAAGAGATACCAAGGTCGCTCAAGTTTCGACACATCTCAATCCTGTTTTAAGTATACAGTTAAATAACAAAAAAAGTAATTTCTATTAGATCTTAAAATTTTGTTGTAAAATTATATTGAATGTGAAAATAAAATACTATTTGAAATTTATTATCACATTCGTTTATTCAAGTTTACTTTGAAATACTTCATACCCACTGCTATCTGGAGATGATTCTGTGACATATACTTCAAAAAGCTTGTTGCTAGCTGCTGCTTCTTTCATTGTTTGCAAAACAACTCTAGATCGAGAATGTGTCAAAATTCTCTACAATAAAATTAAAATATTAGATTTAAATTACTTTAAATATCAGACAATTAAGGTACCTAGTCTGGGTTTAATCTTGAAAATCAACATAAATTCATTGCTTTAACATCAATGCTCACCAGTTACGACTTTGCAGAGCTAATTATTAATTAATTATTACTGAATCAATCTGAAACTTTCAGAAATACCTTATTACATATATTACCTTAAGTGATTAAGAAAAATGTAAAAATATTCAATTTGAGTATAAATAATGTTATTTTACACATTAAATTGGTATTAAATAACTAATACTTGATGACTATTTACTTTAATGATGTTTATGCTGAAGTTTAAGATTTAAGTCAGGCTAGGTAAATAACTTAAGATAAACATTAAACTTAACCGATCCATCTGTAATAAAATTAGATGCCAACTTAGCAATTTTCCCTCTTGCTGCTATTAATTTTTCGTAAAAAATTTTTCCTCTTTGCAACATAATCTTTTTACATTCTTCAAATGACTAAAAAAAGTATTTGTTTAAGATTTAAACATGAAAAAGCTTAGTATTAATGTTTCTTCAGTGCAAATGTTAATATTTACAGGAGTATCGAGTGCAGCTAAAGTAATAAATCTAAGAAAAAGTTCACTTCCAGAAGCGATAGCTGTCACAGGATGATCAGTTGATCTCATTGCATCTACAGCATCTTGAAGGCAATACTGTAATTCTTGTACTGTTTCTGCTGCAATTTTAATATGATGTTATATGTTAAGAATGATGTATACTTTCTTTTTCCTTTACTGCATATATAGGCATTACAGATCTTACTCAGACAGTGGGTTGCAAGCCTGAACATTATTCCATATGATGAAAGAAAAATTAATTAAAGAAACACTTACATTTAGATTTCTCTAAGACTTTTAATAATGTGCAAATAGCAGCCATACCAGCTGATATATCTTTCTCATTTCCAATAATTTTATTGAAGTACTGACCAATTTCTAGAAAAATATAATAATTCATAAAAACTAAAAATTAATAATTAATCCAGTAAGCCTTAAATTACAAATTTACCTTCTTTTTCCATTATTATTACGATTTGTTTAATTTTCAAAAAATATGCTCGATTCCTCTAGTCAGTATTTTTTTCTTTTCTTCCTTTAGGTATAAGCTCCAGGCTACGACTGTAGACTTTTATCTTTGGGAGGTTATAAAATTTGCCTTTGCTCCTTTCTCGAAGTTCGAAGTCGAAACTGTCGAAAGTTCCGTAGCTCAATTCAATTCATTGAACTAGCACTGGAAGACTGGAACGATAAGTATGTACATATACTATATACCAACGAATATAGACCTATACTATATTCGTTGTATATTATAATACTATATAAATAAACAAATATGTAAACTAAACTCGTTATACTAGCTTGTATAAAACTTGTCAGTATCGCAGTAAGTATTATCGTAAATTTGTAAGTTTTTTATTTAGTCACTACGATGAATCGATGTAGGTCTTCAAGTAGGTACATCTTCGTAACATAACCTCAACGATTAAGAATAAGAATAATCAACAAAACCCAGCTGACCATGATGTACACTCGTAGAAAGACGTATGTACATATATAGAATTATGGCTTGACAGTTGACAAGCCCAATAATGATAATCCAGTGATACAATTGACAGTATTATTTGATTTTATGTAGATTCTTTAAGTTTTACTGCAGAATAATTATTATTATTGCAGCAGTATGAAAAACCAAAATTTGTTGGTGCTTGTAATAGGTTTTACTATTACTAGTATTGACTTTTCAGGTTAGTTATGAAAAACTTGAATTTGAAGTTATTGGAAAACCTATTTATTAAAGTCAAACGAAATAATTTTATTATTATCTTTACAGTTGCACTTGATAGAAATTTGAGATATTATGAAACCCTTCATGCTTCAAGTTTTGAACATAGAGTTGTAAAACGAGGAGCACAACACAGTTATCACCCATACAACAAAATAAGCGAGCTTGACTTTTATACTCATGGAAAGTAAGTAATTTTTTGCTATGTATATATTTATGTGTAAAGATGGTTAAGCAATATTAAAACTTTTTCTGATTTTTTGGGAATACTTTGAAATATGAAATAAATTTTTGTTTTAGACATTTTAGATTGATATTGACTCCTCGTAAAGAAGTTATTCATTCTAAATTTAAAGCTTATGAAGTTGATGGAGATGGACAGGAGAAATCAGTACATTTGGGTAAATATTTGTAATTATCAGTTTCATTAGTTATTGATTGCATTCACTTAATCGTTACGAATTGCAGATCATGAAAATTTCTACCATGGACGAGTATTTGGTGAAACAGATTCTCATGCTCAAGTACATATTGATAATGGTGTTTTAACAGGAAGTATTACTGTACCTGATGAAACATACCATATTGAAGTAAATATTTTTATTTTATTATTATTTGATGTCGCGTGTCACATGTGCAAAAAAAGAAACAAGTTAGAGCAACACGAACCTACACCATTCAGTCAAAATAAATAAATTAAGTGTTTAAGGCTATATTTAAAATAAAATAATGCGTGCTACACTGGTGAATTCAGTTATTTGTCTGGGTTTTCTAATATTTAGGTGATTTAACACTTGTAAAAAGTTTTGTGTCATCGACATACATTAATGTTTATTTATTTTATGTTGGATTTGTCGTTGAAATCTTGAATATGAGTATTTTTTGATAAGAAAAGAATTTGAAGCTAATTTGGATAAAAAGAAACGAAGAATTTCTTAATTATATGAATAGTTTGTATAATAGAAAAAGTTGTAATTTGAGTTGTATAAGTATTAATATAATTATTTTAGCCATCATGGAGACATCTTCCTGAATTAGATAATAGGACAATGATTGTATACAAGGCATCCGATGTGAAGTTGAGTTGGGAACATTATCAAGATGGTCAAGGTCATACACATGGTGCTCCAAAAACTTGCGGATATGTAAAAGAAGGAGAGGAAGTGCATAACGAAGATGTCGAAGAGAATATTAAAAAAAATAATTATAATAGAACAAAAAGACAAACGGAGACATACGAATATACTCCAACAAAAACGAGATGTCCACTACTTTTAGTTGCCGATTATAGGTTTTATCAAGAGATGGGTGCTAGTAGTACCAAAACGACAATTAATTATCTAGTAAAATTCATCAGTTTTATAAGTTGTTAATATTTTGCGTAAATGTTTTTTGTGTAAAGTGAGTTTGTTTACAGATCAGTTTGATCGATAGAGTACACAAGATTTATAACGACACAATGTGGCAAGATCACAAAGAGCAAGATGGCTTTAAAGGAATGGGCTTTGTTATTAAGAAAATAGTCGTTCACAGCGAGCCAACGCGCGTTAGAGGTGGCGATACCCATTACAACATGATAAGAGATAAGTGGGACGTTCGAACGCTGCTCGAAGTAAGTGCTCGGGGTGATAATAAGGAAGAAAGGAGAGAGGAGTAATTTGAGGTGAATTTGTAGGTTTTCAGCCGAGAGTACAGTCACAAAGACTTTTGCCTCGCCCACTTGTTTACGGACTTGAAATTTGAGGGCGGTATTCTGGGACTCGCGTACGTCGGGTCGCCTCGTCGAAATTCCGTGGGCGGCATCTGCACTCCAGGTGAGTAGTTGGATCGTAAAGAGAAGGAGGAGCTCGGTGGAGGAGGCTGCTCGACACGCGTCCGTTTGCTTGCAGAATACTTCAAGAACGGCTACACGCTGTACCTGAATTCCGGGCTGAGCTCGAGCAGAAATCACTACGGGCAGAGGGTGATAACGCGGGAGGCGGACTTGGTGACTGCCCACGAGTTTGGCCACAACTGGGGCTCGGAGCACGACCCCGACATAACGGTAAGCCTGAGGCTGAGAGGTTGAGCGCGGCAATCGCAAGAGGCGGGAGCGTTGAGCGTCGAAGGTCGTTGCAGGAATGCAGTCCGTCGGCGAGCCAAGGAGGCTCCTACCTCATGTACACGTACAGCGTGAGCGGCTACGACGTGAACAACAAGCGGTTCTCCCCCTGCAGCCTGCGCGCCATCCGGAACGTGCTGCAGGCCAAGTCCGGGCGGTGCTTCAGCGAGCCCGAGGAGTCCTTCTGCGGGAACCTGCGGGTCGAGGGCGACGAGGAGTGCGACGCCGGGCTGCTCGGCACCGAGGACAACGACGCCTGCTGCGACAAGAACTGCAAGCTGCGCCGGGCCCAGGGCGCCGTCTGCAGCGACAAGAACTCGCCCTGCTGCGCCAACTGCGCCTTCATGGGGCCGGGCGTCAAGTGCCGCGAGGCCCAGTACGCGACCTGCGAGCAGGAGTCGCGCTGCACGGGCGCCTCCTCCGAGTGCCCGCGCTCGCCCCCCATGAAGGACGGGACCAGCTGCCTGGAGCGCGGCCAGTGCCACCAGGGCAAGTGCGTGCCCTACTGCGAGACCCAGGGCCTGACCAGCTGCATGTGCGACACGACCAGCGACGCCTGCAAGCGCTGCTGCCGCATGGGCCTCAACGACACCTGCTTCCCCATCGACCCCCAGGACATCCTGCCCGACGGCACGCCCTGCATACAGGGCTTCTGCAACAAGGGCACCTGCGAGAAGACCATCCAGGACGTCGTCGAGCGCTTCTGGGACATCATCGAGGACATCAACATCAACAAGGTCATGCGCTTCCTCAAGGACAACATCGTCGGCGCCGTCATCCTCGGCACGGCCCTCGTCTGGATACCCACCAGCTGCGTCATCAGCTACGTCGACAAGCGACAGAAGCACCTCACCGACAACAAGTACCGCTGGAAGAACACGGACCAGCTCGTGCACCCCCAGGACCAGAGGCGCGTCATCTACCTCGGACCGACCGCCACCGCCACCCAACGCCCCTTCCTCCCCAAACACTCCTAGTCAACTCGACCTACTCTACTTACTTCTCGCAGCATTTACAAGGTCCAAGGGAAATAATAGCCTGTAACAAATTCTTTTATAATATAAACTTTAATGAAAAATGCTTCGGATCGTGTGTTTTTATTTAGCCTGTAAGGTGAGTCCATTGAGAGCTTCCAAGGTAGCAGGGCAGTCCGGAGGTAGGGAGAAGCTGGAGGTAGGAAAGAGTGCCCTCAGCCTCTGGCTCAAGGTTCGCGGCTCGAGGACAAAGTCTCCTCGCGGGTTCTCCAGGAGCAGGGTCGCCTTCGCGCCGCTGCCCTCGTCTCGCAGGTTGAGGAAGGAGCAGAGGGGGCGGCCCTCTGCCCGGGCCGGGGCCCCAGCGCCCTCTGCCTCGCCGCCGGGCTTCACGGCCAGGAGCAGCGAGCCGCTGAGCGCGAGGAGGTCGCTCCGCTCGGCGAGGGGCTCCCGTCGGCCGGCCGCGAAGAGCTCGTAGCGGCAGCCGTGGAGGCCGAAGACCCTGTCGATCTCGGCTCGGAGGCCAGCGAGGCCGAGGGCGGCCCCTCCGGGCCCGGCCTGCAGGAGGATCGTGGCCGGGCGCGCGCTGGCCCCGAACCTGCCCTGCATCCCGACCAGCTGTACGTTCACGTAGCCGCTGAAGGGCGCGGTGGGCGCGGTGGGCGAGGTGGGCGAGGTGGGCGAGCGGCTGCCGTTCTCGCGGACGAGGGCCAGCTGCAGCTCCAGGCCCTTGATGGCGAAGGTCTCCCTCAGGAGGGGCTCGGCCCCGGCGGGCATGAGGGCCCAGTCGCGCTGGGCCGTCCTGGTCGTGGCCTCGATGAGCTCGGCGCGCTCGCGCATGAGGGCCTCGAGCGGGCCCTCGGCCCGGTAGTAGAGCGTCGCCTCGTCCAGGGGCACGAGCCGGGCCTTCTTGCGGAGCTTCTGCACGCGGTTGACGACTTCGCGGGCCAGGCCCTCCTGCTGCATGTCCTCGGAGGCGCTGCAGTCGAGCAGGAGCAGGAGCTGGCCGCTGGCCTGGGCCTCGTACCGGCTGGCCAGCTCCCGGGCCTGGGGCCCCTCGAAGCTCAGCTGCAGGCGCAGCTCGTGCGCCCGCACCCGGTGGCCGGTCTCGAGCTCGAGCTGGCCCTCGGCGAGGAGCCGGCGGAGCTCGGGGTCGCCGAGCCGGCGGATGGCCGCGTGCACCTCCTTGAAGTCGGCCTTGAGCCGCTGGCCCAGGCTCTTGTGGTCGGGCTCGGCGCGCAGGCTCACCCCGTACTTGCGCTTGTCGCTCGTGAGCGTGAGCCGGCGCACGTTGAGCTCCTCGAGGACGTAGGACTGGAGGGCCCGGAGGTCCTCGAGGGCGGCGGCCTCCTGGTGGATGAGGACGACCTCCGGCAGGGGATACTTGAGGGGGATGGTGCGCCGGTCGCGCAGCACGCGGCCCAGCTCGATGACCTCCTGGGCCTGGGCCAGGGCGCGCTCGATGGGCTCGTCGATGAGCTCGGCGCTGGCCTCGGGCAGCATCTCGTAGTGGACGCTGAGGTGCTGGCTCCGGAGGTAGGGCCGGAGCCGCTGGTACATGAACTCGGCGAGGAAGGGCGTGAAGGGGGCGTTGACGCGGCACATGGTGTAGAGGACGCGGAAGAGCGTGTTGAGGGCGGCCCGGCCCTCCCGGCCGCTCGCCTTGATGCGCCGGCGGTTCATGCGCACGTACCAGTTGGTCAGGTTGTCGATGTACTTGACGAGTCGGGGCACGACCGTGTAGAGCCGGTAGGCCTGCATCTCCCGCTTGAGGAAGCGCAGCAGGGTCTCGGTGAAGGAGAGGATCCATCGGTCCATGAGGTTGGTCGGCGCGCCGGCGAGCTCCTCGTACCGGAACTCGAGGCCCTCCTCGTGCTCGTAGCGCTGGATGTTCTGGAGCAGGAAGCGGAAGGCGTTGTACCAGGGCAGGAAGACGTCCTTGATGACGTCGCGCACGCCCTCCTCCTTGAAGCGCAGGTTCTCCGCCCGGACGACCGGCGAGTTGATGAGGTAGAGCCGGAGCGCGTCCGCCCCGTACTTGTCGAGGAGCTCGCACGGGTCCGGGTAGTTCTTCTTGCGCTTGGACATCTTCTGGCCGTCCGAGGCGAGGATGAGGCCGTTGGCGATGAGGTTCTTGAAGGGCGGCCTGCCGAAGAGGGCCGTCGATATGACGAGCAGCGTGTAGAACCAGCCGCGCGTCTGGTCGATGCCCTCCGCGATAAAGTCCGCGGGGAAGCTCGCCTCGAACTCCTTGACGCGCTCGAAGGGGTAGTGCATTTGCGCGTAGGGCATCGCGCCCGACTCGAACCAGCAGTCGAAGACCTCGGGCACGCGCCGGAGGGCCGGCTGCCCCGGACGCCTCGAGGGGATTTCCACGTGGTCGATGCTCTCGCGGTGAATGTCCTCCACCTTTCGACCGCTCAGCCGCTCGAGCTCGCCGATGCTCCCGACGCACACGATCTCCTTCCGGTCCTCGGAAATCCAGAGCGGTATCGGATTTCCCCAGTAGCGATTTCTACTGATTGCCCAGTCTCGCGCCTCTCGCAGCCAGTTGCCGAAGCGCTTATCCTTTACGTAGTCCGGCACCCAGTACGTCTCGGCATTAGCCTCCAACAGCTTATCCTTTATTGACTCCACTCTGATGAACCAGGAAGGCACCGCTTTGTATATCAGCGGCGTGTCCGAGCGCCAACAATATGGATAACTATGCTTACTACTCCCACTCTGTACCAGTCTTCCTCTGGATTTTAGATTTTTTATGATTTCCTTGTCTGCGTCCTTCACGTATTTTCCGAGAAACTCCTCGACTGGTTCGGTGAAACGGCCACAACTGTCCACTGGACAAATGCTCTCTTGATCTCTGCTGATGATTCCTGCTTTCAAACAACAGCGGTAATCGTCTTCTCCGAAATATGGAGCTTGGTGAACCACACCCGTACCAGAATCCGCACTTACGTACCCGTCGTTTAAAATTCTAAATGCTCCTGCAAATATTTATACGTTAATAGTTAATAGCGAGTAATCGCTTTACTACGTGAAATATAGTTACTAATGTATTTCAACCAATACCTTTTTCCTTCATGTAAGAGAAGTACGGAAAAATTGGTTCGTACGACTTTCCCAGCAAGTCGGAGCCTTTTCTTTTTCCACCGATAGTATATAAATCTTTTGTTTTGAATACAAGCTCTAGACTAGACTCCAATAAAATATATATTTTTCCTGATTCGTTATCAACAGCCTCGACGTACTCCAAATTAGGATTACAGCACAAAGCAAGATTACTTGGTAAAGTCCATGGGGTGGTTGTCCACGCTAACATATGTACACCGGGCTCGTCGATCAAAGGAAACGATACAACCACCGATGGGTCGACGACATCTTTGTAGTTTTGACCAGACTCAAAATTGGATAAAGGAGTATTACATCCAGTTGAATATGGCATTACTTTAACTCCTTGATACACTAGACCTTTGTCGTACATTTGTTTAAATACCCACCAAATGGATTCCATATACCAAGGATACAATGTTTTGTAATCATTTTGAAAATCTATCCATCTACCCAGTCTCCCTACAATTTTCTCCCATTCGTTAGCATATCTCATAACAATATTCCTACATTCTTTGTTATAATTAGCTATACCCATTTTCATGACGTCGTCTGGCCCTTTAATATTTAAAGCTTTGTCAATTTCAAATTCTACTGGTAAGCCATGTGTATCCCAACCAAATCTTCGTTCCACGTGGAAGCCTCTCTGGTGTGCATACCTATAATTTTCAACAGCTCGTTACAAATTTCCTTTACATTTCCAAGAAATAAATAGTCAATTCATTGAATTAGAATTATTCATATTGAATGTGCTAACAAGAAAAATAAATACCTTGTTACAATATCTTTTATGGTACCAGCCAAAAGATGACCATAATGAGGCAAACCAGTAGCAAAAGGTGGACCATCATAAAAGGAATATCGCGGTTTACCCTTGGATTGTTTCAAACAATTTTTGAAAACATCGAGTTTTTTCCAAAGCTCCAAAATAACTTCTTCCTCCTTGGGAAAACTAATGGATTCGGGCAATTTATCTGCCATTTTAATGAGATTGATTTCTCAAAATCAAGGCGCTTATGTGATTTGTGCACTGGCTGCTGCTACGTGTCTGATATAACTCGCACACGTTGATAAATGTTGCACCTTACCGCCGTACCATTAATATTCATATAGCCTACTCGATGCATGTGCGCTTCCGATTCTGCGCGCACGTTAATTCCATCGCAAACCGACCAGAACTTTTGAGGTTATACTTTTGAGGTATCTCTCTCCCTCTCCCTTTCTTTCTCTTTCAACCATAAGCGACGAAAATTCTAACTAATTTAGCAAATAAAATAATAAGAATTAATATTACAAATTTACTGAATAAGATTTACAGAAGTTAAAATAAGTTATAAGAATGCTGCGGTAACATTCTTTCAATATCAAGCTAGATTGGAATATAAATAGAGTTCCAAGTGAGCCTTATTTTGTGCATAAGTATTCGTAATTCGTATCCATCCTTCACAATATTGACATGAGATTCGCCTTGTCTTTGACTGTCCACATAAGTGCTGTGATGTGCTGTGCATTGTGGCGCTGATTGGTCAATTATTAAGAATCAGCCAATCAGCGTCACAGTCCACAAGTAGTAACGCACAGTACAGAACAGCACTTATGTGGACAGTCCCTTAATGAAGTGTTTCCAATGCACGTTTACGTATTTCTACCCTAAGCATGATTTCAAAATAGTAAACTGTTACTTTTTGTAAAATAAAATGTATAACAGATTGACAATACATTGCTTAATTGATTTAGAAAATAAAATTACGTATTAACATCTAATACAATTTATAAACATATATTTTCGTAGACAGTCAGTTTGCCCTTTAGTGGGACAAGATTTTTGGGGGTTAATCCTAAAGTAGGACAAACGAAGCCAATACTGGGAGAATGGAAAACTTATGCGGCCGAACTCAAGTGATTGAATCTGAAATTTTAGGTTATATTCGAGGTTATATTGCTCAGTATGAAATACATGATTTTACTAAGTTTTCTACATTCTACACTTACTTGGATACGAATATAAAGTCAATAAATAATGTTTTTAATACTGTACTACGACATTTATAGCAAAATCATGATAAAAACCACGTGGAAATCCCTGTCCCGGTATAGGCTACTAAATAAACAAATTTCCCAAAAGCAGGACACTTAATTTTTAAATACATATTTAATAAAATCGCTAAAACAAGTATTCATTTTGTTTATAAACATACTGTAAATGAGCCGAAACATTTTTTGTCTATTAAAATGCAAAATTTACTTAATTCATGACTATAAAAGTTATGCTAAAACATTTGAAACATAAGCAAAATGACGTGTTCATACGTGCTTTATCCGCAGCTTTTAAGGGGTACTTTTTTATTACTTTTATGAAATACATAATGTTTTAGAATAAAAATAAATAGTGCGACTAAATAAATAAGAAACTCAAAAATATTAAATAATTTTTACTTTTATGATTATGTTAAGATGTAACAAATAATCAACATTATTTGTTACTGTCCCAATATAGGACACGTTTTTTACATCGTCCCAGTAATGGCTATTTTACCTTAGCACCTATTGTAGAATGATTGTATTAGTAATTTGGGGAAAACCTGCCGATTCGCGATTATTTTAACGGATCGCTTTAAACATGGCCATTATAAACAATATAAATAAATGTGGTTCATGATGTTAACCCCTAGCGGCCACACCTCAGCCAGGCCACATAGCGGCCACATGGGGTAACTCATTACCCCACGCTGTAAAACCTAGTTGTACAAGACATATGGGTGTTTTAACACTTGTAACCGATTGTTTCATGTTTGTTGAAGTGTTCCTCAATATTTCTAATGATTTTTATCGGTCAATTTATAGATGGCGTTCTAAAAACTGGTCAAATGTTTTAAATGTTTTAGACCTCCAATTTCACTTTTTCTAAGCCTGGGATAACTAGTTACCCCGTGTGGCCGCTAAGGGTTAATAAATAAAATGTTGGTAAGGATAATAAGTAACAAAAAGCTAATTTTTATATTAGTTTATTTCATTATATATTAGAAATAATGCTCGGGAGAAAATGACGTATAAATGTCCATATATGTAGCTATATATAATTTTCTTATATAGTTATATATGATCATTTATGATTTTATATTATTGCGTATAATTATGCGCAAATCCACCACACTTTTAACTTTTATTGTCTAAACTGTAAAACTGCTGATCATTTCAATATTATTTACTAATATATATCCCAAGAAATCTTTTTTTATTTCTACACATCATTAGCAATATGTTGTCACAATATAGTTATCACATAACTTTTTTTTTTTCGAGGGTAAGGTAAAAGCACCAGTACTGGGACACTTTTGGGATGCCCGTTTAGAAAGACTTAAATTCTGAAATCTGATAGCAAAATTAAAAAAATATATTAGTATTATCGTGTAGCCCGGGAGATTTCCTATCGATTGAAAAAAAAATTTTTTTTTAAACCTATTCTATGCGAATAAATAGTGGTTTTAATAAAATAGTTCCTGGCTGCAGTAGTGGGACACGATGTTTCGAGTTGACCCAGTACTGGGATAAACAATTGGCACCAATACTGGGACAGTTATTAAGTAGCTTTATTCGTTACCATTCTGCAAACAAATAGAAATAAGCTCATTTTCTCAATTCATTCGATAATACTAATTGATTTACATGCTTTTGTAGTTTGGTAAGAATCGGCAAATTAAAAATCACAAAAATTGATAAACTGAGACCTGTAACCCCACTTTTTGAGGTTATAGGATTACACCTCCCAAGCTAAAGTTATAGATTTCCAAAATCCACTATTTCCGAAATTCATTCCAGTTGACATTATTGATTGTTATTTAATATCTTGTTTAGTAAGCTCTAAAGTAGTTTTCAATCACTGAATCTAATTATAATTTGTATATTTTGAGTGTCCCACTACTGCTCCCTCGCAAAACTATGGAACCAGAACTAGGACACCGAATTGTACGGAAAATAATTATTGTTTTCACTAAATACAACTTTAATCGTATTCGTGAGCGTGTCATCTATTGATAAAAACATTAACTTGATCTGGTAGAGTAAAATATTTCTTTTGAATGCAAAACTCAATCCTCAGAATTCAGTCAAATCTGCACGATTCAGTAGCGTCCATCGTTACTCTCGGATCCTGCTCAGAACACATTTTTGGTAAAAGCTTTGAATATAATTTCTGCCGCAGAGCTGGAATAATTCATGTTTATTTGAATAGTTGATACCCTAGACAATAGATAAAAAATTTTACTATAACGATTTATGACTGTATTTTTTATGAAAACAGTCATTTTTCGTCCGTGTCCCACTATAGGTCCCAATTTTTGATTTGTCCAGGTACTGGTGCTTTTACCTTATGTAGGAAATGCTACTTAAGGTGATGCTAAACCTCCTGTTATCGTCAAATATGGAGAACCACTTATTTCATTCAATTTTCAATTTTGAGAAAAAATCTCTCGGGACAGTTGTTGTTTTTGACTGGGGCAATAACGTTTCATAAAGGTATTTGCAAAAAATTAAAAATTAAATGAGAAAAGTGGTTCCTCGTATTTGTCGGTGACTGGTGGCTTTAGCATCACCTTAAGGCACACCCGACTGGGTCCGCATAGCCAGATAGTGTGGGGCTGGTTGGGAATGCATCCGCCATGTGTATTTTAAGTCCACTTTTGTTCAATATTTATATTCATTACATTAAATTTGTTATTGCAGGGCTGTGGTTTGCCACCCGGCAATGTGTGTGAAGGAAGCTGCTCCACTACCACCATTGTTTCCTCGCAGGTTTGGGATTTACCTGCCTCCTAGTTCATCTCTTTATTGAATTGAGACATCTTCTTTCTTGATTCTTTAAGCGGCGCATCGTGCGTAGGAAGGCGGGCCGAAATAGCTGGGAACGGGTGTACCCTCGGATACTTTGATCCTACCCCAGTTCCCTGAGGCTCAGCCTTCGTTTTCCCGGTCCCGGATTACACGGACGGACCAGGGCTTGCCCGGAGCAGCATGGGTTCCATTCCCCCTGACCAATACGCACTTCCTGATCAGGGTCCGAAGCGGCCGGCTTCTGATCCCGCATCGAAATTAACCACCTCGGCAGAGCTACGCTCACATCAGCCCTTCGTCCATGCCGATGGGAACAACCGACATAGATCCGGACCCTCCCAGCGTGTCCCGGCGCGAGAACAATCGGGTCGGGTGGTTTTCTGTGCATCTGCCTCACGACTAGCGTACCGCCCGAAAGAAGATGTTTCAGTATTTTGTTGAGTGTCGTGCGTATGGCAAGTATAGGGTAATGATTGTAAGAAAAAATGTGTATAGAGTGTGTTCGGTTACCATTTAGTCACATTCTGATTTCCGGGCGAACTGGCAAGTCATCCAGTTACAAGCCCTTCCGGGAGGACCACGGAGAGTTATCATATGACTTAAGGGGACGCCGGATATCTCTGTCCTTGTCTAATTGAGTTTTCATTCATCATTTTAAGAGAAATCATTTTTTTGAAAAAATAATAGTTGTCCCCGCTTGGTTTTATAGTAATCTAAATATATCCAAGCTGGGTTCCTATGATTGTTTTGTTTTCGATAAAACTTTGACACACTATGAGAGCCAACTACGTGGATATTAACCTTTACATACTAAGTTTATCAAAGTTTTCTCGAAAGCAAAACAATCATATGAAACCAGCTTGGACATACATTTAGATTACTATAAAACATAGCGGGGACAACTATTATTTTTTCAAAAAAATTATTTTTCTTCAAATTATGGATGAATACTCAATTAGATAAGGACAGAGATATCCGGCGTCCCCTTAAGTCGAACAAAGATGAAAAAATGCCTAAATTGTTACGTTCTAAGGAATTTAATTTATTTATTTATTTATTTGTTTGTTTGTTTGTTTGTTTGTTTGTATTTTATTTATTTATTCTTAATAACAAAACATGAAGGACATTTAATTTCGTTCTGAAAAAAAGGTAGGGTACTTTAAATATGTGTCTTAGAATTCGAAAAATTTTCTAATTAAAGCAAAGTTAATAATTTAGCAATTAAGCCGCGTTGTAAATTATAGTTTTGTCATTTCTTCCATAACTTGCTATATTAATCAACTAACTCCCTAGTTGGAAATGACAACTGTGAAAAACTATAAAAAAATGTGAGAAAGTGTGAAAAAATGCGAAAATATACATACTGTTAGAACATTTGTAACAAACAAATATGCACATTTCTTCACAGTTTTTCACATTTTAAAATTTCCACTAGGGATGTACTATAAATATTTAAAAAATATGAATTTTCTTTTGATATACTTACAAGGAGAGTGCCACCCCGTGGGAAACAATTTTTTATCAAACTTCAGGAGGAGGTTTCTCGTATCTAATAATGAAGCCTAGCACCTGTAATCTTTTCGAATGGGCCCCAGTTCTCGAGATAAGAAGTATTTTGATTTAATATTATTTATTATTATGAAAAAATGTACCTATTCTTTTGACAACAACTCTGCAAGAATTTATGCTAGAAAAATTGACCCGAAAGATAATTAAAGTAGGCGCAAAGAGCTACAATTTAAGCTTCGTTTTGTCTAAATATATAATTATATGAATGTATGAATAATTCATGAAATTTAACTCATCAATTCGATGATTTTTCATGCATTTTTAATTGTCATTTTCAATTGTTAATAACTTTGCATCAGAATAATGATTTAATCCGAAATAAAGCTGGAAGTGTAGCTTTTTATACGTACTTTAATTATCTTTTGGGTTAATTTTTCCAGCATAAATTCTTGCAGAGTTGCTGTCAAAAATATAGGTACATTTTTTCATTAAAATAATGCATATTTGAAGTAAAATACCTCATATGTCGAGAACAATGGCCCATTAGAAAAGATCACGGGTAATAAGCTTCATTTTTAGGTACCAGAAACCACCTCCTGAAGTTTGATAAAAAATCGTTTTCCACAGAGTGAGCACTCTCCTTCATAGTGTTTACATTCATCAAATCGAAGCTTGCGTGTCTGCGTCAGTCACAATAAGATTTCATTGGGATTTATATACCTATAGGTACCGTAAAGCGGGGTGACTTTGGCCGGCGGGGTGACTTTAGTCCAATTTAAATTTTCAAATAAAATGGTATCCCAGTATTTCAGATATTGAAAAATGGGCTTGACCAAGTACTTTTTTGATAGATCAAAGCACAAATTTATAGAATCTACGTTATTTTTAAAACCTAAGTACAAATTTATAAGTGTATGAGTATTGCAATTCACAGTAAAAATAGTTGTAAATTTATATTTTCTAAACTTTGTCGCTCTATAGTTCTGAAGATTATGTAGAACTTCAAAATTGAATTTCTTTTGGTCAGTATAACTACCGACATCACAACAGCACCGCAATTTTTACCGTTACATAGCAAAACGGCGGCGAACTTCTTTAAAAACTCACTTTGATGAGTTTTCTTTAAAACGCGGGGTGACTTTGACCACTTGATTGCAAGATCTAAAAGCTGTTAAAAGAAAGTAAGCACTCGTCTAGTTTCTTATAGATTTGAGCCTTATTGTTATGACATAGCATATCTAATGGTTATAACAATAGTTCAACGTAAAATTAAAAGAATTTCAACGTCTATTGTTCATTATAGGTACTGATGCGATGATATTTATATTAAGGGGAGGTCGGAGCTTACATGCAGTTTACGTAGTTACCGACAATTTCGTATTTTTCAGTATTCTCATTCAATTTTAAATTTTGTTCAATTATCTCAGTTCTCCGTTGTTCCTTAGTAGGTTGAGAACGCCGGGCATGTAAAGTTTTGAACTTTTATGAACAATTAAATTAGAATAATGTAAAATTCATTGCAGAAATCTGTAATCGGCTCCGACCTCCCCTTAGGGGATAATATAATGTTAAACCGTAAAAAAACTTTTTTTCTATGAGTTCATAAAACTTTTTATATTAAAAAGCAAACATTCTAAAAAGAATTTTTCTAGAAATACTTAGTAATATTTTTAATGTAACTTTTTAAAACCTAAAAATCTTAAACCTACATGTAATATTAAATTACCATTGTTAATGCCATTTTTTAGAGGAACTTTACAGCGAACACGCTGTTTGTAATTATTCATTTAAAAAAGTTCGTTCATTATGTCATCTAGAATCGTGCTCGCAGCAAAGTTCCTTCAATAAATATGGTATTGACAATGGTAATTTATGGTGACGTGTAGGATCAAGATTTTAATATTTTTCAATGGTTAAATGATAGATACTATTAAGTATTTATAGTAAAAAAATTCAGAATGTTTACTTTTAAATACAAGAAGTTTTATGAACCCATAAAAAAATGATTTTTACGGTTTTACACTAGTGTGTTCCCTTAAAGCTAAAATTGACTACACTGGCCTCGTATTATGATGCCGACATTATAACAGGAGATACTTTCAAAGTTGCAATATTTAGTATAAATGAGGAATGAAAAGTTGATTTTCGGTTGAAATATGTATTTGAGGGATAGAAAATGAGACGAGAGAGGGAAAGAGGGAAAGAGAGTAAGAGAGAGAAAGAGAAAGGGAGAGCGGGAGGAAGGTTCCTTTACTTTAAATGTATTCAAGTTTTTGATAAGCTGTTTATTCTCGCTTAAAATATTTACAGGATAATTATAATGTATTTTTTAATAAAATATATAGTTCTCGGCCGCTTGATCGCTAGTAGTCGACCAAGGAAATTGAAGGCAATACATCGCGCTTTAAAAACATTGCTTATTCTTTTTTAACGAAAAATAACAAATATAACAGTTAATAATGTTTGGAGATTATAATCAAAACAAATAACAAATCATAGTACACATTTTTCTTGTGAAAAAAGATAAAAGTAAAGTTTTGTAATATTTTACCATTCAATTTACATGACATACTGTACGACAATCGTGTTAGTCACACCGCACGCAAACTTATTTATAGGTTACACTGCGCGGATAATGATAACTAAAAGTCCAGCGATATCTCAATGGACTTATGAAGGACTAAACTTGTTGAATCAAATAAAACTTATACATGTTATTTAGGAACATGAAATAATAAAAGTCTAAAAGTTTTAAACCAGGTTGACGAATAACCTTTAGAGAAAAAATTACTTGAAAATCGTCTATATTTCACAAGTCTTATATGGGAGTCTTAAAATTCATAAATATATTTAATAAAGATTATTTACATACATTAAATAAGATTTTTGTAACCTTTTTTTTTATACACACTCAATTCACTCGGGAGTCGTGTGTGGACGACCTTAAGGGGATATGTCAGACTGACTTTACCCACCGATAAATATATTCGAAAATTTCGTTTTTTGCAAAACATACTGATCGGATTCGCATTTCCTTTTCAGGGTCGCTTTGTTTACGGAGAATACATAACGGAACACTCGAATTGTCATTAGAATGGCAAATTAGCATATACACGTAATTGCTAATTTTCGATTCTGATAATAATTCGAGTGTTCCGCTATGTATTTTACGCAAATAAAGCTACCCTGAAAAGGAAATCTTATTCTGATGCGTATTTTTTGAGAAAACCGAAATTCCCCTACCCTCTCCCCCATTTTTCCATCCCCTTTAAATACAATCATTTTTAGGCACGACCGCTCCATGGAAGAGTCTTATATTTTCGTCATCGCAAGAAGTGTAATATCTTTAAAACCAACAAATTATTGCATAAAAGCATGTTTTAACACTAAGAACACATTTCAAGCATCCTCATAAATGTATGTATGGATGTATGATGTATAGCGACACATCGGCGTCCTTAATCGGACCCACGACCATTAGTAGAGTAGACAAGAGTATGGATGTATATATATGTAATCAAGTTTATGCAATAACTCAGTAAGGGTGCGATGAAATTGGCTGAATTCTATAGAGGTTACTTGACATGTTATAAGAAGCTGACGTATTTATTCTCAGCCATCTCCGATGAGTATATTTCCATATAGGAGAACTTTTAAAGATATTGAAGAATCGAATTTTATCTGTATTTTGAATAAATTTAATATTTTTATTAAATTTTTCACGATGAAGCTGTATATCTCGCAAAAATACAACTTCTTTGTATTCAACATTTTTTACGTAAGCATCATTTAAACAAAGTTTGTCGAGAAAAACAAAAAATAAAGTGCAATAAAGGCATAAGAAATCGATTTTTAGGCCACAATTGGAGTAAAATATATTATATGCAAAGATAAACACCGCGTTGCCAAGGGGTATTTTGTTATGGTTAAGTATGCTATGATCAAGTAACTAAAACAATTAAATTTTATACATTTAAGCAACATATTGTTAACGATTATTGCAGGAATGAATCGCATAATTACTTTTAAATACATTGAAAACATTTCGACGCCAAAGCTTTATACGTAAAGCTCCCACAGTAATCGGTATTGCTCTAGGAGCTATATCGATTATCAAGGTAACGAACGAAAGTATATTCAGGGTTATAATGGCAGGAGAGCGATTCTCTTTTTTCAGTGTACCAAAATGCGTCAAATCACCTTAGTAAAATGGATTTAATACAATTTAATCATTACAATTCCATGGTCAGTTTCCAAGATATAACATATATTAAGAAAAATATTGTTTTAAAAAATGAAGTTTTATAAAAAAAGAAAGAAATTATCTTAATATCCATAATTTCAAGTCGTAAAAACAGGTAATATTGAATTTTCAAGCTCTATTAACTGGATTTTCACTGAATTGATTACATTAATGTTAACACAAAAAAAAGAGAAAAACGAGATCGCATAAACTGCAAAGACACTAAAAATAATAACGAATCGATCAATAAACAAAATCATGTAGAGATGAATCACATCGGTATTAAAAATGTTTTTATATGAAATTAAAATATAATAATGGTAGTATATTACTTTCTAAATATTGTGAACGAAATAAAGATCAAACCTTTATTAGACATTGTAGTTTTTTTATTATTTTGCTTATTATTTCTACAGTCCAACTTTGTATAGACAACTTTCATTCATTAACTTTATGAAAATAGCATCTCCAAAAATAATTTACTTATTTTATTCATAACAGAAATTCACTATTGTACAATATGAAAAAAATCATTTGTAAATTATTTGTAAAAAAGTATTTGTAAGTTAAAATAGTACTTCTCAGAAATATAGAAAAGTCGCATCACTACCTTTTAAATTAATCTTCTTGTTTTGCTAAATATCGATCTAAGTAATGCAAAATTTCAAAACCAACTTCTACCATTATTAATACGATGATCATCCATTCTAAGCGAACATGATGCCTGTCACTGAGATGAGAAGAAAGTAGCTCGACCAATTCAACACAATGATTTAATTTTTCATTCATTACCTGAAAAAAGAAAAACAGAATTTAATAGTGATTTTTGCAACATTTTTCAATAAATTATCTTGATTATTATTAAGTTTATAAAATGAGATATGTTTTTGTTGTCATTTATGTAAAAAATAAAAATTGTGTCATGTTATCTTAAACTTTGTAACATTATTTATTAGAGTGTACCTATAAATATATAAATATATAAATATATAAATAAATAATATAAATTATTTAAACGTACTCTAGTTCTCTTGGCAATACTGAAGTATGCACAAGTTTGTTGATACAATGTTTCCAAATCATCGCGTTCCCAATAAAAGTCGGGCGTATCCAAAAGATCTGAACTCAAATTTATTAAATGCCTCAAAGCAAAAAGTTCACCTTGTTTTCTTAAAACTTCTTCTCGAGACATTTTAATTTTTTGCCCTGCTTTTAAATCTTCTGTTATGAATTCTATAGAATCCACATAGTGATCTAGTGAAGCTTCCCAAATGCCTAATTTGACCGACTGTGAAATGGCATTTGAAAATGTATATTTATCAAGATTTGCCTCTGTTGATAGAAATATGTCACCTTCCTTTAGATGACTTCGTTTACTAGAAAAATGCAAAATGTAATAATGTTAAAATGAATAATTTCGTTGTAAGAATTTATATGGGTGATTTTCACGAAACTGTTAGTTTTTGGTCAGCTCCGTGGTACCTCATTTCTTCATTTACAGATTTGTGTGTTTAAGGGTGCGTATTATAGATTTGACACATGTCTACACTTACAATACGTAGTATTCATGTACGTAAAAACAGATTTATGGTCAGATGTACATGAATATTTAACGTCTCGGAGCTGACCATTTATGCATGGGTATACATATTAATTAAATTATTTTAGACATTAAATAAAAATAATATTTAATAATTCAACTTTCAGATTGCATAAATGTTACATAAATGTAGATACTTTTCAAATTTACTATTTTAAAATAAAAATATGTAACGGTGCTGATATTTTTGATATATTTAAAAATATTATATTCGTCGAATACAATCGCAAGATTTCAAGTATTTTGCTTCATAACCTCTTCAGTCATACGCTTCTGTAAGAGATCAATTTTTGTAAAACTTTATATAAAAGGTTTTTCTTGGGTCGCTGAATGCAAATAGTCAGATTTCAAAAAATTCAAAATGGCTGACCTAATATGGCGAGTAAATGCATTTTCTTCCGCTATATTGGATAGGCCATTATGTATTTTATAATTTTGACATAGAATTCATAACCATCGACCTCGAAAAACTCTGCATATGGATTAATAGTAAAATATATTATATGGTTTTGCAATAATTACGGTTTTCGGAAAAAAATTGTTATTTTCCGAGTTTTATTTATTTATAGCACTTTTGCAATTAACAAAATTTATTTCTTACTTCTGTGTTCATTTATCCTTAAGCTATCTTATCACGTACAAATATTGTATTAGAATGGTAAAACGCCAGTGATGAATAATGAAAATACGTTGTAGAAAAGGTTTATCATATATGTTACAACATGGCTCAAAGGGTTAATAGTATGTATAAAAGAAGCCGTCAAAATTAACATTTTCGTAAAAATCGCCCATATCAAAATAAAAGTACTTTACCCTAATTCTGCATAAGTGTAAAGCATTATTTCCCCTTCAGCTTGAACCAAATCGTTTGAATAACTACTTTCTTCATGCTGTTTTAGAAACTGAAGCAAATTACAACATTCTAAGTCGGTAATATTCCACATTACTGTAGTACCTTCGCGAAAAAAATAAATTTCACGGGGTTCACTACCGATTTCATATTTAGCCACTGCTTGTATAGCATCCGGAAGAGCTAAAATTGTTATAAACTTTTAGAAATTGTATTAATACGAGTTCACAAGTATGTGAAGTCAATAATAATATTATTAAATCGATATAGGAGGTCTATAATTAAATTAAAATTAGTAAGTCTTAATCTTGAGAATAAATGTATTTTATTAATATATCTTTTTTTTTAAATAATCATTTACATATAAAATAAGATATACAAAATATATATTTACACAATTCTGACAAAAAATGTGAGTGTACAAAAGCTAATTTAGTCTATCAAATACGGACTGTCACAGGCTCCAAGGCCAGTGGCAACACCTCCCTCATTCGCATAATCTAATTTTGTTCGTAAAGTATGGCCGACTTGTTTATTCAGAAATATGTTTTCAGGATTGCTTAAAAGTACTCCGAAAATTCCTAGCTCTGATACGACATTTTGCACGGCAACGTTCGCATTACTATTAGGACGTATCATATAACTTTTATGAGCAGGTGGACAAATTTTATCCATTAAAATCCATGCAACTCTTTCTTTCTTATTTTTATTTAGTTTTAAGAAAGTAACTATATCATCGCCAAATAAATTGTTGCAACCTCCCTCTCTTTGAGGTTTTAATACAAAGCGATCTGGATTTTGAAGAGCCATTTCGACTATAGATTCTCCTTCTTCATCAAAGTTTAAACAATAAAGACCTAAAATTCATAAAGAAAAATAACATTGTAAGTAGATCAGGTTTGTAGCTGTAATAGTTCGTTTACGATTTTGGTTTCGCAAAAATTCAAGTGAATATCCGTTTATAAATGTGTTCATTTGTAATAATTTATTTTTAATATTTATAAATTAAAATAATTAAATTCACTTCATGAAAACCTATATGCATATTTTTGACTTATCTAATGTACATTATGCAACAAGGGAATAAAGTCGAAGATTATTCCCGAGAGTGGATTTACTAGCCGAGCAAAGTGAGGGGAGTAATCACCCGAGGGAATACTCGACTTTGTTCCCGTATTACATATACAACGTTATTTTCGACTTCCCTATACTAAAAAAGAATCGCGCGATTTGGCGCATGATATTATCAAACTTTTTCCGACACGATTATAATTGCGTCGGAAAAATTTCGATAATATCATGCAATTAATAGTGCGACGAATCACCTGGCCAATCACGTGGCTACTTTATTGACTTGAAAAGTGGGACCCACAAAGAAATAGTTAAAATTAAAAAAAGTGAAAATCAGAAAAACTGAAAAGTTACTTTATTCCCGCACATGCAGGAATAAAGTAAATTTTCGGGAGATAAAGTATGAGGGAATCATACGTCCGATCACTTTCATCTCTTGTTTTAGGCCAATAAAGTGGCTATTACAGTATAGTCGGAAATAAAATAACAAAATTATATTATTTTAATTTCTCTCTAATTTTGATTTTATTGATTTTTAATCGGGTCTATGTTCGGTAATACCTGCCGGACTTAATAAATTTGAGCAAAAAAAAAAAGAATGTCTAAGAGAGTTACGATGGCCGCACCATTTAGTCACATACATATACGCAAATACATACATACATACGCACATACATACATACATACATACATACATACCTATACACATATACATACATACATACATATGCACAGAATTATGGACCCATTAGAAATGACCTTTTTTAATTTTTGACCAAACAACAAAAATTTAATGATTTTTATTTCAATAGAATATGCTTAATTTTCTTTCAGACTTCTATTCTACCGTATATCATTGAGTGATACAACATGTACCTATTTGGATCATTTTGAGGGAGTTTAACCATTTCAATTTTTATTTTCTGTGTCACCAAACTTTGTTTTGCAAATGTTCCTTGAAATGAGATCTTGAAAACGATCCCTGGCATCGTATGGGCCAAGCCCATTAACATGAGCAATATATATATATATATATATATATATATTGTTTAGTTTGAATAGTTTTTTATACGTAAAAATATTTGAATCAAATCTTAACTCTCTCAAGAAAGATCTCAACATACACCAACATACTAAGATCACTCCATATTACATGTTAGGGTGCCCATCCGAATCTCTTATAAATCCTTGACAGTCAGTTCAGTACATTTATACGGTCTTCCCTGCATTTCACTACTACACCAAGAAATTTAAGGGGGCAGGCCTGGGTTAAACCCAAAGAAAGACTTTTTTTACGAGTCTAGAAAACTTTTTATGTTTGAAAACACTTATTCGGAAAATTTTAATGCTATATCAAAACACAATAATATCTTAAATTTTACCGTTGTAAAACCTCAAAATCTTGTTCCTCACACAATTCTAGGGGACACGATGAATGAAAAAAATTATTTCAACGGTTATTCAACTTCTTTTGACATGTATTACAAAATAAGTAAAGCACTTTTTTGTTGAAATTTTCTTTATTATTTTTTTTCGTAGATCCAATCAATTTTTTTAAAAGTGTTAAAAAAAATTTTTTCAAATATTAATTAGATCTCCAAAAAGATAATAAAAAAAATTTAAGAAAAAGTGTTCCGCTCTTTTTGTAATGCATGTCAAAAGGAGTCGAATAACCGTCGGAAAAAGAAGTTTCGTTCATCATGTCACCTAGAATCGTGTGAGGAACAAAGTTCTTTCAATAAAAATGGCATTGAAAATAATGATTTATTGTGACATGTGGGATCAAGATTTTGTCGTTTTACAACGGTAAAATTTGACAGTATTATTGTGTTTGGATAGCATACAAATTGTCAGAATGATTGCTTTCAAACATAAGAAGTTTTTTATACTCGTAAAAAAGTTTATTTTTGGGTTTAACCCAGGCCTGCCCCCTTAATTGACAACAAAAATGTTATTGATTCAACAACCTATGTGGTTGATTCAACGGTATTCGTACACTGAATATTAGGTCTTTATTTCCATGCGTTTTGCGACACGCGCGTACGGGCAGTTCTGCACGCGGCAGCTCGCCCACTTCGCGCCTCAAAACGCGTGTAAATAAAAGCCTAATAATCATCAGGTTTAGAAAAAAATTCGTAAAAACGTTTTATGTTTAGAATTCTAAAGAGAATCTAAACAAATTTTTGTCCAGACCGAAAGAGTTGATTTTTTAAATTGTATATAAAAATTGTTAATTAACAATGAAAGGCATCACTTTCAGGTTTAAACACCAAGAAATTCGGATTGAGCGGGTGAAAATACCTTAAAAAAACGTGGTATTAGCCGGTCTCTCAGATCGACCACGGATCACTACAATGGCCGCTGGACTTCCCTCGCACTGATCCGAGCAGCGCGCGCACCGTACGTGCGCCTATGCTACCCGAAAGGGGGCAGTAAATACATCACCCAAATGAAAGAGCAAGAGTCGCACTTCGTTTCGAGTAGATGGTAACGCCAAACTGATTTCAGTCTACTCTTAAATATAATAATCTGTTCTTATGTCAGAATATGAGAAACGATATAATATAAAAGATAGACACTTCGAACGACGAAAAAGATAATTTTTTAAACCAAATTTCCATATTGCAAAAGTATAAATATCGTCGAATAGAGAAAGATTTGACAAAATACTGGAAAAATCGATAAGCTTTCGAAGTTAAAGCCATTTCTTTATAAGTAAGTCAATACTCGTGTTTTTGTAAATTCGTAAGTGCACAAGTATAAACTATTATCTGTAATTTTGCAGATTCATCGGTTTTCTGTAATATTACCGATAATCCCCCTGAAACCTTTCAAAGGACAAAATGAGACCTTCAGAATTAAAATCGGATAGAAAGTAAAAAAGTCTCCAGTGTTTTGTCAAATCTTTCTCTAGTCGACGATATTTATACATTTGCAATATTGAAATTTGTGAAAATTTTTATATATATATGTTTGTGTGTATGTGTGTGTGTGTGAGTGCGTGCGTGTGCGTGCGTGTACGTATGCATTTGTGGGTGTATGTGTGTGCGTGTGCATTCGTGTGTCTGTGTGTATCATTGTGTATGTGTGTGTGTTTGCTAGCGCGTGAGTGTGTTAATGTGCGTGTGTGTTTAAGTGTGTGCGTGTTTGCGTGCGTGTATGGATGTGTATGTGAGTATGCATGTGTCAAATTCGGTACAGCCATTCCTAAGTAGCTAATTGGTATAAAAATTGCAGAGAAATTATTGACATAAATATGGTATTTTGTTCGTAATGGTACTATACCGAGCCAGTACTAACCCAAAATCATATGGGACCACAGCCTATAGGTTGACCCTCTATCTAATACAAAAGAATTTTTAAAATTGGTCCAACCATCCTGAGTAATCGGTCAACATTTATACATACATTCATTAAAAAAAACAGAACTACCTTCTTTTTAAAGTCGGTTAAAAAAGGTCGACTAATTTAGATACCCAAATACATTCTACACTTATGGCTCAGAAATTCAACTGACTCTGGTAACAATGTTGGACTTGCCTCATTCAGTCCCCTTATCCCAAAAGCTAAACTGCAAATATGATTTCATCTGTACCTTCTATCTTTACTGCAGAAGCTCTCGCTATAGAACTCACATTGGAATACATTTACCCGCAAAATATCATAGTAGTTCGTGGGTAAGGGCTCGTTGTTGTTTAAGTGCTTCTACCGCGTTTCTGATAGGTCGTAAGGCCAGTTGCGGGACATACCACGCCACACCTTCTAAAAGGCTAATGAACGGAAAAGAAACAAAGTTTTGGTATTTGCTCAAAAATTTAGAAAAGGTAATTTTTAATCCGTCCATAACTCTCCACATATTGGGTCTTCACACATAATCGTATCCAACTGGTGCCTATACACAATTTTAGCCAAAACAATTTTTTTTCCCGCGAAATGACGTTGAATAAAGTTTCTTGATCTCTGCGAGTAAAATTATCCTCTTAGTACAAACTATTTACCAGTAAATATTTTCTGGACCTTTTCTGCTGCATTTGAGTCTTTAAGCAACTTTTGAATAACTTCTGGTTTAGCAAGAACTTGTTGCACTTTTTTTGTTCCAGCTAGATGATATTGAATAGACGGACATTTTATGGCTTTTGACCTTTCTACAAGCAATCTCACATTCCATTCTTTATTACTAAAGTAGTGTTGTGGTGAATATCCACTTCTGAAGTAAACAACTGCAATGCAGCAACCATCTATGATTAATTCTTTGTTGCAACTGAGTTTCGCTGCTGAAATTAATTGAGTTAAAGTCTTCCGTATCACTTTTACCTCAGGATTTACTTTAGAAATTTCATATTCGTGTGCCCGCTGATCACAAATGTTATAAGCTGAGTCCTCTACAATGAACAATACTGCAGCCCTATTATTAAAAAGATTATGTTTCAATACTGCACATTTTTGCAATGCCAGAAAAATATATACCAACATACTATAAGATGTTAACATTTTTTATTATTTTTCTTTATAATATTTTATATGGAATACTTTTTAATGTATATGTTGATGCCTCATATGCTTTATTTTCTCTTTTTTAGTCTTTATTTTCTCAAACTAATGAGATTTAGGATTCTTGTATTCCACTAATTTGGTATTACACATTTTTATATATGAAGTCGACGATGAATCTACCGAACGTTGCAGATAAAACAACGCCTTATTAAAATGTAAGCTAACTTAAAATAAATTTATTTGGGTCGCATATTAAGCATTTTCCGGATGGAGTAATAGTGAATAATGAAATAGTTAAATGTGAATAATATTAAGAAATATGTTGGATAATATTTATTGAAGAATTTAATAAACGTACTAGACACGTGTGCAAATCCAAGTGTGTTAAAACGAGACATTTATGTGTGTAATATTTTTGCCACAGATTTTACACACTTCAAAATGTGTTCTTGTAGATACGTTTCATCCGTGTAATGCTACACGCTCAAACGTGTTACTGTAACACACTTAAAACGCATAGAAGCTTATAATTATACGTTTCTAACGTGTAATGTTCAGCGTTCTACACATTTATAACGTGTATTATACATTCAAAATTATTATTCATTATTATATTTATCAAAATATCTTATATTTATTTGCAATAACTTGATACATTCTATATATGACATATTGTAGTAATAATAATTACTATATATCTTGTTAGTTACATCATACAATGGCATATTCACTATTTTAGTATCACAAATCTTCTAAAATACATTTAATATTCTTAAAAATTTGGCTAAACTGGTGTTGTTGCCCAAAAATACGAGCTTTTAGGAATGATTCTTCATTAGGAGATATATGTTCGTGGAACTCATTATCTATAATAAAATATTACCCCATAACTACACTCGGAAATAAAATTTTGTTTTTTAAAAAATAATACATGAAAATAAACAAAATTTAAACAATAATTTTACATAGGTACCTACATAATTTCACGCAAATGGATACTAAACTTCTTCTTGAATCGTTATGATAAATTTTTGCCAAGCCATTGATTGATTCTTGTCAGTTACTTCTTCCATTTTCAGAACTACACTAATTTTTTCTTATAAATAAACGTTTTATTTATTACACTAAATATTATATTTTTGAATATATTTAAATATAATAACCCGAAAGATTATGAGAACACAAGTAAAAAGTAGGATTCGATGCGTTATATTGGAAAGCCAGGCTGGGACTGCATGCTGTTTAGTTGTTTTCTCTCTAGAAAAGTAAAATGTGGGCCAGCTACACTACAAAAAAGTTTGTATGACAGTGAAAAAACGTCGCAGCGTACTGACCTGGGCTCAAAGCTCGGCCGGTCACGAATTCTTTTTCAATTTTTTCTTACTAGGAATATTCGATGGCTAAATACAAATTTAAAATTACCTATTTTGTCAACTTATAGTCAAAACAAGACAATTCGAATTCATTATGAGATAAGAACTAAAGCAATTTGAATTGACAAAATCGGCCCATTATTAGTAGAGGTATTTATGATTCAGATGTATTATTTTATCTGCAATCTCCGGTAATAATGGACCGATTTTTTTCATTCAAATTGTTTTGTAATTCTATTCTTGTGAAGAATTCGAATTTTCTTACTTCGTCTATAATTTCGAAAAAATGGTCAATTTCAGTTTTCTATTTAACGATAAAATTAAAAATTTGGGTCTGTTTGCCTGCTCGAGCTCTGACCGTTGGTATTCGACGAACTTTAGTGAATTTTTACCATTACACCAGAGCTCAGTTAAGGTAGTACTTTCGATTATAGAATTACCGTTCAGATTTTGATAACACTCAACATATCCATCCATAAATTACGTAACGCAGGATTTGAGCACGTTACCCCCCCCCCCTCTGTAACACTTTGTAACGCTATGCAAGACCCCCCCTAAAAATACGTAACGATAATGCTCACCACCCCCCTATGGCATATCAAAAAATTATTTCATTGTTATATTTTTTGGGAAATGTTTTGACTATTATTTTTATTATGTTATTCAATTGGCCACAGAGAAGTTAAATAAGTCTTATGAATAACGATCTATCTTCCAGATTTAAAACAAACATTTGCGTCATTTATATTAAATAAATTATAAAAAATTATAAAAAATATTATAAAATTTTTTTAAAAAGTACCCAATTTTTGTAATAATCAAGTACTACGTAACGTCACACTACACCCCCTCCAGCGTTACGTAATTTATGGATGGCCGCTTAATCGCAAAACACAGAAAATGCGTGTAGTAGTACGCACTAAATGCGCGTATTTACAATACAACACACCTAACCGAATTATTTCAACACACAAAATGGCCTCTACACGTTTAAGTGCGTAGAATTACACACTTCGTGTGCTTAATGTTACACACTTGGATTTGCAGTGCGGCTGTTCCCATTTTAACTGCGAGATTTATAGAGATTTACAAACTTTAACATAAATAATAGAATTATAATTTTTTTTAACCAGTTTATCTTTATTAATTCTAGTTATATGAACTGGCTCTAGTATTTTTAAATTATTCTTTTACGATAATTAATTGTAGTAGATTTTTAAATTGAATTTGAAATACATAAACTAATAAATATCGGAAGCAACAGAGTCTGGTATTTCTATTATATTTTAAGTTTGCTTTGCATTTTAAAACAGCAATGTTTTACCTAGAGCATACAGCATATTCAGCGATAACTTATAGACATGTAAAAATGCTTAATGCGCCATCAATTTCGTACAAGAGTTTATTACATTAGCTGTATGTTAATATAAAAATTTATAGGATTGATAATAGTTCTAGTTTACAGATTTAAAATGAACAGAAATACTAAATTTATAGATGATGTAAATTGGATATTAATACTAAGAAATTATTACGTACCGTGGATCATTATACATTTTCCAAGCATAAATTATTCCAGAGCATAATCCAAATAATGCATTATTTTGAGGTAAATTCTTTAATTGATCTGCTAAATTTAATTCTTGTAAAACAAAACGGTGAAGTTTCGTACAACTTGGACCCATCCAGCCATGGCCAGAAGCAATTGTATTAATTTCTACTTGTTTCCAACAGCAGTAAGAAGACTTGCCTTGTTTACAATTTGTTTCAGTTGAACCAGCTGTATTGAGCATCAAGTCTGATCTCAGTAAAGTTAATGAAACCCTTTGAGCAAATCCTTCTTTATATACAGTTTCATATATTTCAAATAATTTTTTGGTAAATTCATCAGTTGCTATAATATCTTTCAATGATTCTTTTAAAAATTCGTAATTATTTGCTGCAGCGTGTATCAGAGAATTTAAAATTACTTGCATACCACAAGCATTATTGTATTCTTCACGTGGGAAAGGCGAAGGTAGAAGCATGAATGGAGCAAACTGTAAACTATCTTCATTGAAATCTTGCCTTGATCTCATACATAATCCATTTAATAATGCAAAATCCTGCGCTTTATTAATCAGTTCCAAAAGTTTATTTTCAGGTATATTAATACAGTGCTCCATTTATCATTGAAATTATCGAATGAGTAATATCACTTAAATTATTTCGTAAGCATTTGTTTTCCAATTTTTATTAGAATGTCGAATACTAATAGAAAGCACACATTTTCAGTTAGAAACAATTGAACACAGGTCGACGCTTACTCATTATACTGCAGTCGACAGTAAGACAAGAAGTAACATACTTCTGGAGAGATTTTCACTTACTTAAAATTCGCACTCGTAATTAGCGACGCTTGTCGGCAGGGGTTGTAATTAAAAACCTATGCTATATATATATATATATATATATATATATATATATATATATATATATATATATATATATATATATATATATATATATATATATATATATATATATATATATATGGGTGGTTCCATGTCAATTGAGCATGTCCAAATATAAAAATGTCTAAAATTCTGATAATATGTTGGTATGTGTTTTTAGCTAAAAAATTAGTGACTTTTAAGAAAAAAGTATAAAAACATTTTTTGATCAATATGAGATAAAGAATCTAAAAAGAATTTTATTGGACCTTATTGTGATACTTTGTGAACTCATGTATTGTGATATATTATGATATTAAGATTCTAGAAAATCGCCATCAGCTTTATCAAAATAAAAAATCTTAAAATTAAGTTTTTCATATTTTCCTTAATTCTAGACTTGCCCTGGTAGAAAGTTAGCTAGAATTGCTGGTTAGCTTATTAATTATTAGCCAGATTAATAAGCTATTAATAAGTCAAGTTATAGCTGATATCTGGCTAGAATCTGCTTAATACTATGCTTTAAGCAATAACGTATTTTGTTTGCAAATCTAACCTATTTATATTTTGTTTTGAAAAGTTATTAGTTTTTAAAAATATACATTATTATACTTTATTGAATGTTCAATATAGTATGCCGCCAAAATAAATATCAACAAATAAGAACTTACGAGATTATATAAATGTGTATATGCAATATTAAAAGCATTTGATAACTAATAATTTCCTTTCCGAAAATTAGTCAATCATAACTTCCCTGGTAGAAAATTATCTAGTTTTATCGAGGCCCTCGATTATTTCCTTGGCAAACTAGATAGATCTACATAGTTCTAGATTAATTTTCTACCAGGGTTAGGCAACAAAAATTTTGTGATGTCGAAAATAAAATTTTGTAATAAAACTTCATTGTAAAATATACAAATATTTGTTTACCAATTCTTCAAATTTCGTCATAACTTACATTATTCTGTTTTTATTGTTATTTTTAAAATAACAATAATTATATGACTACATGCATTCTATTATTTATAACATAAATTTCTTTAATAAAGACACTTAAATTTTACTCGGGGCTTTCGTACTTTTTGTGTAAATAATACTTCTTAAGTACACGCGTCGTTATGTAAACAAATAACCTAACCTCCATTACTACTAGACATTTAAGGTACATTTTTAACTTTAATTTAGTAAGATACTTAATGTAGTATGATTAGATTTGCGTATTACTTTGAATATTATAAAACTGTTATTCTTTCCATTATTAATTAATACATAAATTACTTAGTTTATCAATTTTATATTAACTAGAATATTAAGCAGAATCTAGCTAGAAATTAGCTAATATCTGGCTAGAAACCAGCTTAGATTTCTATCAGGGTGTTAGAAAATGGTTTCAAGCTGAATATAATTTTTTCAAAATCTTTAAATAGTGCACTTTTCTTTGGTATTTCTTCTTTATAAACCCATGCATTATGATATATTGTAATTGACAGATTCTAACAGATCGCGATCACCCTTTCTAAGCAAAAAATCTTAAACTTTAGTATTTCATGTCAGCTTTCAGCAATAAACTGTATTCATTAATCAAAACATTTATAAAACTTAAAACAACACGAATAATTATTTTTTCTTGACGCGTATTCTTTCACTCTAAATAGAGTGAAAAGGTCACTTTTACAAAAGAGTGAATTATTCACTCTCTCTAAAAGTGAAGATCACACCAAAATAAGTGACTGTGTTTTTATGATCGCTTGGAGTGAGAATTCACTCCGAAAGAGTGAAAATCGGCTCCAAGAAAAATTTAGAGAGTTGAGACCAATTTCTAATAAGTCTAGAATTAATGGAAATATGAAAAATGTAATTTTAAGTTTTTTTATTTTGATAAAGCTTATTATGGCGATGTTCTAGAACCTTAATATCACAATATATCACAATACATGAGTTCAGGGGCCTGTGGCGGCTCAGTCGGTAGTATCGGATTCCCATGCCGGTGACCCAGGCTCGAATCCTAATCTCTGCTGATTGATACAAGTACCTCTGTACAAATTACATGTGCTTTGTTTACAAACACACCGCAGACCTCCGTCGTCGATTAGCACCGCATGGGAGCACAAACATGGCGACGTTAATAAAAAAAAATAAAGAAAATACATGAGTTCACAAAGTATCACAATAAGGTCTAATATAATATTTTAGATTCTTTATCTCATTTTGAACAAAAAATGTTTTTATATTTTTCTCTCAAAAGTTTGTAGTTTTTGATTTAAAAATCGAACAATGTTGGGGATATCTCAAAATATTAAAAGAAACTCATTTTTCAACCTTCAATTGCCCTTAACATATAACACCTTGGGGTCTGAAATCTTTTTTACATATTCTGGGCACACATACCAACATATTTTCAGAGTTTTAGACATGTTTATTTTTGGAAATGTTTACTTGACATAGAACCAACAATATATATATACTATTCAAAACACTCACGTTATAAGCTATAATTATTTTGAATTAATTATAATTTTTTCTCACACTTGCATGAAAACTCGTGTTTTCATGCCCATATAACAGAACTAAAGTGGCCGTTTTCTGACCGGCGGGCCTGCCATAGCGGGCGCAAAAGTAAATTTTTGAAAATCAGCTCTAAGTGGATTGGGTGGGAATAAATGTACCGAAAGATAATTTTGCAGACGGATAATAATGCCGAATTTATTTTACCGAGGGGTAAATTTGTCGAAAGGTGAATGTGTCAATGGGTGAAGTAATCGATTAACAAAAGTGCCGAAAAAAAAAGTTCCGACTGGCATATATGCCGATGGATAAAAATGCCGAAATGTTGAATGGCAACGGGTAAAAACTAAAAATATCGAATATTGAAAAGAAACGACTTAGCAACAATTAATAAATTATTATAATACAGGCACAAATTCTGATAAAAACACTTTTTTGTCCAAATTTTCGTTTTCGGCATTTTTAACTTTCGGTATTTTCTTTTTCAGAATTCTTGTTTTCGACATATTTAGCCATAGGTATTGAATTTTTCGGCAATTTCAACCGATCGGTAAATTTATTCTTCTGCAAATTTATCTTTCGGTGTATTTATCCCCACCCGGCTGATTTTACAGTCTAATAAGCGTGTGTTTGCACTATGTCGAAGTACGGCCAAATTTAGTTTCGCTTCATAGGCATAAAAAAACACGTTTATCAATACATGTTTGACAAAAAATACACCATGGGGTATGTTTGCCTTGTTCGCCCTTGTGTATTTGCAATACTCGTCTTCAGTTCACAATACTTGCTCGCCTTCGACTCGTAATGCAAACCGCACACGCGGGCGAAAAAGCCTACTTTTCCCCTATGATACACAATATACTATTAATAGTAAATATGATGGCGCAAATACGCTAGTGTACAGTACTTTTCATAAAGACAAGCACATGCGCAGACTGCAAGAGCTTTACTGTAAGAAAAATAACAATATTTTGATCAGCTGAAAATATTTATACTTTGACTTTGGCTGTACAACCTACAGCTGACAATTCTACGGCCGACACCGATTGTTTTTATAAAAACATTGTTATTTTTCTTACAATAAAGCTCTTGTAGTCTGCGCATGTGCTTGTCATTTTGAAAAGTACTTTACAATAGCGTATTTGCGGCATCATTTTTACTATTAAAATTATAATTCATTCAAAATAATTAAAGCTTATAGCGCGAATATTTTAAATAGCTTAAAAATCATACAATAGTTGTATAATGTCAAAGTATAAATATATTTTTAAACTTTGAAGGTGAAAAATTCGATGTAATGAGCCAATTTAAAAAATTTGAAAATATAAATTTCTAAAGAATTAGGATGTATTATATATGTATAAAAATAGCTTGTTCCAAGCTTTATATTATACAAGTTAGTTTTTCCTCGCTGCAGAGACGCTGTTGGTAGTATAGAGTCGTATCTTTGATTGGCGTTGACATTTTATCAATATTATTATTTTTAATTATTATTTTCAATACTTTTATTTATACATCACTGTTATTCTTCTTTGGAACACTTTAACGTGCAATCACATGGCCAATTCCGCACCACCAAGCGATATCATGATTCTTCGCACTGGCATGTTTAAGTATGTCTACATCCGTACGTATAATTCGAAGCGTAGATAATATTACGCGTCTTACGTTTACATGTATAGTATTACAGTTATACTGAGCGATTTTTCATTTTTCTTAATTAATTTACAAGTTTAATCGATTTTTCGACTAAAGACACATTCTATAGATCACAAGGATTGTGCCTCTGCTCAAATGATTTCAGAAACTTGAAAATTCATTGAAAAAATTAAAAATGTAAAAGTCTATAATGTAGTATATGGCATTACCTTGCGGTGGAACAGAGAGGATCTAACTTGTAGGTGCTTTAGGGCAGTTGGTTAAGTAGCAGTTAATTATCTAATTATCTATATTACATTTCTACTCACTGATGTTATTTTAATTCTATTATCTAATATATAACTATTAAAAAAAATTGTTGCAATTGTCTTATATATATTTATGTATATGTAAACACTTATTTTGCAAACACTCTGAGAAATGAATTTAGCTAGCTTACCCATTCAAGGAAACATTTATTTGTAATGACGTATTTTTTCAACTTTAATTCTTGATAATCAGTTTAATCCTCGCTTTACCAAGGAGGGTAACTCAGGGACCCCAAGAACAAACCTTTATAAAGTGAACAATTTTTGAGATTTTCAATAAAAATTGGTATACAAGGATTTTAAGGGTCGCTGAATCCGAATACGTTGTTTAAATCTCAAAATTTCAGAATGGCGAGTCCAAAATGGCGAATTTGACATACAGCTTATACAGCAATATATCTATAAACAAATAGTAAATTCGCGAATTAGATCCGCTATTTTGAAATTTTGAGTTTTAGACAAAGTATTCGGATTCAACACCCTTAAAATTCTTATGCATCATTTTTTATTGAAAAACCTCAAAAACTGTTCAATTTATATAGGTTTGTACTTGAGGTCCCTGAGTTATCCCCCTCCGTAAACTATGTCATAAAAATAGGCTTGATAAAGCGAAGGTTAAAGAAACTCTAAATGTTAAAATACTTTGTAGTGAGAGCTCATTTTCTTCCTAGCAATTATCTTTCTTTTTTATGTTTGACTAGGTACTGTATAATATATACATAAAACTTGAAATTAAATAAACTAAATTGTAGTTTTGGATTAATTAATTAATTTTAAGTAATAGTATTAAGGTAATTAAAATTAATAATTATGTTATTTACAAAGAAATTAGTTTAATGAAAAATATTATGATGTATAATTTATTGTTGTTGTTTGTATTTCTTTTTGAGTATTTTAAATTACATTTTATTTGCAACAATTATAGCTTGTTAAAAGTTTTTAATTGACTCTTAATTGGAGCTTCAATACAGCAATGAAATGACTCGACTAACATATTAGACTGCACTATTATATTAGTTTTGAAGATATCATATAATTTGCAAAATTTTACTAAGTAAATATTATACAATATATCAGAATATTTTGCTGGTTGAGAATGAGTATTCAACTGAATTATTAGATAGATAATTTTTTAAGTGTTGGATTTCCCTAAACATTTTATCCATATTTTACTTATCTTATTAGGGGAGCAGATTAAATTGACTTTTTACGAGCATCTCTAATGTACGAATAAAAAATACTTGAGAAGAATATTTTTTATTACGAACAAATTTTTTCAAGAAATATTTACTTGTTGACTTGTACCATTTTAAAGATTTTTGAAAAATAACCTATGTAGATTAAAAGTATAAGAATTTAATTTTTTTGTAATTATTACAGATAATAGTAAATGTTGTAAACTAATAAGCTTTGTTCATTTTAGAAAAAAGAAATGATAAATTAATAGACAAGTGATTTTGATAGTCAGTAACAAATAAGATTTTTACATATGCTTACGTTTAGCAGAACTTCGTATTTCCATAGGAATGTATAAGTTTTGTTTTAGTAAATCATCCATTAAACTTTCCAAATTATACTCTTCAGCAGTGGCTAATGCTTTTACGCTCCAAAACTGTAATACATAGTACATATATGTCATTAAAAGATTAAAAAAAAAGGTTTAAATATTTTCAATACTTAGGAATAGAAAATTTGTTTGATACTAGGATAAACAAGATATATTGGAAAGAGTGTAATGATAAATCTTATTAGAATTTGTATAAAATTGACTCTAATACAAATTATAATTAGTATAATGATATTTTCATAATTTGTTATTTGTTATTATATGTATTGCGACGTTAACTCTGTGTACACCATCAATGAATATATATTACTTGAATAACTTGAGCACATATTTCAAATTTGTATATTAAAAAGATTTCGTACACCAGGTAAAGGTGTTTCTTCATCTTCGATAACTGTCCTTTTCTTACGTAGAGGTCTTTTTTTCATCTGTAGTGCTGAAATATTTTCTTGAATCCCTTTGATAGTAGTGAGCTTTTTATTAATATGTAAGCTGGATACTTTTTGAAATAAATTATTCTTATCTTTGTCATTTTTATGCGATAAGATCCACTGAATATGACTGGGTTTTTCAAATGGTATGGAAAGTTTCCGGACGATACAAAGGCTAAATTTGGCATTACTCTTTGGCAATAACAAGTGTTTGGCTGCTATAACAAGCATATTGAGTTAAGGTATATATTCTTCTTGTTTAATTATACATATATACATATACATAAATATATATTTGTTATTGCTCAAGAGCATTTGTTTAGAGGGTTCGATTGGGGGTTATGTACAAGTAAAAATGAAACTTGATAGGGAAATTGTTAAGTGTTATGCAGTGAAATAAAGTAATATTGAGTAGAGTTTGAATGGATGATCGTTCTGGATGGAAGAATTTGAAGATAAGGTTGATTGCCGAATTTCGGCATGCGGACAGGCGACTGGCGAGTAAGCGAAGTTTCGAGTCGAGCCGGTTGAGCGGCTGGCAGCTGCAGAGTACACTGAGGGCTGAGGCCGCTGAGGGTACGGAGTGGATGGATTAAAGATATAAAATACCTAGGTGGAAGGTAGTAAAATGTAAATAAGATAATATGGGTGTAAAGCAGTATAAAATAAAAGTGCAGACTGCAGTTAGAGTTTCCGTTTAGGCGCGCGTTTCTCGGATGGAGTCTGCACTCTGCAGGCGGTGTAGGTGCCGTAGGTGGTAATGTGGTATCCGGCCCGCTAGATGGTAGCAGCAGAGCTCCTGGCTTGCCAGGCTGCCACAGCCACAAGCAGGCTCACCCGCTCACGGCAGTCACGGCTCACGGCCTCACCGCCTCACCGCCTCACCGCTCGAGAGTCGAGCAGCCCCGTAAAGCGTTGCCAGTCCAAATCCAACGCTCGTTGGCGATGCACGTCTTGTTTGTCGCCTCGAGGCGCGAGAGCAGAGATAAGTGATGTACAAAAATGAGAAAATAAAGTGAATAGATTATCCGTGCTTCGTCCTGCTCCTGGTATTATAGCCATCTCCGAGGCAAGGAGGCAAGGCGGCGAATCTCGAGAGTCAAGAGTGAAAGAGAGATGACGCGCTATGGGCAAATGCCGCGAGTGGTGAAAATAAGGTGCAAATGTAACAAAGATGCTGGACGCTACAGCAGACTCTGAGGGCCGCCACCGCCGCCACCGCCGCCGCCGCTTATGGAGGCTAGAGAGAGCGAGAGAGAGACGAGATGGCAACATTCCGAGGACTCGTTAGCGCCGCCTGCCTGCTGCTGCTACTTTGCATTTTCACTGCCGACCACACTCATGGTGAGCATCGCACTCGCACTCGATCTCGATCTCGTTATCATTATCATTATCATTCTCATTCTCAAATACAATACTTTTTCCTTACACCTAAAATAAGATTTCCAGAAGGTCCGGAAGGTGCAGCCCGTCAATTTTTTTCTCTCGCTTTTTTATGCTTATCCCACATCCCACATCCCACATCCCACATCCCACATCCCTATCCCTATCACTACTGCTGCTGCTACCGCCGCCTGCACTGCACTTACGACTCTACTTACCAGCTATACACTTCTCTCACCCTCAGCCTCACCCTCACCCTCACCCTCACCCTCATTTTACCCCGTTAATAGACCGGGCTTTCGCTCTTAATTTCCCCTGTCAAGTCGCTTCATTAATTTTAATTGCGTTAAATCAATTTTAATTACTCCCACTGCTAAGTACTTTTTCTTATTTTATTTTCCAACGCACTTTTCTATTTCACCTGCTGCTCTTTTTTATATCGACATTATTCCTTTTTTTACAATTATGCCTAGCTTTCTCATTAACCAACTAGTCAATTGCCTTGATACATTCCATATTTATTTTTTAACCTTAAGTGACTTTTCAAACATCTCGTCATTTCATCCAAAAGTTTGGAAATTTCGGTAACTTGTTTTATCGTCATTCTGATTATATTGAAATTATTAGCTCGTAGAGAAAAAACTATAGTATAGGAAAAAATATGTATTTCGTGAATGTATTTCGTAATCCTTGGACGTTATCCGCGGGCCGCGAAGTTAATACAATAGGTAGACAAAATATGCAGTAACATCTTGGCTTACAATTACCGGTTCTATTACACTTTAAATGTATTCTGGTTTTTGATAAAATGTTTATTTTTGTTTAAAATATGTACAGGATAATTATAATATGTGTTTTAATAAAATATGACGAAAACGCTAGTAGTCGGCCACCGGAATGTAATACTCGGCCGCTTGATCGCTAGGGGGGGGGGGGGGGGTGCAATGTTTAGACGATTCACTTTATATTTGACCAATATTTTCGACATTTAAAATAAATTAACTACTAATCAGATGAACGAATTTCATTATTAAATGCATATTTATTCGACAGCACGTTACTATCGTCTTTATTTCAATAAATTAGAAAAACATTTGTACGAATATAGGATTATTCGAAAGCATACAATTTTAATATGTTTTTAGTATTAAAATTATCTATATTCGAATATACGCGCTTTCTATTTTATGATCTGTATATTATTAAAATTCATTACATTGCTGAATAGAAATTATTGTTTTCTAACAATTTTACGTCGATGATTTGACTACTCTATGAAATGACATTTTGAATAAATTGGCAAAAATAAATTGAACAATCGAAACATATTACATTGAATTAATAAAAAATCGTTTTTTGAATCAAATATAAAGTGAATGGTCAAAGCAGCCCCCCCCCTCGCTAGTAGACGACCAGGACAATTTAAGGCAATACATCGCGCTTTAGAAACATTGTTTATTCTGTTTAATAGTTCTATGATTTAAGTTTAGCTATAAAAGATTGAATAAATATCAAATGAATGAAATTAAATATTAATTAATCGTAATGATCATTTGAATTAAAAGTGCCTTTGGGCACAGGTTACTAAAATTGGGCAAAAATTAGAAAAATTCTAGTAGTCGACCACCTGTTAACACATATCGATAAAGATATATCGAAAAGAATTTTTATTTCATGGTTCTTGAAGTTTTTTAGTGTCAGGATTAAATGTTTAAATGGCATAAATAATGAAAAAATGATTAACCCTGCGATAAGGTGGTCGACTGGTGGGGTTACTACCCTAGTTACAGTCAATTCTGGCACACTATTAGAAGTCGGGAGCGACGCCCTTGCAGACGTCCGCTTGGCAGCCAATCAGGCTGAAGCGCCAATGTTACTCTGCTGCACCGGCCAGTTAGAATCAGAACGCAGCGCTACTGCTCTCTCTCTAGCATAAACAGCGCGCGAGGTCACACTGCACTAGCTTTGACTGTACTAAAAGTCTCGGCACTTATTGTCTATGGACAAGAGGAGGCCGTAAACAGATCGTAGATCCCTAATTTATCATATTATGTTTTCATTATTTATTAAAACAATAATAGTTTCTATAAAATACTAAAATCCGTCCCCAATAGGGAAGAATATCACAGTGTGGCGTCAATTAATCAGATATACTTATCAATGTGTATGTACCGGGTGTCTACTCACCGGTACCCTAGTCAAAATGAAAAAAGTAATGAAACGTAAGAAAACGTAAACAAACGTAACAACCGTAAGAAACTATTTAATTTCGGACATTATTACATTTCTTTTACATTTAATTTATACGTATTTTTATGTTTTATTACACTGAAAGAGAAAATTCTTTGCGGCAAAGAATATTTCCTAATTGTTAAGTTTTGTGGATTTGAATACGGTCAAATGAATATATCTTAACAGTTAAACGTATCGTCATAATAGTTAAAAACTGAGTACTTGAGTAGCGTCAACTGCTGACCGCCTGACTTTAAGGTTAACTGAATTTTTCATATTTCTAAGATGTTTCTATGACCGCTACATGTTAGTATAAGTTTCCACCTGCCACGATTATGTCTACATATAGGATATTTTATATTTTAATGCTTGAAAAGCATCATTATATGCTAGAAAATCGTCAAATAAACTTTCGTACTCGGCATGTTTATCTTACTCGTGCAGACTTTTCTCAAGTTCGAGTTCTTAACTATTAAGAATTCAACATTTGCGGCAAGTACGTGAGAATTTGATTCCGCAAGTACACGATTCATTTGCCACAAGGAATCCTTTCTCTCAGTGAAATCCAACAGTTTTTTACGTTTTGTTATGTTACACTGTTATACGTGCTTTTACGTTTTATTATATTTTATAATTTCTACAGGGGGAATTCGGGAAAAAGCGGAAATATTGTGGTTTTGGTATCCTGACATATCTATATTGTCAGACAAAAATGCGAAAAGTAATAAAAGTGCCAAAAGAATTACCATATCTACTATTTATGAATTTTTTAAACATTAGTTTCAATGAAAAATAAAAAATTTCAAACCTTAATATCTCAAAAACATAATAAGTGGACTTAAGTCGTTTTTCCGGGAGCTCACAGATATATATTATACATCAACAGCTTCGCTCTTATATATAGTAAGTATAAGAACTGATTCCATCACTTGCGGAAAAAGGGCCGATACTGCGCCATCAAGTGGTATAAGTAATTTTACTCTTAGGCTGGCGCAAAAAAACGTTTTTAAAATGTTCAAATATTAAATTCAAATTATCCGTTTAAAAGCCAAGAATCTAAACATAAAATTCCGTATATACAAAATGATACATTTTTATGAAATATCCTAAAATGGACAAAAAATGCGGTCATTTGATTTATTGTATCAACATACTCTAATCAATGTAGAAAAGTCATTCCATATCGTTATACAAATTTTATAACATATTCCTCATATCAAAATCAACAAAATTTAAGCTATTACAAAATGATGTGCCACGCTCCGTAGGTCGGTATTAAAATTTTTCTTTTTGGAAATTTACATGCAAAGTATTAGGCATAAACTTCTTGTCAAATAAAAAAAAATTTTTTTGTTCCGTTCAATGGAGCATGGCACGTATAATTCAATATGGGGTAAAATTGTTGTTTTTGTTCAAATAATATACATGTAACATTTTGATGAAGATCAAGCGAAACTTTTTTCTCTAAATCGATTTTAATGTTACTAGAATAGACCTTACGCAACTACTAGATCTTACTTGCGTAAAAGTTGAAAGATCAAAGGGACAGGATCAAACAAATAATTCAAGCACCAGATGACCAATGTGCTGTGTCAGGAATTGAAGTAATAGCATTATTAGAGGTGCACTGAGAGAAAGAATTCCTTGTAGCAAATGAATCATTCATTTATCGCAGCGCGAGTTGATAGTATTTGTGGCAAATGACAATTTCTTAACAAAAAAGTAATAATTCTTAACCCTCCTGCAGCAGAAGTTTATTTTCGTGTATATGGACTAGATCGAATGTAAGTCTGCAACAATATTTTCTGCAAATTCGTAACATTTTCTAAATAATAGCTATACTATTTAGCTTCAATTTGAGAGGTTGTAGATGTCCCAACAAAGTAAAGATTTAAATTTGTGATACATAATGTATACAAAAATGACGTGCGGTTTGGACGAGTATACTCGGCTCTCTGCGCAGGGGGGTTAACTGTTAAGAACTTGTTCCTTTGAGAAAAAGCATACAAATTTCTTTCGCAGAAATACACATTTCCTAACAGTTAGAGAATGTGACGTTAAATAAAAATCAAGTAAAAAAATAATTGTATAATAAATATATTATAAGTAGAATATTCACGATCAGTTGAATAAAATATAACTCTGTGAATATTGATCGCATTTTGTCAAGAAAGTTACGCATTCACGAGCCGGTTCATTTTGGGGAGTCCCAACGCTCGCGTCCCAAAAAAATTAGAAAATACCCGGTTGCCAGCCAAATATAAAAAATAATTAATGATAAGCTAAATTGAGTGTATTTTTGTATACATATATATGCGTATTCTTGTTATTTTGTATGTATCATAACATATATTTTTGTCAACAACTATGATAATTAATGCTAAATCATTTTTATGAAAATTGCGTGGGTTATTAGAAAAAATATATATGTGCCCCCCACGGAGCCCCCGTAGATACGGGACTACGCTGGCGGAGCCACCTTAATTAATAAGTTATTTTTGTAAATTTTTATTACACTTTACATTGTATATCATGAAAGTAAAAGTAAATATCAACAAGTTTATACCATCAATTGCAATTTTCATATGTACGCAAAATATATAGAAAGTATATCTTATAATTTAGTGTATTTATTTATAGTTCTATTAATAAGGAATAAAAACATCAATTCCTCATTACAATCAAAATTAAATATTAGTCATTGATATCTTAAATGTTAGTGATTGAATTCTTAGCTATTAAGAACTAACGCGTTCAACATCCAATACAAAATTCAAGTCACCGAAAACTTAACTGTTAAGAAATATTCACTTGCCCGTATTCAAATCCATAATTCTTAACAGTTAAGAAATATGCTTTGCCGCAAGGATTTCTTTCTCTCAGTGTGGACTTTTGAATGTTAAAAGTTCTATACAGATTATAGATATACTATCATGATAATGATAAATTGGATAAAACTGCGGTTATTGAACTTCATTATTAGGTGTCAGGAAACGATCTCCTAAAAATCGTGCGTGTTATCATGAAAATTAATATAAATGGTTAATCATTTTTGATCAGTTAAGTAATTTATGTCATCTGTATACGTTTATTGGTTCAACTTCGCTATATTAATTCATTCTTTACATATTCATATGAAATTAAAGTTTAGTATACGGAACAGACAGAAAAGTGTGTGTACTTATGTACACACGTAAGATGTTTTATAACATCTCTGGTAATATATGAAGATTTAGAGGGTTAGTAGATGTAATAAAAATTCGAACGAGCATTAAATTGCTCTTTTAAATGGCAATAATGATAAACTCTTTTTATCAACTAATTTTTTGATGATTTGGGTAATTATATAGAAATAGAACTTTGTTTGCAAAAGATTAGTAAGGAAGAAATTAAATCCAAAATGAAACTTCAAATTATGTAAATTTTTTTAATATACAGTATAATATAGCATGCTTTATATAATATACTATACAGATATTTATTTTTGATTTGCTTTGCGAATATGTTGAAAATAAACGTAAAGTTGTCAACTTTCCCAAACCTTTTCATAACCTGCAGACAATGCATATATATCAACAACGCATAATACAAAAGCCTTTTAAATTATGTATTAAAAGTTATTGCTTTGGTAAGAGTTGCTAGTTTATAATGAAAGAAACAGCTACAAAATAAGACAGCCCTTTCATGTTGGTTTTACTCCGTAAAAATCAAATTTTCGACAAGTTAATGGAGAATATTCATTTTTGTGATAAAAATAAGTGCTTTTTTTAACATGTTTCTTGTGCAAACCTATTTAATAAATTCAAAAATGTTTTTCAATTGTAAATGAGCAAAAGTTAATATTATTAAACTGTAAAGACTCAACTTATAGTCTGAAATAAATAAATCCGTGTTTTAACACTAAGAATTGGCTAATAAAATATTTAACTTCATAATACTTTAATTATATTTCCTGCAAGTTTCAAAAATATCCATGGACATGAGTTGCGCAAGGAACTTATTGAGAAAAGTAAGTTTCGAGAAAAGCGCATTTAAAGTTTTCATTAGGTGTGCTATTGATAATATAAATTGTTTCATTCAACTTACATCCAGCAGGTCTCAAAATGTTCATAAAACTATAAATATGAAAGTTATGTAGTAAAAAATTTTAAGATTTTTATCTGTCTCATCGTCATTTTGAAACACCTCCGAATTTGGCTATGTCCTGTGTCGTGTCCGAGTGATTGGTCCGTGTTTCACGGCGTCCCAAATCGCGTAGCAGACACAATTCACATAAGTCTAAACGTCTAAAAACCATACTTACTAGGTCTTTGATTTGAAAAAAATCGTTATTACATAACTATACAAAATACTGAGCGAACACACGCATAGAACACTGTTTACGACGCAGCCTATTATGAAGCCAGACCCTTCTGAGGTTAGAGTACAAAAACAGCGAAAGGTGGTGGTGGCGAGCGACGCGAGTTTTCAATTAGGACTTTGCATGGAAAAATCCACTAGGTTCGTAATGTAGACTATAAAAAAATAAAAGACAAGTATTTTTTCTTTTTTTGAGTAGATGAAGATTAAAAGAGTTACAGTCGTTTAAAGTTTACAAATTTTCGATATATATATAGATATACTGTAATGATATATGACGTCACGAACGTATATGTGTTCGTGACGTCAGGAGTATTCAAAGAGCTGTAACTCTTTTAATTTTCATCTATTTAAAAAAAGAAAAAAATACGTGCCCTTTATTTTTTTATATTTTATATTATGGATCTAATGGGTCTTTTCATGCAAAATCCTAATTGTTTGTTGACATGTTCATAGCGTTACATATATCGGTATGAACATATCATTTTTCCAGAATTTTTTATTTCATCTCCTACTTCGTCGCCCGCCGAGGCGCGCTTAAAAATGTTATAAAACATAAAAAATTTTGCATAGTTTTTGATTTCTTAGTAAAAATAAAAAATACTTGTCATTTTGCAAATTTTGTTTAATATTATACTCATGTTAGTCATGATTTATTAATTTTTCTTCTGAAATTTGTAGAGGGACAACAACTGTTGAATAGCGTTAAATTATATCGAAGCCTAGCTGCTACTTAAAGAAAATAATCTTTATTATACCTATGTAATTTGTTCTTTTGATCGTTTTTCCATCCGTTAGTAGTGGTATAAAGATATAACAGATTTACGTATATTTCTCTCATGATAGATAACACGATAATACGATAGAAGAAAGTAAGAAAAGTGGAGATTGAATGGTGAAATTGGCTCTCAAGCTATTGATTAGCCTAGTCAGCATGTACAGGGGAAGAAAAAGTCTCGCGATCCTACTGTACTAAAATTTGCAGGATCTTTTTCTCGTTGAAGTTATTAAAGTAAAAAATGGTGAATTTGAATAATCGATTACAGGCTCGCCCATGCTGCTGTTCGCGACGAACAAGGACATCCGCGTGGCGAACGTCTCGCGGTCGAACAAGGTCGTGTCAACGATCGTCAAGGACCTGTCGGAGGGCGTGACCCTGGACTTTTACTACGAGCGCGGTCTGGTCTGCTGGTCGGACAGCGCCCTCGAGATGATCCAGTGCGTGTCGAGCAACGGGAGCCAGGCGCAGGAGGGCAAAGTAACGACGGTGGTAAACTCGAGCCTGATATCGCCCGACGGCCTGGCCTGCGACTGGTACACGGGCAAGCTGTACTGGACGGACGGCGAGAAGAACCGGATCGAGGTGACGAGCATCGAGCCGCGGCAGCGCAAGGTCCTCTTCTGGACGGACATCTACCAGCCCCGGGCGATCGCGCTCGCCCCCATGGCCAGCCTCCTCTTCTGGACGGACTGGGGCGACGTGCCCAAGATCGAGCGCGCCGCCATGGACGGGGAGGCCGCCAGCCGGCGGGTCCTCGTCTCCGAGGACATATTCTGGCCCAACGGCCTGACCCTCGACTACGAGAGCGAGCTCGTCTACTGGGTCGACGGCCGCTACAAGTTCATCGCCGTCATGGACTACGAGGGGCACAACCGGCGCAAGATCGTCAGCGAGGGCCTCGAGTACCCCTTCGCCATCAGCTACTTCGAGCAGCGGCTCTTCTGGACGGACTGGCGCACCTGGTGCATCCACAGCCTGGACCTGCGCTCGGGGAGCGGCAAGCCGCGCGAGCTCTTCCACGGCGAGTACATACCCGGGGACATCGAGGTGTGGGACGCGCGCCGGCAGCCCCCGGCCAGGAGCAACCCCTGCGCCCTGGCCAACTGCTCGCACCTCTGCCTGCTGAGCACGCGGCCCCGGGGCTACAGCTGCGCCTGCCCGACCGGCGTCAAGCTCCTCGAGGACGGGCGCACCTGCGCCCCCGGGCCCCAGGACCTCCTGCTCATCGTGCAGCGCAACGAGATCAGCACCATCTCCCTCGACTCGCCCGACTACACGAACTTCGTCCTGCCGCTGAGCGGCATCAAGCACGCCATCGCCATCGACTTTGACCCCGTCGAGGAGATGCTCTACTGGACCGACGAGCAGGCCCACGTCATCCGGAGGTAAGTACTCTGCAACGTACCGGACGTACCGGACGTACCGATGCCGAGCCGAGCCAGGCAGGATGTCTTCAAATGTCCAAATCTTACAGAGCCTACCTCAACGGCTCCGGCCAGCAGGACATACTGACGAGCGAGGTCAAGAGCGCCGACGGCATAGCGGTGGACTGGATCGCGCGCAACCTCTACTGGACCGACACCGGCACCGACCGCATCCAGGTCGCCCGGCTCAACGGCACCAACAGGAAGGTCCTCGTCCACGAGGACCTGGGCGAGCCCAGGGCCATCGCCCTCGCGCTCCAGCTGGGCTGGATGTTCTGGACGGACTGGGACGACAAGAGGCCCAAGATCGAGCGCAGCAACTTGGACGGCACCGACAGGACTCTCCTCGTCAGCAAGGACATCGTCTGGCCGAACGGCATTGCTCTGGACCTCGAGAGGAAGAAGGTCTACTGGTGCGACGCCAAGACCGACAAAATTGAGGTTCGTATTTGCCCCTCCCCTGCGCACTCATCGGGATTTTCAATTCTCGGGATCTTCAATTCTTTTTTTCTCCTCCGCGAAGGTTTGCAATATGGACGGCTCGGAGCGCAGAGAAGTCATCACGGAAAATCTTCCCCACCTCTTCGGATTCAGCTTGCTGGGCGACTTTTTGTACTGGACGGACTGGCAGAGGCGGAGCATCGACCGGGCCCACAAGCTCACCGGCGCCGAGAGGGAAATCATCGTCGAGCAGTTCCCGAACGTCATGGGTTTGAAGGCTGTGCATCGAGGCAAACCTAATGGCACCAATCCCTGCGCGAACAATAACGCCGGCTGCACTCAGCTCTGCCTGAATCGACCCGCGGACAAGTACGTTTGTGCGTGTCAAATTGGTTACGAACTTGGCAAAGACATGAAAACCTGCCTCGTGCCCGAAACCTTTTTGCTCTTCACGAGAAAGGACAAAATTGGAAGAACCAGTATCGAAAATGCCAACAACGACAACATTATTCCTATCACGGGGATCAAGGATGCAAGGTTACTTTTCCTACTTTGACCAGTCGAAAATCAATTATCAATTTTTCAAAATCCCTACTCTCCTCACTAATCATTCGTTCTTTCTCGCCAATTGGCAGTGCTCTAGATTTTGAAATATCCGATAATCGCATATACTGGACGGATGTGAAATTAAAAACGATAAGTCGTGCCTTTATGAATGGATCGGAGGTGGAGAAAGTCGTCGATCTAGGCCTGGAGACACCGGACGGCCTTGCGGTCGACTGGATCGCGCACAACCTATATTGGAGCGACACGGGCACTCGCAGAATCGAAGTCGTTCACCTCGAGAACTACAGCAGGAGAGTACTCATTTGGCAAGATCTTATCGAGCCAAGATGCCTGGCACTCGATCCGCAAAGAGGGTAATGTCCGAGGGCTCTGGCTTAATCGACAAACCGCGGCTCGGTCTTTTCTTTTAGGGAATTAAACACGAGGCGCTGTTAATTTCAGATTTCTCTACTGGACGGAATGGGCGAATACCGGTGGCATCGAGCGAGCCTGGCTAGACGGAACGCATCGCGAGCTCATCATAAAGGACATCGGGCGCACCAACGGCTTGACGATAGATCACGCGGCGCATCACCTCTACTGGGCCGACTTGTTCACTCCGGCGATCGACAGCTACGACTTGCTGGCGGAAAAGCGCAGGGCCATAATAACGGAAAAGATCGGCTACCCGTTCAGCATCAGCCAGTACCAGGAGTACATCTACTGGACCGACTGGAACACGGGCGACATCGAGCGAGCCAACAAGACGTCCGGAGGCAACCGCAGCAAGATCCACGAGAAGCTCGAGTCGGTGACGGACCTGCTGGTCTGCCACAAGTCCAGGCAGCCCGGCTGGAACAGCTGCGGCCCGAAGAACGGCGAGTGCAGCCACCTGTGCATCGCGCTGCCCGCGGCCGAGGCCGGGGGCCCCTCGCGCACCCACCGCTGCGCCTGCCCCACCCACTACAACCTCGCGGCGGACAAGCGCACCTGCCAGGCGCCCCGCAACTTCATGGTCTACGCGTCGCGCAACCTCATGGGGCGCTTCCTGCCGGAGGGCGCGGCCGGGCCCGGGGCGCCCGAGGACTGCCCGGACGTCGTGCTGCGCGTCCAGGGCCTGAAGAACGTGCGCGCCATCGAGCTCGACCCCGTCAGCCAGTACATCTACTGGATCCGCACGGGCGACGGGCGCAGCTCCTCGATCCGCAAGGCCCTGGAGAACCGCACGCACGCCGTCCTGGTCCTGCCGGCCGGCCAGGGCCAGCCCTTCGACCTGGCCCTCGACCCCCTGGGCCGGCTGCTCTTCTGGTCCTGCTCGCAGCAGGACGCCATCAACGTGACGCGCCTCGACAGCGACTCGCCGCTGGGCGTCGTGGTGCGCGCCGAGGGCGAGAAGCCGCGCCACCTGGCCCTGCACCCGGAGCGCCGGCTGCTCTTCTGGACGGACCTGGGCGAGGAGCAGCGCGTCCTGCAGAGCCTCATGGACGGCCGCGAGCGCCTGGTGCTGGCCCAGGGCCTGGAGGCGCCCACGGGCCTGGCCGTGGACGGGGACTCGGTGTACTGGGCGCACGGCCGGCAGCTGGAGGTGGCCGAGATCGGGGGCGCGGGCCGGCGGCTGCTGCTCGCGGGCCTGGCGGGGCCCGCGCTCCACCTCTCCGTCCTGGCCGAGCACCTCTACTGGTTCGAGCGCGAGGGCCAGCTGGTGGAGCGCGCGGACCGGCGCACGGGCCTGGGCCGGCGCACCCTCATGGCCAACCGGCCGCTCACGGACCTGGCGGCGGTGCGCGCGCCCTCGGGCCGCGCGCTCCAGGACAACCCCTGCAGCCCGCTGCACGAGTACGGGGGCTGCTCGCACATCTGCCTGGGCTCGCGGTGCGCCTGCCCCCAGGGCCTGGTCCTGGCCGAGGACGGCAAGAACTGCCGGCCCGCCGCCAGCTGCGGCCCCGAGCACTTTGCCTGCCTGGCCGGGCAGGCGCACCAGGCGCGGGCCCGCCCCTCCGGCCCCTCCGGCCCCTCGGGCCCCTCCGGCCCCGCCGGCCCCGCCGACCCCAAGGACTGCATCCCCGCGAGCTGGCGCTGCGACGGGCAGCGCGACTGCGCCGACGGCAGCGACGAGGCGGGCTGCCCGCCCTGCGACCGCGAGCTCTACTTCGAGTGCCAGAACGGCCAGTGCATCGAGCTGGGCCGGCTGTGCGACGGGCGCCGGCAGTGCAGCGCCGGCGAGGACGAGGCCTCCTGCTGCCGCGCCGGCCAGTTCCGGTGCCTGGGCTCGGGCCTCTGCGTCAGCGGCGCGGCCCTCTGCGACGGCTGGGCCAACTGCCCGGACGGCAGCGACGAGGCGGCGCCGGCGTGCGGGGGGGGCGCGCGGGGGCCCGGCCTGGGCGCGCCGGCCGGGGGCCCGGAGCCGGGCCCCGGGGGCGGCAACCTGCACCGGCAGGCGGCGGAGGCCGCGGCCGAGCCGGCCAAGAGCACCTACGTGCTGGCCGTGCTGCTGGTCATGGCGGGCTGCGCCCTGCTGGTGCTGGGCTTCTACCGGTGCCGGCGGCGCGTGGCCTCGGCGGCGCGGGACCGGGCCGGCCGGCCGCCGGGCGCCGGCCGGCTGCCGGCCCTGGGCGCGGAGGCCCTGCCCGACATCCTGCACGACTCGGCCGGGGACCCCCTGGCGCCCAAGGCCGCGGGCCGCGCGCACCCGGGGCCGCACAAGCCGGGCCCGGCGGGCCACAAGAGCGGCGCGCGCAAGGAGCTGCTGGCCGGGGCGGCCAAGCCCCTGCGCATGTCCAGCCTCAACGGCAGCCTCAGCTCCAGCTACGAGCGCAGCCACATCACGGGCTTCTCCTACTGCGCCTCCAGCTCGACGCACGGCGGCAGCTCCGCGGGCGGCTACCCGCGGGAGACGCTCAACCCGCCGCCCAGCCCCGCGACCACCGCCAACTCGACGCGCTGCTCCAGCAGCAACGCCTCGCGCAACTACCGGCCCTACCGCAACTACCGCGCCATCAACCAGCCGCCGCCGCCCACGCCCTGCAGCACCGACGTCTGCGACGAGTCGGACGGCAACTACCCGGTGGCCTGCCTCCTGGCGCAGCCGCGCTGCTGCCACTTTGCGCACGAGCCCTTCCCGCCCCCGCCGACCCCGCGCTCCGTCTACCAGAGCGAGGCCAACATCAGCTGCCCGCCCTCGCCCTCCTCCAGGTCCTCGACCTACTTCGGCCCCCTGCCGCCCCCTCCCTCCCCCGTGCCTTGAGTCCCCATCCACTAGCCACTCTGTGCCTTCTTTCACTGTATATATTTGCCTGACGACGATCCCCTACCCTTCTATCACTTCTACTCTTCAAATATTATTATTATTATTATTATTTTATGTTCCTTACCTTGACGTGGCGTTTAACCAAAGCCTGCATCAAACATATTTTACCACATCCTTTTTTATTCCTTTATCGCTTCTCCACTCTGATCTATACATCTAAACAATTTTCTAATACATTTACAAACTTCTTAAATACCTTCAAAAACCGACTCCTTGTACAAAAAAAGTATATTAACAAGTCATCATGATTGATAAGTTAATTTTTAAAAGTAACTATTAAGATGCCACGACAGCATGAATACATTTATCTTTATCATTTATGTATACAGTAAGCAGAGATAATATTGTCGATACAATAAGTACTACGAATCAAACTTCTCAAAACATTTCAACTTACCGGACGATTTCTCAATTTACTGTATACATCCAACGTGCTACATTCGTGCTACTATGAGACCTTATCGTTGCAATATCTACGATAAGACTTTGTAAATTTAAAAGTAATTTAAGAAATTGAGATACAATGATTGTGTACTAATCAACGCGTTGAGAGATTATTTTAATGATCATATGTTAGCGAACATAAATACGAGAGAGACGTATTTCAATAAAATGGGGAAAATACTATAGCATTCAAATGAATAATAATATACACCAATGTATATTGTACATTGACTAGACAGAAGCGACTTTGGCAAGTACTGCAATATCATTCCAATTTCACTAAAAAAATTCATTAAATACATGTCTAATCCTAATAGCATTTTAATACCGCGTTTATTCACACTTGTCTTTTAATGCACGACTTGGAGCTTAGATTTCAAGAGAGGCACATTCATATACAGTTATTTCATGTATATCTTCGTGTACATCATATCATAAACGAATTAATTTATAAATCTTGATTTACACAATTTTTAGATAGATTACTTTAATTGTATTATATAAAAAAAATAATAAGAAACTATTACTATCTAGTAACGATAACATTGCAACGAAACTAAAATGCATCAATATCTTTGATATAAAAAAAATGACATCACAATTTGATATATTATTCCTGAAAAAGCTTGTTAAATTTGATTCAAATGTTAAGACTTTGAGGGCGACGACGTAAAACACGTTTCTACCGTACAGTGCTTCGCCGTTTTTTACTATAATTAAACTTGTGCTGTAAAGTAGTTATAACTATTTAATTTTGCATTCTGGCGAGTATATTTGAACGGCAGAGCGGATTAGGGGTGTCTTTGGAATCCTGTAGACCAGAAGAATTACCCCTAAAATAATTTACTTGTTTTCCAATCGAATGAAAGACACTTTAATAAAATTTTAACAACTCACACACAGCACCACGGAAAAGAAATTTGCGTCCCCTATATGGGTCCTATAGCCCTCAAAGTTTTAATCATCTCGGTATAAAAACTATTCAAGTTTAAGAAAGAAACTTTCTTTTTGTTAATTGTAAGATAAAAATGTCTTACTGAAAAGAAAAAAGTATTCCTGTGATGTGAATCGTGCTCGTCGTGCCATAATTTAATTGTTTTCAGTAAACGGTAAACGGCGCGTGTATAAGAGTTGTTGTTTTTTATTGTTATAAACACAATCACAACGATGCACTTGTGTACATTATACAGTTGAAAAAATGTTAAGTAAGTTGTTTGATTGCTTCGCGCAAACGCAAGTATGATATGCCATTTGCGGTTTAAAATTCCCTGTACTGTTATATTACAAAATGTATCCTTGTTTAGTATCATAAGACTGACTTCGACATCGCTATATTTTTTTACATTTGTATCAATGTATCGCGTTCTACCTATGTGTAAAATATTTGTACAGAATAAAAATAAAGAAACTTTGTTAACGTATTTTAAATCAAATCTTATAGTTTTAAACTTACATCACTCCTGTAAGAATCTGGCCACGTTAAGTTTCAGAAAATTCAGTATAGATCCAGAATATAAAGCATCTGTTCGGAGGCGGACGAGTTTGGTACCCGCAATTCTTTCCGAGATTTTCCGGATCCTTCTATATTACCCTTCTCATACCCTCCTCGTATCCTCCTCTCCAGTCTCTCCTTAAAATTTTACCTTGCTGCTAAACCTCAATATTATTCAATGAAGTATTAAAAAATTACACAGTTATTAAATGACTTGGAGGAGAAAAAGATTTTTTCAACGTATTTCTTCACTGTGAATCCAAAATAAACTCCAGAATCGCACTTCAAGCCAGTTCTTAGCAAAATCAGCTGCGTATATAAGCAGTAATATTAAAAAATTATACGACAAATGTGAACTTATTGCCAGAATAGGAAAATATTGGAAAGAAGCAGCATGCAGATCGCAAGGCAAAGCTGAGAGCGAGGTCTGCGCGGCCGCGATGGACTGCCGCGCACTAAAGCTCAAAATATTTCTCCAGATTACAATATTCTTGGCTCAAAATATTTTTCCACCATCCTGACAATATTCTGAACAATCATTCGCGTGGAATAGTATCGATGTTTTCGGATGGGAAATCAAAAATCAAAATTCGGAAAGAAATATTTTCCAAAAAAATATGTTAAAAAAACTACTTTTCCCTCCAGTCATTTAATTATATCAATGAGCTGAAATTTCACCAGGGCCTCCCCTTAATTTCTTCTTTTTATATAATATTATATGGACCATGCTAACATTTTTCATTCTCATATTTCCAAATTTTCTACTTAACTGAGATAGTTAAAACCAAAATTTGTTGCTCAGATAATGTTGTAAAGGGGACGTTGAAGGGTACTTTCAAAACAGTTTTCTTAATCCTGATAATAGCAGAATTTCCTGAAAATTTAACTAGATAATGTTTATACAAATACGAAGGGCATACTCTGGTGGCAATTTCGGAATGTTAAGACTGTGACAAATCTGTGAAAAAGTGTGTAATAGTGTGTACTAATTACGTTTGGAATTAGAATTTAAAAAATATTCTAGAGTATTTTGTTTCATTTTATCAAAGTTTCTCATAGTTTATCACAGTTTTTCACAGTTTTTCACAGTTGTCATTTCCACTAAGATAGTAATTAAGCTGTTTTTTAAAAATCTTTTTAAATCTCAAATAATTGTTTAAATTAGGGAACTCGATAATACCGACCCCTGTAACAGAATTCATTTTAAAAATACTTATGTACACACGTAAGATGTTTTATAACATCTTTGGTTGTTGACGTAATATGTGAAGATTTAGAGGGTTATATATAATAATAATTCGAACGAGCATTACACTTTTTATCAACTAATTTTTTGATTATTTGGGTGTTTAAACAGAAATAGAAGTTTGTTTGCAAAATATTAGTAGGGGAGAAATTAAATCCAAAATTAAACCTCAAATTACGTAATTATTTTTTAATACACACTATATAGCAAGCTTTATATAAGTATACAGCTATGTAATTTTGATTTGCTTTGCGAATATGTCGAAAATAAACGTTGTCAATATCGCTAAGCCTTTTTATAACCTGCAGACAATGCATATACATCAACAATGCATAATGCAAAAGCCTTTTACATTATGTATTAAAAATTATTTTTTGGTATGCTGCTAGTTTATAATGAAAAAAAACAGCTACAAAATAAGACAGTTCTTTGATTTTAGTTATATTTCGTAAAAATCGATTTTTTTTTCAAGTACACTCAAAGTAGGAAATTTTTGGTCGAATGCATTTGAAATCCTCCAATGAGCTTAGCGAAAACGTGCGTTCGATTCAAATAAATCCAATGATATTGCAGTATTTCAAAAAAATTCAAACGCATTCGACCAGAAATTTCCCACGTCGAGTATACTTGGAGAAAATTGTAAATCAGCAAAAGTTAATATTATTAAACTGTAAAAACTCAATTCATGGCTTGAAAAAATAAATCCTTTTTTTAACTTTAAAAATTTATAAAATAAACTACGTGTTTTAACACTAACAATTGGTGAATAAAATATCTTATTCCCGACTCAACCGTAATTACTTTATTGACCTCAAAAGCGGGACAAAAATAGCATATAATTCCCGTAAAACTACTTTTTTCGCAAATTATTTTTCATCAAATGCATTTTTTTAAAATTAGTTTTCTCTTTATTAATATACTTTTTCAATTAAATTCTAGTTCTTATCGATTAAAAATAAAAATGTCAATAAAAATGTTTTCATTCATTAGAAATACTTAATATTTAGTACATAATATTTAATATCTAACTTTTACATAGAATAATTTTAATTAGATTTGTACAAAGTATTTATACTTAAATATTGACAAATTAAACTCATATAATTTAAACTTTTAAATGTACTTAACAAGTTCATAACATTTTAATAAATGATATCAAACTTCCGTGCATGGTTCCCGCTTTGTAAGTCAATAAAGTGGCCACAGTTAAGTCGGGAATATAAAGTTCTATATGTAACACGGGAATAAAGTCGATTATTCCCTTGTTGCATAATGTGCTATAATATCTGATACCACAAAACAAAATATTTACCTTTTGCATAATACTTTCTTGCAAGTTTCAAAAATATCCATGGACATGGATTGCGCAAGAAACTTGTTGAGAAAAGTAAGTTTAAAGAAAAACGCGTTTAAAGTTTCCATTAGGTAAGTATGTTATCAATAGTGTAATAAATTATTTCACTCAACTGACATTTAGCAGGTCTCAAAATGTTCATAAAACTATAAATATAAAATATATGTAGTAAAAAGTTTTACAATTTTTTATCATTTTCTTCATCATTTTGAAGCACCTTCGAGTTTGGCTATATAATATGTGTTGCGTCGTGTCCGAGTGATAGGTCCGTGTTTTACGGCGTTCCAAATAGCGGAGCAGACACAATTCACATAAGTCTAAACGTAGGAAAACCATACTACTTTGATCTTTAACTGTCTGATTTTTAAATACAATCGCTATTGCATAACTATACAAATATAATCTGATCAGTTGACTGGAATGCCGGGAAAATACGGATCGAACACGCGCACACAACACTGCTCACGACGCAGCATAGTACGAAGCCAGACCCTTCAAAGGTTAGCGTAGAAACACGGCGAAAGGTGGTGGCGACGAGCGATGCGAATCTTCAATCGTTTATTCACGTGTTCATAACATTACCATATAACGCTTTTAACACATCATTTGGCCGAAATTTTCATTTCACCCCCTATTTCATCGCCCGCCGAGGCGCGCCTAAGAATGTTATAAAATATCAAAAATGGCTTATTATGCTCTTCGTATTGGCAATGTGACGTAATGACATGTTACGTTATTCATAATTCGCACATGCGCCAATATTGAAATGTAAATTTGTTAAGTCGATCCGTTCCTTTAACTGTAAATCACTCGATAGGCTCGGACAGGAAACTCAGAAATAACAACCAAAAGTTTAAGTTTCTCGCTAGAGTAAACAAGGCTATAAATATCAAAATATCGGATATCGCTCAATTCAATGCATAAAAGGCCTCTATTGTAGAATTCATAGGAAAGCACGGAGAGTTTATTGCTTTCTCGTCAAGACGAGAGCCACGATAGCTCGCAACAACACATGTGCCCAAAGAAAGATCGTGGGAAAGCAACGGACGGAGAAAGAAGAGAAAGAGAGAGAGAGAGAGCACACACACACACTCGTTCACAGAGCTCACGTACACGGGAAGTTAAAGACCAGAGTAAGAAGAGGGAAAATCCCGATCTACCCTTTGACCTTCGCTGATTGGCTACCACCAGAGAGCGAGGGTGGAGACACGGAGATCGCCACAAAATCACGAGGCGGAGAAACAGCAGAGGGGAGAGGAGATCGACAGTCAACAAGTTGTAGCTAACTCTAAGATTTTGAATATATAAAGCACTTAGACAGTTACTCTAGGTCCTTGTTTAATCAATAATTAACTGTTTGTCATTTAAAATACTAAATCTCCTGTTAAGATCATTCCTTTAAGTTCACACATTCATATTCAATATATTTCAATAAATCAAACATTTATTTCAATTCATTTAAGTTACGCGCTCGTCAAACCACAATACAAATTTGCACTATGCCCTATGGTGCTTTCAACATGGCGGTCGAGAGGAATGATATGGACACATATATATATATATATATATATATATATATATATATATATATATATATATATATTCCTTTTGGCGGCCATTTCTTCAATCGCGAACTAAGTTTGTTCTCTCAATAAGCATTGTTTGGTTCAAATTTAAAAAAAATTTGTTATTATTTACACACAGAGCACAGTTTTAAATATTTTCTGTGGTATATGAGCAACGTGTATGAGACCCTTTCACATCCCTTGGTAAAACAGATTGCTTTTCTAGAAGTAAATTAAAATATATTTTATCAAAATAATAAGACCTTAACAACCCCAATTCGATAATGATGACTCTTAAAACCTTGACTCTAAAATAAGGCTCATGGGCATAAAAATGACGGCAGGAAATAGGGGAGAACGGGGTAATACCGGTCACTTGTCAATTCCGGTCATCCTTATTTTTAATAATTTAAACATTTGTACATAATAATTGCAATAGTATACCATACGGAACATAACATGCTATCAATCTAATGTTCAAACAGCATTCTGTTCTGGTTTATTAGTTAATTATGCGCAAATAATGTTTAGGCGTTCATTTCTTATAAGAAATCTGATCTATAAGCTAAACTTTTACGCATACTCTTTAAACTTTATACAGTTTCTTCATGCTACTTTACCAAATTGAACACTCTAACAATATGAATTAGTAAAGAAAAAATCAAATAAATTGTTTGATTTTCTTATAATTTCAATTTAAATCATTAAGCAGAATTGAGGTAATTCCGGTCACTACGTTATTCATATGGACGCTCCCAAACATGAGGTTAGTAAAGCGTTGTTATGCGCTCCCTGATAGTTCATCTTTGCTTAAGTGTTTCTTGTTTAACAGTGTCTTTTGGATTACATATTTCATTGTTAAACTATAAATAATAGTATGATTGGTCATATTGAGGCTCACATAATTAATTAAAAGAAACGTTTTACCTATATAAGTAATGTTTTAATAGTGACTGCGATTGCACGAAGGCTGACCGGTATTATCTGATGCTTCAGGGCAATTCCAGGCAAATCTATTGTTTTTATTTGGTTTTATATCTTTGATACGTTTTAATTATAAACGAAGCTGATTAGAAATACTTAAAGTAAATAACGTTAACTTTATCCTAATCATTTACACTTTATGAAAAACTATTTTAGAACGTGAATAATATGCATTCTTGCTTAGGTGACCGGCAATACCCCATCCTCCTCTAAATGGTGTGCCAGTGTGTGCTTTTCAGTGACAGTCCGTGCCTATTTGTGCCAGTCAGAACCCTGGTAGAATCGTTAAGGAGTTCTTAGCTATTGGTTAAGTAATTTTATATGGATTAGTTAATATATCCTTAAGGAATTAGCTAAAAACCCAGGTACCTGGCGACGTTTTTTCGTTACGGACTAGTTAAAAACTCGTTAATTTAAAAAATATATTCAGAAGTAATTTAATAATGAATCGATTAAGTTTAGTTATCAGAGTAACTATTTGATAATAAGTGTTTAATTATAAATGATTAAAATGTATGTACATTCAGCTTTCAAATCTATTCCCACTTTGTAAATAAATATCCCGGGTTATGGCGAAGTAAAACGTTTTCGCGCTTTTGCGAACAACAATTCTACACAAAATATATATAAGTTTGTTCGTTTCGTCTAAAGAACATTTACTTTGAAACGTTAAATTCTAAGTCGCGCGAGGGGTTTTTGGGACAATTTTTTTTAGTTTCATGTTTTTTTGTACTCTTAACATCTATATTAGTTAGATATATGACATTATTAATGGTTATAGTCCGTTGATCGTTACATCATTTTTAGGTTATTAAATGATTTATATTTTTTGAAAATATTGCGTTTGCTAACAATTATAGTTAATAAATTACTCAATTGCTTTAAAAAATTAACAATATAAATAAATTAGGGTTTTTAACACAAAAAACAATCGCGTGTAATTCAATGATGAGACTCCGAAATAAATTGCAACTCTGATTTAAATATGCGACGCGGTGTAACGGTCTGCTGTATTTGGCTGAGAATTAAATTGGAGCATGCGCTTTTGATTTGATGTACGTGATAAATAAAAAATATTTCTAATTATATACTGCAATTTTTTATCTGTATAATTTAGATCTCTTAGCGAATCCTAAGCTTGATTTTATCCTTAATATTAGTTAAGATTAGCTAATGAGATTAGTTAATCGTTGATATCTTAAGTAATTCGACTTGTTAATTTTCTACCAGGGAAGGTCTTTCCAGAATACTGTGTTGGGGACGTGAAAGTATACGTCGGCCATTTTTTCTTGACTACCAACGTACACTGAGAGAAAGGATTCCTTCTCACGTAGGTACTTGCCGCAAATGTTGAATTCTTAATAGTTAAGAACTCGAACTTGAGAAAAGTCTGCACGAGTACGATAAACATGCCGAGTACGAAAGGTTAGTTGACGATTTTCTATAGCATATAATGATGCTTTTCATGCACTAAAATATAAAAAGATCCTATATGTAGACATAATCGTGGCAGGCGAAATCTTATACTAATATGTAACGGTGATATAAACATCTTAAAATGAAAAATCTAAATATGAAAAATTCAGTTAACCTTAAAGTCAGGCGGTCAGCCGTTGACGCTATTCGAGTACTTTGTTCTTAACTATTAAGACGATGCGTTGAACCTGTTAAGAAATATTCTTTGCCGCAAAGAATTCTTTCTCTTAGTGTACAAACAAAATATCGGTAGTGTTGACTCGGTCTGCAGAATTTAAATACTATCAATATTTTGTTTCTACGTTCATAGTCATGAAAAAATAACAGACTTGCACGTACGCAACACGTCCAGAGACAATATTCTGGAAAGGTCTTGTGCCTATAATAACTATGCTAAAACTATTCCATTTCGGACATTTGGCACAGATAGGCGCGGACTGGCACAAATAGCCACAGGATGACACATACATGCACAGACTGGCATAGGCTGACACGGATAGGGACAGATAGGCACATATTTGAAATAAATGCATATCCACCTTGGTAGAAAACTCATCGACATTTATTTTTGAGAAAAAATGGTTTGTGCCAATCTAAGCATATCTGTGCCAGTTTGGGCCAGACTGAGCCATCCTGGACCAAATGTCTGAAATTACACGGTTTTGGCATATTAGCACATACTGGCAGAAATAGGTACAGACTGGCACAACAGGCACACATTTGTAAAAAAATACATGTCCACCTAGGATCTGGTGGAAAAATGCATAAATGATGTAAGTGTAATTGTAAAAGAATATGCTGTTGGTGCATAATATATATGTACACCCATCGGAAAGTGATTCTTTTCCGAATGTGAAGGGATTGAAGCTAGTGTCACCTAGCTCTAGTTCACTAAGCGAAGTTCATCACTTTTTGATGGGATACTATGTTCATTTTATATATATGAGAAATTATACTGTACTTACACTTAATGCACCGTTATGATAACTTACTGTAAATGTATTTTAAATTCAAAGTAGAAAATAATTAACGCAAGCCTTTAATGTACTTTAAATTATATTTGCATCGAAAGAAAGATAAAGTGTAAGCAGATAATTGATTCAGCATAGAAGAATTGGTGATTTTCCGACACAGATTAAAAATATAAAAAAGAAAAAGAATCAATGTTTACTGGAAATTACAGATGTTCTACATTTTTGTACTTGTATAAAAGAGTAGGGAAAATAAATGTATTTCTCAGCTGTTCCAATCTATCGCCGTAATTATTGTTGTCTCTTGTGCACATACGTGGAATGTAGCAATGAATGCTTCATTTTCGATGCATTATAGTAATTAATAACAAAGGTATTTTTATTTCCACTTATTCGACGAGTTCCTGTATTTTCCCGGATTTTCTCTTTCATCTTGTGCTGCTAATTCCTCGTCTATAAGAAGTTCGAAGTTACCCATTGCTGCTTGTGATGGACATTTATTCCACCTTACACTAATATAGAAAATGAATTTTTTTCATTACAAACTTTACAAACGAAATAAAATTTTAAATGCACCTACTCTGGTATTCCGTCAGGGGGCAAGACTACAGAAACTATGTTATCGATGAGTTTATACTTCAAAATTCTGTCATTTACTGTTGTCGATGTCAGTGAAGGGGAGGCGTTTACCTGCAAGTATTTTAATTTATTTATTTAATTATAATTAAATTAATTAAATAAATAATTAGGAAATTAAAATTAGTGGTCACCTCTATTAGCCAAGGCTTCAATTTGTTGTCGATAATGATATCGTAGCCATAACATTCAAAACAGTGACGATCGTTCGCCATTACCGGAGCTACGGCTTTCAATGAATGCACTATGCACCAAGAGATATTGGAAAAAAGTCTCTCCGTTACAGCCTTCCCCCTCGTACTCTCCAAATACAAGCGAAGATTTTGAACGCTCAATTTTCCGCCATGTAAACTGTTATATTCATCCTAGATGTTTTTTATAATACTTACAATTAGTACAGCTTAATCATTTTATTTTCATTTTAAATATTATACATCTATATACAGCTATTGAACGAATACATTTTCGTAATACAAATTTGTACAAAAAACATTTTTGTAATAAGTACACGTACAAAAAGTTCTGCTAAATACAGCGAGTATAGAAACATGTTTTGAGACCTTATAAGAATGAAGAATCAAAATAGACTATTATAAAAAATGACTATATGAATGAGTGTGTGTGTATGTGTGTGTATGTGTGTGTGTGTCTGTGTGTGTCTGTGTGTGTGTGTGTGTGTGTGAGTGTGTGTGTGTGTCTCTGTGTGTGTCTGTGTGTGTGTGTGTGTGTGAGTGTGTGTGTGTGTGTGTGTGTGTGTGTGTGTGTGTGTGTGTGTGTGTGTAACGAGTCGTGCTATAAGATAAACGATAGATATAGATATAATATAGACGTGGGTACTAAGGATTGTAAGGACGCTCCTAATACTTCGTATCTTTTACAACCCTAGTGAAAATAATCTGTCTGTCTAACTCTGCTAAATTCTGCAACGGTCTTCCAAACTCTGTCTAATTTATGGATTTCGGACATTTTGCTGAGTTTGGCAGGGTTTAGCCAAGTTCGGCATACTTTTCACAGGTTTACGCAGTTTGACCGATTTATGCAGAGTTTGATATACTTACACAGAGTTTTACAGACTTACGCAGATTTATGCAGGGAATAATACTGATTTGTTAAAAAAATTTGATTTGACAGAAAAAAATAAATCTCTATTACATTCTGCGTAAGTCTGCCAAACTGATAAACTCTGCCAAACTCTGCAATTGCTTTTGTTGTCAAGATATGAACCATTGTACCGTGCATAATTTCAGTAAAAAATGATACCTGTATTTGTGAACATAACTTCGCAAGATTTTATGCCAGGAAAACTACCCAAAAGGTAATACATAAAAGGCAAAATGAGCTTTAACTTAAGCTTTGATACTCATAAAAATATTAATCTGACCCAAAGTTATTAACCATTGAAGATGGTGATTGAAAAACCGTGAAAAATCAACGAATTTAAAGGAGTTAATTTTTTTTGAATATTCATTCTTTTTCAATTACTATCTACAATGATTAATAACTTTTGATCAAATTAATATTATTATATGAATTAAAGCTTAAATGGAAGTTCCTATTACTTTTTATTACCTTTTGGGTAGTTTTCCTAGCATAAAAACTTGCGGAGTTATGGCCACAAGTAGAGGTACCATTTTTTACTGAAATAATGCTCATTTGGGGTACATTATCTTACATCTTGACAACAAGGGCCCATTAGATGAAAGTACGGGTGCTAGGCTTCATTTTTAGGGTCAAGAAAACACCTTCAAGAGTTACATCAAAAACCTTTTTCCAAAGTTCGTGGACTCTCCTTGTGAGTGAGACAGTGCGTGACTGAGTAAGCAAGTAAGTGCCGAAGAAAGTATGTGAGTATGTAATCGAGTGTGTAAATGAGTGTGAGTAAAAACGTCAGCGAATGTGTAGCAAGTACAGCACTGGGTATAAGAATGCTTCAATATGGCCACCGATGGCCTCCTCCAATAGGAGCAGATGGCCTCCTCCAATAGGATTTAATCCCGAAATGAATAGTATTTAAGTTTCCGCACTGCAGCTTGAAAGGTAGCAGACAACTTCACGTGTAGCACAAAGTATAGCATATTTATGTTTTAAAATTTTATTTGAATATGTAGGTTAAAAGTTTGTTGATGTCTTGACAAGCAAACAATTTATAAGCATAAAGTAGGACATAGCATGGAGCAAATACTTTTGGAAGAAAAAAAAATCATCATAAAATATCATTACCATCGTTGGATATGTGTAACAGCTGTAAACTTAAAAAGTAAATACTTAAATTGTTCCATTGATTATAAACAATTAAGCTGATTTAAGTGTATTTTTTTCAGATAACGTCTGCTGGAAAACAGCAGACTTTCTTTTCAGCAGGGGCATCTATTTTCCTGGGTCAAGAAAATTTCAGTTTTTTCAGAATTACAGTAAACTCAATCCGTGCATTTGTGGTTTTGTACAGCATCTGTGGCCAATTACGAAGTCCAGATAGTGCTCTTTGTACTTTCTGGTGCCTTTATTGTACATACTAGTTGCAGAAGGCGTCTAAATATTTATGGAGGCTGATAGTAGAGGCCAAGTTGTGTCGTCTGTACTTTTTGGTGTTAAGATGTGCGTATTAATTGAAGAAGGCCTCGAGGTTTCTTTGGTGCAGAATGACTAGTTGTTATGGAAGGTGTTTAGGAAAATATAAGGGCCAGTGACGTGGACAATGTAATGCACTCGGTACTTTTCAGTGCTGTACATTACAGGATTGCCTGCTCAGTGTTTGTGTTTTTAAAATATTTCTTTGAGAGTAATAATCATCTCAAAAAAGTTCAATTCTAGCAATTTACTCGTTTCAAAAGAATAAAATATTAATTTTTTTCATTTCAAAAGTTTAAAAGAGTAAATTTATGACTTGCTCATGTCAAAAGAGAATTTCCTAAATTTCTCCTATACTAAAATAAAGTGTATTATTACAAAATATAGATATACTGGTTAAGGTGGCCAATGACGAAGTCCAGGTAGTGCTCTTTGTACTTTCTGCTGTCTTATTGTACATACTACTTGCAGAGGGTGTCTAAATGTTTATGGAAGCCGATAGTAGAGGCCAAGTTGTGTCGTCTGTACTTTTTGGTGTTGAGATTTGTGTACTAATTACAGAAAGTCTCGATGTTTCTTTGGTGGAAGATGACGATACAGGTAGTGTGCTCCATTGTTTCTTCTGGTGTGTAGATGTACATAGTAGTTGTGGAAGGTGACTAGTCGAATATAAGGGCCAGTGACGTGGTCTAACTAGTGCACTTTGTACTTTCCAGTATCTTCATGTGCATAATAGTTGCAACCGCAAATGTTTATGTCATTATGGTAATCAGTTACAAGATTTAGGTTGTATTTGGTTTAGGTTTTATTTATACATCTAAACTTTTGCACCAAGAGCTGCTATGGACCACACTACTTATGACCTTGTCATCAGCCACTCTAAGCATTTGGAGACCAGAATCTACAGAGAGCAGTACCTGGACCTCGTCATCGGTCTTTAACGTTTAACTTATGTAATAAAACTTTAATTCAGTTCAGTAGAAATTAAGGTTTTAACTCTTCTGAAAACATGAACTCATAAATTCTCTCTTTCAAACTTTTGAAAAGCAGAAAATTAGTATTTTACTCTTTTTAAAGGAGTAAATTGCTAGAATTGAACTTTATTGAGATGATTATTACTCTCAAAGCAATATTCTAGAAGCACAAACACGGAGCAAGCAATCCTGTAATGTACAGCAGTGAAAAGTACCGAGTGCACTACATAGTCCACGTCACTGGCCCTTATATTTGCCTAAACACCTTCCATAACAACAAGTCATTCTGCACCAAAGAAACCTCGAGGCCTTCTTCAATTAATACGCACATCGTAACACCAAAAAGTACAGATGACACAACTTGGCCTCTACTATCGGCCCCCATAAACATTTAGATGCCTTCTGCAACTACTATGTACAATAACGATACCAGAAAGTACGGAGAGCACTACCTGGACTTCGTCATTGGCCACCTTAACCAGTATATGTATATTTTGTAATAATACACTTTATTTTAGTATAGGAGAAATTTAGGAAATTCTCTTTTGACATGAGCAAGTCATAAATTTACTCTTTTAAATTTTTGAAATGAAAAAAATTAGTATTTAATTCTTTTCAAACAAGTAAATTGCTAGAATTTAACTTTTTTGAGATGATTATTACTCTCAAAGCAATATTCTAGAAGCACAAACACGGAGCAAGCAATCCTGTAATGTACAGCAGTGAAAAGTACCGAGTGCACTACATAGTCCACGTCACTGGCCCTTATATTTGCCTAAACACCTTCCATAACAACAAGTCATTCTGCACCAAAGAAACCTCGAGGCCTTCTTCAATTAATACGCACATCGTAACACCAAAAAGTACGGATGACACAACTTGGCCTCTACTATCGGCCCCCATAAACATTTAGATGCCTTCTGCAACTACTATGTACAATAACGATACCAGAAAGTACGGAGAGCACTACCTGGACTTCGTCATTAGCCACCATTGCTGTACAAAACCACAAATTACCGGATTGAGTTTACTGTAATTCTGAAAAAACTGAAATTTTCTTGACCCAGGAAAATAGATGCTCCTGCTGAAAAGAATGTCTGCTATTTTCCAGCAGACGTTATCTGAAAAAAATACACTTAAATCAGCTTAATTGTTTATAATCAATGGAACAATATAAGTATTTACTTTTTAGGTTTATAGCTACACATATCCAACAATGGTAATGTTATTTTATGATTTTTTTTTTCTTCTAAAAGTATTTGCTCCATGCTATGTCCTACTTTATGATTATAAATTTTTTGCTTGTCAAGACATCAACAAACTTTTAACCTACATATTCAAATAAAATTTTAAAACATAAATATGCTATACTTTGTGCTACACGTGAAGTTATCTGCTACCTTTCAAGCTGCAGTGCGGCAACTTAAATACTATTCATTTCGGGATTAAATCCTATTGGAGGAGGCCATCTGCTCCTATTGGAGGAGGCCATCGGTGGCCATATTGAAGCATTCTTATACCCAGTGCTGAGCAAGTATGAGATTAAGTGACTGAGCAAGTGAGTGCGTGAATAAGTAAACAAGTCAATAAGTAAGTAAGTGATTGCATGCTTAAGTATGTCTGTGAAGGAGTGAGTGATTGAGTGAGCAAGTAAGCGAGGAACTGATCGAATACGAGCGTGAGTGAATGGGTACACGAGTGCGTTAGTGAGTGAGAGAATGGAAGATCGGACGTGTGCGTGAGTAACTGTGTGTGTGAGTATGTGAGTAATGCGTGAGTGAGTGAGGGCGAGTGTAAGTGTATGAGTGAATGAGTGCATGCGTTAGGACGTTGAGCAAGCGAGCGATTGAATGTGTATGCGAATGATTGCGTGAGCGAGTCAGAATGGTCGAGAGAATGTGTGCATGAGATAGTGAGTGGGTGTGTACGTAAATGAATAAGCATGTGAGTGCGAGATCGAGTGAGTGAGTGAGTTGGGTGCCCGGTAACAAAAGCATCGCAATTCTGCTGCAATCGTGCATGTGATCATAAAATTTGTAGCAGCTGACGTGCGGTCTGCTTCACAATTCGACTAGGTTTCTGCTGTATGACAATTGCGGCAGATGCGTGCAGCAGGATTGCAGCAACCGTGCAGCCGACAAGTGCGACTAAGGGGGATGAAATAATGCCCTCGCGAGTGCAGCAGAATTACACCCAAATTGTGTACAACGATTGCAGCAGACGAGAGCGGCAGGATTGAAGCAGACGTGCAGCCGACAAGTGCTACTAAGGGGGATGTAATAATGCACTCGCAAGTGCATTAGAATTGTACCCGAACGGCGGACGACGATTGCGGCAGGATTGCAGCAGACGTGCAGCCGACAAGTGTAACTGAAGGGATGAAAAAATGCGCTCGCTAGTGCAGCAGAATGGCACCTGAATTGCGTACGACGATTGCGGCAAATGAGTGCGGCAGGGTTGCAACAGACGTACAGTCCACAGAGCCGGTGGAAGCAAAGCGTATAGTTCATACGACGCCGCTGTCGGGCGGCGAGCGAATCCGTTTTGGGCTCACTCGACTAGTTTGGCATGGTAGATATTATAAGAGACCGCGCACAAGCCGTCTGGGAGATAAAACTCTTTGGAGCTCTTTTTATTTGTTACCATTCTTGGTATTCCGAGGATTTCCACTACGAGGTGTGTGTCTCGTTTTTGAAGTATATCTTAACGCACTCGCCAATGTGTTATATCATCCCCCTTAATCACACTTGTCAGCTGCACGTCTTTTGCAATCTTGCCGCACTCGTCTGCTGCAATCGTCGTACGCAATTCGGGTGCAATTCTACTGCACTCGCAAGTGAATTATTTCATCCCCCTTAGTCGCACTTGTCGGCTGCACTTCGACTGCAATCCTGTCGCACTCGTCTGCTGCAATCGTCGTGCAGCAGAAACCTAGTCGAAGTGTGATGCAGACCATGCACTTTCGGCGCAATCGCGAGTGCGTCAGACTGTGTTACTAGGGAGACTGTGAAGCAGTGCGTGAATATGTGAGTAAGTGTGAGAGTGAGTGTGTGAGTGAGTACGTGTCAGAATGAAACAGTAAAAGTGTCAGTGAGGGACTGAACAAGAGGTCGAGTGATTGAGTGCGTGAGTAAGAAAAAGAAAGAGGGAGATTGAATTACAGATTGATTAAGAGTAGCAGATGATAGCGATAAATGTTGAGAGTAATGGTGAGAGGGAGCGGTAAAGTCAGAGTGAAAAAGAATACGTGAGAGTGAGAATGAGCAAGAGGGAGTTAGATAGTGAGTATGAGAGTGGCTGAGAGAATGATAGAGTAGCAAAGTGCGAAAGTGAATATGAGAGAGAACAAGATTAAAATAAGAAAAACCCCACAACGGATAAAAAAAATTTAGTACATAGAAATTCTAAAATAAAATACGAGTACTAAAACAAGGTTTTTTCATTTTTCCGGTCGGTTCACAGCGTATAAATATGGATTAATCCTCTAATCTCTTCTATTTTATAATAAAATTAAGTGATCTGCGCAACATAAATATTTAAATATTTACTACTTAAATATTTTAAGCTTCATTTTATAATCACGAATTAAAGTTGTTCTTTTCTTCATATATAGCATATACTGTCAATGTAGCGCCATCGACGTGCATTCTGTAGTAGCTATTTAACAAATCAATGAAAAACGCACGACGACGGCGCTACATTGGCAATATATATTGTAAAAAGGAAAAGAACAACTTCGTATTCGAGCACGCCCTCGTCATATTCGATCATCTCTCGTATTCGATAACTTCGTTGCTTACTTGCTCACTCAATCACTCACTCACTCACTCACTGGCATATTTACGCATGCAATCGCTTACTTACTTACTTACTTATTGACTTGTTTACTTATTCACGCAATTATGTTTTGTCTTACACATCCAGATTCCACATAGTGTGTGATCTCAGATCTCAAATATCAAATTTGTAATATAATATATACATTTATTATTGATATTTTGTACAAACACAAACACACACATACACACTCACGCACACACACGCGCGCGAACGTGTCAGTGTGTGTCTCTGTGTGTGTGTGTCTGTATGTAGATGTGTGTCTCTATGTGTATATGTACTCGTGCACCCCTACATATATGCACGTACGTACTCGTACCTACGCAGATACACATGCACACACAGACATGCGCCCGCAGTGCCCGCACACACCGCGCGTACGCACACATACATATTACATACACACATATGCATGCACGTCCAATGCACACGTAATAATACCAAATATGTAAAAAGTGACTTCAGAGTAAAAGCAAGAGTTCTGGTGCATGAAAAAAAAAGATTTGGTTCTGCCAGCGATGGTTACGTGTTTCGTTGTTAAGGGGAGGTCGGAGCGAACTTTACCATTGTGACCTCTACCTCGCGCCATACTTTTCGTTATACGTCTAAAATTTACATAATAACATTAAAATCGAAGCTGATAGTGATTTGTTATCATGTAAAGAACAGTGGACAACAGTATTTTTGTTTATTAATAGCTTAAAAACTTTTTTATTGTGAAATATTATTATAATTGACCAATAGAAAACGGTCCAAATGACGCCCATCTTACCGTTTCTTAACCTCATCGACGGCTTCACCTCGGGTCGTATTTTTCGTTATACGTCGAGATTTTGTAAAAAATCGTACATTGAGACTTGATAATCGTTTATTATTATGAAAACAACAGTGGACAACGACATTTTTGTACTACAAATGCCTACAAATTTTTAGTTTTGTGTGGCAAGTTTTGGATATCTAATTTCCACCAATCAGAATAGCTCCGACATCCTCTTAAGCACCATCAGCGATTATTTTCGCAGCTTCAGCGAAAACTATCGCTACATCTATCAAAACATGCGCTGCAGCAACATGTTTTGATTGAAACAGCACAGACACCATCGCTGGAAAAACTGAACAGAAATACCTAACCTTCTCTGCTATTTTTTGTAGCTGATCCAGCAAAAATTATCGCTTGCAATAGGATGTTGATACTCGTTGTAGTGTATATTTGTAAAAATTGACTCAACAATTCGCTGCGAGTTAACCAAAAAAGTTTGGTTAACTCGCAGCGAATTGTTGAGTCAATTTTTACAAAAAAAAAAAAAAAAAAAAATTATCGCTGTCGCAATCAAAATTTTCGCTGCATGGACAAACATGCTTTCACTACACGATTTTGGTAATACTAGCGCCACCAAACGCTGGTCCAACGATATATATTGTTGCCGCAGCAGTGTAGTTACGTTCCGATTGCCATCACCCGTCACTGGCGGCGACTCAAATCTCATTGAATTTTTAGTCATTATATGATCGTGTGATGGCGAACGAATTTATATCGTTGTAGTGGAGGAGCTGGGTACCTTCCCGTTTGCACTGATATGTCGGAGGGAAAAAAGTATGTTTTCTTATGTATTTTGATCCGTAGGACACGAATCCGGAGGTCTTTTTTTGCAAAAAGTGGTCCAAAATTATTTAAAATGCAATTGTTTAAACAAATACAAAAAAAACTTTTTATTGTCATGGAAGTATTTTTTTATGAAAATATACGTCATTTTAAGTAAAAAATGTTCTTACACTTTTTTCCCCAAAATGTTTATTTAAAAAGTTATGATTTTTTGAAGTTTCATTTTTGCAATTTTTAAGCAACTTTGACTAGTTATAAAAATTACGGAAATTAAGTTTTTTCGAAAATTCAAGTTGGTACTTCTTGAGTAAGTCTTGATTAACCATTTTAGTGTGCGAGAACTGAGTTTTAGTTAAATCAAGTAACTTTGTTTTAAAAAACAATTTTTGCTTTTTGGACGGGTTTTTGCCCCTCTGTGATCCCATTTTTATCAACGTATTTGATTATTTTTAATCTTTATTGTCAGATTTTCGTAAATCAATGTATGAGATTGTATATTAACAATCAAATGTTGATATTAATAGCAATAAATAAATAAACAAATAAATAAATAATTTATTTAATTAATTATTTATAAAGTTACATAAACAATAAAACTAAAAATTACGTAGAAAAATATAAAATGTACATAAAAATGGGATAATAGAGGGGCGAAAACCCGTTCAAAAAGCAAAAATTTTTTTTAAAACAAAGTTACTTAATTTAACTAAAACTCAGTTCTCGCACACTAAAATGGTTAATCAAGACTTACTCAAGAAGTACCAACTTGAATTTTCGAAAAAACTTAATTTTCGTAATTTTTATAACTAGTCAAAGTTGCTTAAAAATTGCAAAAATGAAGCTTCAAAATATCATAACTTTTTAAATAAACATTTTGGGGAAAAAAGTGTAAGAACATTTTTACTTAAAATTACGTATATTTCCATAAAAAAATACTTCCAAGACAATAAAAAGTTTTTTTTGTATTTGTTTAAACAATTGCATTTTAAATAATTTTGGACAACTTTTTTCGTGTTCTACGGATCAAAATACATAAGAAAACATACTTTTTTCTCTCCGACATATCAGTGCAAACGGGAAGGTACCCAGCTCCTCCACTATTGTTAAGATCGTGGAGTTCGTCGAAGGTTCAAAGAGTAAGCGATAGAAAAACTGGTATAATAAAGTAATATACAATTTTTTGAGATTAGAATTTTAGAACAATATAATTTTTTATAATAGACTTAAAGAAAGTTGTTATATTATCAAATGTACTGTAAATATATTTTTTTTAATATATTATCAAGTTTATGCATTCGATAAATGTGGGTTTGGAGTAACTTACAAATATTTTCCTTCACTCGGTCATATGCTCAAAATTTCAATTTTTTTATTAAGAGATATAGTGAAATGAAAGAAATACTAACTGATTCTACATGAAAAAAAAATAAAAAAGGTATGTTTGATTTTGCCTGTAAACCTAATAGCTTTTTAATTAAAAATAGCTCAAGATTGAAAAAGTCAAGTATAGGGGAAACTGGGGTAATGTGAACATACGGGTAAAGTGAATCACGCTTATTATTTCTTCAATAAATTATTATTTATACCTAATTTTAATTTTAGTGAAACATAATTATGCAAGGATGATAATAAAAAAAATTTCACTACATAACAATTAATATTCTACGAAAGAAAAATAGTTGTATTTTTCGATCTTAAAAGAAAGTTGGTTTGTCGAATTTAATATAACGATTATAGATATTTATAATCAGTTTTATTGCTAGACTTTTTATCTAATTGCTTGAAATACGTTTCACTTACTATTGCCAAGAATGCAGAATTTAAATGATGTTTTTTTGTTTTTAAACAAGCATTTTTAAGAATCGACGTCTCGGGGTAAAGTGAATCGGGGTAAAGTGGTCCGGAAAAGAATGCGATTGCACTAATTTATACGCGACCAGATGGAAAATGTAACAAAATATTGATCAAGGTGCGTGTTAGTATAGTATACAAAGCCTTTGTTGCAACGCAATTTGTATTTAAGCCTAAATGGGCCAACATAACCTCCATATTTAATTATTTCGTATTTTACAGTATTTTAAAGGTTTTAAGATGTCATTTAAGTTTTATTATTATCTAAATTGATGTTTTTATCTATTCCCGTACAAAAACTAGTAAAATATTTTCAAAATATTTAATTCTATCTTCTAGTTCACTTTACCCCGCACTGGAAGGCCCGGGTAAAGTGAATCTGCATTTTTCAAAAATAGCTAAATAATACTTTTTTTTTTTTTTTTTAAATGGCATTTCGAACTTTAAAGTTCATTGCCTCATCTACGCAAGCCTTCCACGTTTCCCTATTTTGTGCCAACCCCATCCATTTCGCGCCTTCCCGCCCAATTTCAGTTACGTCTGATTTTACGTTATCCTCCCATCTGCGTCTAGGTCTACCAAGAGGTCGCGTTGCTTTCGGTTTTCCTTTCATTATGCGCGCTGCTGTACGATCATCGCCCATTCTTGCCACGTGCCCTGCCCATCTTAGTCTCCGTGATTTTATTATTCTGTTAATATTTGGTGACGCGTACAAATTATGTAGCTCGTCATTGTGCAGTTTCCTCCACTCCCCAGTTTCCTCATCTTTCTTTGGCCCGTATATTTTCCGCAGAACCTTATTTTCAAATACCCTAAAACGATTTTCTTCCGCTTTAGTGAGCGCCCAGGTTTCGCACCCATACAAGATTACCGGCATTATTATAGTCCTATATATCCTTATTTTGACATTTTTCGACAGTAGCTTTGACTTAAGTAATCTGTTCACAGCGTAGAAGCAGGCATTACCCGAATGAAGTCTCTTATTAATCTCGGCTTTAATTTCGTTTCGATCATTTATAGTTTTACCTAAATATCTGAATTCGCTAACCTTTTCAAAAGTGAAATTTCCGACTCTGAGATCCCCCTCTGCTTCGCGAATGCCCAGTTTCTCCATGATCATATATTTCGTTTGACAGAGTCGTACGCTTTCTTAAAGACCACAAATAGCTGGTGTATAGTTTCGCAATATTCCCACTTTTTCTCTAATAATTGTCTTATGGTAAACATTTGATCGCTCGTTGACCTGTTGCGCCGGAATCCACACTGATAATCTCCTATTATATCTTCCGCGAATGGTGTGAGTCTGGCCTGTATTACGTTTGACAGAACTTTGTAGCAGGTAGCTAAAAGTGAGATCCCCCGGTAGTTATTGCAGTCTGTTTTATCTCCCGTTTTAAAGATCGGTATGATGATGGATTCTTTCCAATTTTCTGGTATTGTATCATTTCTCCAAATAGCACATACTAGATAAAAAATTTTAGATGTAAGCGCGGTGCCTCCATATTTAAGTAGTTCAGCTGGTATAGAATCGTTTCCTGCGGCCTTATTGTTTTTTAGCTTTTTGATCGCGGCCTCTACTTTTTTGTAGGTCGTTTCGTCCATATGGAGTTCAGCAGTGTGGATTTCGTCTCCCATTTCCTCGGAGTTTTCATGCACGTTTAATAACTTATCGAAATAATCTTTCCATAATTTCAATAGTTCATTTTCGCTTGTCACGAGGTTCCCGTCCTTATCTTTCATTAACTGCGATCTACTCTGAAAACCCTTCCTAATAGCGTTTATTCCTTTGTACATCTCGCGCGGGTTATTTTCCCTACTATTAGTTTCTATTTTTCTAATTTCATTTTTCTGATACTCGCGCTTCTTGTTTCTGTAAATCACACGTACTTGCTTTCTTATTTCATGGTATTCTTCTACGGCCCTACCGCTTTCATTGTGTACACTATCTAATTTAGCCTTCTTGCGCCTTTCAAACCAGAGTTCGCACTCTTCGTCAAACCATGGTTTGCTCTTCGGCCTTTTTTTCTTACCCAGTACTTTGTTCGCGGCCCCTTTTATAGTTTTTTCGATAGCCCCCCACAACCTGTTCGGATCGTCATCTACTCCCGTCTGTTCATCCGTTTCCTCGAGCGCCTGAAATCGGTTGCTAACTTCTACTTGGTACTTGATTCGCTCTATCCCGCTTCGTAGTTTTCCAATATCAAAGGTTTCTACTTTGTTCGCTCGCTTACTATTTTGACCGGCTACTAATCTGGCTCTTAATTTGGCCACTACTAGATAATGCTTCAAGCACAAGGATATACACAAGGCAACGTGGACATCGCCGGATGGGGCCACGCACAATCAAATCGATCATTTTCTTATTGATAAGAGGCACATCTGAGTCGCAATCCGCCCCCCTATAGGTCCTTACGTCGAGTACATTCGTGTGGTGCCTCTTATCAATAAGAAAATGATCGATTTGATTGTACGTGGCCCCATCCGGCGATGTCCACGTTGCCTTGTGTATATCCTTGTGCTTGAAGCACGTGGTCTTGACTATAAGATCTTTTGCGGCTGCGAAATTTATGACCATAATACCGCTATCATTGCTGTTTTCGTGCAGACTTTCTTTGCCTATGGTGGGCCTAAACATTTCCTCTCTCCCTATTTTAGCATTGAAATCCCCCACTACTATTTTGGTGTCGTAAGACGCGAATTGGTCGATTAATTGCTCTAAAGTTTCATAATAAAGATTTTTGACTTCTTCCTCTTTGTCCTCCGTGGGACAGTGGACGTTAATAACCACGTAATTATACCACGCTCCTTCGATGATGATATACGAGAGTCGGTCATTCACGAAATTGCAACTTTTAACGGAATGTATGATGCTTTTGTTAACAAGAAATCCGGTGCCTAGAGAATGCCCGCTCGCGCCCCCATATAAAAAGGTGAAGTTACCGGATCCTAGCATCGCGTTATCTTTCCATCGGGTTTCTTGTATTGCTACCAAATCTAAATTGTACCTCTCAGTTTCATTTATGATTTCCCGGAACGCGCCTGCTCTGTGTAGACTGCGTACATTCCAGGTTCCCACCCTTAAGTTTCTTTTCGTTTTGGTTTGGTTTTGTTTTCTTTGAGCCATGATAGTAAGTTAAACCCGCGCGTTTTGGATCCTGTTCCGATCGCAGGTGAGTCCATCCGTCTAGGGGTGATAACCCTCATACCTCCCTAGAACTAAGTATGAGAGCTTTCTGACTTTGGCGAGGACATAGTCAACTCGTCGTCAGACACACTCGGTTTCATTCTCATATCCTAACGCCCCCCTGCAAGGCAGCGCGCCTTCGCTGGCTTCGTTGCCATGTAAGACAAGGTGGCGAATCATTCTACACGTCCCCTCTCAGGGCAGTTGTCATCGCTCCCGCATCCTCCACGACAGCAGGATTTTTGGCCCATTTTTTGTTTGAAATGTGTGGTAAAAGAGATAGATTACAGAGTAAGGTAGAAGAAGAAAGTAAGATAGGAGATTTTGTATAGTGTTTGTAGTTGTTGCGGTGCTTGCGTAGTGTTTCTATATGCATGCGTTCGCCAGTGCGGGCTCATCACACCCACGCCTGGGCCTATCGGCTGTCCGCGACTGCTTATTCGCTTTATTCGCAGCTAACCTCTTTCTCAGGGGTCGTTCCTCTATCCGCAACCTGAGGACGCGCTGTGTAGTGGTGATAGGCACCCACCCGTCCGCTCTGGACGACTACGCCCAGGACCCGCTTAGGGTAACGGCGTTGCAACAGAGCTAAATAATACTAAACTTAATAAATGACTTTTCTTTAAGTTGCTATTATGTTTATTAATATAAGAAGTTTCTTATGCAAATTACAATGTAATGTTTCAAGTCTGAAAAATACATTATTCTCGACTTTTACAGTTATTATGTTCACTTTACCCTGGTTTCACCTATTTATATATTTTTCTTAATAACTATTATGTTTACAGAAAAAATCATAGATACCTTTTTTATTCTCTTTTCATGTTGAATCAGTCAGTATTTTTCTATTTACCAATGTCTCTTAATACAAAATTTGAAATATTGAGCAAATGACCGAGTGAGGGCAAATATTTGGAAACTTCTTAAAACCCACACGCATTGAATGTATACCATCTATGTAGAAAGTTATATATGCATAAAGGTATGTTTATTAAATAATGTACTTTACTTAATTTTGTAATAACAAATTCCTAGCGTCATAGATACGCTTTATTTTTTTATGGAACATCGCCATTTTTATTTTTACGACAAGAGCAAAGCTTGCTGTAGCGAAAAAACGTTGCTGTGATAACCATGGCTGCAGCTAAGTGTATTTCCGCTTTCGCTCGCTCTCCCAGCGATAAGTTTTCGCTGTGCCTGGGTTGCTAAAATATTCGCTAGTACAGCGATATTTTTCACTGCAACAAAGATCTTTTTTTTCCGTGTGGACACAATTTTTCGTTTCATACATACATACATACACATAAATACACGTACATGTATACGCATACACACACGTGCGCACACGCTCACGCACACACATTCACACGTATCTACGCACATGCACACGCACACACACATAAACATATTTAACAGACATTTTTAAAAACATATTTTTCTGATTCAGGAACTTCGAAAAGTCGAAATTTATAAAAATTTCTGATCATTATGATAATTCCATGGAGTAATATAAGGAGACCTAACTCCGTGCTTCAAAAGCGGGACACGTTTTCCGACAACGATCTACAGGTCTACTTGGCAGAATGGCCGCGACCTAATGAATTACAGCGCCGCGCACGGCGACTGGCGAACTAAGCAACCAAACTTACGGTCCGGATTCAAATCCATCTTAGGGAAAAAGTTTTTTTCTTTTCTTTTTATAAAAAGATGTTTAATATACAAAAAATGTAATATATGTGAATTTTATGAATAAAAAGTGATAATAGACTAACAAATAAATAAATATATGAAAAATATTAATGTTAAATAAGAAGAATATAAATAAACATCCTTCTCTTACAAGTATTATGTATAATTTTTAATAATTTAAGCGAAATAAAAATAAGAAAGTACCCATCAGTGATTTCCATCTACTTTTCACTTTTCACATATGAGATTATATGAAACTCTTTATATTACCGACAATTATAGGGACCCATTTTTTTCGGTGCTTATTCTCAAAAAACAAATTCTGTAGCATTTCGTTAGTACTTAGCAGCTCTATTTATATTTAACTGTCAATTTTTTAAAATAAATAAATTTAGGTTTGAAACAAATAAATAAATAAATTTACATATTGAAAGAATCGATGTGTAATAAATTCTCATCGTTACAAAGCTTCCTCTTTGAGAAATTTCTCCGTAATTTGAACCTAACCCTATTGTGCTATGGAACAAGACTTTCTGTCAACACCAAAATGTTTATATATTTATGATCCACAATTCATAAAACGTTACGAAAAGTATAGTTTATCTTTATAGCTTTGCTATAATAATTAGATATCTACCTGTTATCCGTCAGGGCTTTTAATTTTACTTTATACAATGGTATATAACAATTGCAGGTGAAGGCGCAACGGACAACAGCTAGTATCGATATATATATATATATATAGATTGTGTAACTTCAAAAGCCATGCAAAGAAAGTGTTTATATGAACATTAAGCAGTAATATACTATCTTTTTTTCACACGCAATCAATGGCATAAGTAATTGTACACCTCTACATTGTAAAATAAATATACAGAATATAAATTTTAGTTGCTTGTTATTTCAATTTTGTACAGATTCCTCATAAGGCGTAGTGTAAATTTTCCAACATTAAGATGATGTTAAACCCCGTGTTACTGGTAAATACGGGGAACCACTTGTTTCATTCATTTTTCAATCTTAAGAAAATATCTCTATGGAAAGTTGTTCTTTTTGATTGAAACTACAACTTTCCATAGAGTTAATTATTCAAAATTGAAAATTAAATAACCCTGGTAGAAAGTTAGCTAGAATGGCTGGTTAGTTTATTAATTATTAGCCAGATTAATTTAGTAAAATATTTAATGTAGTATGATTAGAATTGCGTATTACTTTGATTATTATAAAACTGTTATTATTTTCATTATTAATTAATACATAAATTACTTAGTTTATAAATTTTATATTAACTAGAATATGAAGCAGAATCTAGCTAGAAATTAGCTAAAAACTATGTCGTTTTAAACTGATTTCTAGCTAATTTCTTAACCAGAATTAAAGCAGATTTAGAAAATCTAGCTAATATCTGGCTAGAAACTAGTTTAGATTTCTACCAGGGAAGAAAAGTGGATCCTCGTATTTGTCGGTGACAGGTGGCTTTAGCATCACCTTAATGCCGATCTAGATGTCGCCACCTGACTTGCACGGAGCAAATATACATTTTTAATTTCCAATGGGGAAACAAGGTTTTTCTTTTTAAATAGGTTATATCTAGAAAACTGATTATTGAAATCTTGTAAGAAAATGTATGATAATCAAATAAAATTTATTTGTTTTAGAACGGGGAGAGTATCCCAGTACAGACATCCACAGTTATTTTGGTGTAACTTTGGATGCTTTGGTTAAAATCAAAATTTCAAAATGGAATTTGTCGTATGAAAGAAAGTATAAATGGAAAACGAGAAAATAAGATTTTTAGTTTTAAACAGTGTTTCCTACACCTTTAGCTTTTGTAATGTTTCTTGTCAATGCTTAACTTTTAGTGTACCAGAAAGCCACTATATTGGCTCAGAAAAAAGTTTATCAGTTTTTTTTTAATCTATAGTATTTATGAATTTTCAGGGTCGCTGATTACGTGAATTTTAAGTCGGATGAGAAATTTTTTTCATAATGGGAAAATCTAACATTATATCATTACCCTTCCGGACCGGAAAGCCACTGTAGTGGCTCGACCCATGATCGACACTTCACATATACTCACATGATATAAGATACCTTTTTTATGTATTTTCTTAGAGAAATCACGTACCCCAAATGCCAGTACTCTGAAGGTTAAAAATGATAATTATAAAACTTACCTATTGGTATCTGACATGAGCGCCTCGTTATCTCGTAAATGATTGGTTTAGATGTGGTTATGTGAGCAACATGGCTATGCCAAGCCCGGATGTACACTCAGTGTCAGATTCCGATAAGTTATAAAACAGTACATATGCTTACTAAGAATCTTTACACGCGAATAAGCATGAAGTATGTGTTTATACAGAGCAACAGATGCAGTCTCCATACTGAGCAACAAATACATTGAATCATTTTAAGATATATCGCGTCAGAGAAATGTAATATCAATGAAGCATTACAATTGTGAAGGGTGAATTAGAAAGAAACTTTGAACATATATGAGGAAATCCGTCGAACTTTTAACTTTCTGCATACAAAATGCATGTGCTCATTTTTAGGAAACGGCATTTTTTCCCACAAGAATACAATTGTGTGTTTATATCTACTAAATCAGTTATTTTTTGGCGATAATACACTTTTAAACGAGTTAAATATAGAAACACCGCTTAGTTTATATGTTAATGTAGGATAATAAGATGTGATCACACGTGGAACCGAACCATTTTAGATAAAATTATAGATGTGCCATGGAAAAAATTGAATTTCTTTAATGAATCACGATTTTAAAAATTGTGTATTACACGTTCTAATTTTAGTATATCAATGGGCACATAAATGCAACACGTTTCATTTTCTTTGTTTTTTAGTCACCAATAAATATTAAATTTCAAATCGATGATTTACAACACTGCGTAGGTAACTGCTAAATTAATAACTTTGCTTTAATTAGAAGATTTTTAGAATTCCAGGACACATATTTAAAGTGCCATAACTTGATTTCAGAACTAGTCTCACAAACAAAGTTCAACTCAGAGCTGTAGTTTAGGTTTAATTTACTTAAGCAATTGGAATAAGAATAAGAAAATTCTTCTCTTCGGACATAACAATTTAGGCATTTTTTATCTTCCTTCGACTTAGATCATTGGATAAAGTCCAATTATGAGGACTATGCAGCGCTAGCGTATTGCTACTGATGTATAGAAATACAAAAAATGATTACTTGGAATATATTAGTAAATAATATTAAACTGAACAACAGTTTTATAGTTCAGACACTAAATGTTAAAAGTTCGGCGGATTTGCCCGTATAATATAACTTTCACATGTATCTAATCCAGCATGTAAGGTACTGCCATCTAACGGTTGGAACTCAATACCCATGGGTGTTGGGAGGGGGTCTGTACTGTGGGACTCTCCCCTATAATTTCATATTAGAACAATTAATTAAGTTTGAGGAAGTTAAAGTGCCAAGCTGTATAATATAACAGCGATTCTTACCCCATGTTTCTGTACAGACACATTGGTTAAATGAACATACATATTATCCAACTCTTGTATGCTAGTATCATATTTAACAGTACAAAAGCGACAAAAGCCTAGTTTGAATAAGTAAGCTTTTAACGGTCTGAACGAAGTGATTAAAACGTAAAGTCGAAGATCAAATTTTTTTCCACCGATTAAAAGAGGATTATCGATGTACCTGAAAATTGAAAGATTATACAATTAAGAGTATTGCTTTATACAGTGATGCAGTATGAATTATATATTATAGAAAATAATTATTACCTAGATATAACGTACGATTCTTTTGTAAGATTTGGATTAAATGGATTTCTCGCTTCTCTTGACCACTTTTTCAATTTACTTAATTTATTTATTAAAAATATTCCAGCTCCCTGAGATTTCCCACAAGGTTTCATGATCCATGTGCTTTGTGGTGATTTTCGATACTCCTCAACAAACATATTGTAGTCTTATTTTTTTAATGATAATAAGAAAAATATTCATTCAGATCATGTGGACTGGCATTTTATGCGTTAAATTAGTTACCTGCTGGTAAAACGAAAGTCACCGGAATAAAATCAAGATGAAGATATTTTCCAGGGCCATCACCTCTTTCCGCTAAAGGGTTACCTTCGCGCTCCAAATCTTTCCGGTATCTCTTAATATTTTTCACAAGAAGATCCTTTCGTGTTAGCTCATAATGGTTTGGAAAGTGGTTTATTGTTCTGTAATAAACAACTGTTATTGTATAAATGTTATATAATATAGATGTTTTTAAATTATTTATGTCAAATCAGATTTCCAGGTCAGAAGAGGAGGATGAATAAGGGCAGTTTTAGCTCCCCATTCAAACCAGCCAATTTTAATTAAATAATAGGTATCTACAATATGATTCTTCTACAAAAGTAGATAATTTTGTCCTAAACTGAACAGGTTTACACACTACAGAACTACCATACTTAATTATGCAAACTTCACCAAATAAAATAGCTTTGATTCAAAGTCTGCATGCAACCTTCTTAATTTTTAAAAAAGTCAGGCAAATGACGCAAAGTCGTAGGGCAAGAAATAGCTTACGAAAAAAGTGTAATAAATAATTTGTTTGTTTTAATTAATTATATTTTCTTAATAATTATTTAGAAAAGATTAATATTCCACAAGACGCTGTAAAATTATGTATTTTAATAATAAAATAGATTTAATTTTGTGATGCATACTCAACCGAAGACAAGAAAAACTTGCACTTTAAGATTCTTCAACGCAATTTTTGGGGAAAATAAAGCTAAAAATATTAAATCTAAAAAGACAGTTTTTCAAAATAATTAAATATAGGGGATAGCCGTACAGTAAGACAAAGCTTACCGTATGACAAATTATGCGTTCCTGGTTTCTACCGACATATTGCGCCACTTACCGAGCGGTGTAACGTAATATGTCATGCTAAATTCGTGTTCCTAGAGATAAAGGCGCAAAAGTATAAATATATAAATCGCGTGTAGATCGTTGATTTAAAACGGCTCTTTCTTACACCATGGTCATTCGAAACATCAATAAACTGTCAAGCATTCCCAGATTTAGTTTCATAATGGTTCCTCCCTTTTTCCCAGTGCGCATCGTTTATTAAATAAAACTAACTGTGTTATACCGTTTAGTATTAAATTAGTTTTAAGTCTTATAATGTGACGTTATAGGTATAACCAAAATTGTACAATTTTAACTAATGTGATGAAATATCGCGATAAATCGTAATATGGATGTGATATGAATATGATAATCTTATGTATTAAAATTGTATATATTATATATTATATATTTTTCTTTTTGACATGTGCAAAATAAATCTTATATCTATCTATCTATCTATTAACACCAGTAATAAACCGATGACGCGTGACAGTATCTGCCTTAATCCCTGGGCAATCGGAGATAACAGATGCTAATGCTAATACCTAGAAAAGGGGCATAAGTCCCTTTTACTTCTCCCTCCTATGTTCTCCGCTCTTTCCTAGCCTTTAACCTAGCCTTTGTGTATCAATTGGTACTTCATCGCGTCGTGATCATATTCGTTCGACACCGTAATGCAGCCGTGATTATATACGCCGGTCTCAAGCCCGGAAATGCAGAGAGGTGTTCGCCGTGTTTACAGTGTCTTTTATTAACTATATAATTCTGATATTGTATTCAAATGTCCCGCTTTCGGCTCGCGCTCCACATCTTCAGAACACCGGTTTTGGGACGTCACAGCGGATTTAACGCATCTTGGTGCTTCTATTAAACATACCCAGCAGCCGCGGCCGGTGTTAAGTTCATTGTTCCAAAACTTCTTGTATGATCAACAGTTTATTTAATGTCAAACGTCAAAGTTAATGTCTCTCTAACAATTTTTGTATCAAGCTTAATCTTTCGTGAGTCCATTGAGACGTCACTGGACTTCTAATTATCATTATCCGTCCAATATAACCTAAAAAGCTGTAATGTATTTGTCGTGCAGTATGACATACACGATTATCGTACAGTATGGAACATGTGAGTTGAATGGCAAAATATTACAAAAATATACTTTCATCTCTTTTCAGAACAAAAATGTCGACTATGATTTGTCATGTGTGTTGAATATTATCTCCAAGCATTTATTAAGTGTAAATAACATTTATTATTTGTTCTTTTTCATTTTTTATAACTAAAATACTATAGTAAATATGCAGTATTGCAGTTTATAAAGCAATTAATAAATGTCTATAAAACTATATTATTAATAAATATACTTTTTTCTTTTTACGTTGCCATATTTGTGCTCCCATATGGTGCTAATCGACGACGGGGGTCTGTGGTGTATTTGTAAACAGTAGCACATGTAATTTGTTACAGCGGTGCTTGTACCAGTCGGCAGAGACTAGGAATCGAACCGAGTCACCGGCGTGAGAATCCGACAATTTGCCAACTGAGCCACCGTAGGCCCCAAATATACTATATTATTGCTTATAAAAATGTTGTGAGTATTCTTATAAATCAATGAGACCTCAAAATTGACTAAAAATGATAATTTATCATACTGGACGACACTTTTTAGAAATCGCAAAAACTTTTTCATGCACTAGAAATTACGGACAATTTCGCCACAATTTCGCTAATTTCTTATAGCATAAAGAAAACGATAGTTAAGGTTATTATATAGTTTTAATCTAAGTATTAAGGTGGGGTTATAGCAAAATTGAAAACTTTTTTAATATTCAATCTTTTCTTTCCAAACTTTATACACATATTAGCCATAAAAGAATTAAAATTTGAGAATCTTTTGAACTATTTTTACTGAATATTTTAAGCATTACTACAGATAATGCATTAATTTTTAATAAAATTGCACAATTTGCTCAAGGCTTCTGCGCACTAGATTACAAAGCAGACCAACAAAACAATTAGTATATTTACTTCAAAGCAAAGTGAATACTAAAACAATCTCGAAGAATTTAAGAAAAAAATAATAATAAAAAAATAATATTAAAAATAATATATAATATATAAAACAATAATATATAATAATATATCCTGTATTTTTAATATTAATAATATTAAAGATACAGGACTGTAATAAACAATTTAATTAACAAAAAAAAAAACATTTTTTATTATATAGACAATCAAGGGCCAAACCGCCCCTGAAATCAGCACACCCCAAAACAGTCCGGCACAGTTGGATACCCAAGTCCGAACTCCATACCACCCAGAATGCGCATTGCCCCAATACCTCCCCTTAACGTTATAATTGACGACACAAAAAAGACGTTTAATGACCTAAGAAAGGTTATAAACGAATTCTGCAAGTATGTACCTGTAATCGTCAACAAACCACGCACACAAGAGATGTCTGTGCGTGTGGTTACACTTGAGGATTGCAGAGCACTACAAAACGGGTTAGCAAAAAATAAATTTGATTACTCCTCCTTCAAAGACCCCACAGCCACCCCACCAACCAAAATAGTGAACCGCCACCTACCATCTTCTACCCCTACAGAGGCAGTCAAAAAGTCACTCATCAGCTTAAATTTCACTGTGATTAATGTCGCCCAAATGCGGAAACACGGAAGCCGCAACGGACAATCATTATCTCTCTTCATTGTCACCCTAGACAGCAACTGCAACAAAACTAAAGAGATTAAAAACTTAAAATCTCTCCTCTACGTTAAAATCAATATTGAAGACTACATTAAACCCAAGATACTTCTGCAGTGCTACCAATGTTAGAGATTCCACCACGTATCTGGCCAGTGCAACATCCAAGTGCGTTGCGTCAAGTGCGCGGGAGATCACGCGTCCTCGGAATGTACTAAGACGAGTGATACACCGAGGCTTGCGCTAACTGCGGTGCTGAGCACACAGCCAGCTACAGAGGCTGCTCGGCATACAAGCTTGCAAGGGCAACATATAATCGCATCACTAAAAAGTCCAACTAAAAATCAACACTAACAATTCACAACCCACTAAAAAATGACAACCAACTGTATTTTTCTACAAAGATGCAGTAACACAAAAAGCACAATAACCACTATCTCCAATATATTCTCAGACACGTAAAACTCACAACAAGCAATCAACTAATAATAACCACAATGATATGACAGACGATAATTAAACTTCTACAAGAAACCAATATCCTTGCACAACAAATAATGTCCAATAAATTGACACGAACAGAAGCCATTAAACAGACCACAGAATTATCCTACGCACTCATAAACCTAGCCCTTAATAATGGATCCTATGCTTAAACAACTATAACTATGCGCCTGAAACGCATACGGTTGTATAGACAGAAAATGGGAACTGGAAGCTTTCTCTCTTAATTTGAAATAGTGAACTTGTCACTATTTTAGCTAGTTAAAATAATTCCACTTACGAAACAGTGAAAATTTCACTATTTTATAGTGAAACTTTCACCATTTTAGCTCGTCAAAATAATTCTACTTGCGAAAAGTGAAAATTTCACTATTTTGCCAGTGAAAACTGTATTTATTAGGAAAATAGTGACTTATCACTAATTTGGTAGTTAATACATAAGTTAAAAGCCGGCAAGGTAGGGATCGAGTTGGTATTTCATAACCTAATTTCAGTTGACATTATTTTTATTTCATGAACATTAAATATTATTTTTATTATGTAATAACAAAATAATTAATTAATTAATGAATAAAAATGGTGCAATTAATGTCTTAATTAGAATTCTGAACCATATTCCCTGTGTAAGAAATTGGACAAATGCCTAAAATTATTAATTTTTCAAAAGAAAAATTATAATTAAATTCAACTTTAATCTTTTTTGTAATGTGCATACTAATGAATTTATTCATATTATCGGTAGTACATTTTTAATCAATATATTTACATCAGTTATATTCGCAGCACCTTATATGAGTTATAAAATTTACTCTATGTAGGCAATCTACGTAGGCAAGTGGTGAAGACGTTGGACTGTAAACCTTGTGGACCAGAGTTCGATCCCCATCGGAGAAGTTTTTTTCGCATTTTTAATTTATTTCTTATTTTAATATATACAAATATTCAAATGATAATACATAATCAATATCTAATAAACCTTATAAATAATTATATATACGCGTTTAAATAACAGCCTTATTTTTTGATTTTACTGAATATGATTAAATTTCACTGATTCAAGTAGTGAAAATTTATTTCACTATTTCAAATAGTGAATATTCACTGTTTTTTAGTTGCTGAGTTATCACTATTCAAAATAGTGAATATTCACTGTTTTTTAGTTGCTGAGTTATCACTATTCAAAATAGTGAATATTCACTGTTCTACAGTGAATTTTCACTATTTCATAATAAGAGAGTTCCTAAATTCTCATGAAATTGATATTTGTCTTCTTAGTGAAACTCTCGTAAAAGAAAATAATAAATTAATATCTACGGTTTTAAAACATTCAAAAATAATAATAGCCGCGGAACCGCAATACTAATTAAAAACGAAATAGATCATTATGAATTTCCCATAAGAAAACTAGAATCACTAGAGGCCACAACAATTAAAATCAAACATCAAACTACTGAACTTGCAATAATATCTGTATATAACTCTTTATCACAACTCTCTAAATGTGAAATAGTGAAATTGTCACTATTTCGGTTAGTGAACCCATTTCTCACTTGTAAAATAGTGAAAATATCACTAATTCAGAAGTTGAAAAATTTTCACTATTAAAATAGTGAATAAAGCACTAATTGAATTAGTAAACCGAAACGCTATTTTGTGGGGACTCGCTTATTCGCGCCCTCGCGCCCCGCTCAACCGCTAGGCGGCTACCAGTCCCTACAGACTTAACTTAGGTATTACTCCCGCTTTCCCGCAAGCGCACGGATATCTTTATCAGCGGTATATAAGCCCGAATGCAAACTCCTTCCAGAGCGTCTAAGGCAGGGTTCGTTTATATCGCCTTACTGATGAATTCAGTAGACGAACCCGGGACGAAATGTGGAGACAGAAGACTTTTGTGCTTCTTTTTGAGACCTTCATAATTTCATCTAGTGAAAAATTTCACGATTAAAATAGTGAGAAAAATCTCTTGCACATTCCTACGAGAGAAAATCCTCGAACAGTGAAACTCGCCAAAAATGTCCGGAAGCGTGCCGACCGTTGAGAGTGAGAATTGGGAGATACATAATATAATACAAAAAACACAGCATTGAATTTAATTAATACTGGTAAGTAATCATATAAATGTATATAATTATGAGGTGTAGTGGTTATGTATAATTTTTGCATTTATTCGAAAATTTTACATAACCTCAACCACATCTCGTGGAAGAGGTTAGAAGAATTTTCATACCTCCAGCTAGATTTTTTCAAATTCTATAATATTTTATTATTTAATTATTTTATTTGTTACAGATTCTATAATTTTAAGATTTTCAATTAATTTAAATCTTTCATGGGACAATCATTTTACTACTTTAAATATTAAAGATTCACAATTTTAAACAGTAAAAATTTACTAATTTAAATAGTGAATTTTCATTATTTTTATTAATATCTATCAGATAATTTAAATAGTAAAGTTTCACTAATTTAAATAGTGAACTTTCATTATTTTTATTAATATCGATTATTCACTAATTTAAATAGTGAATAATCACTAAAGTAAGTAGATCATTTACACTAATTCAAATAGTGAAGGTTTTTCACTATTTCATCTAGTGACTATTCACTATTTTCTAGTTGCATACTTTGTACTAATTCTGTTAGTGAATATGCACTAGAAATTAGTGAATTTTCACTATTTCACATTTAGAGAGAAGAGTTTAATAAAAGCGTCTACGATAAAATCTTCAAATTAGCTCCTAAAATCATAGCTGCAGGCGACTATAATGCGAAACATAAATCATGGGGAAGTAGAGTCAACAACACACTCAGAAATAAAATAAACAAATATTGCGACAAAAATAATCTATTTGTTCGTGCATCAAATGATTTCGCACACTACCCATACAACCAATACGGGAAACCCAAAAAACCAGACATAATCAATTTCGCTATCATTAAAAATATAGACATTAAAACAATAAAAGAAATGGATTCCGATCACTATCCTATCGTAATAATCACAGATATAACCTACAATTGTGGCTTCTCAAAATCCAAATTTAACTTAAAAAAAAAACTAACTGAGATACATTTAAAATACACCTACTAAATAATACACTAGATACACAAAATCTAAATACCGAAAACAAAATAGATGAAACAATCGAAAATTGTACAAACTCGATTAAAAATCAATAGAAATATCCTATACTCCTATGTTCAAAAACAAAAACCGAGACCCTCTGCTTTCGCGAAACATTTTAGACAAAATAAAAGAGCGCAATAAAATAACATCAAAACACCATAAAAGACCGACTCCCGTATTAAAAATTGAATTATTCAACTAAAAAACGAAATAATCCGTGAAATAAACAAATTTAGAAAAACTAAACATCAAAGATAACTCAATATGGAGAATGGCCAGAATCCTAACAAACACAACAACATCAATTCCTCTACTAAAAGACGAAAATAATGAATTAAAATATTTCTTTCCCGAAGATAAAGCAAATTGCCTTGCACAAAACTTTGCGAAAACATTCACCTACCACAACGAACCACGCGACTCAGAATTTGTCCGAGAAACAGATGAAATGGTTGGAAAATTCCTCGCGTCAGAATGTAACGATGAAATACCGAAAATTTATCCATTAAAAATTAAAAATTATCTAAAACGTACTAAGAACAATAAGTCTCCCGGTCCGGATGAAATCACTAACTTCGTCTTAAGAAAGCTACCGGTAGAATACTTAAAAATACTTTCAAATATATTTAATGCGTTCTTTAAACTCAAATACTTCCCCCGTAATTGGAAAAAAGCTCTTGTCCTAGTATTTCAAAAACCTGGTAAAGATCAATCGCAAGCAACTAGTTACATACCAATCAGCTTACTAAATACCATGAGCAGAGCTTTAGAAGCAATGTTCTTAAACAAATTAAATCCAATCATAAAAACTAATAACTTAATACGAAAAAAACAGTTCGGATTTCGCGACGGCTACTCAACCCAACATCAAATACTAAGAATAACAGAACACATAACAAAACGATTTAACTGGAAACAGGTCACGGGAACTGTTCTCCTGGATGTGGAAAAAGCTTTCGATAGCGTCTGGATCAACGGTCTCTTTAGAAAATTAACCGAATTAAATATTCCAAAATGGATGATATTCTTCTTAAACTTATATTTAAAAAACAGAGCTTTCGTAGTTAAATTAAATAATACATACTCTGAAGAACGGCAAATAAAAGCAGGAGTCCTACAAGGTAGCCTTATTGGACCCCCAGTTTTTAATCTGCATATCAACGATATGCCAACCATCCCATCAGTAGAAATGGGAATTTATGCAGACGATACAATATTATACAATTCCTCATTAAGTGCCACTAAAATCGTAAAACAACTAAATCAAGCCCTATCACTAATACATGCCTGGTGCTCTAAAGGTAAATCGGAAGCTATACTTTTCGGATATTAAAAAGTCAAAATTAAAGAACAAGAACTTGAGCCCCCACGTTTCGGAGAAACTAAAATTGATTGGAAACCAAACGTCAAATATCTAGGAGTAATACTGGATAAAAGATTAAAATACCATGTACACACAACAAATGTTAAAACCAACGTGATGGGGCAAACTGCGCAAATAATGCCATTGCTAAAAAAATCACTCAGCCATAAACGTAAATAACGGCCTTATAATATATAAAATGCTTATCCGACCAATCCTAACTTATGCATCAACAGTCTGGAAAGGCACAGCTCCCACGAACTTAAAAAAGATACAAACTGCACAAAATCGGATTCTAAAAATGATAACAAACGCACCCAAATATACGAGAATGTCGCGAATACACTCGGAGCTGGAAATTGAATACATAAACGATTACATAATCAAAGCGGGAAGAAACTTTTATGACAAAACGCCAACATCAAAATGTGAATTAATTAAAAACCTCGGTAATTATGAGTACGAACCAAGAGATAAACATAGAAGGCCAAAAGACTTTCTAAGTATTTCCAAATTGTAGCTCTTTTTTTCTGCTTCCAGAAATCAACTAACCACCAAGGACAGACTAATCGACAAGCAATGAAGATTAAAATCCTAACTCCTAACACCTAATATCCTATTTCACACTCAATACAATACACACTAATACATTATTTTCTTACAGGTAACCCAAGGTTTTTTTTTCCTCTCTCTTGAGGTTTTCTTTTCTCCCAACTATCCTGTTTATACCGCCATGCTCTTATTTCGACCCAGACTGTATGACAACGTGCATTTTGCATGATACACGCCAACTCCTTGGAATTAAACTTGCAGTCTCCTTCCCAGGGAGAGGTAACTCGGGATTCTCCTTCTTCAGTAACGAGCGGAGGGAGAGTGCGAGATTTTGCATTCCTTGCAAGGCCAAACCTCACCGGAGGGGGCATTGGAGCCCCCCCCTTATCCCTTCTTTCTTTCATGTCAGCTGAGACTGCAAGGGGAGCGGATCGGGATTTCGATGTCAAAATCTTAACAGGAAAGGTATATAGTATAGGTTAAGCGTGTATTAAAGAGACATTTTAATTTATAGCCGTAGAAATTAATTACTACCTATATTACGCAAAACAAAAAAATAACTATAATTAGCGGTCCCCTTTGAAAGATATGGCTAAGTAAATATTGTTACCTGTATTATTAGTATATCTATATTGTGGTACAGTATGTAGAAAAGCATATACCGCACTTTACTTTTCTGCTTTATTTCAAAACTTTTGGGTTCCTTTTAATATTTTAATATTGTAATTTATGAGTTGAGGGTATTAAGTAATAAGTAATGCCGTTTAATGATAATCTGAAATATAAATTAACTTTTTAACCTTATTGTCACCGGTGAACTACCTTAAGGCGTTTCTACGTAATCGGTATTTACACTTGAATAACAGTCATTTTATGACTATGATTTTGTAATTACGCTAATAATAAAGACTCTTTTTATTATTTTTTTAATTTATTACAATTACTTATAATTATTATAAGGATCAAAGAAAATTATAGAATACTTCTTTATTTGGGAGGGGGGTCGTGGTAATTAGAGGGCTTACGAGTCACGTGACAGTCTGGGAGTGACAGAATGTTACCGGTAAGGGGGGAGGGGTAACATTCTGAAAATTAGCGTTACATAATATGTGAATGACCAAACTTCTATATTAAACTTAAAGGGAGGTCGGAGATTACATGAAATTACGTACTTACCGACAATTTCGTATTCTTCAGCATTCTCATTCAATTTCTAATTTTTCTTCAATTATCTCAGTTGTTCGGTGTTTCTTAGTAGATTGAGAATACCGGACAACTAAAGTTTTTAACTTTTATGAACAATTAAATTAGACTAATGTAAAATTCAATGCAAAACTCTGTAATCGACTTCGACCTCCTCTTAAAGATTTATGCACGCTTATAAATACAAGTTTGTTGAATTAACAGCATTTCCTATTGAGTGAATTAAATTCTTTCTCAGTGTAGTTACTTTGCACACACTTCGAACAGTATGCAATTTTACAATTTTTAGCACTTTCCAATTGCTTTGTTCACTTGCACAAACATAGTATTCGCTCCGAGCATAACTGGTGGCGCCATCTGAAGTTTTATATATTTTCCATGAGCTTGTGGCGCCCCCTGCTGCCCAGCCGAGCCAGCAGTGAGCGCTACATGCGCAAGCAGACCCTGGTGCCGCGCAGCGAAGCGGGGTGACGCCAGATCCCCTCTCGATAGCACAGAGTGCAAAAGCGCTACAGCTTTGGCGTCGAGACATTTATCTCATCATTGTCTCTGTTATGTACATAATGTAAATATACGGAAGTAAAAGTATCGAGTGTTATTATTTGTAGCATTTCCTTAGCTAACCTCTTTCATCGAAAGGAATAGGGGAGTCAAGTGCCGCGAGTTCCTCTCGACGCTTATCCTCGGCGGGATCCCGCGGGGCATTTATAGTGGTGACCCCAAACTCAAGTATAAGAAAAACTACAACACTCCAACATCTAACGTTGTAGAGAAAACGCCTTCATGATGTGAGAAAACGATTTCATAATGTGACCACTAATATAGGCGCAGAAAGAGTTTTGCATAATGCATCAATGCACAGTGTTACTTTAATAGCCGATGAGGAAAAAGCAAGTAACGACGACAGTGTTTCTAACATTGTCTCCCACTTTCAGAAACTCTCGGACACTGGCTCAGCACTTCTTGGAGCTATTTGCACATGTTGCGAAAGAGAGACGGGAGCTGACGGACAATGGGTAACTATCGATACATCAACGTTGTAACAGTAGCAGATCGGTACCCGATACCTTGGATTGAAGAAACCCCCCACGAGTTGCACGATGCTAGGTATTACTCAGTTATAGATCTTGAACGAGCCTAAAATCAACTATCTGTGGCACCAGAAGATGTTCCGAAGATGGCTCTAATTACCCCATTCGGATTATTTGAATTTCTCGGAATGCCTCCAGGTCTGCGGCTCGCTTCACAAACGTTTCAACTCTACATGCATAGCCTGTTTCATGGCCTTGACTTCGTCAGTCTATTTCGACAACATGATCATCGTGAAGAGTAAAGAAGAGCACCTGGAGCACCTTAAGTTAGTTTTAAGCATCTTAATTCGAAATAAACTAGTCATTAATTGGCATAAATGCCAGTTTGCCAAAGATGAGGTTAAGTTCCTGGGCTACAGCCTCAATGCAGCAGGCTTTCAGCCCCTAGCAGACCGACTAGAAGCCGTTAGGATATATCCGCAGCCGGAGACGATGATAGACTTTCGCCAGTTTATAAGTACAGTTAATTATTTTCGAGCGTGTATTCCGCACGCAGCCAAGCTTCAAGCGCCACTGACTGATTTTTTACGGAATGCGAAGAAGAAGGATAAATCCAAGATTCCCTGGATTGAAGAAGCCATTGAAGCTTTTCAAGAGTGCAAGGACAGTTTAGCGTCGGCAGTGCGCATTAGCTTCCTATCCTTCTCGGCTCCGCTCATGCTAACGACGGACGCATCGTCAACGGCTCTGGAGCATCGCTCGAGCAATTTGATGACGGCGTTTGGCGGCCGCTTGGGTTTTTCTCGAGGAAACTCTCTCTGACAGAAGCGAATTATAGTCTATACGATAGAGAGTTGTTGAGAACTTTTAACAGCCCTGAAATACTTTCAGTATATGCTCGAGGGGCGAGAATTCGTGGTCGGAACCGACCACAAGTCTATCAAGGCATTGGAGCAGCGACCCGAAAAAGCTTCTCCTCGGTAGTTTAACCAGTTGGATTATATTAGCCTATTTTGTATCAAGCTCGAGCACATTGCTGGAGACGACAATGTGGTGGCAGACGCACTCTCCCGCGTAGAAACCATTGGCATGCCAGCGACCTTAAATGTCGAATCAATCTACAAGGCCCAGCAGCGAGAGGATATCTCTCCGAGCCACGAGCTTGCCAACACTTCGCTTAACCTCCAACCTCTCATTATTGATGGCAACCGCATCCTCTGCGAGACGTCGACAGGAGTCGTCCGCCCTTACTTGCCTAAGGAGCTCTAATAGAAAGTCTTTGAGATTATTCACGGTCTGTCGCATCCCAGCGGGCGTATTAACTCCAAACTGCTAAGAAAAAGTTTATTTGGCAAGGGGTTAGGAAAGATGCTTACAGGAAGGATACATACATGATACGGTGGGCACGGGAATATATACCGTGTCAGAGAACAAAAATTTATCGTCATACGAGGACTCCTCCAACGAATATAGATGTTTCGGACCAGAGAATCAGTCATATCCATATGGACCTCATCGTCATGCCACTGACAGAGGGCTATCGTTATTGTCTAACAATAATCGATCGGTTTTCCAGGTGGCCGCAGGTAATTTCGCTTAAGGGGACGCCGGATATCTCTGTCCTTATCTAATTGAGTTTTCATTCATAATTTTAAGAGAAATCAATCTTTTGAAAAAATAATAGTTGTCCCCGCTTCGTTTTGTAGTAATCTAAATATATGTCCAAACTGGGTTCATATGATTGTTTTGTTTTCGAAAAAACTTTGACACACTATGAGGGCCAACTACATGGAGATTAACCTTTATATACTAAGTTTGTCAAAGTTTTCTCGAAAACAAAACAATCATATAAAACCAGCTTGGACATGTATTTAGATTACTATAAAACGAAGCGGGGACAACTATTATTTTTTCAAAGAAATGATTTCTCTTAAAATTATGAATGAAAACTCAATTAGAGAAGGATAGATAGATAGATAGATAGATAGATATACTTTTTATTCGTCAGAAGACAAAATCTTACAATTTCATGTACATGTAGTTGTATTTATAATTAAAAAAATATCAGTCGGTTTAATATAATTGTTATCTTACTTTCACTTATTGCATATTTCTTATTAAAATAATAATTCACTTTATCAGTTCGTCAGTTTATAAAATCTAAATGCAATGAACTAGTCACAGTCAAATATCACATAAAACGCTTCGTCAAAAAAAATAATAATACATAGAATAAAAAATAAATACAATAAAGATAACATATAAATAAGAATACATACACATACTTTGCTAAATCTTTGCGTACACTATCACGTCCAAACTTAAAACACACTCATTCATAACACTTTAACAATCACGCTAATAAATACATTCACACTTAATTAACACTAAAAATATTTAATAAATAAATAAATAAATTAATAAATAAATACGTCGAATACATAAATAAACAAGATAAATAATTAAATTAAATAAATAAATAAATAAATTTAAATAAATAAATAAGTTAAATAAATAAATAAATAAGTTTTAATAAATAAATAAATTAAATAAATAAGTTTTAATAAATAAATAAATTAAATAAATAAGTTTTAATAAATAAATAAATTAAATAAATAAGTTTTAATAAATAAATAAATTAAATAAATAAATAATTTAAATAAATAAAAAGCCTAAATAAATACTCGACTCATTTTTTATCTCTAAACATACTCCTCACCATGTAATTGCTTAAGGTGCCTGCTAAACGCCGTTTTAAATTTACAAAAAGATGGCAGGCACCTCACACTGCTCGGGAGCGAATTCCAGAGGTGCGCACCTTGAACTCTGAATGAAAAAAGGCCCTTATCGGTGCGCGACCCCGGAACCGAGAGCTCTTTCATACCACCCCTACTTGAAGTCCTGGCCTGGTTTTTTTCAAAGAGGGCAGTAAGATACGGTGGCTGCCGCATGACAACCGCTTTGTAAAGCAGCAGCCCCATAAAATACTCCCTCCTCACCTTCAAATCTAACCAGTCCAGTTTTTTCCTGTAGGCGGTGATATGCTCATCCCGCCTAACACCACATATGTATCTCACACATGCATTCTGTAGACGTTGTAGTCGTGTCTGGAGCTCCCCTGACACATCAAGAAGAACCACTGAGCAATAATCTAAGTGAGGTAGTACCAGTGCACATGCCAGCTGCTTCCTCAGTATCTCTGTGGTGCTTGAACGGAAAAGTTTTAAGCTATACAGAGCCCTATTTACCTTTCTACTGACCGCATTCAGTTGCGGCTTCCATGTCAACCCTCCGTCCATCACCACGCCGAGGTTGGTGACTGTATCGACAAAGGGAACGTGTACGCCGGTCTGTATCTCAATGCCTTGCAAGTCGAGGCTCTGAACCTGTTTGATGTTGTGATCAGATCCAAAAATGATCGCCTTTGTCTTGCCGACATTGAGGCGCAGGCCAGCTGACGTTGCCCAGTTCGACACTGCTTGTGCTACAGCCGACATGCGACCGATACCATCACGAAGACCTTTCAGGGTCACTTGTGTGTAGGTTTGCAAGTCGTCAGCGTAAAGTATGTGTTCGACACCATCTAAGTCGAGTGCGTCTTGTAAGTCGTTTATGTACAGGCTGAAAAGCAGGGGTCCCAGGACTGAGCCCTGTGGAACGCCAAGATTGGTGGTTAGCCAACCTGAATCCCCGTTTGTGATTGTGACGACTTTCTGTCGTCTCCCCATGATATATGACTTAAGCCACAGGAGAACACTCCTGGAGAATCCCATGCGCATCAGCTTACGCAGCAGTTTAGTGTGTGAGATGGTGTCGAATGCTTTGCTAAAATCAAACATTAACAAAATAGTCAATAGTTTTTTGTTGTTGTCAATGCCTGATCTTATGTCCTCCGTCAGTTTCAGTAGTGCTGTCTGTGTACTGTGATTCTGTCGAAAACCAGTCTGCATCGGGTCCAAAGTATTATTTTCTCGTAAGAAGTTGGTTATTTGGTCGTGTAAGGACAGAGATATTCGGCGTCCCGTTAAGGACATACAAGCTGAAACCGTGGCCGCAGCTTTTTACAGTGAATAGATAGATAAGTTCGTTTGGAACTTCACTAACAATAAGATAGTTCGGTAAAACTTATTACATTCACATTTGAAAACTTTTTTGTTTTAATTTTTTCAATTCAAAAGAGGTTCAAAAGAGGTTCAAAATCAGTATATTTTTACGTTTCTTTAAAATCTTTCTTGTTATGCCTGATACTAAAATAAAAAAAAAATTTTGAAAATGTAAACCACACAATGTTTTCATTTTTGTGTCAAAAACATAAAAAAATGTAATAGAGAAGCCTTCGAAAAAATTATATGCGCATGGAACACGATAAAATTAATCTATTTGGTCCTTTTTTCACAATTTGAAATGGATATTTGTTAATTAAACTAAATTATATTGATCAATTTCCCTTTATAAAAGAATGATTGTAATAAGACGCTTGGACCGTCACGCTGCATTGAGGGGGGATTTACTAAGACGTAGGGCTTGTTGGGTAAATGGGGATGCGATGGATGAGTACGGAACGTAATAAGATAAATTTAGAATCGGTAGGAAAAGTGGTGGGGGTAATGGTTGACGTCGAGGGGATATTTTTCCAGAAATAGTCATGGTATGTGCATCACGCTTCAACCGTCACGCTGGAATGGGCGTGAATTTACTACGACGTAGTGCTTGGTGGGTATATGGGGACATGATGGATGGGAGTGGGGGCGTAATAGGACAAAATTAAGATGGGTAAGAAAAATGGTGGGATAACGGTGAGCGTGGAGAGGGCATTTCTCAGAAAATAATCATCATATAAGCATCACGCTAAAACCATCACGCTGAAATACGCGCGAGATTACTACGAGATAGAGCTTGTAGGATCAATAAGGATCTGATAGATTGATGCGGGAGCGTAATAGAATAAAATTTGTAAGGATGGGGAAAGTGTGGGGGTAATGGTGGACGTAGAGGGGGTATTTTTCAGAGAGTAATCATGATATGTGCACCTCCCTAGAACCGTCACACTATAATGCGTGCGACTTTACTACGATGTAGCGCTTGGAGGGTGGATAGGGATGTGATAGATGGGAGTGAAGGTGTAATAGGACAAGATTAGGATGGATGCGGAAAACGGTGAGAGTAATTGTGTATGTGCAGGGGATATTCATCTTTTTTAACAAAAGGTGTATATGATAATTACGCTAAAATTAGCACGCCTAAATACAAGCCAGTTTACTATGACTTGGTGATTTGAAGGTCATTGGGGAGGTGATGGATGGGTGCGGGAGCATAATCCTATATAAACCAAAAGTAATGGCTGTAAATACATAATTATGTGTTTATATGTGTAGTTATTATGCTTCATTTGTAAGGCTATCGAATAGTTATCTAACGCAATAAATCAGAAAAGTATGTAATGAGAAAAAGGGGGAAGGGAGGGGTAGGGTGCCTTAGATGATACAATTTTAAAGAAGACGGCACTTATGTATAGTATACATGTCTAAATATATATGTATGTGTAGTTTTTATGGTTGTCGTGTATTGAAATAATAAAAGGGGAAAAAGAAGGTGGATGGGGTGAGTAAGAACGTCAGCGAATGTGTAAGTTTGTGATTAAGTGAGTGAGAGAGTGAATGCACAAGAGCGAGAGAACTCAAGTGCTTAAGATAGTGAGTGAATAGATGAGTCAGTGACTGCTTGAATAAGTAAACGAGTCAGTTAGTAACTAAAAGATTGCATGCGTAAGTAAGTCAGTGAAGAAGCGAACGAGTTAGTGAGTACGTATGCGAGGAAATGATCGAATATGATAGTGCGTGTATAAGTGCGTGAGTGATTAAGTGAGTGAGCAAGTGTGTCAGATTTTACATGAGTAAGTGCATGCGTTAGTGGATGGTGGGCAATTAAGTACATGAATGCAAGTCTGAGAGCGTGTGTAAAAGTACGATTGAGTGCATGAGTTAGGACGTAAGGAAGCTAGCCAGTGAGTGCGTATGCGAATGATTGTGTGAGTAAATCATTGGGTATATGATTGAGTGAGAGCATGTATGAATGATAGAGTAACAAAGTGCATTATCCACACACTCTACTACCCACGTGCTTTACTATCCACACACCTTTACTAAAAAATGAGGTTTCCTCTCAAATAAAACATATGAAAAAGTCACGTCATTGAATAGTCACTTATCTACATAGAAAATTATTGGAATACTGATAAAGCGATTCTAACTTTTACAGGTTTTGTTATGACCCTGGTGCTCGACGCTGATTGGCTGGTGCAAATTCACAATGCGGGGGCAGTTAGTTCCGAGCTTCACAGTGCCGAGAGGTTCTACTGTAGACTATTTGTTTACACTGGTGTTCTTTTGTACGCCGTTCGGGATGTTAATTTTGTTTAGATTAATTTGCATGTAGTTCCAAAAATAATGCATATATCTCGAAAATAATCGTAGAGAATCATGCTTGGACATGAACGCCACAGAGCTGTGTATCATAGGAGAACGTTTCTCTCGCCATCTTATCCGTTTAACTTGGTTGTTTCCATTACGCGAGCGCAAACATCAGTGTTCTGCTACCTGGCGGTAGAGTGCGAAGATGCATTCTGCGCACAGTGTATTAGCACTTTTCCGCCAGGTGACGGAGAACTGATTCTTGCGCTCGCGTAATATAAATCCTCCTTTGATGCACATCTCTTCGGCGGTTGCGTCTAAGCACGATTATTCTCTACGATTATTTTCGAAAGGTATGCATTATTTTTGGAATACATGTAATAGTACATTACGATACGTGTGACTTAAGTAGCCCTTTTGTGCACGGCGCGTAGTTAGCACCCGAGTGTAGCGAGGGTGATATTTACGCCGTGCAAAGGGCTACCTAAATTACGAGTATCGTATAAAATTTTATAGCACTGCCTGCTTAAATCCGCAAGTCGCCTATTCGTGCCTAAAGCAGTTCTTTTTTGCGCCGTGAGGTTAACGCTCCAGCGTAGTGAGGGTGATAAGCACAGCGCAAAAAAGGACTACTTTAGTCCGGATAGGCGTGACTTAAGTACGGATTTAAGCCACACAGTGCTATAAGTTAAACTAAACAAAATTAACAAACCGAACTGTGGTTTAAGATCACCAGTGTAAACCAAAATTAATTAGGATAAGTGTGAGCATTACTGTTGAGTTTTCGGTTAGGTTAAGTTTAGCGTTGAGAAAATTTCGCGCGTAAGCACAAGTAGTGATGTAATTCTTTTTCTCGATCAAATCTAACCATTTCAAGAATCGATTCATAAAAAAAGAAAGGTTCCAGAGCGTGTATTTTCTTAATAAATGCTTTAGAAACATTCACTGTCGCTAGTTTATATTACTGTGGCTCGGAATGTGTTTACTGTGCGTCGATTACTGTGTATATAAAATTCACATGTTAGGATCTAGTAATACAAGCATAGGCGTGAAGTGTATTACAGCGGTTGACTTTTGCATTTATACAAATAAATAAAAGAAAATAAGTTTTTATTCTATAAACATGTATATTCTCAGTAATATCCACTCTTACCCTACGTTAAAGAAACCTTTCTTTTTAAAAATGTTCGAATAATACTCGATAAATAATCATACGACGAATCGTATGTCGAATCATATGCTACATTATATGCCGAATCTTATGCCAGATTATATGCCGAATCATATGCCAGATTATATGCCGAATCATATGACGATATTCTCGATATCATCTTATGATAATCATACGATTTGTCATATGGTTTATCATATGTTTTAGCATATGATTCAGCATAGAATTCAGTACATGATTCAGTATATGATTAATCATATGAATATTTTCAGTAGGGTCTATTTTATCTAAAATGGTTAGGTCCATGTGTGATCGCATTTTATTATCAAACATAAACATTTGCATAATTTATATATTTTAATTATTTAGCACGTTTAAAACTGTAGTAGAGCCCAGAAATAACCAATTTCATACGTATAGAAGCACGATGTTTTTCTTATGGGTAAAAAATGCCGTTTCGTAAAATCAATTGGCACGTGCATAAATTCTTTTTATAAAATGCTTTAAAAATGTACGTCCACAAAGTTACTATTATTATGCCTTAAAAAATTATGCAATCCAATTGTGTTTTTGAAATAAATATTGCTTTCAATTTTTATTTCAAAGTTTTCTTTGTGCAGAATTCATGCTTGCAATGGCAAAAAATAATGAATTACTTACTGATTGTCAGCCATTCTGTAGCCGGTTTCAACGCTGAAAATGTTTCTGCAAGATTGTGTGACAGCCCTAACAATCCATTTAAAATTAAAAATTACAAAAATATCTATTGATGTTAGCGAATATGTAAATATTTTAGTTATAAAATTATTACCAATAAAAATTCCAGTCATCTTCAGGACCGACTTGTGTCCATCCTCTTTTTTCAAAATTATAAACAATAACAGATTTATCCATATCCGTGCAGAATGTTACCTTCATCTTGTCAGGTCCAATGGTCGGAACCCTTAAACAGAGATTCAGTGAATATTTTGAGTATTCGGTATTTGCATCATTTTCTTATATTACACTTTGATAGATCGCATATATTCTTGCAGAATTTTTTGAATTCTCACAATGTATGAAAAATTAAAGAAGATACAGTGCTCAAAAGTATTCGTTACATAATACGACATCATGGTCGGCATCTTTAAAGTTTAGTACAGTATGACGTCATCAAATAAGCTTATCCCTATCTTGTGCCAGTCAGTTGTCTCACTAACATACCAAAAAAAATAATATTGGCAAAGAAAACTACCACCGCGGGATGTTGGCGCTATAGTGAAAATGTATATTCCTACCCGCCATGTTTGTTAATTTAACACAGGATACCATATCTATATATATTGAAAATGGCCGATGAGAATATACAGCACCAGAGGGCGCAGGCTAAATTTAATCTCCCAATAGTCACGGACGCAGCCGTTAGCCAATTGACGTATAAAAAAAATGTTTTCTTTTAACACGTGCAAGAAATAGGCCTTTTGCCATGCATGTAAAGCAGATAGAAAATTGCTCATTTCAAGCTTGGTTGATAACCTGTGTAGAAACAGCTTCATTTCCTTCTTTAAAATCAAATGAATTTCAAAAATTTCACAATTTTAAAAAATTTTCAAATATTTCAAAATTTTCAAAAATTTAAAAATTGGACCCCCTTAAAATATCGGAAAGTTATTTATTCGGAAAGCCAAAATATCGGAATATTTAAAATTCGGATATTTAAAAAATCGGAAAGTTAAAATATAGGATTTAGAAAAATTCGGAAAACATTTTTACTGAGAGTTAAAAATTCTGAAAATTAAAAATCGGATTACTAAAATAACGGAAATTAGACATTCGGAATGCCGCAAATTTGGAATATTAAATGGAGTTTTCTCATATCTAACAGATGTAAACTGATTACAAATCTAGACACTTCATCTATTTTTACATGGGCCTTATGGCCCCAATAAGAATATGCTGATTTATGTTACATTCCCTACAGAATGCATACTTTCAATACGGCGTGCCACTCCATTTAATATCCGAATTTGCAGCATTCCGAATGTCTAATTTCCGTTATTTTAGTAATCCGATTTTTAAGTTTCAGAATTTTTAACTCTCAGTAAAAATATTTTCCGAATTTTTCTAAATCCTATTTTTCAACTTTCCGATTTTTTAAATATCCGAATTTTAAATATTCCGATATTTTGGCTTTCCGAATAAATAACTTTCCGATATTTTAAGGGAACCCTCAAAATTTTCATAAATTTCAAAAGTTTCAAAAGTTTTAAAGGCCTTTTTCCATGCGTGTAAAGTGGATAGAGAAGTGCTCATTTCGAGTTCGGTTGATAACCTGTGTAGAAACGGCTTCATTCCTTCTTTAAAAACAATAAAAATCAAATAAATTTCAAAAATTTCACAATTTTCAAAAATTTAAAAAAATTAAAAAATTTACAAATATTTAAAATTTAAAAATTTTAAAAATTTTTAAAAATTTAAAAATTTTTAAAAATTTAAAAATTTTAAAAAATTTAAAAATTTTAAAAAATTTAAAAATTTAAAAAAATTTAAAAATTTAAAAAAATTTAAAAATTTTAAAAAATTTAAAAATTTAAAAAAATTTAAAAATTTAAAAAAATTTAAAATTTTACAAATATTTCAAAATTTACAAATATTTAAAAATTTACAAATATTTCAAAATTTAAAAAAATTTAAAAATTTACAAATATTTAAAAATTTTTAAAAATTGCAGAAGTTTGAAAATTTTTATATCATAATCGGTCATAAATATTTATACGAAAACCAAAAATGGCGGAATAGCAGCCGTGTCCGCGCTCTAACAGAGAAAAGTTTTCAAAGGTTGGAAATGTGTTAAAATTTATGTTTATTTAAAAAAAAAAATTACATTTAGATGTATTTAATTATTTTCTTTTTGGTTCATTTTGTATCTAAAGGATCTGACCTACAAATCTAAATCTATATTACTAACACGCCGTCACATACACAGACGCTCATACACACACATACACACACATATACAACATACACACACACACAAACATACATACTCATGCACATACACACACAGTCATATACTGACACACAGCTAGACGCACACAAACATACGCACACATACACGCAGCACACACACACATATATAAACACACGCGCGCACACGGCCACACAGACACGTACATCCATACGGACATTTTCTAAATAATGTGTATTTTGTCACACATATCCCAAAACATGTTTCTAACATGTTAATAAATATTCAAAGCATATTCAGAAAATATGTCTCGAGCGTCTTTACTTTTCTATAAATGCTATTAATGATATTTTTTAAGAACAATAAGAATCATACAAATATTAAATATACTTGATTCGTTAATCAATGTTGACGTGTACGTCCTATCAATTTCATATAAACTCAAATTCTAACAAAGTATACTTTTTTAAGTCAAATTTTTTTATATTTAAAGTATATGATTTATTTAATTTAGCGAATTTTTATTAATAATGCTTTTTTAAATAACCTCTTTGAGTAGTAGATAATAATAAATTTACTTTTTCGTGATTTTCAAAATTGACTATTTTTTAGTGATTCTGTGGGGGAAAATCCGTGACGAAATAAGCGTGATTTTTGGCCAGAAAATCAGTAAAACATTGGCCAATTCATGACGATTTGGCTAGAATAGAAATTGGCTAATAAATATTCAAGGTTTCTACTAGGGTAAATATTAGACATTTATGTTTTAATCAATTCTTTGAGATGTTGAAAAACGTATAGAATTTTTTGTTAAATATATTTCAATGGATATTGCTGATAAAGAAATGGGGGCCATCGACGAGACAGTTTTTTTTATGTTTTTAAATTACTAATTATTGTTTAGTTTTTAACATTTTTGCTTAATTTAGATTTCTGGTAGAAATATTTAAATATACAATCATTTTAAACTGCTTAAATTTTTTTTTTACTTTCAAATGCATTTCTTTTGTCGAAGCCTCTGTTACAAGTTTAATAGTTCATTCGACAGCTTTAGTAAGACAATTTGTCAAAAGTAGCCGATTAAAACGTATTATTTTCACTCCTTGGAGCAGATTTTCCAATTGTTTCTTATTAAAACTGATTAATTTAATCCATTCTAATCGGTTTTAATAGGATATTCTGCTCCAGGGAGTGGGAGTGGTCCGTTTTAATCGGATACTTTAATCTGGGATGGGAAGTGTGAGAATGCCCAAGTCATAGGGAAATTAATGTCATTAAGCAATTATTTGATTTAATTAATTTTCATCAAAATAATGAAGAACTGGAGGTGGAGTTATTTCACAGGTGAGCCAGACCATCATATCAACATAGTTATCCACTTCGAAATTTATACTTCGAACCTCGAACCGATTTACGAGTATAATCATACCAAATCAAAGATATTTCGGAATTATTATTTATTACGCAAGATTATTTCCCTTGAAGTTGAAGGGATCTAGGAGACTGGCAAAAATGTTGAATTAACCAGTTTAGATTTATCGGAAGTCGACTGTATGTATAATACTAAAAATTAATAGAAAATAGAAATATTGAAATGCGCCGAGGGTAATTTTTCCTGATATTTTCTCTGTTATGTAAAATGTACATATAAGTCGCATCTCTAGAAGAAGAATATTTTAATCGATTTCTTTTTTTCCCCCATAATGTAGTACTATAGTAAATTTGTAAGGTCCTATGTAGGATGATATTAATAAGTTCTGTGCCAAGTTTTAGCTGAAGAAATCGATTATTTTCAGACTTACTATGAAAAATTGATTTTTTTAAACGGGAATTACCAGTTTTCAAAATGTCACTTGCGCATAGCAGTTTGAGATAAAATTAAAAAAAAACGAGTCACGTCTTTGTTTGGCCAACAAAAAAAATCTGTTGATAAGTTTTAAAAAATCGTCTTCTACTTCCTTAATACATACTAGTTTTCATTTGACTTATGAAAATGCTTAAAAAATCACATTTTTTGATAAAGAATGATGGATAAAATAAGATTAGAAGAAAAAAATTAAAATGTAATCAACAGTTTATGTCCTATGTATGCTAAGGTATGTTTTTTGAAAGTTTTAAATGGATTCATGAAAACTCACGCGGAAGCCACTTCTTAAAATTTAGAAAATTAGTTTCGAGAAAAACACATTTAAAGTTTAAATTTAGGATGTTTTCTAATGTAAATTATTTTACCAAAATAAGTTTAACTGCATTAAAGCATCGAGTTTTGACATCTTATAGGCTTTAAAATATTCTTACAAATACAGTAATGATTTAAAAAATTCAATAATTTTTTTTTATATTTTGGCCAAAAGATCAGAGTTTTACTTTAAGCGAAATTCCTAGCATATTTTGATATCAAATCTATATTTTTGTTCGATTTTTCAAACCTTTTTTAACACAAAATCTTATAGCATTATTTATTTTCATCAAATTTTCAGTTGTATAATGACGTTTTAAAGTATGAAAACCCGAGGGCCAAACCATTTTTCCGAATGTGACGGTCATTAACCGGCCCATTCAGAAAAATAGTTTCGCCCTTGAGTGATCATTCAATAAGGTAAATGTGTTTTTTTACTCGCTCAGAGAGTGGCTGGTAATCAGAGCCACACGAATGAGATTCACTCAATCATCGAGGAACTTCATGAATCCAACATTATATATTGAGAAGTGCAAGCAGTATAAGAGTCAGTAACAAGATGAGTGTTGATGTATTCGGACGACAGTTGGGTGGAGCAGAAGCTAACCGTGGTCCACCTGGTGTTGGTTATAAACTCACTGCGACGGTCAGTACGACGAAGAAAACAAAAGATTGTCCAACGTTGCCACTGCTCAGCAGTCAAGTGACGCCGTCAATTTAAGCACTCTACAAGTCTTGGTTCAGTCAGAAGTTCGCAGTCAGTATGATGTGACAGCTCGCTTGACAACTGACCTTGATGATGCTCAATGATAGCTAAATGGTCTCATCGATAATTTCACAAAGAAAATGGAAAAAACTTATAAAGCTATTTAAACACTGTATGATATGTTTTTTCAAAATTCTCAATCGAATATTACGGTAGATAGAGACTCAAAAAATGTTGATGCATGAGAGACTTGTGGAGGAGCTCTATAAATCCGCTAGACGTAACTATCCCCGTAGAAAATTTATTGTACGAGGCTTGGATGAGACCTGGCAGGCTGTCGTAGTGGAGATGCAACCTTATGTTAAAGAGAACAAAGGCTAGAAGTATCTGCTCACAGTTATCGATGTATTCTCCAAGTATGCTTGGGCTGTTAAACGAAAGACTGGTGATGAGGTGGCAGCCGCCATGAAATCCATCTTGCGGCAAGGTCGTGTACCAAAAAATCTGCATACAGATCGAGGCAAAGAGTTCTACAACTCCGCCTTTTAAAGTCTCATAAAACAGTATGGAATCAATAGCCTCGTGTATCGATAGATTGGATAAGCAGTCGTTTTTTTTACCAAGAACGGTTGCGATTAGCCTTTAACACAGCAGAACGGCTGGTTTGCATCATTTCATCTTTCTTTGCAAGTATCGTGATCTCGAGTTCGTGATTATAAGAGTGGAGTATATTTGCTAAGTCAATCTAGCACCGTGCGTATCTTCCATATCTCTCTCTCTCTCTCTCTCTCTCTTTCTCTCAAGTGCTCCGGGCGCTCTAGCGCAGGCTGGTTGTCCCTGTTATCGCGCCGCCCGCTGTGTTTATTTTCTTGTTTATTTTCTTGTTGTGACCAATTCACTCTTCAACTTTGGAGTACAAGTATTGCAGGACTGTGAATTTCACTATTTTTCGGCTAAAATTGTGTAATAGTGTTTATTGTTATCGGCAGAACTGCAATTATATGATAGTTGCTGTGATCTGTGTGTGTTTTCTACAACATAACCTTATTAGCCATCGTCTGTCTCTCTTGCTCCTGTTGTTGTTTTGATCCAGGCTGCGCGGAGCTGTGCAGGTTAATCGTCCTGTTTACGCTTTACTTCTAGACTATATTAAGTATTAAGTTTTAAAGCAATGAGTGATTGTAAAAACTGTTATTATTGTGGAGTGGGAGTTGCTGACGAAGTGCCTTGTAAAACTTGTCTGGCAGTATACCATCTGTCTTGTGCTGGAAGATGTCGCAATGAGTCATCAGGAGTACTTAAGTGCTGTGCTGGGAAGTTAAAACCAATTAATGTCGGTGTATCTCTACCCAACACAGATGCAGCGTCTACGACCCCTTTTTCCTGTCAAGCAGTATCACCTGCTACTTCCATCTGTTCCTCGGAATTGCGCAAGTTGGAGCAGAATCTGGCTACATTATTGGACGTTAAGCTGGATCGCATCCAGAATCAACTATCATGCTTCACAGAGCAGACTAGAACTAATAGTAACGACATTAAAGAGATTCGTCTCGACATATCATCTCTAGATGAAAGACTTAAGCTTATTGAGAGCAACAGTATTACTGGTAATGTCGCTACAAGTTCAGCTGCTGCTAGTAATAGTCTATCCTGCGATTCGCTTGCAGCGGAACTTCAGGACAGACTTCGTCGTTCAAGAAATGTTATGTTCTACAATATGCCCACTAGTAGTGTCGATAATCTGACAGATATTATTAGGATAAAAGAGTATCTAACAAAAATTACAAATATCAACTTGGAAGCTGTGCAAGTTCATCGCTTTACAAAACCATCCAAGCAGAGCCTTTATCCTCCAGTACTTGTCAGCTTTCATTCCAGTTTCGATGCAACTTGTGTTATTAAAAACAGAAAATTGCTGCCAAAGAACGTTTCTGTTACAGCTGATCATACCGAGTATCAAAGGAAGCTTTACAAGACGCTCAAAGATACTGCAACTCTACATAATAATTCAAATCCTAATAATTTAAAGGGTATCAGATTTATTAAAGGTACACCCACCTTAATTGACATCAAACCAAAATCTTTACTAGTGAACCAGAATGATCCTGATAATACGTCAGATAATACTTCAGATAATACATCCACCTTAATTGACATTAAGTTAAAATCTATTTTAGTGAATCAGAATGCTCCTGATAATAAAGCTCCTGATAATACTTCAGATAATTCTTCAGATAATACTCAAGATACTACTCCAAATAAGCTTCCAAAAAACGATCCAAAAAACGATCAAAGCAATCAGCCGTAAAAGACTCATTGCTGTTATTTTATGAAAATGCACACTCTATTTATGGTAAGATAACATTATTGAATTCTAACCTACATCAGCTTACTCAAGTACCTGATATTATTACTATCACTGAAACCTGGCTGCAACCGGAGGTTTTGTCAAGTGAACTTGGTCTTCAAGGCTTTAACGTTTTCAGATGTGATCGTGACCTTATCTCTCATGGAGTTTAGAAGGCAGGTGGAGTTTTGATTGCAGTCAAGCATCATCTTTCTGCGGAGGTAATACTTAATGATTCTGTATTGGAGCAGCTGATTTTAAGAATTAATCATTTTTCCTGTAAATGTATCATCGCCGTGTCTTATATTCATCCTGATTCTCTAGCACAGGTTTATGCTGAGCATGCCCGCAACATTGAACTTGCATTGGGTAAATATACGGATCATATTCCTATCATACTGGGGGATTTCAACATCCCTCGTATTTCTTGGGAGAATGACCCACTTAAATGGCACCCTATTGCTTATGTTGAACCAAGATTATTCTCAGCTGCAGATTGTTTGTGTTCATTGGGATCATCTCTGGATATAGCTCAGCATTATCCTCATCATTCTTCCAAGGGTTATTCATTAGACCTTCTCTTCGCTCCGATGAATGCTGTATCAGTTATGGATTTTCAAGAACAGTTATTACCTACGGACAAGCATCATGTATCTGCCTTCTTCAAGATCACTGTTCCTTTTGTACAATGTGATAGTCAACCTAAATGTAATTTACGTAACTTTTATCGTGCTGATTATAATATTTTATCTAGCCATCTCTCGTAAGTGAATTGGAATGATACTTTAGCTGATCTGACCTTGCAACCAGATTTAGCATTAGACAAATTTTATAATGTTTTATATAGTGCAATACAGTCACATGTACCTATACACAAAAAATCCTCATATTCTTCCAATTCTTTTCCAAAGTGGTATGATGGCGAATTGATTCGCTCTATTTTTGATAAAAAGCGTGCACATAGTCGATGGAAATTCACAAACAATCTGTCGGATTTTATCGAGTTTAAAAGACTACGAGCCTTATGCTTAAAATTGTCTAGGGCCAAATATCGTCGTTATATAACCTCGGTTGAGTCGGGTCTAAAAAGAAATATGCGTTCGTTCTGGTCTTATATTAAAGCTTTAAGGAAAGATATGTATACTCCTTCTAATATGTTTTTAGGAGGTTTAAAAGCGGATAATGATTGTGAAATCTCGAATTTATTTTCGTATTATTTTGGTTCGGTTTACTGTAAACAAGCTGTTTTTGATGTTCAACGAATGGACAACGTTAATGATGTGATACTACCAAACATAGAAATTTCGGTAGAATCTTTACGTAAGATAGTGTTAAGTTTAGATGATAATGTAAATTCTGGCCCGGATAACATTCCTGCGTATTTTATAAAGAGATGCTGGCCAGCCTTAGAAAAGCCTATTTTTAAGTTATTCGATAACCTGGTTCGTTCTGGTTGCTTCCCTAAATTATGAAAATTCTCCTACATTGTACCTATTTTTAAAAAAGGTAGTAAACATGACGTAACCAATTATCGGCCTATTTCTATTTTAAGTTGTTTACCTAAGATTTTAGATGCTTATTTGGCAAATGAATTATCATCTTTACTTTTCTCGAAGCTGGCTCAGCAGCATGGTTTTATTAAGGGGCGTTCCACTCTAACCAATCTTTTGCTTTTCAACGATTTCCTGTCAGAATCGTTTGAAAAATCTGCCCAATCTGATGTGATATTTACTGATTTGTCAAAAGCGTTTGATCGAGTTGACCATAAGCGTCTTCTATCCAAATTATGGAATATAGGAGTATGTGGAAATATGCTTGCTCTGCTCTCTTCGTATCTTACAGACAGAACACAAGCGGTCCGATGGAATAATGCAGTGTCGTCCTCAGTTACAGTCACATCTGGGGTTCCGCAGGGTTCTCACCTGGGACCGTTACTCTTCTGTATTTATATTAACGATCTAGTTTCGCGCATATCTTTTGCTCGTATTTTGATGTATGCGGATGATGTAAAAATATTTGCGAATGTTCAATCTTCATACGATGCTTCAGCACTACAGGGGGATTTCGATGCAATATCTCAATGGGCAGATGAGAATGGGCTTCCTTTGAATGTTAGCAAGTGTAGTGTTATGTCTTTTACGAGAAGTAAAGCTCCTCTTTTTTTCAACTATTCCATTCTGGATTTTCAGCTCACTAGAGTTTTTGCCGTTAAAGACTTAGGAGTCACGTTTGAGCCTAATCTCTCCTTTTCGCTACACATTGAAGATGTTGCATCCAAGTCCTTTAGAATGCTTGGGTTTATTAAGCGTGCCACTACTGAGTTTCACAATCCTTCGGCTATAATTCATCTTTATAAATCTCTAGTCCTCTCTAATTTGCTGTATTGCCCACAGATATGGAGGCCTTATATTAGGTATTATATTGATAAGCTTGAATCAGTTCAACATTCTTTTCTAAGGTATCTGGCGTATAAGCTAGATAGGCCAATTCATCGTTTTAGCCATGACTATGGTGTTATTGCCGAGGATTGTGATATTCAAACAGTGGAGTCCATTCACTATCTTCAAGATTGTGTTTTGACATACAAAATTGTGCATGGTTTCATTGCTTGTGAAGACTTGCGTAACTTATTCATTGAGAGGCAACTCTCTTATTCTTTACGTCACTTTCGCGGTCTTCATGAAAATGTTTCCACGTCTAATTTTGGTTTTTATAGTTCCATAAATAGGTTGAGAAGACAGTGGAATGTATTACCGCAAAGTATTATCTGTAAACCTACGTTATTTACCTTCAAGACGGCAACTAGATCACTCTCTAAAGCGTTTTAAACATCCGTATATTATATTTTATCTGATTTTTCAGTCATTCTTACTTTAATATTGGTACTTTTATATATTTTTCTATTTTCTTTTTCTTTTTCCTTCTTTTTTTTTTCAACACATGTAAAGGGCTTTCGCCCGTGAAATCAATAAATAAATAAATAAATAAATAAATAAATAAATATATACTCAACGTTCAGCAATCTCAAAGCGTTTATTTGTGAGCGTTTTAATCGCACGCTCAAACTTAAGATGTGGATGCAATTCAGTTTGCGTGGAAAATACGTGACTCGATATCTTACCTGATGTGATGGCTGCATACAATAACAGCAAGCACCGCACCATTGGCCCGAAACCTAAAAAGATGTTTCACCTGTAAATGAAGCTATAATATTGGCACAATTCTCTCGTACAAATAAAGATGCGAAGAAGCCAAAATTTAAGATTGGAGATAAAATCTGAGTGAGCAAGATGAAGGATAAACAAGTAAAGTTAGCTAACTTTATTTGTTTCTCCGCAAATACTTTGTGCATTCGTGAACGAATAACGTTCTGTTCGCTAGATTGTGTTGTCATATTTCGTAAACATTTTATGTAATCATCAAACATAATTGTACTTTGAACAACAGGATTTTCACACCTTTAACTTTTTTAATTTTATCTTAACCATCAATACGAATACTGTACATTTTACTACGCAAGCCAACAAATTCTGTCATATTGCGTCCATTGCACTCATCTTTCATTAGACCTACCACTATCTTGTTTGCTAGCAGCATTCCAAACACATTTTCCAATGGATAGTCAGAAATATCGAAATATTGTATATTGCGCTTCATTATTTCATAAATATATTTACCATTTAGTTCATATATTAAACTATCTGTGTCTGTATAAAGTAGCTTACAATAGTCCTCAAACTGTTTCTTCATGTATTTGTAGTGAAAATCGTATACTAAAGTCTTTGTTAAATCCAATACGCACAACCCAATATAAATTGGCTTATCCATATTAACTTCCGTCTTTGTAAGTTCTATAACTACAAGATTTTCATCCAGGATAGAGCGACTGTGGAAGTTAGGTTGTGCGATAAGAGCTTCAGCACCGTATCGTCCATCCCACTTGGTCACAAGTTTAATGTCAACTCGCTTTCTTACATTTTCCATGGTTTTGCCAAATACCGGGTTGTTCATCAATTTGTAGAGATTCTTTTTGAATTCATTTTTAGCTTCTGCTCGCATGCTATTATTCAGATCAATGTAAGTTTTTAGCCATGGTTTTTTATCAAACTTCAATACTCTATGAATTCGTTCGAGTTTCAATCCATTCGCCAATGCTTGTTTCAAATTTCGAAAATGCAGGACATATTTCAAGTGCTGAGGACAAAAAGGTAAGTCCACTTCAAGGATATAGCCGACTGGTGAATCGTCTGCTATGTTAAAATCTGTTAGCTTGATCTCATTTCTACTAAGCCGTTTAAAGCGTCCATATGGTAGATACTGCTGCATTGCCCAGCCCTGTGTAATAGTGTGTAGCATCTAATCCATATGCTTTAAGGCAACTAATGCGGAAATTTTCAAAGACTTCAGCCAATAGAAGCACGTCTGTTTTCAGGTACAGATCTGAATATTGACCTAAGTCTGAAATATTGATTTTAGTCCAAACATTTTGAGCGTGTTTATAGCTTTCATCGGATATATCAGTTATTTAATTTACCGTAAAAGGCATCTTTTGGTGGTAGGTCTAAAACGCTGACTTTCTCTGCAGAGTCCAAATAGTCATAAGGAAAAGACCCTTTCCTTTGAAGCAGTTGAAATTTTTCTTCAGTCAATATTAATTCTTTGGAGAACTCATACTTAAGAATATTTAAGTCCTAAAGGTAAGATACTAATTTATCTGAGGAGAATGCCATAAATTGAAAAGAGTCGATGAACTTGAAACTAATATCGCTGTCATTAATGTGTTTACTGAATGATATGAATCTTTCCTTATTTATAGGCAGCAGTTTAATACTGCCAGGTATACTATTGGCAATATCTTTGATTAAAAAGTGCAAGTCGTATCCACTCAAATTATGAAAAATCACTGAAACGCATCCAGAGTCTTGGTAGTTCAAATTACATGTCTTATGAGCTGCATCGATATCTGAAATATTATATAAAATTAAATATCAAATGTTAAATATAATATTATGCTCAAATACCAAAAAGAGTATTCTTACCTGTCAGTGAGATGGCAGTGATCTTGCACTCTCTGCTGTCCCAATGGTTCCTCACATATATGAGAAACTGTAGCTTTTTGAAAAGACAGTTTCTGCTCCTGGGTCAGTGTATCCATAGGGATCGGACAGCAGAATACTGTTTCAATGTTTCTAGCCAGTTGTAGCAACTCCGCGGTAAACCACTTTGCGGGGTTAGGTCCTCTATAACTGCGATAGTATGAGAGAGAATCATTGTAACTGCATTTCATGTGATATCCTACACTGAATGCTTCATGATCCTGGTAGGCGTTTCCATTTTCTATAGCTTTGAGGATACATTCAAAGTCTGCATAAACTACAAATGGCACTTTTTCTTCGTTATTAAAATTTTTAAACTCTAAAATCTTATTTTTATAGTCCGGTAAAGTTACACGACACTTGTTTATTTTAGAGCAGTCTCGTTTGTGTAACGCTAATTGATGTTCACTATAGAAGAAATGTAAACATCGATTACAAATATATTTCTTAACCTTTATTTTTTAAACTTATTTGGAAATCAAACGAGATAAATCTTTAATCCAAACATAATGATTTATCACTTCAAGATTTCCATAGTTGTCAATTTGCCCATCCTCAGCCTCATCTACATAATATCTTTGTACAAGTAAAAGATCAATGACTATTTCTTTCTTGAGATGTTAAATAAAGTAGTAAAATTAGCCTATAGGCTTGTAGCATATTATCTACAAGACGTGTACAATCGTATGCAGACATTGTTATCTCTCTGAAGTTCATTATTCACTGAATCAGGAGCCGCATCCTGCTCGCTTTTTATAGGACCGGATGCGCAACAATTCTCGTAACTGTTTACAACTATAGAAATTTCTAGAGGAAGAAATGAATGAGAAAATTCGAGAACAATTCGTGTAATTTCATACCATTTTGGTATGATTTATGCGCAGGAATTTATTATGAAAAGAATATAATCTGACATGTCATTATTGAATGCATCTTGTCTTTCGTTTCAAGTTTATTACGGTATAACTAAATTTCAGGGAAAGTGTCATTTGATATCCTACGGTTGATTGCATGACTCTAGCGAAAAGCATTTTCGATTATCGAAATTTCTAGATGATAGAAAGAACGAGATCTTTTTCATTACTCTAACTATGCATTTAAATTAATAATATTCAATTAGTATAAAATAAAAAATGTAATTTCGTATATAGTTATCCTGAAGTGATACAATATTCTGAGTAAGAGGTTCATTTTATATTGTACAAATATAGATGTGTAAATGTATGCATGACTAATTTGTATTCAAATCAAAAGTTAAAAGTTAAATGGATTAAATGCAGAGTATATTGTAAAAAATCAATCTAAAAAATTGTAAAAAATTCAGCTTAATCTCTGCATTTCAAAGATTTATTCTGCTAAATTTGAAAAATAAAAAGTTGCCATTTTTGATCCTCTGCACGATACTATTTTTTAAAATTCATTTCCGTAAAATTGCAAATTTTGGTCACCATGACGTCAATTTTGATATAACGGCAGCCGGGCCGAGCACTAAGGACGTTTTAGAATCGATGCCTTCAATTATAGTGCAATAACACAGTCGTAGTAATAAACTGTCTCGGCTAAAAAAGATCACTGATTTGTACGGTTCTGAAAACACACTTATAAATATTTTTTTTAAAGTTACTTTTTGTATTATAATACTTATGTTTATATATTTAAAAAGAATACAATCATAAATATAAATATGATTTTAATGGTTCTTTATTAATATTATTATTATTTCTTATTTTATCATTTTGCTTACTGTTCCATGTAAGGGACACGTTTTTCAAGGTATTCCATAATACGTACTTTACCTTACATAAAACTGAAAAAAAAAATTTTTTTATGTCAATATTTGATGAACAGGAATTTTTTAAAAATATATATTTCGGAAGAGTATGTGGATTGTATATTGGTGAAAATAAGTAATATAGTTTATTAAGAAATGTAAAGTATTTATTGTTACACTTCGTTAAGATATATATGTTTACAACAAAGAATAAGCGCATTGTTTCTGTCAGTCATATACATAACGAGTGAGTCGCACAGCAGCTTGGTCCAGCATAGCTATGTGCGTAGTAGTGGGGAACCTTAAAACAATCTATAGTCTCTATGCACACTGTATACTCTACACACAGACACACTCATATAAGAATGTGTGGGCTCACACATATTCCAACAATATAATTTCAAATTATAATTTAAAGCAAACATGGTCGCTTACGAAAGAAAAGTTTCGACCGGTGAAAATGCCGATGGATAAAAATACCGAAAGTTAAAAATGCCGAAATGTTGAATGGCAACGGGTAAAAACTAAAAATATCGAAGAATGGAAAGAAACAATCTAGCAACAATTAAAACATTATTATAATATAGGCACATATTCTAATGAAAGCACTTTTTTGTGTAACGTGTTTCGTTTACGGAAGTATTAATTTTCAGCATTTTGTTTTTCGGAATTCTTGTTTTCGGCATTTTTAACTTTTGGCATATCTATCCATAGACATTGATTTTTTCGACAATTTCAACCGCTCGGTAAATTTATCCTTCTGCAAATTTATCTTTTGGTATATTTATCCCTCTCCCATTCATTGGCACTTAACTTCCTCCAACCTTATTATTTGTTTCTATATGTATTTATTTGTTCTATTCTGTCGTGCAAATGAAGAAAGTAGGTATTTGCATTTGAAGTAAATCCCAGACACTTGATAACATTCATTTTTATTTGGATCTATTTGCGCTAGATTTTATTGAAAAAATATCAATTGTATGCGAAATTATTTATATGGTTCGAAACTTCTTGCGAAATGCAGATACCCACTTTCTTCATTTGCACGGCAGTATTTATTTCTTCATTGAAAAGTCAAACCGACAAGTCCTTTTTTATAGATAACGAGATATATTTAAACTTTTAAATTGCCTTTTAAACATATGCAAAAGTATAATTTATATTATGAAAAAATATTTGAATTGTATAAAAACTTAAAAAGTTTTTACATGTCAAATACTTTTTTTACAAATTACAATAAATTCTGTAACACTATAAAATTGTTTATTCAATTTTATGGAGTCGATTTGTACTCTAGTTAGTGAATTGATGATCTAGTTAGCATAGTGAATTTTGCACTCTAAAGAGCGAGAGTAGGATCCAAGCCATAATAATTTGATTTAAAAATGAATTGTTATAATTTTTAAAATTTATTATTATGTGAATGGGGATACTACTTAAAGCAAGATTTTATTCTAATCATCTAACACCCAAATATGTATATATCTATCTAACAATTAAAAGTGAATAAAACCTTACCATTAAGAAAATATAAAATATTTACAAGCAATTTATAAAATTATTTTATTACTAATTTTTTTTTATTTTTGTAATAATTACATAAAAATGACATAAAATAAACATTTTATGTTTCTTAAAAAAAAGAACGCGCTGAGATATCTACCTCGTGGTAGCGCGGAAACGATATCGAAACACTGATTTACACTTTTCACGAATGTAATTTAATAATCATGTTAATCTGTTGTCAGATTTTTAAAATTCAATATGACAAATTCAATATCGTTGACCAAAAAATATTAAAAATTTTGTCGAATTTGAATTTTGTATTTTTGTTAGCAAATTCGTGATCAGCGACTCCAAAACACCCAATTCGCAACTTTCAAACAAATACAGTTGATTTTATAAAAATAAAAGAAAAACAGTTCCAATATTAAACTTTCTCTTTTAATATTAATGCTATTTAAAAATAGAAAAATCGTTATAAAACGAAAACGAATCCAGGAATCTTTATTGATTTTTTCTGATTTCGTACGTTTATAAAAAATAAAAACAAATAAGAATTCAATTGTTTAATAAAAAATGACTGCAACGCTCACGAAATATAAGCAATCAAAATTAAAAAAAATGTTACCTCAAATATTTTAAAAGATAAAAGACCTACTCATAGTCTGAACTAAGAGCTCATCCAAGATATAGTACAATACCACCTTTTCCAGCTAAATTTATTTTAAAGATTTTTTATCATATGATTTCAAAATATTGCCGTTAAAAAAAACACGTTTTCATGTATAACAAAAGAAGGAAGATAGTTCATAAAAAATTCATGTCAAAGAAGATAGGTAATTGTATGCTCTTTCAAATGCATTTATACTGAAGCGATCATATTATTTATAACGTACCAAATTAATTTACCTCATTGATTTCAGAATATCGTAAATTAAAAGAATCGTTGCAAAACAAAAACGAGTCGACAAATCTTAGAATTTCTTTTCAATTCTGAATCTTCATTAAAAAGCGAGAAAAAAGGCTTTTTAAGAAATATAACCACAAATATCTTGATCAATAAAAGTCCTCATGATTTGGACAAAGAACTTAGCCAAGAGATAGTTAGAAGCTACCTTTCTGGAAATTTTCAAAGAGAATAATGCCTTTTTATACAAGTTATGCTCTTTTACTCAAGACATAGAAAATCGATGTTTTTTAGAAAATAATTTTTTTTTGAAAGCAGAAAAGTATTATGACTCAAAAAAATTACTGAATATTCTTCTCCATATTCCTAATTACCTCAATTTTTTTCAATAAATTTCAATTGTATATATTTCCGAGATATAACCATTTAAAAAAAGATGACGTTATCGTATATAACAAAAGAAAGAAGATAGTTTATTAAAAATTTCGGGACGGAAGATATAGCTAATTTTAAGCTCTTTCAAATGCAGTTTATTCGAATTGATTATACTAATTATAACCTTTAAAAAACCTAAAAAACTAAAACCTAAAAGTTGAAAAATTGATCAAAAAGCAAATATAAGCATCGAAAAATCAAAAATTTTATTCATCAACCTCCTTTGTACGTCAAAAACAAAAAAGATGAGCCCTGAAACATTATTTTTTACCGTGGATTACTCGAGATGCAGAGGGATACACACACACAGACTCACATACACACAAACACACACCCACACACACGCACACACAAACTCTCACACACATACATACATATGCACAGACACAAACACACACACACACACACACACACACACACACATCCATAGACATTTTCTAAAAATAGTGTATTTATATTGCCAATGGTCCAAAACCTGTTACTAAAATGTTTGTAAGAAAACTTTTTTTTAAAAAAGTTAAGAAGGTTTTTCTATATGTATGATCTAAATGCACATAAATTGAAACTATAACTAAGAAATTTCTTAATATACCAACTAAAAACTATGCATGCTGCAGCAGTCATCTAAAATGTATTTACCAATCACAAGGAGTCAGCAGTTTAAACGCTGTTGAAAGTTATAAATTTTCAATTAATATTTATAAATTGTATAAATGTTCAATCTGCATGAAAAAGGCGTATTGGATATATGTTAACACTATTCCATAGTATAAAAAAGAATTTTAGTGTATTTGAGATACCATGTCTCTTCCCTATTGCCGTCATACTTGCACCACTGATGATCAGCCTTTGTGTACACAATGACTGTATAGTGTCCTGCTTTTATATTATATAATCGACACACTGTATAAATTTTAAGTATTCGTCGTTATTTTTCGGAATAATTATATCGGAAAACTCAAACCCAAAAATCGAAAAATCGCTAAAGGAAACAAATAAGCATCGGTCAATCAGAAATATTATTTGTCAGCCGACTTCGTGTAAAAAAACAACCAAAATGAGCCCTGAAAGATTTAATTTAGCCGTGGATCACTCGAGATATAAGGGTCACATATATACACACACGCACACACGTGCACAGATCCATACAAAGATTTTCTAAAAATAGTGTATTTTGATTCCAAATGGCCCAACAATGTTTCTAACACGTTTTTTGCAAAACTTTTTTTTACTATTACAAAGATTCCTTTAGGATACAAATTTTTTTAAAAATCGTAACAATTTGGTAAATAGAAATGTGTTTTGCCTTAAATTTTTTCACGTATATTATATACACATAAAATTCTCTACACTACCAGAATTATATGGATTTATCAAGTTTGAAGCATGAAAATAATCTTAAATTCAATTTTACATGAGTACGTACCATTAAAGACTTGAATTTACCAATATATATTTTAATTTTCTTGCATGATACTTGATAAATCCTTATAACTATATATATATATATATATATATACGACACGAAGAAAAGCACATTTCGCACTTTCGTGAAAATCAATTTTTTGTCCCGCATGAGCAATTTTCGCGTTTTTTCATGTCTCTAAAGAAGGCGAAAAGCAGCTGTTGCTCGAGCGGCGATCGAAAATAACTTTTCGGCCGATCCGAGCCAACACTAAAAATGTTTTGGTTCCCTTAAGCATGGGGTACCATCCGGATATATACCACATGTTTAGAGGAGCCTAAACACTTTTAGGGCCTATTTTCACAATTTAGACTACTAGAGTGTTTTAGCCCTCCCCGCCCCCCCCCTAAACATTATCATAATCTGATTTGTATAAAATAACAAAATGGCGGAGCCGATAACATAACATGCTTACTCAATTCTATGGCGGATTCGATGAAAATTGGTAAAAATTGATAGATAGGGGTTTTCGAGATCGCTGATTACGAACATAAAGTTTAAATTTATAAAACCAAACTGGTGGAACCATTTGATTTGAAAATCTTTTTTGTTTTAATTTTTACCAGTTTTCATCGAAATTTTAATAAAATGAAGTAACATGACATTTTTTGGCTACGCCATTTAATTTTTTGAAAATTTAACTTTAGATTCGTAATCAGCGACCCAAGTACCCCTAGATATATACAAATTTTTGTATTTGAGTTAGTATACCTTTATATATGGAGGCGACGATTTGGTCGTTCTTTCAAACCCTGCTATTGTGAAACATTGAAATGTGTTATTCTTCGACGGAAATTTGAAATATGCTATTCTTTGTCGGGAATCGTTGAAATGCGCTTGTTTTCGTCAGGAATTGTCGAAATGTGTTACTTTTCGTCATGAATTGTTGAAATGAGCTACTTTTCGTCGGGAATTGTTGCAATGTGCTACATTTCGTCGGAAATTATTGAAATATGCTACTTTTTGACGGAAATTGTTAAAATCTGCTACTATTCGTCGAGAATTGTTAAAATGTGCTACTCATCGTAGCAAGCTTGTGAAATGTGTTCTTCGTCAGTAAAATGAAATATGCTACTCTTCGTAAGGAGCGACGATATATGCTTACGAGTATGTTATGTATATATGTGAATCACAATTAATGCAATAGTATATGACTATAATATCGTCGGCTGAGCGGAATAACTTGTTAACTCAGCGCGCGTTTGAGAAAGAGGTTAGGTTCACACGATATCTGAGCTGAGTTGGCATACTCTTGGAGTGCGCTCCGAGTTAACCTCTTCTTTGTGCGCGCGCTTAGTTAAAAGCTTCTTCCGCTCAGCCGTCGATATGTAATCTTATATTACCATATATAATAATTAAACCAAAGTTTTGAACATTTGTCAAGATTTAAGAAAATCAACTCAATTTTTAAAAAAGAGGAATAATTTTGTTACTCTTCGAATCCACCGATATGATTACATGTGATCATATTAGGCTTTTTCATGTCTGACGTCACGACGTCACGTGACCGAACGCTGGGAGTACAACATTCAAAATTGCGTCGATTGCTTTTTATTGATCTAAAATGAAAGCAATTATTTCTCAGTATTAAAAAATATGCCAAAAATATATCTTGCTAATCTACCTAATTAATGTTAAGCACACTTAATTCGATACCTAAAAATATGGTTAATTTATGATCAAAGCATGAGCGGTCAAAAACTGTTACGGTATAATTGCGATTAACTTAGCTATAGGATATGATTTCATCGTATTTGAATACTGGTGAAATATACTAACGAGTTTCGTATTCAACAGTCAATTTTATCCATTTTTATTGGTCAAATCGTAAGTATTTTTGAAATTTTATTGTTTTTACTGATAATTTGTAACAATAACATTACAAAATTTAAATATGTATCATTAACAATTATTTTTTTGCTTATGTTATTAAGTAAAAATCTAAGATGGTTATTTAAAAAAATATATTTTTGGAAAAAGTGTAGCAAAGTAAAAATGTATCTTACATATATTTAATTCAATAAAATATGCAGGAAAATAATTGCATATCATATACTTTTACATTTTGTGATGTTATTATTACAAATTATCAGTAGTACTAATAAAATTGTAAAAATACGTTACGGTTTAACCAATGAAAATGTATAAAACTGACTGTTTCAGGCCAACTCGCTATTATAAAAAATGTATTATTTATACTATATTGAATACTAAACTTGTTAGTATATTTCACCAGTATTCGAATATGATGAAGTCATATCCTAGCTAAGTTAATCGTACGTATATGGTAAAAGTTTTTAACCGCTCATGCTTTGTCATAAGTAAACAATATTTTTAGGTAGCGAATCAAGTATACTTAGCATTCATTAGGTAGCTTAGTAAAAGAGGCATTTTTGGCATATTTTTTGATACTCATAAATGATTGCGCTGATTTTATATTAATAAAATGAAAGCAGCGCAATTTTGAATGTTGTACTCCCAGCGTTCGGTCACGTGGGGTCGTAACGTCAGACGTGAAAAAGCCTAATACGATTGTATAATAAAAATCATTTATAATACGTAATGTAATATAATGTAATGTAATATGAAGTAACGTCATTAAAGGTATTACAATGTAATAAAATGTAATGTCTCGATCTGTGCCCAAAATTCTCGTCTTATTATATATTATCATGTATGATAATGCACATTATATAATTACACGTTAACCATTTGTAGCTAGCTTATAATATGTTGAGTATTATTATACCTGCCGTAAATAGTAGAAGAATTATTGTTTCCTATTCGTTTATTTTCTGTACTCGTCATTTCTTGTTAAACTGAAAACTGAAATGCCGATCAGTGTCGAATACTAGAAGTTTGATCGATATGCATCCTATGGTAACCGTCGTCGGCAAGGTGGCCAAGCGCTGCGGGTAGCAGGTACGTATACTCTCGTGTAATGTAATTAATTTTCAAAATGCTATATTCTCAGATTTTAATTTTTTATTTCTATAATCAATATAATGCAGTTTATATCAATATATCGAAAATTACCGTATTTTTAATTCGTTAGAAATTAATAATTTGAATTTAAGTATTTGGCATCTGGTACCATTCCATTATAACAGAGTGTACAACAAAGCACCTGAAAAAGGTAAACCAGGTTAAATTAAACTATTTTACTGTATGTTTGATAAGCATTGTTAATTTAGTACGAATGTCCGACTGTATTATATTGATGGTATTCTCTTATTAATATAACCTAAAGTGCAGTATGAACAATTTTGTTAATATTAATAACACTTTAATGCCGGTATGGGTCGTACCGTCACGGATCCAGTTTCTAATCAGTACCCAATTTCTAATCAGTTTGTCACATATATTACGATATAAAATTTAATTAACCCTGAAATTGTTTGAAAAAAATAACATTTAATAGTTAACTATCTCACAAGTACGTTTGAAAACTTCACATGCTATTAATGTCGTACATTTTTAAGAAAAAAGATATTTTATTGTACTGTTGTGAAACACATCACGTTTTCGCCATTTCACTTCTGCCGACTGCAAGCAAGCACGCTAAGATTTTCGGATCGTTTCTTTATTATTCTTGAATGTATCGTAGCAAAACTTTTATATCTGCGTTACTTAATACCTTTTTTGTATAAAACAATCAAAATATTAATAATAAATGTAACTTTTTTAGAAAATAAAGGGTGATTAGAAATAGGTTACCGAATTTTTAGAGTTTCCACAATTTCTAATCAGTTTTATTACAACTATTTTAAATATTAAAAGACTTTTAATTGTTCTAATCTCATCAAACAACAGCAATGAAAGTTGTTTTAACGCACACAAACATCTTTCTTAGTTCAAAGTCTCGTAAAATCCACTGAAACATCGCACGTTTTGTAGGTTCACTTAGTAGGTTATAATACTTACCGACCGACCGATCAGACGCGCATTTCAGCTGATTGACTGTTGTGCGGTCAACTGAGCATAAATAATCGAATATTTACTTTATTAATCACCATTACCTAAACCAAAAATGTTAACTAGTTATCATAGTTACTGTTATAATATTGTTTAATGTGTTTTTGCTTGTTGTATAAGATAATTACGCATTAACAAAATTTGATTAGAAATAGGGTCTTGATCTGAACAGAAATTGCTCCTATATATCATTTAGCTGATCAGAAATTACTCCCTGTTACTTTTTTCTTTAAAGCTTTATAATTAATTAATTTCTGATTCTTTGTGTATTTTTTAAATTTCAGATGAAAGATTAAGAGTTATATTTATCATTAGAAATGTTTCTTTTGAGTAAACAGTTCATTTTCAAATTGTAATGCATCAAATATCCCGACATTGCACCTTAGCTGATTAGAAACTGGGTCCGTGACGGTATATGGGTTGTAAAGTAATGAAAATTCAATAAAATTAATCAACTAATCCAAATTTAAAAAAAATGTAGCAATCATTTTTTTTAGCAACAATCGCTCCGAGGGTTAGCTTTATATTTTCGTCATCGTAAAAAGTGTGATATCTTTATAACTAACAAATCATTGCATGAAAACACCTTTTAACACTATAGGAATACATTTCAAGCATCCCCGTATAGATATATGTATGGATGTATGTGTGTATATAATCAAGTTTATGCAGTACATCAACGAAACTGACGTTAATCCTGCTAAAACTTAAAGGGATTACTTGTCTCATTGTAGGAAGCTAACGTATCTATTTTCAGTCATATCCGATGAGTATATTTCCGTATTGGGAGTTTAAAGTTGCAATGTTACACTAGCGGACATCGTGTGAACTAGACGACAATGGCCGGTTAGAGTATACAGTTTACATTGAATTTATATGACAGATGCATTTATAAATTAAAATAAGTGTTTTATGTGAAAATAAGTGTTATTGTTGCAGCGGGAAACTGTATGATATTGAGAAAGATAATAAAATCCTCCAGAACTATGGCAAAATGTCTGAATGTCATTATTTTTTAATTAATCAACACGCAGTGAGGCGCGACTATTAAAATTCGGGCGCTTTGCCTGTTAGTTTTGCTGATAAATATAGTTTATGATTTTTCAATACTCTGCTGAACCATCGTGCTGTATTTATAAGTCTTGATAATGTTTATAATTAAAGCTATAACTATTATTTTAAGAGGACAAACTTTTATTTTAATAAAAACCTACGACTCCTATATAAACCTTATGTAAAATGTATACTACGATTGGCCATATGGACTAGAAGACAGTGGCGTCACTCTACCACGGTGGTAGTTTTCTTTACCAATATGTAGAACAATTATTAAAAATATTAAATCTCGAATTTTAGCTGTATCTTGAATAAATTTTATATTTTTCATTGTAAAATTGTAGATCTCGAAAAAATACAAATTTTTGTGGTCAACATTTTTTATGAAAACATTATGTAAAAAAAGTTGGTCGAGAAAAACAAAAGATAAAGCGCAAAAGATTTCGAATTTGGCATCATTTACAATCTAATTATTACATGCATAGATATCTCAGCCTTGTTTGCACATCTCTATAATTAATTTATAACGATAATACCAAAAAATCTACTAAATTAATTTAGTCAAACTTAATTTTAAAAATTGACTAGATCAAAGATAGTGGTAGAATTTTCTAATCCTGAAATATTTTTTAATTCCACAAAAAGTATGAAAACCTTATCCAATTTCTACCACTATCTTATTTTTAAAATAGTTCATAAATTCATTTATCAATAGACAATAACGAAATATTTTCCAGTGATTTCGTCAATATTATTAATACCAAATTTAGGTTTCGGAATGTCAAGTATGAGTTTTAGAAACGAGAATCCATGTTTTGTATAATTTTTGTGTTAATTTTTTATCGATAAGAGAAAAGGTTAATAATAAGGGTTTTTCAATAAATATTTAAAAACTATTTTAAAAATATAAAAAACGTGCCGGAAAGTAGGAATATTATTGAGATAACATGTATTTTCATACAAAAATAATCTTTACATATTGTTGGTTTTTTAAAAACATTTTAAGTTATTTTATCATAACACTATATTTTTATTTTATTTTATTATTGTATTTTTTTAAATCAACGGGCAGAAGCCCTTTTACATAAACTATTAATGGCATGTACAAGAAGGCGCATTGGTACATCAAATTGAAGCGAATAAGTATTCGACAATCTAATAATATCTTAACACAGCATGGCTAACACACTTTTTGAATTGAGAGAACGAACTAAATGTATAATTATTGAAATATTGGTCGTTTCAAACACGACGTAGCCTGAAACTTGAGCTCATATAAGTAGCGTTCAATTTATATCCTATCTCTTTAAACTACCTCTCATTAGTTATGCCTGAGCATATAATCACAACTATTAAGTACGAAGATAGTGGATAACTCATGACAGTTAAAATTATTATTTAATAATTTATAAATGAAAATTAAATCGTAGTAATTACCTATGCATAGATTTTATGGTGTGAAAATTGAAGTATTTAGAGATACTACTAAAATCATGGTCAAAGCGGTGCATTGGGATGTGAAAGTGATAAGCGAGATGTCTCATGAAACGGTGCTGCACAACCTCTAATTTCTGAATAGCGGTACCAATAGCACGGCGACGAAGTGATTGTGGCATAACTTAGATGACCAATCAATCCGACTGACATTGTAGTCCCCAAAAAGAGCAGCCGAGAATTTGGGATGCTTCTCGAATAGATCTTCTATTATTGCTACATGATCTGCATAAAGGAAGAATATAGGTGGCTCCCACTAAAACAGACCTTGATTTACACTTTATCATTACGAAGAAATGCTCAAGATAGCTATTGATTGTAGAACATAGGTAAGGTGGAAGGTCTATTCGGACTGCTATCAATAGGGGCGAACGGGGTAATGCCGGTCACTGGCTAATTCCGGTCACTCTTATTTTCAATAATCTAAACATTTTTAGGTAATAATTCGAATAGTAAGTATATCAAACGCAACATAAAATGCAATTAATCTAGTGTTCAAACAACCTTCTATTCAGTATTATTAAGCAATTATACACAATTAAAGTTTAGGTCTACATTTCTTATAAGAAATCTGGTCTATAAAATAAGCTTTTATGCATATTATTTGTTACTTTATGCAGTTATTTTATGCAACTTTATTAATTTGAACAATCTAAGAATACGAAGTAGTGAAAAAAAGAGTATAAAACTATTGCTTTTTTGTCATTTTAATTTAAATTACTAAGCAGAATTGGGGTAATACCGGTCACAATGTTTTTATATGACGCTCCCGAAAGTGAGGCTAAGAAAACGTCCCGTGCGCTCTCGGGTAGGGCAACTTTTCTTAAGTATTTTTGATTGAACAGTGGTTATGTGTTACATATTTCACTATGTAAGTGCGAATAATAATGCGTCTGATCATATAGAGGTTCATATAATTGATTTAAGGAAATGTTTTACATATAAAAGTAACTTTTTAATTGTGACCGGAATTGTACCAAGGCTGACCCGTATTACCTTTTGATGTGGAGTAAATCCAGTCAAAATGCTTCTTTTTATTTCATCTTATAGCTTCGATATCTTACATTTTTATATTAAACCAATAAGAAGTATTTAAAGTCAATAGTTTGAACTAACATAATAATTTTTTAAGTTAATAAAAAACAATTTTAAAGTAGAAATAGCAAGCACTTTTGCTTAGGTGACCGGCAATACCCCGATCTCCCCTACACCACCACCAAGTACATGAGTGCTATTCTGAGCAGACCTATTTACCCTATAAATTACATAGACTTCTCAACCTAGCTCCGCATCACAGACATAATCATCAATCTTTAACTACAGAGTATTCTTGCATAATACCTTCCCTCGCTACTAGCATGATGAGACTCAGCCACATAAAATAATAAAAGATTATTGGAGCTGTACTCTCTATGATTTATCTCCTGCATCAAGCTTTCCATACTATTACCTAAGTTACTGTTGTTGTTATTTAAAACTCTGAGACTATCTTCCAAATTATTCACTTTATCTTCAGGAGTCTGGACTTTATGAGAGTTGAGTCTTTCCATGTGATCTTGAATTAATTAACTCAACGGTTCCAATGCTTCATTCAAATATGCCACCTTCACCTTAATGAAAGATAAATTGTGCTACATAATATTGCTTATACAATTTATCATTTCCACAGAAATCCCTTGAGATTATTACTGCTTATAATGCTAGCAGTGTCCAGGGGCGAATTATCTACGATAAGCTTTTACGCACAATTATAGCACATTAACGACGAAATGGTTATGTCCTAATTATGATTGATTACACACTTTGCATCCACACTGCAAGCATCATGACAAACCTTAGGACAAGAAATGTATTCATATCCATCTACTCCACAAAATTCACAATCTCTAGGAGCACACCTGAAAATATCCTTAAAAAACATAAATTTTGTTGTTATTTTATCTTTTCTTATTTTATTAAAGCTGTTATTTTTCACATATATATTTCGAGACAAAATTCACTATATAAAAGTATTGAAAAGTATAATAGTAATGCTATTTACGAGGTCTGTCCCAAAAGTATCCGACCTACGTTCATATCTTCGCGCGGAGAGACTCAGGCGACCTCTGGAGGGTACGAACGTCACCAGCAACTCCTAACCTTCTCGTCAGTAGCCTGAGAAACCGATGAAACGCCTTAGTTCCCGCGCAGCGTGTATTTGTTTACAACGACTTTTTTGTGTTCGTCGCAATTTGCTTATTGCTAAAAATGGCAAAACGAACCGAACAGCGAATTGGTATAAAATTTTGCTTTAATCTCGGTAAAAGTTGTGCGGAAACTATTGAAATGTTGCAAAAGGCCTTTAAAGATGAGTGTATGGGCAAAACACAAATAAAAGAGTGGTATAGGCGGTTCAAAAGTGGCCGCACATCTGTTGACAGTGATCCTCGTTCTGGTCGACCTTCGGGAACATCGTCGGATAATGTCGAGCGTGTGCGTGTCGCAGTTGAACAAGATCGTCGTTTGACTGTGAGAGAACTGGAAGATGAACTTGGAATACCAAAAAGTACTGTTTAGCGAATTTTAACCGAGAATTTGGGAATGACTCGTGGAAACCGGTGACTGGCTTCTTCATCACGACAATGCTCCAGCGCACGCATCAAACCTTGTGCAGCAGTATTTATTGAAACACAGTGTTGCGCAGCTCCGCCAGCCTCCATACAGTCCTGATATAGCTCCCTGCGACTTTTGGCTGTTTGCTCGATTGAAAATGCCGCTTAAAGGACATCGATTCGACAATAAACAGACTGTTGAAAGTGTGCTTTAATAAGTGGAAACATCGATATGAGCGTCTTGTTCAATCAAATGGGGACTACTTTGAAGGATGCCACCCCCCGGATGACGAAGAATAAATCAAGCGCCGAGAAATCGAGGTAGGTCGGATACTTTTGGGACAGACCTCGTATTTATGAATATCCTATTTAAAAAAGTTGTATCTAATGCGTATGCAGAATCCTGAACATGAGGAAATATGTTTTGAAAAAAATGTTTATAATGATTTATTAATGCTAAGTAAATTAATATTATTTTATTTTTATTTTATTTCCATGAACGGGAGTTACCCCTTTACAAAAAGAAGTCGCATTAGGTTTACAAAAATATATTTGCAAGATAACCTTGAGACTATTATAAACTACAAAAGAGCTACCACACTCCAGGAAATGGTCTTTGATGAGACTTTTGGAAATGTTTTCTGGTATCTAAAAATCACCTCTAGCACTCGCAATTTGATCTCATAGGCCCTTCCTCTCCAGATATGACCTATTTTACTCCGAATATGCGTTATTTTACCATACCGAGATAACAAGTTCTTCCACTTAGCCTTCGATATATACTCGACAACACTTTCCACTGTCGCTAAAGTTTTTCAAATTTTTAAAATCTTTTAATACGAAGGCTCAATAACCAAACAAAAAACAAACGTAACCTATCACGCTACGAAGATTAAACCCTACTGAAAATGGTTCGGAAAAACTTACGTACGGATTTCAATGAAGATCTTACATACGTACTTACGTGAGTTCTTACGTAAGTTCTTACTTGCGATTTTAAATTGAATTAGCCGACTCAACAATAAATTAAACAAATTAATTTGATATCTTTTGAAATACCCACTATGGGAAGTACCATCCGGATGGTACTTCGGAATGTGGCACTTTTGAGGCATAAAAAATTAATTTTAGTAATTTTGAAATTTGTTTAAGCTGCTTGTGTAAGAACTTGCGAAAATCTTACGTAAGAACTTAGGTAATAACTTACGTAAGAACTCATGTATGAACTTACGTAATTTCTTACTTAAGTTCTTACATAAGTTCTTACGCAAGGTCTTACACAGGCAGCTTAAATAATTTTTAAAATTACTAAAAATAATTTTTTGTACCTCAAACGTACCAAATTCCGTAGTACCATCCGGATGGTACTTCCCATAGTGGGTATTTTAAAAGATGTCAAATTAATTTGTATAATTTATTGTTTAGTTGGCTAATTCAATTTAAAATCGTAAGTAAGAACTTACGTAAGTAGTTACGTCAGATCTTGGTTGAAATCCGTACGTAAGTTCTTACATAAGTTTTTATGTAAGTTCTTACGTAAGCACTTACGTAAGTTCAGACGTAAGTTATTATGTAAGTTCTTACGTAAGTTCTTATGAACCATTTTCAGTAGGGATATATTATAAAAACGTCCGCAATAGTAGAAATTACCATCGAGTGCACATTCAATGATAGGTAGTATATACACTCGACCATTTAGTGTGTACACTCAATATTTTAGTGTTTGTACTTATCTTTGCAGTGTTTACAATCAAAGGTGGGAGCGTACATTCAAAGTTAGAATCGTACACTCAACTTTTCAGTGTGTACGCCCAAACGTTCAGTAACACTCAATATCGATATTTTTCTTTTATAACGATATTCCTATTTTACGATATTTTGAAATCATACCTTATTGGAACTACCATAAGAAAGAAATATAGCGATTTAAAATAATGTATTAGAATAAAAAAATTCATATTAGAACACTTTATTTAGTTTGAAGAAGCTAAGTGCCAATGAATTGGCAGTGGTTTATTTTACAATACTCCTATAAAATATGTTTGAACACATAAATAAATGGTTTTTGAGGCGATTTTTTCACAAAGTTTTATAAACAATTAATTGTTCTGCCTTATACATACAGTATTTTATAATTTTTCAATTGTCAATGTGAAGGCATATGTTAAATGGGAAATATAAACCTTGAAATATTACAATTAAATCTAAAATGGAGATTTTTACTGTAGTGAAGTAACAGCCTTTCTTTTTACTAAACAATATCTAGGCTCCACAAACATAAAACAATATAAAATATTTGTTTTATTCTTCGTAAAATACATATTTACCTCATATATTTTCACCGATACTCATAGACTCTTGGATATTATACAAACCAATTTTCGATAATGCCGTTTCTGGCGATACAACTGCCTTAATTAAGGGGGCTCTCCGGTGAAAAATAAAAATTCCCTACCTTTAAGGCTAACAAAATAATATTTATATGCCATATTTATAATGATATTATAAATTGATACACACATTTTTAAAAAATTTTATCAAACAATATTGAGAATAATAGGTTTATTTTAAGTAAAATTTGGCTATTTGGTAAAAGTTGTTGGCGCTCACCACTAAGACATTTATGAACCAAAAGATTTGATAGTGTTTTTGACAGTAAAATAAAAATAAGTTAGCGCAAAACTACCAATTTTTACTCAGCTATGTGTTTTTTAAAAATAATAAATATTTGTTGTGTAAAAATTGTTAAAAACAGTGCAAAATTGTTAATAGAATCATTTAACATGAGCTTTGTTATGGATATTTACAAAATATTTCAGCTAACTAATGTTGAGAATGTTTCAAGGAACGTACCCTAAAAGTTTCATCAAGATTGATTATTTTGTGTATGCGCCAATAACATTTAGAAGATTGAAGGCTTAAATAATGAGAAAACAGCAATTGATGAAAAATAATGAAAAATGTAGCTTTATTTTATAATCAAAGAAAGTATAGATCATTTTTAACCTAGAAACAAACAAAGACTTTCTTTTATTTAATTTTCAAAGCCTTTAAACGATTGCAATTAGGAAAAATAGCGTGTAATTGCTATAAATAGCTTTGACTAAACAATGAAATTTTTTAGTTTAAAATGTAAAATATCATTATGTTGCTGCTTCTACTTGTTAAGGAAGAGTTGTACCAACTTTTAAAACATAAAAAATTTCGAAATTGTTCGAAAAAATCACCGTAGAGCCACCTTAAGAAGGCAGATACACCTGTAAATTTTAAGTAAATTGTTGATACAGTTTAAGGTAAAAACGAGTAACATATTACCTAATTTTTTTCGGTATTTTAAATATTTTATCAAAACATAACGAAAAATAAAAAACAAATGTTTTTGGTTCTTTTAGGTCTCTTTGATTGGTTATAATGAAATCCTGTATATTTTCAAGGTTTTATGTTCAAAATACAATGTACAAAATATGTTCAAAATACATGTAATTAAGATATGAATGTGGGAATTTAAATATAAAAATTGTTGACTAGAGTTATTAAACGAAGAGTATTGGCTTAAATAGACTATAACATTGACCAATAATTTTCATACACAAATTTCCACATTCATATCATAACACGTGTATTTTGAACACAATAAAACCCTGAAAACGCCAATTCCATCATGTTGGCTCTCAAAATCTTGCGGTAGCTCAATAAATATACAGGATTTCATTATGGCCAATCCAAAGAATCTACAGACCATAAAAAGATTTAAAAACAGAATTTCGTTATATTTTGATAAAATATTGAAAATTAATTGTACATGAATATGAAAATAACTACAACAAAAAGTTAGCGTCCATGGCTGTTTGTAAATTTTAAAGCGCTAAATCTAGTATTTTATTATAATTTTAACAAATAAGTTTTGCAAACACCGCACAAGGGCATGATCAAAATTTTGAATAGTACATTTTCAGACTGTATCTGTTATGTTATTTATGAATTTTTAAAGCTTTAGTTCGAATGGAAAATAAAAACTTTAGAAATTAAATATCTTAAAAAGTCTAAAAAGTGGACTACTTTTTTAGATTAATTCGCATTGTTTCGATAAATATTTTATAACCGACTCAAGAACCTTCTAAGACTAGAGTGATTTATTTTATCATTTCAACATCAACTTTAAAGCAGTAATATATCATTAATATGCTTATTAATGTATCCTAAATATGCTATTTTAAGCATCGCTTCACTGGATTTACAATTTTTTATACAAATATATAATGCTGTTCCTATTATATACACTGAAAAAAAAATTGTTAAATCTAAGGAAACGTTTCCTTGAATCGTACTAAGAAACGATTTATTTGATAATAGTAAATTTTATTTGATAATAGTAAATATTTAATTATGTTTAGACTGGTATTCATCAGTTCAATAAATATTTACTAAATTTAAGAAATATGTACTTTATTTAAGTAAATCTTTTCTTAGTACGATTCAAGGAAACGTTTACTTAGATTTAACAAATTTTTTTTTCAGTGACATACTAAGACATTTCTAAGATCCCCTTATTTACAGAAAATAAACTACAACTGCGGACTTTTATTATTAAAATCTAAAATTCGCGTAATCAAGTAATTTTTCTAACTTTCGAATAATAGATCAAGTGTTCCACTATGTATTTTCTATAATTAAAACGATCTTGAAATTAAATTTTGATTCTGATACGTATTTTTTGAGAAACACGAAACTTTTTGATACCGCAAAGCGGGGTGACTTTGGACCACTTTGAAAATTTACACTACTCATGTTTGCTTCCTGACAAAACTTAAGTTTCTAAAAGAGGTGCTAAAAGTTTAGTCATGAACTATAGTATATATTCACACCGCGAATAATCGCGAAAAATTAAACATGCGTATCAAAGTGCTGCGAATGTCACCGAAATGACCTCGCAGTACAGGATGGCTAACAAAAATCCCATCTAGAACAGCCGGGAGTAGGGGAGGATGGGGTATTGCCGGTCACCTAAGCAAATGTGCTTGTTATTTCCACTTAAAAAATTGTTCCTTTGAACTTTCAATAATTATTATGTTAGTTCAAACCATTGACTATAAATATTTATTATTGGTTTAATATAAAAATGTAAGATATCGAAGCTATAAGTCGAAATAAAAAAAGCATTTTGACCGAATTTACTCCACATCAAAGGGTAATACCGGTCAGCCTTGGTACATTTCCGATCACTATAAAAGTTACTTTTATAGGTGAAAAGTTTCTTTAAATCAATTATATGAACTTTCATATGATCCGTCGCATTATTATCGCACTTACATAGTGAAACATATAATAACATAACCACTGTTCAATCAAAAACACTTAAGCAAAGTTACCCTACCTGTCGCAGCGGAACGTTTTCTTAGCCTCAATTTCGGGAGCGTCATATAAATAACATTGTGACCGGGATTACCCCAATTCTGCTTAGTAATTTAAATTGAAATGACAAAAAAGCAATAGGTTTATACTCTTTTTTCTTCACTACTTCTTATTCTTAGATTGTGCAAATTAATAAAGTTGCGAAAGATAACCACATAAAATAACAAATAATATGCATAAAAGCTTATTTTATAGATCAGATTTCTTATAAGAAATGTAGACCTACACTTTGATTGTATATAATTCCTTAATAAAACTGAATAGAAGGTTGTTTGAACATTAGATTAATTGCATTTTATGTTGCGCTTAATATACTATTCGAATTATTACCTAAAAATGTTTAGATGATTGAAAATAAGAGTAACCGGAATTAGCCAGTGACCGGCATTACCCCGTTCTCCCCTATAGTGTGTGTTTACGTGACAATACTCGACGCGGATATGATAAAAAGGCAGGGGCAAGCGCGCCCCGGCAGATGCTACGTCTCCGATGTCGAGTGTGAGACATCATGATCCGTCACCGTCCACTCATCCAGTGTAATATCAATATATTTTCTTAAATAAAGTTATCTTTCGTACTCCATTGGGGGGGGGGGGGGGGGGGGGTGGCGGTCGACCCATGCCGTTGAATCCGCTCAAATGTCAGTTCCGTAACATGTCCAGAACTCAAATTTCGATATAAAACGCCACTCTACGCAGAAGTAAGGTAGGTAAAAATATATAGGTAAACTATAGAGTTAATAATATACATTTTTAGTGATTTTAAACTTAAAGTTTACTAATAATTATCATTAAAGCAAGGTGCATACTTTTTGTCCAGCAGTTTTCGATAAAATATTGATGACAACAGTATCTACACCAAAAAGCGCAGTAAGGTTCTATAATAGACCATTCTCAGGGTGGTTTCGCAAACTATATGTTATGACTTATCAAACATAATATCAGGAATCAGATCTGGGAATTCAAAATTTCGCGAGTATAATCAGTTTTCTCACTTCAGATTTCAGTAAAAGGCAGTAGAGGTCAGTTCTGTAACACTACTAAATTACTATATATAGATACTGTTCATTAAATGTGTTACTACAAGTAAAAAGTGTTTTTCATTGCTTAATAATAAAGTACACAAGACTTATTTGCAAAAACGTTCGTATGTTAAGTTTAAAAATTATGAGAGGAATTTAAAAGTAGATTGTCAGTTCCGTAACAGGTCAATTCCATAACATCCTATGAGAAGTATTATCAATATAAAGGACATTTTAATCATTTTCATAAAAAACTAATAACACCACGTGATTCTACGGATAAAAATACATAAAAAGTCATACGAAGTTAACTCTTGTAAATTTAGGGAATCAATGCAGTCTGGGGGTAAAAATCGACAATTTTCCCTCATTAGCCGTTATTACGAGTATTATGCTTGTTTTGGGCACTTACGGCGAAATCACCCATTTATGTAGGGGAATCAATGCTGTCTGGGGGTAAAAATCGACAATTTTCACTCATTAGCCGTTATTATTATGCTTGGTTTGGGCACTTACGGCGAAATCACCCTCACACACATATATATATAAATATATATATATATATCGAAAGACCCTCCTAATAAAACGATTCAGTTATAACTGTACAGTAGAAGTTGTATACAAATCGACGTTTCTCCAAATTTATTTTTGAATTTTCGAAAGTTAGAATTCAAACTTTTTTAAAACGTTTAAAAACTTTATACCACTCTAACCTCAAAATCATAACTTTAATATGATTATTCGGCTCGTATAAAATACGGTTCGAAACTGTCTCGTAAGTAGATTTTGACCTCATGTGACTTTTCTCACTCGCTTCGCTCGTGCGAAAAATGTCACATGAGCTAAATAATCACCTTCCGCACCGGTATCGAAATGTACTAATTATAGCACTGTGTGGCCTAAATCCGCACTTAAGTCACACCTATTCGTGACTTAAGTAGTCCATTATTGCACCGTCCTTATCGCTCTCGCTACGCTCAGGCGCTAACCTCCAGGTGCAATATTGAACTGCTTAAGGCACGGCTAGGCGTGACAACGGATTTAGGCAAGAAGTGTATTACAAGCGGTCTTACCTTATCATTAAATTAATTAAAATACAAGAAATATTTTATTGAAAAAAAGTCAAAATGTTTATAAGAAAGATATTAATATTTATTTCAAATACATATAGTCAATTTAAATTAATTACAAAACTGTTCTTAACACTTACACGCACACAGTAATATTAAAGTCTTTGGTTGCGAACTTTGTCTTTATTACGGCACGTTTGCCCTTTGTTAATGAATTTAGCTAACGGCACAAATGCCCCGTCGCACTCGTCAATTCAAACGCTCTCTTTTCGGCATGCCGATAAAAGTATACACTCTGTGTATACACTGAGTAAAAAGTGACGTGAAAAAGTATAAAATGAACACATTACTCTTTTATAAAGAGCAAAATGTTATAATTACTCTTTGTAAAGAGTAAAACTCGAACATTACTCTTTTGTAAAGAGTAAACTTCTACATTTCTACTTTATAAAAGTAGAAAATGTAAAGATTCCATTTAAAGGGAGTAAAGATTAAGGATTACTCTTTTGTAAAGAGTAAATATCTAAATTTCTACTTTATAAAAGTATAAAACGGAACCCCGCAATTGGAAAAGAGTAAAAATTAAGTATTACTCTTTTGTAAAGAGTAAATATCTAAATTTCTACTTTATAAAAGTATAAAACGGAACCCCGCAATTGGAAGAGAGTAAAAATTGAAGTTTACTCTTTAGTAAAGAGTAAACTTAAACATTTATACTTTATAAAAGTATAAATCTCAACCCCGTAATTGGAAAAGAGTAATAGTCATTGTTTACCCTTTACTAAAGAGTAAACTTATAAATTTCAACTTTATAAAATTATAAAACATAATAACCCCGCAATTCGAAAAGAGTAAAAATCGTAATTTACTCTTTACTAAAGAGTAAACTTATATATGTATACTTTATAAAAGTATAAAATGTAACCCCGCAATTGAACAAGAGTAAAAATCGTAGTTTAGTCTTTATTTGTAGAGAGTAGATTTCTATATGGCCACTTTGTAAAAGTAAAAACGTAACCTCGCAATTCGCAAATAGTAAACATCAAAGTTTACTCTCTCGTAAAGAGTAAACTTATACATTTTTACTTTATGTAAAAGTACATATAAATCGTGACCCCACAGTTTGAAAAGAATAAATATCGAACTTTAATATTATATAAAGAATAGCCCTGATAGCACATAAAGTATTTAAGACGCTTTAAACAGGTTACATCAAAACACTTGTTAACGTTGTATGAAAAAGTGAAAAAAACGTTATTATAACGTATTAAGGGGATGTGAAAGTGAACTAAAAATCCCTACTTTACCGGCATAAGTTTATAAAGTTTATATTTTTTTGCTCTGCAATAAATAATTATTTCTAAAAAAATGCCATACTATGCCCTCCGTATTCTTACCAGGAACCTTCAGTTAATTTTTCAAAAGCTTTCATTATTAACTCTCTGAGATAAATGAATTTGAATATATATAACTATAATTAAATTCTCAAATGCATTGTTCTCAGAGAGTTAATAATGAAAGCTTTTGAAAAATTAACTGAAGGTTCCTGGTAAGAATACGGAGGGCATAGTATGGCATTTTTGTGAAAATATTATATATATATATATATTGTTTCTCAAGAAAATTGTAAAGAGATTTTTTATTTCTCTTATAATTTCCCACGCAATTTTTTCACGTAATTTTTTACACGATTTCTTATTTTTTACAACAGATATGATGTGAGTATTAATTTATCACGCCATTTCTAAACTGGTTCTCAATTTGTAATCTGATATTAATTCTCACGTGCTTTTTGAACTCTTACCCGATTTATTATTTTTCACGTAAAATTTGATGCGATTCCTAATTTTTCACATATTTACTAACATAAAGAGTAATGTATGTTCATTTTATACTTTTTCACGTCACTTTTTACTCTTTGGAGTTGAGAGTGATAGGTCACACGTATCGTAATGTACTATTCAAGGTTGAAAAGACTCAATTGATCACTACGAATCCCAGTATAAAAAGTAAAACCTTTATTTTGCCAACATTTCGGAAGCTTTGCTATGCGAGCCCTCATCAAGGCATAAAAATATTAATTAGCTGGATGCTTCGTTCAGTATTTACATGTTATTGATTCTTTGGCATTGAACTTTCTTTTGAATAGAGTAGTAAATTATCTCTTGTCCTTAAAATTCTTTCATCTCATGGTAGAATGTGTGTTATATGAACGTATTCATACAAGAAAATATTTCAAAACATCCCATAAATTAATACAAAGATGTCCTGCATCTTAACTCAATTTCATTGATTCGCCGCCAGTGATGGTCTCAATGTAATACATTTATTGGCATCCTTTTTATTATAGGAGTGCGGATAACTTATTATCGCTGTCACATTAACAATACGTCATTTAATTGCACGTTCAATTTATCACGATACCTAATCTTTTAATATTTAAGGAGGGTCTTCCATGCGAATCGACCTTAAAAATAAAAATGTATACAATAATTTGTTTATGTGTTACAATATCAGAAAAGTTGTTATATGAAAAAAAATAAAGGAGGTCCGAGCGGCATATACTAGTCAAAACAGCAACTTATGAAAAAAAGTTATTTAATAGAGAAGTTTATGACAATATATCCTGTTAACAAATTAAACATTTAAAAGACTTTGAATATTCATATTTATATCAAACACATATTTATCGTATTTCTTTCTGAAAAGTCCATTATAGACATTATAGTCAGTAGTTTGTACTTGTAAAAATAAAAAAAATTAAAGAATTTTACACTTTTATTAGAACGTACTAAAAAGAAATAAATAATTTTGGTTTCTGATATACAGTGCGTCTCATAACTATAGAAACACCACAAATTTTCACGTTTAAATGTGTATATTATACCTTTTTTTAAAGAACCTGTAACTTTGGAAGTAAAAATCCGAGGATAATTTTGCAAAAAGTCAATGAATGGAAAATATATTCTCTTTAAAACATTACTAGAATATTTCTTTCGCATCAACATTAAAGAAGTTATCGTTGTTTCATAACTATAGAAACACTTTAAATTTTTAGACCCATTTAAATTAATGTAAATTTTTTATCTAGTATTCAAGTTTTGTTTAAACCGTCCGTGAATTTTTCATAAGTTAATGTAAACACAATATTTTGGTAACGCCTTAAAGAGAATAAAATTGCCTTTTATTTGCTATTTTTAAAATTATCCTTGGTTTTTTGCTTCGAAAGTTACAGGTTTTTTAAGAAAAGGTATAATACACAGATTTAAATGTAAAAATTTTTGGTGTTTCTGTTATGAGACGCACTGTAGCAATATTATCACGGCTATATTACTGTATTATTAAAAATAAAAACGTGGGTCACTCATCAAAAGATTCGAATTATATTAATTAATATATAAACCTACTTGAAGCTTTTGATGAGCGCCCCACGCTTTTATTTTTTATAATATAGTAATGTAGTCTTGAAAATAATGTTTTAAAATTAGATTTAAAATTTAGAATATTTAAAAGATGTTTAAAGAACCTAGACTTTAAAATGTTTTTATTTATTTTATTTTGTACTTTTTATTCATTGTTGAAAAAATGTTTATTGCAATATCTCAGCTATACGCTCTAACTTAATATATATGCATACAAACATATTATACATTATAAAACAAATGCAGAAACGCCGTATTTATTTAGTAAATATGAATCATGTTCATACATGCACGCACAAAATATATATATATATATATATATATATATATATATATATATATATATATATATATATATATATATATATATATATATATATATATATATATATATATATATATATATATATATATATATATATATATATATATATATATATATATATATATATATATATATATATATATATATATATGTATAAAATATTGTACTTATTGTCATCAAGAATGTATATATGTGTAAAATATTGTACTTATTGTCATCAAGAATGTATATATGTATAAAATATTGTACTGATTGTCATCAAGAATACAAACGCGAGCAAAATTTGCAAACCCTAAGGTGTTGGTAATTAGTGCCCAAAGAATCAATCGCGCGTTTTGACGCAGAAAACGTAGCAAGTTAAATAAAAGCGTATTGAAAAAGATTCGGATCATTTGTCAAATCATTCTATAATTTAAGGAGTATCTAATTTTGGAATATCGAAAATTTAATGAAAAATTTTTTTTTGTCATTTAAAGTACCCTTTTTTATATTATAACAACGTTTCTGGTATTTAACACGTAAACAATTATTATTCTATAATTTTTTATTTTTAAGGTCGATTCTCATGAAAGTAGTACCTTACAGAATGTAAAAAATTATTTGAAACTGCAATTAAACAACTCTCATGCATGAAAGAGTGAATTTTAAGTATGTACATACTTTCATACCGGCAGATGTACCCGGTGCCGTCTCTATAGATTTTTTGCCTTCACAGAGATTTTGAGTGGGTTTACGTCGTTACAAAAATTTTAATAAGGATCCAACACATTTTTCGGAATGTAACAGGCTCGAGAATAATCAAGGTTAGACTTTTTTGCCTGAAAGTTCTTTTGACAACCGAACGCTTTTTTGTTTTGCCTGATCCTTAGTCTGCAATCATTATAGATATATGTTTATAAAAACACCTACCCATAAGACCACTATTTAGTTTAGATTTTTTTTATTACAAAAACAATTTTTCTATTTCATACTTAAGAAGAACATTTTAATCTCTTTTTAAATTAAGAATAAGGCAATCTGTGTAAAAGAACTGTAACAGAATCAACAATTTAATTGAAATAATAATTAAGAATGTTTAGGTCTTTGATCGAGCATTATTTTTCTATTATGTTAAAATATATCAGTGTCGATAATTATATATGTAAAAGTAGTATGCATAAGATTACACAAGTTTATTATTTTCAAATTTGTTTTCGATTGATTTGCATTTTAGATACAAAATAAGCTCCATCATTAAAATAAAATGGCATATACACCAAAAATGTTTTTGCATTTCAAAGTAACTTTGACATTGAATAATTTAAATGAAATATAAAGCAAAATTGGTTGATCTGAAATACCCGAACCTTCTTGAAGCATCAGATACTCAAATTCTATTAAAAATAGTATTGTATAGGTCAGATTTTTTGATGAACACATAATTTTGATTATATTACTATTCCGAGTGAGCAAAATAAAAATTTTATAACTATTCTAATGGACCTGTAGTGGATTATTAAGTAGTAAGCTAAATTTGAATGATTTTGTTATAAGAATTTTCTGTTTCCTAAACTGTTTCCACTTTATATTATGCTTACATTCTCACTCTAGAATTAACTACTCCATACTAAGAATTTTAGTTTCAATTTCTCTAGATAAAAATATTAAGTAATACGTAAGTATGCTAAAGGTTGATAAATAAAGCGGATATATTTAACATACGTATAAACTTATTTTTTACTTATATAAATTTATTATACAACATTAAATTTAAATACTAAACCAGGGTGGCATGCCAGGCCTAATTTTCTCATTTTCTTTAATCGAATCTTTAAATGACTTTTTGGTCTCTTCAAGAAGGTTATCTTCCTTTTCTTTTTCTTGTTTCTTCTCTTCAGTTTCAAACATGTTCGGAAATGCAAATGATTCATACCTTGGCTAAGAAGCAATAATTTCTTTTAGTTTAAATTAGAAGCAAATAGTAATTCCCATTAGAAGACTTACCAAATAAACGTATGCAACTTTTATATCATCATTTTTGACAATAGTATTTAATTCGTTTTTTCGTGTCTTTCCTAATGCTATTCTTGTATGAACTTTAATGACTGGAACTTTGTAAATCTTTTCCAAGTAATTTTTAATATCATGTCTTGTCATTTCCATAGAGCAGTGGAACATCACAACATTTTTACGCTGAGTTTCTTCTGGTTTAACAAGCTTGATCCAAAAGTTTGGGAGAAATACTCGGAGCTGTGGGTTTCCTTTTTGATATAAAGGATACCTGAAATAACGTTGAATAAAATAAAATAAAATAAAATAAGTAAAATGAAATGAAATGAAATGAAAATAGGGGTTTACGATGCACTTACCACCTTGTAGACATTTTCTTGTCAGGTGTTAAATAAATGTTGGAATCTAACCTCTGAATATTTGGTTAAAAGCAGCAGTTAGAGCTACAGCTTAGTGAGCAGACGAACCTCACGAACCTGACGAGCAGACTGCAGATGTATGCGAGTTGCGATGTGCATGTTGGTGGCTTGGTGGCATGGTGGCTGGTGAGAAGAGAAAGGAGAGAAGAGTATAGATAGCGTCGAGTATAACTAGCGGACAAGTTGCGAACTAGAAGCAGCCGAGCAGCCGGAGCAGCTCTGTAAGGTGGCGCCATGGTACGGGCGCGGAGAATTGTGACTTTTCGAGTCATATAGCGGTCTTTTTAGTCCCTTTTGGAGAACATATTTCTCTCTCTCTCTCTCTCTTTTTCTCTATTTCTCAGCTACAGACTACACAGTGCTGGCTATGCAGTGCGCCTAGCGTCAGTGGCAGTGAGCACTGGTCAAGTGGACAAGTGGCCTGGCCCCAGGCCGCCAGGAGCGAGCTCCGTAGTTTGTACGCGGGTCAGCGACTCTTACTCTCAAGGGAAACTGAGAGGAAGCTGCGAGTAGGCTGCGAGGTTGGCTGGAGGGCCGCCAGCCGCTCCAGGGCCCAGAGTCCCCAGTCAGAGAGAGAGAGAGAGAGAGAGCATGCTGTGGACACGTTGGACACGCCAGAACGGCCAAACACTTTATATTCTCCTTGTTTTTTACTCAATACACGTTGCTACCGCCACCGCAAACAACTCCTTCTACATATTCTTCTCATTCTTAGTGTGGATCCAAACTACAAGGCTCAACATTTATACAATCCCAAACAATGGTGAGTCCCAACAGCTATTCCATCTGTTTACTTTCAACTTTTTCATTCAATTCTGCTAAGGAAGCGCACCGACTTCGAGAGACACTTGCTGCTATTTAATCGGCTCCTGCAATCGCCATAGCTAAAATCTTTCCTTCCTACAGCCTACATACTTACGTCCTCAAACACACATAAAACAAAAATACGATTTTGCTTCGATTTCATTGCAAACTTTTATTTTCTTTGCCTATTCTATGAAATAATTTCCTTAGGTAGTAAAATAAATTCACAAATTTAACACCTCACGGACTTGACAACAAAAAAATTTTTTATTTTGCGAGCACAATCACCCTAGTGATCTTCTAATCGACCACTGTAAATATTGTCTTTCAAAAGATAAACCCGTAAAAAAGATATTGCTATAGGCTAATATTTTTTAATTGTTCTATGCTCACATTTAAAATTTTAACTTAAAATTTTAAATGTCAGCATACAACAATTAAAGCATATTAGCCTATAGCAATATCGTTTTTACGTTTACATATATATATATATATATATATATATATATATATATATATATATATATATATATATATATATATATATATATATATATATATATTTATATTGGGGTTTATCTACTTGCCGCCTCTTGGCCAAGCAAGTGTCTCATATCTATTTTTCTTTATACATCTTTTTATATCATAATATAGTGGATAACGCGCAAAGTTACGTCGATTGTTTATAAAATGTTTTATGAACAATTGGACGTAACTTTGCGGGTTATCCGTTGATATACATTTTTATATGGGTATGTCCCCCTGAAAATCTTCAAGGAACCAAATGAGACCTTCAAAATTCAAATCGGATAACAAACAAAAGAGTCTTCAGTGTTTTTTCGGATCTGTCTTTAGTTGCCAATATCTACAAAAATTGTTTGTTTTTTATGACACATAAGGTAAAAGCAACAGTACCTGGACAAATCGAAAATCGGGACCTATAGTGGGACACGGACGAAAAATTACTGTTTTCATAAAAAATACAGCCATAAATCGTTATAGTAAATTTTTGTACCTATTATCTAGGGTATCAACTATTCAAATAAACGTGAATTATTCCAAATCTGCGGCAGAAATTATATTCAACGCTTTTACTAAAAATGTGTTCTGAGCAGGATCCGAGAGTAACGAAGGACGCTATTGAATCGTGCAGATTTGACTGAATCGCGAGGATTGAGTTTTGCATTGAAAAGAAATATTTTACTCTACCAGTATCAAAATAATGTTTTTATCAATAGATCACACGCTCACGAATACGACTAAAGTTGTATTTAGTGAAAACAATAATTATTTTCTGTACAGTTAGGTGTCCTAGTTCTGGTCCCATATTTTTGCGAGGGAGCAGTAATGGGACACTCAAAATATACGAATTATAATTAGATTCAGTGATTATAAACTACTTTAGAGCTTACTAAACAATATATTAAATAACAATCAATAATGTCAATTGGAATGAATTTCGGAAATAGTGGATTTTGGAAATCTATAACTTTTGCTTGGTGGGGTGTAATCCTATAACCTCAAAAAGTGGGGTTACAGGTCTCTGTTTATCAGTTTTTGTGATTTTTAATTTGCTGATTCTTACCGAACTACAAAAGCATGTAAATCAATTAGTATTATCAAATGAATTGAGAAAATGAGCTTTTATCTATTTGTTTGCAGAATAGTAACGAATAAAGCTACTTAATAACTGTCCCAGTATTGGTGCCAATTGCCTGTCCCAGTACTGGGTCAACTTGAAACATCGTGTCTCACTACTGCAGCCAGGAACTATTTTACTTAAATAACTATTTATTAGCAAAGAAAAGGTTTAAAAAACAATATTTTGTTTTCAATCGATAGGAAATCTCCCGGGCTACACGATAACACTAAAATATTTTTTTAATTTTGCTTTCAGATTTCAGAATTCAAGTCTTTCTAAACGGGTATCCCAAAAGTGTCCCAGTACTGGTGCTTTTACCTTAAATAAAATGCTAATAGAACCTCCTCCTTAAGCGATTGGACTAACAAGGAGAGACCACGACCTCCGGGAAACGGATTTCGATGAGACTTTGGGAACTGGTGTCTGGTACCTAAAAATGATGCCCAGCACCCGTAGTTTCGTCTCATAGGCCCTTGGAGTCAAGATATGCACTTTTGTAATCAGAATTCGCGTTATTTTAGTAAAAGGTGGTACCTATACTTTGAATTATAACTCTGCAATTTTGTCTACTAGAGAAATAATGTAATAAGATAAAGAAGTTGACAGAAAGACCTTTAGTTGCAAAGTTATGAACGATCAAAAATGCTGACACAAATGCATGGAAAACTACTCAATTTAAAGAACTGAAAATCCTCAAATTTTCATGCATTTTTCGTCATCATTTTTGATTTTTCATAACTTTGCAATAAAATAATATTTCGATGTGAAACAAAGTTCAAATCAAAGCTCTTTCTGTCAACTTTTTTATCCTATCACATTATTTCTCTAACAAAAAAACTTGCAGAGTTATAATTCAGAGTATAGGTACCACTTGGTATTTTTAATACAAAATGTCATATCTTGACCCCGAGGACCTATGAGATGAAAATACTGATGCTAAGCATCATTTTTAGGTACCAGAAACCACTTGCTAAAGCCTCGTTGAAAACTGTTTCCCGGAGGTCGTGGTCTCTCCTTGTAAGTTGCTTTTGACACGGGGTTTCCTGACGGACACCCATCCAAGTACTAACCACACCCAACACTGCTTAACTTCGCCGATCGCCCGAGGTGTGGCTCCGCCACCCAACCACAGTGTCGATGTTTTCGATATATATATATATATATATATATATATATATATATATATATATATATATATATATATATATTTAATGATGTGTACACTCGACAGACATATATTCGAATCGAAAGGTTTGAAAGCGTGCCAACTTATTGGTTAATTCCTGTGAATCGGTCAGTCTGATTGAAGCATTTTAAAAACGTTCCATCCGAATATGTATCCGTCGAGTGTACTTACAGGCATGAGGGGTTCGGAGTTATTGAAAACTCCTTTACAGACTCCCTCCTGGAGGGAGTGATTCTTGAACTCCGAGAATAACTTAGCTTCGGGAGGGAGTAATTCTTGAACACCGAGAATAACTCCACTCCGGGAAAGAGTGATTCTTGAACTCCGAGAATAATTCCGCTCCGGGAGGGAGTGATTCTTGAAAACAAAGAGTAACTCTTCTGGCGGAATACTCCGCTCGGAGTCGGAGTTTTCTCTAGGAAAGAGAATAGCTCTTGCTCGGTGTCCAAGTAATTTATTAAAATAATTCCAAATATTAGGTATAATTATTATTTCAAGAAACAAAATGGCGGAGCCAGTAACTATAGTATTTACTCAATTTTGAGAATCTTTTAATAAAATTTGGTTAAATTTGGTATACAGGGGGTTCGGGGTCGCTGATTACGAATTAAAAATCAGCATTACAAAAAACAAAACGGCGGAGCAAATAGCTGTAGTGTTTACTTAATTTTAAGCATCTTTTGATAAAATTTGGTAAAATTTGGTACACAGGGGTTTCGGGGTCGCTGATTACGAATTAAAAGTCAGAATTTCAAAAAACAAAATGGCGGAGCCAGTAGCTATAGTGTTTACTCGATTTTATGCATCTATTGATAAAAATTAATAATATTCGGTATACAGGTTTTCGGGGTCGCTGATTACGAATCAAAAATCAGCATTACAAAAAACCAAATGGCGGAGCCAGTAACTTTAGTGTTTATTCGATTTTATGTATATTTAATATAATTGTGTGAATCTCACTATCGTGTAATTACTTGATCACTCTTTAAAAGAGTGCTCTATCCTTCTCGAAGTTATTCTCAAAATTTCCAGAGCAGAGCGTTCCTTCTCGGAGTTACTTTCAAAAACCCAGGAGCGGAGCGCTTCGTCTCGGAGTTATTCTCAAAAACATATATAGATTAGATAGATTAGATAGATTAAGATTTATTTAACACAAGTCAAAAATATACATCATATATACATAGTTTTGACACATTAAATTAAATTTGTACCCACATCACAGATTCATCGTTAGATTTCATCACATAGACTTATTATAAATGCATAGTTTATGTCAGTAGTCTTAACTATCACGTCACAATATAGAACCGTAATTAAATAATTACTTAGCAGTATAACACAGTTAATTTTTATCATAGAACACATTTCTTTCGTCGCAGGTTTCAATAATCTGCCTACGTATTGCCGTTTTAAATTTATTTAGAGACGGAAGATAAAACTAAAATTCCTGAAGAAAGTGGGTTTGATTACTCGAATCGATACACCAAAAATCATAAAGACTGCCGCAGTCGCAAAATGGAAGATTTTTTAATTTCAGAAAAAATGTTCCGTCTAGTATGTAGAATGCATGTAAAAATATATATATATATATATATTTTTTTTTTCGGTAAAAATGTTTCTTTTTAACATCTAAAATAGCCGTGATTTTTTTCGTTTTTTTTATGCCTTTATATTTAAAGTTGTTTGAAGCTAAATATGTCTTTATTGCTAAAATGTGCATTTTAATAATTTTTTTTAACAATATTTGATATTATATTGATTGCTTTTAATATAAATATTGCACTTTTGCCATTTTGTGACTACGGTAGTGACTTTTGTACTGAAAGAAGCTATCTTCATGATTTTCGGTGTAATGGTTCGAGTGACCAAACCCACTTTTTTCAGGATTTTTAGTTTTAAAATGAGTTTATTTAATTGAAAGGGGCATTACAAGGTTTTGGAACCGTTTTTTAAAATTATTATTTATTAGTACTATTACTACTATACAGAGACCAGCCATTAAGGGGAGGTCGTAGCCAACGCTGATTGGTAGATAGTCAACCTAACCTCCAAAATTTATACCATAAAATAAAGATTTGTGGGAATTTATAATGCAAATACGCGGTTGTCCCCTCTTCTTGCCAAAATAATAAATGTTAATAAAAATTAAAATCTATATATTTAGGAAAAATTTCATAGAATAACGAAAAATGCAGCACGAGGTGAGGGATGGAAAACTGTAAGATGACCGTCATTTTTAATATTTTTCATTGGTAAATTATAATAATATTTCATGATAAAAAAATTTTTAAGCTATTTACAACCAAAAACGCTGTCGTCTGCAATTTTTTGCATGATAATAAATCATTATCATCTTCGACTTTAGTGTTAACACGTAAATTTTCAAGGTATAACGAAAACTACAACGCGAGGTGAAGGTCACAATGGTAAAGTTCGCTCCGGTCTCCCCTTAATGGTTAGCAGTGATAATGCTTAAAAGACCACAGTTCCTACATCCGCTGTGATCATGTTCGCATAATCACTGTATCTACCATTCATGGATGATGAGACTATGTAGCCCATAACCTTGTTCACACAATCGCGCCATTTCTTTCTATTCTTTGCAAGGTTCATCCAGTTTCCATTATAGTATCCTATTTCTCGCAGGTCGGTCCTGACATTATCCTCCCACCTTCGTCTTGGTCTACCCGCAGGTCTTGTGCCTTCTGATTTTTCTACTAGTACTCTCAGTGATGTGCTATCATTTTCCATCCACACTACACGCCCGGCGCATCCCAGTCTTCGAGATTTTATAACTCTGGTAATGTCCGCTCTTCCGTATAACTCGTTTATTTTCTCATTGTGTAAGATTGTCCATTCTCCGGTTAACTCGTCAATTCTCAGAATTCTGTTCTCGAATACTCTGAACCTATCCTCCTCCCGCAAGTTAGTGCCCATGTTTCGCACCCGTATAGGACTACTGGCATAATAATTTTTCTATATATCTCTAATTTTGTTTTCCGTGACAGTAGTCGCGATTTTATCAATTTGCACACCGAATAGAGGCATGCATTTCCGGAATGTAGTCTCTTTTTAATTTTTTCCTGCGCGAACTATGATCCTGCTATTATCTAAACATATTTTTATTAAATTAAGTACCTTTTTTGGAATCCCTAGTAGTAGTAAGACGTAATACATTTTAGCCTTTATAATCAAGTCGTATGCTTTTTTAATATCAATAAATAGTTGGTGTACCGTTTTGTTATATTCCCATTTCGTTTATAAGAGTTGCCTATAACTGTGAACATCTGGTCGTTAGTGGACTTATTTCGGCAAAATCCACACTGATAATTCCCAAGGATTTCTTCCGCGAGGGGTGTGAGTCTCGCTAGTGGTACATTGGATAATATCTTGTAACATGTACATATCAGAGAAATTCCCTTTTAATTATTGCAATTTGATTTATCCCCTTTCTTGTGAATTGGGATTATGATTGAGACTCTCCATTCCCTAGGCATAATTTCCCTTTTCCATATGTAAGAGTGTGAATTATTTCAATAGGTGGTCTTCCCCCCTCTTTAAATAGTTCTGCTCGTAATTGATCTACTTCCGGGGATCTGTTATTTTTTAGCTTTTTCATTGCCGCGTGTATTTCGTTAAAGGTAGGTTGCTCGATGTGTGATTCAGCAGTGTGGATTTCGCGGTAGTCCGACATTGATTGTTGCTCGTGCACATTTAGGAGCTCATCAAAGTAGCTTCTCCACCTGCTTAGTATCCCTGCTGCATCGGTTATTAGGTTCCCTTGATCGACCCTTAGAAAATCGGAATTGTTCTGTGTTCTTTTCCTTATAAAATTATCCCTGCGTACATTTCACGAATATTATTTCTGTTATTGTTTTCCTGAATAGCCGAAATTTTCTTATTTTCTCATTCTATCTTTTTCTTTCGGAAAATTCGTTTGGCCTGTTCTCTTATGCTGCGATACTGCCTAAGCGTTACGTCTGTGTTGTTATTAAGATTAATTGCTCTCACTTGTTGCCTTTTGTTTTTCCATTCCTCGCATTCTTCGTCAAACCACGGTTTATGTCTGTGCTTTTTCCGTTTCCCTAATACTATGCTAGTAGTTTGTTTCATTGAATTTTTAATGTTATCCCACGTTGCCTCGATATCATCCCTATCCCCCTTATTCTCTATACTACCTAGTCTGTCTTGCAATTCTTCTGTATATCTGGAAGTGTCGTAATTTTTTAGTCTTTGTAAACTCCGTTGTTAGGGAGGCTTTATTCTTATTTTGGTTTACTAGTATACGAGCTCCGATCTCGGTTATCAACAAAAAGCAGTTGGTGTTGTAATCTGCGCCACGATAAGTTCTGACATCGAGAATGTTTGTATGGCATCCTTTATCAATTAAGACGTGGTGAATTTGGTTAAGCGTCTTTTATCTGGTGATATCCAGGTTGCTTTGTGTCGATCTTTATGAATAAAGTAAGTACTTTTTACTATTAGATTTCTAAATGCAGCAAAGTTCGCTAATCTTATTCCATTGTCGTTACTGACGTCGTGCAAACTTTCCTTCCCTATGGGCGGTCTATAACCCACCTCTTTTCCGACTTTTGCGTTGATGTCTCCTAGCAGTACCTTTGAATTATAAAAGGAGTTCTTCGTGTCATCGTCCGCAATCTCAATTGGGTAGTAATATTGATGAATATGAATTCATACCATTTGCTTTCGATAGTTAGGATGCCTAAACGGTCGTTGATAAAACTAAAACCAGTTATCGCATGTGTATATGATTTTGCCACGATTTATACCCCTTTAAGTGGCCTTAATAGTCCCCTAAGGATTCGCTAATCTAAATTATGGAATTGAAGCCCTTTTAACCACTTACCACGAGTTTTTAAATCGGATAGTACATTTTTCATGGTCACCGAGGCTTTAATTTTTTCAACTGTTACACATACATATATTAATAATGATACTGCGAAAATACTATACAAATTCTATCATTATTGATACATGTGTGTCTTACAGTTGAAAATAATTGTTTTAATGAAATGTAGCCCGGAATGTTCATGAGTACACTTCTGAAGAATAGTTTAAAACCTCGGTGAGCATGAAAAATGTACCGCCTGATTAAAAAACCCGAGATAAGTGGTTAATAAGGCTTAAATACAATAATGTAGATTAACCAATTCTTAGGGGATTATAAAGACCATTTAGAGCGGTCTAAATTGTGGCAAACTCACATATAATATACATATTTAAGATATGAAAACTTGCATCAACTTCGATTACATCCAAATATTTTTGTAGTGCATGTAATGAATAATGACGTTTGATTTTGATGTGGCTATGGTCGGAATGTTGTACAATTTTGAAAAAACTACAATTACATTGGATAAGTAATGTTTTACATACTTTATATCATTATTTTTCCATTATTTCTGTTTGCTTTTAAGCATTCTTGAATATAATAAGAAAATGAGGTACTTTCACAAAATGGTGCAACTGAAACTCTGCGGTAGATGAACTTTTCTTCGAAAACGAGGTCCATACATGCATGGAAGAGTAGGGATGTTTTTGTTGATAAAAGATAAAATTAAGTCTACCAGGGCATAAATTGTAGGTAAATATAATATATTATCACACAAAAAGTTTCAAAGTTTGTCTCAATGGAAAAAAATATTAACGTGCAAATTTTATGCATTTTTACAGGTGTCAAAAGTGGCTTGTACCTTTAAACAGGTTTTAAGTCAAGATCGATTTTTTAGTTTGAGACCTTCTCTCGTTAGACTAGTTTCTGCACTGATGAAAAACTATGAAGTGCATTACATAGACCGTCGTCATCGGCCATAGCTTTGTTGCCGTCATTATGAACTTATAGTATACTCACTGAGAGAAACTTTACAAATCGGAGTTGACAAAAACCCGAAATGACTGTATAATTTTTCGATATCTTGACCATTCAGTTTAAGGGAGTTCTTTCTATACCAAACAGAAATAACACTGAGATCATTATAATATTTTGAATACAGGTTAGCACAAGCCTCAAAAACCCCTATATACATTTTCAGAAGGCTACCCTGGTGGAAATTTAATCTAGAACTATGTAGATCTATCTAGTTTGCCATGGGAATAATTGAGGGCCTCGATAAAACTAGATAATTTTCTACCAGGGTAGGGTACCTAGAAGTCGAGAAGTCAATATCGTCGAACATATTTACATATTACAAAGTATCTGACGCTAAGATGTTATTCAAAATTTTTGTAGTATAAGAAAAATGTTTGATGAAGAATTATTGCACTTAAAATATCATTGGGTAACTCTTACTTATAAAAAGATTCATGCAAAACAGAAAACGTACATTTAATCTAAAAAAATTAGTCAAATCAGCATCTTAATGGAACTTTTACTTGATAATTATTAATTTGGTATAAGTTTATCTATACAACCTTTGTTATCAAGTATAATTCGTGAATAAACAAAAAATAAAAAGTGCAATCATTTTGATAAGCTTAGTTGGTATAGAACTCCCTTAATGAACGGTATACAACATCACTCTAAATGGACATATAATATAATATCTCAGGTGCGGTATAGAACGAATGCACGAGAAGACAATTGACCGCGTTAACGAATGCATAGCTGCGATTATATTAGTTGAATATCAGGACTCAGCTTTCAGCAAGTTCGCGTACGACGTAGATAAAAATCATCAGCAAGTAGCGCTAATTACGAGCATGATCTTCTTGTTAATAACCTTCGGATTCTTTGTCTTTATTAGTCTTCATGAATGAGCTCAGAAGAAAGTGCGCTCGCGTCACCGAGCGTATAAGGTGTCAAACTTATATATACATATTATACTTTCAAATACATTTACGTGGCTATTTTTATTCCAGTTACACTTTTTCCTGCGATATGTATATATATATATATATATATATATATATATATATATGATTGTTTGGTTCGGGGTGTACCAAATGTATGGAAACGGAATGGTATGGAAAATCATGAATACCGTTTCTATGCTTTTGGGACACCTTGTATCATCTTTATTATCTTTAAATAATCGAAATATATTTTATAATTTTATCAATGAAGAAAGTCCCTACTAAATACTTTAGCAGAATGCTTTTACAAAGAGATCTCCAAAATCATCAAGTCAGAGAATTTTTTAATTCAATGATTGGATTAAATGAAAATCATGCGCGTTTTACGAATTTGTATGCACTTTTTATGTTTTTTCAGTACAAAGTGCAAAGAAAGCTTTGAAAAAAAGTTGTTACATGTTTTATATTTGCGTTTTGTTTCCCCATAGAGGAAGCTATGTGATTGTCAAAAATAAGTTTCGCTAAGAACGTGTTAGAAACATGTTTTGAGACAGTAGGAATCAAAATACACTATTTTTAGAAAATGTCTGTATGACTGCTGTGTGATGGCTGTGTAATGTGTGTGTCTGTGTGTGCGTGTGTGTGTATGTGTGTGTATGTATATGTATGTGTGTGTGATTGCATGAATGTGTAGTAGCACTACTCTGAATATACACGGTCAAAATAAATTTTTCAAGGCTCATTTATTTTTGTTTTATTAAAAAGACAGCAGCTGAAAAAAAAATTCTTATCCCGACTCAACCGTAATGGCCACTTTATTGACCTTAAAAGCGGGGCCAAAGTAACATATAATTCCCGCAAATCTACTTTTTCCCGTAAATTTACTTTTTCCCAAATGCGGGAATGTGATATAATATAATAAGATCCATGCTTGTATATTCAAATATTTGCGCGTTGTTATATGTAATATTGGCGCATGTGCGAATTACGAGTAACGTGACATGTCATTAGGTCACAAGATAAAGGTCGATAAATCAGATCGAATGTTTGACTAACCTTACCCGTACATTTTTGCTACTTTTGACAGTTGGCTTTTATGTTTACAAACCACCTGTTAGTAAACACAGCTAATATTTTTATTGTACTGAACTTATACAGTGTTTTAATTGCATTTGACAATTTGTGAATGTGTGTAAATCAGTGTAGTGAAAATGTCTTCTAAAAGAGATAAAAAAGGAAGATTCACAAAAGAAGCCAAGACTATCCACCAGCTCAGCGAGGAAACTCCAAAACACAGCTAGTGCTAGAGACACCAGTGATACAACAAACAGAATCATTGACACTTTAATTTTATTGTCTAAACTTAGAAGTGTTCTGTGTTGTAATCGGTGCCATGGCAGTATTGAATTAAGTGAATCTGGTGTGCAGGGTCTTGCTTTCAAAATAGATATTGTGTGCTCAAAGTGTGGTGAAATAGCAGCGATCAACTCCAGCAACAAAGTAGGAGCCAAAGGAAATGCATATGAAGTGAACAGAAGATCTGTGCTGTCTACTCGTGCACTTGGACATGGACACGCTGGCCTTTCAACTTTTTGTGGGATTATGGACCTATGCAAGCCAGTGGCCCAATCGGCTTTTGATGAAATAAATAAGCAGTTGAGTGAAGTGTGTGAAAGTGTCGCTCAAGAGTTTAGTATGATAAGTACAGTTTACTCAATTTATTCATTTTTGTGTTTTTTTTTTCATTTCAGGTTATTCAAGGAGGAGGAAGACTCATGGGACTCCACGCACCAGAAAATATTGATGTACACTGCTGCAGATGTTTGTCTGCTACGTTGAAAAGAAGAAAAAAGTAGTTGCAATTGATAAGATGAGTATAAATTATATCTATTAGAACTTGTAACTTAATTGTTAAATAACTCTAAATGTTGTTTTTATCAATTTCAGCTTACTGTCCGTAAGATTCCAAGTGAACGCATGGACAGATGCATTGGGCTAAAAATTTATGGAGATACTCATTATAGTAGTACTTTTCATATGAGCGTAGGGATTTTGATTTGAACGAGTAGAAAATTTTTTACATCTATAAAAGTGATAAAATTATTAAAAAATAAGTGTTATATTGACAATGTTCATATAAAAAAATACTTCTACTCCTTCAAATCAAAATCCCAACGCTCATATTAAAAGTACTACTATAATGAGTATCTCCATAAATTTTTAGCCCAATCCATCCATGCGTAGACTTGGAATCTTACGGACAGTGGTTAAAGTCTTCAAAAGCAGTCTGGTTTGCCATGGAGGCATAGAAGGTCCAACGAAGGTAAAAAATATACAAATTGGTAGGTTTTTATGTATACTTTCAGGAAAAAAAACCCTTATTAAAGTAAATATCAAAATAAAAATTCTTAATTAATTTTTTTGTTTCAGATTTTAAAGGTGGTGTGCCCCCTTAAGTGAGTAAGTGAGCAGTTGAGTAAGTGAGTGTTTGAATAAGTAAACATGTTTATAAGTAAATGAGAGATTGCATGCCTGAGTATGTCAGTGAATGAGTGAGTGATTTAGTGAGTAATTATGCGAGGAAGTAATAGAATATGAGATTAAGTGAGTGCGCATATCAGTGTATCAGATTGTACATGAGTAAGTGCATGCGTTAGTGGATCAGTGAGCAATCGAGTACGTGAATGCAAGAATGAGGGCGTGTGTAAGTGGATGATTGAGTGAGTGCATGAGTTAGGACGTGAGGAAGCTAGCAACTGAGTGCGTATGCTAATGAATGTGTGAGTAAGTCAATGCATATATAATTGACTGAGACCGTGCGTAAATGATAGAGGATTAAAGTGCGAAATTGAATGTGAGAGAGAAAAAGAGAGTAAAATATAATAAGAGAGTGTGAGAGTATGAAGAGAAACACATTAATTATTTGCTTCTTATACATACACACAATGACCATGCTACCACGCACCCCACTACCATGCATCCCAATATCCACACACTCGACTATCCACGTATTTTTCTATCCACACACATCTACTAAGAAAATGAGGTTTTCTCTGAAATAAAAAATATGAAATATGTTTGTTAACTACAAATGATGATCTTTTATTAAAAATTCATTAGATAATAAATCAAGTGAGAAAATGTGTTAAAATTTAATGCGATTTTTTAAAATCATTTTTATTTTTTAAGCGAGGACCCTTTGATTCACATCTGCTTTATATTATAAGAAATGTGAATACAAATATTGTATACAAAATATATATTAATATCTATTTCCTGTGTTTCATATGGACATAGGAATGACGGATAGAAAATTGTGGTGCGCGTAGCGCCCCTGACATGTCTAGTATAATTAAATAAACATGTGAATCTGTTCTCAGATTTTTAAAATTCAATATGATAAATCCAATATCGTTGACCAAAAAATATTAAAAATATTGTCCACCATTTTGAATTTTGTATTTTTGTTAGCGAATTCGTGATCAGCGGCTCCAAAAATACCCATTTAGTACCTTTTAAGCAAATACAGTTGATTTAATAAAAATAAAAAATCAGTTCCAATATTAATCTTTTTATTTTAATATTAATGCTATTTTAAAATAGAAACATCGTTATAAAACAAAATTGAATCGAGGAATCTTTATTTATTCTTTCTGATTTCGTATGTTTATAAAAAAAAGCAAATAAGAATTCGATTGTTTAATAAAAAGTGACCGCAATGTTCTCGAGATATAAGAAATCAAAATTAAAAAAATATAACCTTAAATATTGTAAAAGATAAAAGACCTCATAGTCTCGGCTAAGAACTCAACCAAGATATCGTAGAAAGCCACCTTTTCGAGCTCAATTTATTTTAAAGATTTTCCATCATATGATTTCGAAATATCGCTGTTTAAAGAAAGACGTTTTCATGTATAACAAAAGAAAGATAGCTTATAACAAATTTTGTATCAGAGATGATAGGTAATTGTATGCTCTTTCAAATGCATTTACATTGAAGCGATCATATTATTTTTAACATACAAATAATTTACCTCATTGATTTCAGAATATCGTAAAATAAAAAAATCGTTACAAAACAAAAATGAGTCGATGAATCTTGGTATTTCTTTTTAATTCCGCATCTTCATTAAATAAACGAAAAAGATGAGCCACAATTTTGCAAAAAATAACCGTGCCATTCTGGAGATATAAGCAATAGAAAAAATGTTTTTTAAAGCATAACCTCAAATATTTTTAAATAGGAAAGTTCTCATGATCTGTGCAAAGAATTTGGTCAAGAGATAGTTGAAAGCGACCTTTCTGGAAATTTTCAAAGAGAATAATGCTGTTTTACTCAAGTTATCATATGACATAGAAAATTGATTTTTTTACATAATTATTTTTTCTTGAAAGCAGAAAAGTATTAAGACTCACAAATTTTACTGAATATTATTCTCCATTGTTCACCTCCAATTTTTTCAATAAATTTCCACAATTTATTTCCATGATATAACCATTTAAATAAAGAAATTACGTTTTTATGTATAACAAAAGAAGGAAGATAGCTTATCAAAAAATTCGGGTCGGAAAAGATAGCTAATTTTAAGCTCTTTCAAATGCATTGTATTCGAATTGATTATATTAATTTTAACCTTTACGAAAACCTAATAAACTAAAACCCAAAAATCGAAAAACCGATAAAGAAACAAGAAAGCATAGAAAAGTCAAAAATTATATTCGTCAGCCTCCTTCGTACGTCAAAAGCAAAGATAAAATGAGCCCTCAAAACTAAATTAATTTATATCGTGGATTACTCGAGATACGGAGGGATGCACACACACACATGCACGCTCGCACGCACGCACGCACGCACGCACGCACGCACGCACGCACGCACGTACGCACATACATACGCACACAAACAAACACTAAATCACACATACTTACACGCACACGCACACACACGCGCACACACACATCCATACATTTTCTAAAAATAGTGTATTTTGATTACTAATGGTCCAAAACATGTAACTAACATGTTTTTAAGGAAACTTTCCTTGTATTATTACAAAGCTTCCTCTAGGAGGAAGCAATTAACGGTGTTCTGTATTTAAATGAGTAATTATTACGCTGGTCCAAAATTTCCCAAAACTCAAATTTTCTTCTTGTAACACCTTCAAAATGTTGTAATTGATTTAAAAATGTGGATATTTATCCGCCGGTTGTCTGAAGTTAACATTAAGAGGTTTCTACTAAGGCAAACAGCTTTTAATATTTGATTTTGAGCATTTATTACAAGTTTATTAACAACTTCATCGCATTAGGCAAGCCATACAAAATTTTTCCTAAATAAAATTGTAGTTTGCTCATTTTTCACTAAAAAACCTGTTATTTTCGAAGAATTTTCATGGCATTAGAAAAATGAAGAGACAATAAGATATCTTGGGTTATATATGCCGATCGATTATTTATTATTTTTTATTTAGTTAGTTTCTCAATTCTATTTAAATGCACATATTTCAGGGGTTAACTTGAATTTAATAATTTAAAATAATAATAATGTTATTTATTTGAACTATTTTACTCAGGGATCATTTATAAAGATATGATAATTACCTGGTAGAAACGTTGACGAGATCTTCGCGAGTAAATCGTTAAAATCGCCACCGTTTCTATCCAGTTTGTTAATAATGGTTAAAAATTGGTTTAAATACATTATTTCTTGTCGCAAATAAAATATTTGTATAGAGTACAACTATTTTGTAATATATATTAAAAAAAAAGTTATTAATCGTATTAAGATTATTTAATTGATTTTTTTACCGCCTACTGAGAGAAAAATTTAGTTGATTCAACAAATCTTGTGTTTTTGAATAGTTGCAATAGCATAATTTTAGATCTTCAATCTGAATCTAATTATATTATTGTTCTAAGACATTTGTATTGGATGCTATACTTACAAATTTTATTGCAACTTTTCTTGAACTTATATTAATTTCTATTGAACTTGATGATTTACGCTCTCATCGCATGTTTATAATTACAATTCGAATCAACGCATTCCCGATATAATGTTGCTCGATTTAACATTTTTTATAAAACTTACTCTTCGCAGCTCTTATATACCAAAAAACCAGATGTTTTACCGCTTGCGCATGACGAAAGCCGGGAGCCACCTATCGGCGATACGTCATATTTCGCGATCCGATAATTTGGTATAATTCTGTCATCGCGCTTAGTTGAATCAATTATTCTAAGGTTTGCTTTAATATTATAAAGAAACTAAATCAATGAATTATGATACATTTGATTGAACATACATAAATTTGTTGGTTCAATATAGTTTCTTTTGATTCAATAGTATCTCTATTAAATCAATAACTATGCTTTTGAATCAACAATATAATTTAGTTGCTATAATTTAAAAACACAAGTTTGTTGAATTAACAGCATTTTCTGTTGAGTTATTTAATTTTTTCTATCAGTGTAATATATCTATAGTTTAAACGCTTATATAAGTATCTTAATTTTTGTATAACAATTGATTTTTATTACAAAACATGTATAACATGAAATGAATTAATCTGTTTATAAAAAATATTTCTGTGAGTAGTTGCAGCGAACTTGACTAACCGGACTGATCAATTGTCTACCAGGGTTATGATTCACTATATAATAATAAATGACTACGAGTTCTAATCTGCATTTTTAATACTTAAGCTGTTTCTGGCTTTAAATTATAAATTTTCTGCCCATAAGCACGTGGCATAGCGAATTCAAAACTTTATATAATTAATTATATGACAAATACGCCTATAAGGGAAGAGAGCTACTTTTCCGACGAATGTGCCGATTATTAATGGCCATCAAAAGGTGCCTAGTCTATGGTGTAACCTGCTTATGCCGTAAACTATGCAACTTTTAACGGTCGTATAAGGACCGTGCGTATAAGTAATAATAATTATTATTATTATACAGGCCAAATAGTAATGATAGGAAGCAACAGTGCCTGCAGTGCCACAGCTATTACATAGTCTTTATGCCGGCTATACACGTGCACGCATCATCACCATTGCTATCATAATTACTTGTTGGGACTAGCTAGCCGTAACTGTGTAGTCCATAGCCTTGTTCACACGCAGTCACGCCATCTTTCTCTATTGTTTGTGGGTTGCATCCAATCCTCTTCATAATACTCTATTTCTCGTAGGTCAATTTTAATATTGTTCTCCCACCTTCGTCTCGGTCTGCCTGGGGTTCTTGCGTCTGTTGGCTTCCCTACAAGCACTCTAAGTGCTGCTCTGTCATTTCCCATCCTAGCTACATGCCCAGTCCACTCTAGTCTTCGAGATTTAATCACTCTGATAATGTTTGTTTTCCCGTATAGCTCATGTAATTCTTGGTTATGTAAAATTCTCTATTCTCTAGTAATCTCATCGATTTTGCCCCCAAATATCCTAAATCTTTTATTTTCCCCGTTTGGTTAACGCCCACGTTTCGCATCAGTATAGAAGTACTGGCATTATGATTTTTTTAATATATTTCTCATTTAATCTATCACAATAGTATAAGTCGTGATTTTAATAAGGTATTTACCGAATATAGGCATGCATTTCCCGAATGTAGTCTCATCTTGATTTCTTTATGAGTATCATTTTTGTGGTTTATTATTGTGCCAAGGTATTTAAACTCGTCTACTTTTTGAAAGTTTTGCCGGAGACGTTAAATTCGGTATCGGCACTCTCAGGCCTTGCTATGCTAGTGACCATGTACTAGGTTTTATCTTCCCTTATTTCTAGGCCTATGTCTTTCTTTCCTATAACATCTATGTCATTAGGGAGCCATTTATTACAATTCACTCTTCGTTTTCTTGTACCGCCTTGGCCGCGTATTCTAAAACTAAGTTAAATAAGAGGGTCAATAGTGCATCTCCCTATTTTAGCCCGTTGTGAATGTCAAATGACTGCGTTGGTTTTTACGTGACCTGACTATACCCCGATTGTTATCTAGGCACATTCTGATTAAATCGACTAACTTTTTTGGTACCCTTAGTAGTACTAAGACGTGGAACATTTTACATCTTATTATCGAGTCATACGTTTTCTTAAAATCAATGAATAATTGGTGTACCTCTTCCCCGTATTCCCATTTCTTTTCAAGAAGCTGCCTAACCGTGAACATCTGATCGCTTGTTGACCTGTTTCTCCGAAATCCACACTGGTAGTCACGGAGGATTTCCTCCGCGAGAGGTGTGAGTCTATCTAGCAGTACATTAGAGAGAATTTTGTAGCATGTACAGATAAGAGAAATGTCTCTACAGCTATTAGAGTTTGTTTTATCTCCTTCTTTGTGTATTAGGACTATGATTAGGTCTCTCCATTCTTTGACCATTGTTTCTTTCCTCCATATGGTGCAAATAAAATTATGAATTATTTTCTTAAGTGCCCCCCTCCCCCTGTTTAAATAGTTCGGCCCGTAAATGGTCTACTCCTGGGGCTCGATTTGGTTAAGTGTGCGTCCACCAGGACTTCTCCAGCAAGGATACATTGTGTCTTTCTAAGTGGATGAAACATGTGCTTTTGACTATAAGATTCTTAGACGCGGTAAAATTAATTAATCTCACTCCATTATCATGACTCACATCATGTAAACTTTCTTTTTCTATGGTCGGTCTAAAATTTTTCTCCTTTCTAATTTTCGCGTTCAAATCTCCCAGTAATATTTTTTCGTTATGGGTTGAAAATTTATCAAACATCTGCTATAGGTTTGTGTAGAAGGCGTCTTTGATTGTATCGTCCGTACCCTCCGTTGGGCAATGAACATTAATAAATACGTATTTGTACTATCGACTTTTGAAGCCTATGCGATCATTAGTGAGTTCAAAATTAATTTCTGCACACATTAGTCTATTACTTACTAAGAAACCCGTCCCTAGATGCCCGCCTTTTGTTAATCCGCTATAGAAAATGGTGTATCTGTTAATATGATCTACCTTCGGGACTCCTGATCGCCTGACCTCCTACAGAGCTATTATATATAATTTATACCTGTCTGCCTCCCTTGCTAGAACCTCTAATAGCCAATCATGAGCTATGGTTTGAACGTTCTATGTGCCCACCCTCAATCCCGTTATACTTTTCTTGCATGCTTTTTCCCGGATAGTCTCCTCCCGGTCATCGCAATGGGGACATCTTTATGTCCGAACTTGTATTTTTCCAAAGAAGAATTCATGACTTATGATTGCGGATAACGATTGTAGATGAGACTCCGCGCTCGATCTGATGACCGATCCGGTGTAGGCTCATCACTCCTACGACCCACTCTTCTTCTTAATCGTTTCTTTTTATTTTTTTATTTAATTTTTTTTATCACATGTGGAATTAGCTTGGAAGGGGGTGTGGGGTAATGTTTATTAATGAATAGCGGTAATAAAGGGGTACTGAAGTTTTAGTTTTTATATAATTTGTGAAAATTTGGTGTTAGTTTTCCGGAAAAAATAAAGTAAAATAAACGCGGGGTTGTGTTTATTTTACTTATGCGTATGAAAAGGGTATCATAAATGTCTTATATGAGTATAAATTTTCATTAAATATTTCTTCAACAAGCACTAAAAACACCAATCATTATTTCGGATTTAAGGTGTATCGTGTAGTATAACCCTCTAAGGGGTCAAGTCTGTGTTAAATTCTGTAAAAAATCATTATCCATTGTTTTAAAAATGTAGCTCCTTAAGTTCGTCAGTACACATCTCAAGAATACTTTAAAGCTTCAGTGACCATGAAAAATGCACTGCCTGATTCAAAAACACGTGGCATGTGGATAAGAAGACTTCATTTCTATAATGTAGATTAGCGAATTGTTAAGGGACAATAAAAACCACTTAGAGGTGTCTAATTCATGGAAAAATCACATATAATATACATATTTAAGATATAGAAACTTGTATCGACTTAGATTGGGTCAAAATATTTTTGCCGCCTATAAAATGGACAATGATTTTTTACAGAATTTAACTGAGGCTTGACCCCTTAATAAGATTTACCTTGTAGATTTTAAGAAATTAAAAAATAAAACAATATATTATACCATAGTTTAAAATTATAAATAATTATATTTTTATGTTTATAATTAATTGTATTTTTATATCTATAAGTAAAAACAATTTTAAATTATAACTAATCATATGTTTATATTGATAATTAAAAATGATTTTTACATTATATTTAATTACATGATATGTAAAAGTATTGAGACTTCGACGATATGGAAAACAAATGAAAATGTTTACATCTTCCTTTCTACATCTGGTTTTACACAAAGCTTTTCATAGTGTATTGACGTCGCATGAATTATCACCTAATTCATAACAGCTTATTTCGATGAAGTTGACAATAATCGTATAAATCAGTGAAATAAAATCATATCTCGAATCGTAAAAATAAAACGTATGACGAAGTCTCCCCCTCCCCCTCCCCCACCACCTGTAAGAATACGTAAGCAAATTTTAAAGCCCCCCCCCCCCAAATGTTTTACGTAATTTATGGATGGCCCCTAAGTCTAATTTCTAAAATGAAACAACAATTATTATTCTAAAATGTATTTGTTTCTTCGGCATTTGATAATCATCAAATTTCTTGCTCGAAGTGGCTAAATCTCTATGAAGTTGCCACCAAATAAAATAGCTCTATCTTCAAAGTGCGCAACCTGCTAAATTTCTGCTGATTCGAAATTTCTTTTTCTTCTGGTACATTTTAGAAACCTCGGATTTCTACCAAACAAGATCATTCCATGGAAGAGGTAAAAAGTTTAAAAATTAGTTTAATAAACCTCAACAATTTTTGTTGTTATTTCTTAAACAATTTTAATGGGTTCGAGTTTATGCTATTTACAAACCTAAACTTTAAGCAATAGGCTATTTAAGCGAACTTCAGTGTTTTACAAAGATGAAGTGTGTGCCGTCTACAATGCACAGAAGCTAATTGGTTTTAAGTTAAATCTTTTAACTTGAAAATGAATCGACTGTTTACGTATTTGTTGACAGTAATTAAAGTATTTATGAAATGCATGTTGTCTTTAATTGTAGAATATTGAAATAAATTTGACTAAAATACGAAATAATCAATGTTTATATCAAATTTATTTTATAAAGAGTATCTAATAATAAATTGTCTTTGATAATAATATCTAACTTCATGCCAGACTTTAATGAATTTTGTCCAAGTTTACTTGAACTCAATTGAATAACCCTTATCTACAAAGTTAATAGAAGAAATAGTACATTGTGCAACTAGGGGGGGGGGGAATTGTTTTTTTCTAAGCGTTCGGCTCCCTCAACTTCCACTTGTACTGAATTATCATCCGAGTTTGAAAAAGTCCTTTCCACCCATGGTACACATCGTATTTTTTTTAATAAGTGTGTGAATAGGGCTTTTTTCAAGCATACAAAGGGAATCGGGAAATGGGCATTACGAGTCGTCCACTATAGACCGAAGAAATTCAGGAGCGGGAGCTAATGACCATTACCGGGTCAGCGGGAGGTAATGTACATTATCTCCCACTCAGGCGAAGACGCTCGGAATGCCCAATTTTCCATTCGCTTTGCAAGTATAGAAAACGGCTTTTTCATGCACGTGTTGAGGAAAATATAAAATAATTCATCTGTAAAAAGGGAAATCTTTTACGATACAAAGCTTTCTCATTGAGGAAGCAATAATCAATTTAATACTGGATATTTATCAGACTACAAATACTACTACAAATACATGATATAAAATGTTCTATATTGTCCATAGTGCGTAATCAGGACTATTGAAGAGTTTTAAAGAATCTCCAAAGTTTCTTAAAAAAACTTGAAGAAGAAAAATAGTGCTGTATAGTTTTTAATTTGATGTTGTGAATTGGATTTTTTTAATAATTAAGGTATTTATTCTTAGTATAAAATAATCTGTGACAGGTGTTACGGAGGCTGGAGTACTGAAAGTGCCTGCAAAAAGGAGAGTAGACGAGGATGGATGGTCTGCGGCGACAGCAGCTACAGCAAAAGTTCACACCATTGCTGGGAATGGGAACGTCAAGCTCCGAGGACGCCTTGTCCGCTGTTCAGGACAATTCTGATGACTATGGTGGTCCCCTTAGTCTCAGTGTCTGCATACCTGACCCAGGACACGAGATCCTTAGACCCAAACCACGAAGGTGTTTATTATTTTTCATTCTTCTAATACTGTTTAGTTTTTATTAGGATTATAAAAACTAAATTACCTTGCTTATCAGATTAAAGTGTAATGGGCTTTTTTTAAACACAAAACTTTTAATTGGAATGCGAGTAGTTATTACATTCACTTTGTAAACCCTGCCAGCATATAAAAAACCGCTGCTAACTGCTGTAGCAGATTACCTTCTCAAAGAGCTTTAAATGTTACGTAAAATACCATTGTTAAAGTGGGTATCTGTCATTGAATCTAAAATTTGTGTCCTCTTTCCATATTTTTTAATTTTGGAATGTGTTTATTCTGATATTTATACATTATGAAAGTAATACCGATTTAAAGGTATTTACATGTTATTGTTCATCTATTATCAATGTAAGTAAATGTAAATAACCTCTTAAAGTGTAAGGTTATCAAATTTTAGATGCATCGAGTTTTTGTATTTAAGAACTCAATAACAATATTATGTTACACATATATATTAAACAATCAAAATAAGAAAATAATCTGAATACCAAAATAACTATATGAAGTATTATTATTAGCACATATATTTATTTTGTTTATGAAAAATTAGTTTCCTAAATACAGGCTTGGTTTCAAAACTTGTATGGTTTATGTAAGGAAAACTATATTCACACACATTTATTATCAACTGATTAATTTTCTATTTTTAAAAAGAAATAATGTATTTGAGTTATTATATATCTGTTCTATTTTTGTATTTCCTACTGTGATTAATTTATAATCAAACACTTTCATTTGACATCTATGGTCAGTTAAATATAGTAATTTGTTACTTATAAAGAAAATTATCGTCTACGTGTGTTCGACTAATGTGTTTGTCTTTGAAAATGTTGTCACGGATGAGCAGTTTATGTATTATAAGAACTCACATACGGATACAAAATTATTTGCAGTTCTGAAATTAAAATTCTAGTTTTAAATAAAGCATGTCATACAGTACATATTTGTACATATGATATTATTATTATTTATATATTACTTTTCAAGAAATAACTACATCAATCAGAACATTATTTTGTGATCACTGTATTTCGTATGCAAGGAACATTATTTCTAAATTTTCATTTTTTAGGTTAGATATGCTTTCTGACTACTTTTATATGTAAATAGTATGAATAGAACTATAGATCTTATTATTATAATTGAAAACTTGCATGTTAAACTTTTTTTAACATTAATTTTTACAATAAAAGTTCTGTTCAATAAATAATATATAACCTCACAGATTTTATACGTACATATTATTATTGAGAAAATTATGTAGATCTGTGTGGATTTATCGAGTTTTGTACAATCTGGTACTATCTAGTACTATCTACTTTGCCCATAAAGGCCGTTATAGCGAATTTGAGCGCCACGATAAGATTTCTACCATGGTAGCTTCCTTAAACTAAATTAATTGTTCCAATATGAATCTCTTTCTAAATAATACCTCAAAAAGAGTGTGCCTTTTTATCATTGATGGTTTGATAAAAGATGATTTTTTACTAAAATTACAGAACGATAGGTAATAATCCTTATCAGAACAATTCTTTCTCTATACGTAATTTATGAAAATTATTTAAATATTTAAATTAACTATAATCAGATGTTAGTACGTAGATTAAATTTACTGAATTCCTAATCATTTAAAATTTTGTGAACTATTTGCCATCATAGATTTCCGAAATATAACCGTTTAAACTAAATATGAACTTTTTCATGTATAACAAAAGAAGTGAAAGAGCCTATCTAAAATTTGTGGTTGTAAAAGTTAAGTAACTTTATGCTCTATTTAATACATTTACACTAAATTAATCATAATATTTCTAACATACCAAAATAATCGAAGAACTAAAACTCAAAAAATAAAAAATCCAAAATTGTTATAAAATAATTTTAATAATGAGAATAAACAATGTGGTGCGTTAGAAAGATCAGCTGTAGCCGTAGGGGTGTGAGTATTGGCAATGCAATGTCCTGCCCATGAAGACTAGAGTAAAGGAGTAAAAACGCAATGCATAAGGAATAGGTATTCTATATTTTAATTCAGTTAAGTAGAAACTTCAAGTAGCAGGAGACACTTGAATCGCTGGTTTCCTATACATATAGATAAACAACTTTTGTACAATATATTTTTCAAATATACAAATTTCAAGTATTAAATGCAAAAAATAACATTGGATGTACATCCTATTTGTAAATACAATCTTTTCATATTTGTTAATAGAATTTTAATAGGATTTAATAGATTTCTCTCGCCACGGACCACTTTGACATTTATTCGCAGCACAAAATCGCCCCATAACAATTATTATACTATTACACACAAAAAACTTTCTTTGCGTTAAATGTTACATTTTTCTATTCCCAACCAGCAAGATTAGAAAAAAATAAACAAATGGTCATCATAACCTAAACTGTTTCAAACACTACCTACTACAGCGTCTGTAATACAAAGTATCAAACGTTTCTATACAAATTTTAATCTTATAAATCTAAGGATATTCCTACTTCGTTCGTACTCCTATACTCTACTCTTCATGGTCTTGCCTTCTAAGCAAAAGTTAATAAATTAATACAGTAAACCCTCGATAAGGGGAGGTCCGAGCGAACGTTACCACTGTGACCTCCACATCGTGCCGTATTTTTCGTTATACGTCTCAAATTTGCATAGTAACATCCAAATCGAGGATGATTTGTTATTGTGTAAAGAACAGTGCACAACAGCGTTCTTGTTTATTAATAGCTTAAAAAATTTTTTATTATGAAATATTATTATAATTAACCAATAGAAAACGGTACAAATAACGGTCATCTTACCGTTTAACATCATCATTGGTTTCACCTCGCGTCGTATTTTTCGATCGATACGTCGAGATTTCATAAAAATCGTACATAGTGACCTTGATAATCATTTATTATTATGTAAAGAATAGTGGACAAGGACATTTTTGTACTACAAATGCCTACAAATTTTTATTTTCATGTTGCAAGTTTTGGAGGTTAGGTGAAATTTCCACCAATCAGAGTAGCTCTGACATCCCCTTAACATGAATTCAAAGGAGGCGGGATATTGGTTCGTGTAATCCGAGTTTTTTAAGCCAGAATTTTTTAAGCGTTAAAAATTTAGTTGTATATCTAGTTTATCTAAAAATAGTTTAAAACTAAGAAACCAATAGTTTTGGAAGGTCCAAAATGACTAGAAATATTTTTTTTAACATAGTGCAGAAGTATAAATTATAAGAAATTTGTCATATTTTCGTCTATACACTTTTTACTCTATTTTATCTTTTACACGAGTGATAATGCTAAAAATAACTGCGAATAGAGCTGATTGCAAAAAATCTTACATATACAAATACAAATTACTTTTTCTAAAGTAAAGTAGTACCTTTCGTACAATAAGGGCATAAAGTAGGACTTTACGGCATATCAGTTCAGCGCCCGAGGTGTGAACATTTTTCTCGCTAATAGTAGGAATAAAAAACACATTTCACATCATTTTTGTTTTTTATGCGTATAAGGTAGCACATATGTGCGCACACTGGGCGTAAGGTTGAAAATCTTGCATTGCACTAGTTATGATCGCCGCTCACGAGGGCTGGCGGAGCCGGCCTCAATTTCAACTTTCTGATTGCATTAGTGCGCATGCACGATTATTTAGATTTTATGAAATGTATCCGGGAAAGTGCTACTTTACGTCCACTAAACACAAACAAAGCTACGTACACTACGCCTACTTTTACAAAAACTTAATTATTTGTCGATTTCCATTATAATCGTGTACACTGTCAAAAGAATTACTTATTTTTGTTGCATATTAAAATGTTTTCGTTGTAAAAACAAATAACAAAACCGCGAATTTTATTTATTTTAAGAAATCTGTATTTAAAATAAGAACGCATAACTTATTAAAAAAAAAGGATGTACTTAAAATAAGAAACTTTTCTAAAATAAGAAAGTAAGATACGTAGTTACTTATAATAAGAAATAAAATTTACTTATTTTTACTAAATTAAAATTTACTTACACAATTCACAAAACTCTTGGGTTCGGAGAGGTTTGTAGGGCTATGCGAGACTAACAAGAGGAACACCAACCCGGTGGAATTCGGATTTCGATGAGGCTTTGGGATGTGCTTTCTGGTACATAAAAATGAAGCCTAGCACTGATAGTTCGTTCTAATGGGTTCTTATATTCGTTATATAAGCTATTTTACTCCGAATGTACGTTATTTTAGTGAAAAAAGGTTCCCCTATTATATACGTTATATATAGCTATGCATGTGTTGCACTAGAGAAAATAACCGGAAAGATAATAAAAGTAGACGGAGAGAAGAGAAGGAGGGAAGAGCTTTAATTTTCTCAAATATTCAATCATTTTCAGTCACTATCTTTCAATGTTAATAACGATGGCTCAAATTAATATTGCTTTCTAATAGAGAAAGCTTTGCCGTCTTGAAAATTTTTTTGTGTGTTTTTAAGTATAAACATGTTTTATGTCTTGAGGAGTCCGAATAGACAGGTCTTCAAAAATATCTGTATGTATGTTTGTGTGTGTGTTAGTATGTGGCATATCACCATTCGTTCAATCTGCGGTATAACTGTCCCAAACTTTGCACAGATATTTGCTGTTAATATCCGGTGTGCGCTTGAAAGTTTCAGCGAAAATAGTCGAATAAATTTTTATTTATGGCAATTTTTCATAACTTAAGAATTTTCCAATTTCGGTTCTTTGAATTCTTTTCAACGCAGGAATGGTTTTTGGGAAGCGAATTTTTTATACAGTAATGTACTCATAATATCCTTCATGTTAGAACCGTAAACGATTTTATATGAGTCGTTTTTCAGTTGTTATACTGTGTTGCAAAATTTTGTTATTCAATATTTATTACTCGAAAAGTATACTATGAAAGTCAGTGACATTTTTAATGAATACTTGTTTTATGTACAGGTATACTTCTGTAAATTTTTTAGCAATAAGACGGTTTTTTTCTGAGAAAAAAAATAAAATGTAAAGAAAATGTATTTCTTTTAGACAACTTAGGTGTCAGGTTATTGGCTGATTATTTTGAGTAAATTTGGTGCATAATCTTCTGAGATATTAGAGATTATTATAATTTAAACAGTACCTTTTCACCCTGGATATCACGACATCTCTAAGCTTTATTGTTGTGCTTTTTCTTGTAGATATTAAGTATTATTATATATCACATTTACTATTCTACACTTGTAGTCAAATTTACGCATTATACTGCATGAAAAAATCCATATAATATCATATAAAAAATATTATAAATTTGTGATTTTTTTAAAAATTATTTAATAATGACATAATTTATTTTTGCAATACTGAATCTGTATTTATCTATAATATAGAATAACAACTCATAATTTGTATACTATTTTGATGGTGGAATTTACAAACTAGTATATGTTACATAGTAATAAAAATTTGTAATGGGTGACTTAAGAAAATTATGCATTTTTGTATCTTATGCATTTTTTTGCAATGTTAGAAAAAAATACAACAATTTAATCTTTTATAGGTATAGACTTCATTTGATTCTATAGATGAAAATAGATTTTAGAGTCAATGACACATCACTGACCAAAGACACCCTGATATACGATATAATATGATAATATGTTTATTGAAAAATATTCATTTTTCAGTAGGGCACAAATCACTAAATGAAAATACGTAGACAGGAAAATAACCATGATGGACGGTACTGCGCAGCTCTGCCTTATATATATAATAATTTTAGTAAATTCTCTTTGAGAAAGCATAGTGCCAAAGCAGTTTGCAGTGTTTATTTAACGTTACACGAGTGAAATTAAAGCTATTTCCGCCTACTTTTACTATCTTTTGGGTCAGTATTTCTAGTTCTAACACATGCATAATTATAATCACTAGAAGTAAATTTTTTCACTAAAATAAAGTATATTTGGAGTCGATTAGCTTATACCTAAAATATAAGGGCCCTTTAGAACAAACTACAGGTGCTAGGTTTCATTTTTAGGTACCCGAATGCACCTCCGTAAGCTTCATCAAAATTCGAGTTCTACAGCGTTGGTATTGTCCTTGTAAGACAATACGATATTTTTTTCTGTAAGAAACCAATGAAGGCGCTACCCTTACCTCAAAATTTTCAAATGTAAATAATGCAACCAATTTCCTTAAAATAAGAAATTTTTCAGTATGACTTGAAATAATAAAAAAAGTGTTCTTACCTTCGTTGCATCTTATTTTAAGAAAATTTTGTTCTTAAAAACAGTAATCGTTTTTACAGTGGACTAATTAATCAGTCCTTTATTTTCACAAAACAAACCAATTCTAAAAATCACTTTTCTGTCCATTATTTTCTGAAACTAAAAAATTCGAGTTCTATATGCAGATAATTTGCAAGAATCAATCATTAAAAAAAACGATTTATGAAAAATTCTACAAGGGTCGGGAATACTGATTATTATAATATATATTTGATAATACTATTATGAAAATTTTGGCTTAAGGGCTAACACCACTCTAGGTACACCTATTTTTGACGATTTTTTGTGGGTGGTAATAAGCGAAATGAAAAATTCGTTTAAAGAACTTTATTGTACAATTAATGGAGTGTAAAATAATTTTTTATGTGTGTGGTCAATTTGTGGCCTATATTATGGTCAACAACCCAGTTTATGACCAAAATGTGGTGTAATTTATATAATTATTTATAAATACAATTTAATGAACCTGAAGTAATTGAATACGAATTAGATTTTTAAAAGAGAACAAATAATTAAAAAATTATACTAGCATGTGGCATGTCGAGCTTACATGCTGAAAATATTCAAACCTAACTTACAAATATTTTCTCTTGTATTTCTTTTAAGATATGTACGATAAATGTTGGTTTAATTTAATCGTCTGCATTAATAAATATATATTATATTGCAAAATCTCACGTGAGATCTCACGTGAGATCTCATGCCAAAACCTCATCTGAATAAGTGCGCAAATTAACCAAGTCCGGCAGCAGTAAAAATTCTAAGTTCCATAAAAAATAAATTGTTTGTAGGGCCATGTTTTTTACGCATTTCAAACGATTTTGAGTCATTCTAGATGATCGACAAATGTATGTTTCGAATTTTTTTTCAAAAATATTTACAAAAATCGGCTAAGTCTCGCATCCGTAAAAATTGGAAGTTCCATCAAAAATAAATGGTTTGTAGGGCCATGCCTTACGCATTTTAAACGATTTTGAGTCGTTCTACATAGTCACAAAAAGTATGTTTCTGTAATTTTTTTTTTAATATTTACGCGAAATGTTGAAGTCTCAAGTTTGTGAAAATTCTAAGTTACAAATAAAAAAAATCTTTCTTATGACCGTGTTTTTTGGACGTTTCGAACGATTCTGAGTCGTTCTAGAAGGTCGCTAAATGTACGTTTATGAAATTTTTCCATTAAAAATTTCTGCGCTGAATGGCTATGTCCCAAAGTCGTGAAAATTCTAAGTTACAAAAAGAAATCTTTAAAGACCGTGTTTTTTGGGCGATTCGAACGATTATGAGTCGTTTTAGAAGGTCGCCAATGTACCTTTGTAAAATTTTTCTTTGAAAATTTCTGCGCGAAATGGCTAAGTCCCAAGGTCGTGAAAATTCTAAATATCGACAAAAATAATTTGTTTTTGGGGCCATATTTTTTACATGTTTCAAAGGATTTTGAGTCGTTGTAGATGGTTATAAAATGTATTTGCGTAACAAAAATTAATAGTGATAATATTTTTTTGTTACTAAAATCAGTGCCTTATTGCATTTAATATTTGTAACAATAAATGACGATGATTCAGGATTTCTACTTCAAACAAATGTCGGATGGTGCCTCATATAATAGTATTTTCGAAGTACGAAAGTATTGGTTCTAGCACGAGTTTGAGGTTTATTAGCGCAGAATCATGTTTCGCACATGTTTCGAACGATATTTTTTGATACAGAGAGCGTAAAAGTGATTTTAAAAATTTGCAGATTACGTAAAATCTTATTTTACGCACACTGTTTCAGAATAATATAATAAATAATTTGAAATTATATAGTTATTGTTGGATTACTTATTTAAATAATTTTTTTTTATAAAAATGTACATGGTATAAAAAATATTTACAATATCACAAATTTATTCAGTAATGTAATAAATTAGGCAGAGGGCATATGTGCATCTTATCTACATTTATAAATTCACAGATTTTTTCGATGCTGCCTGTCGGTACAGTTACAGTTTGCTTGTGAATTCTTTCTACTACTTGACATAATTTGTAAGACGTTGTAAAACAGTTTTTAGTTTGTACATAATTGCATACTGTCATTTCGATATATTCATCGATAACTGCTAGAAAGACAATAATGCGTATGAATTTTCCATCTTTTAGTAAAGCAAATGAATTGTTCGAACGAGTTTTCGATATCAAGTGTGATGCATACAGACAATGATTCTTTACCATTTTATAGAATAATTCCGTGGAGTCTGCTGATAATTGTAATGAATTCAATATTTCGGTATCAACTTCAGATCGATTGAAATATAATATTTTACTATTAGATAAATGAACATTTTGGACTTGTCTTAAAAGAATATTATTACAATATCGCACAACGTCATCATTAGCTCGATGAATTACTTCTTCTTCTAGTACTGAGCAACTGTGGGAGATGTTTATGAACCTTATAACTTGCTGTGTCACACCTTGGCACATTTGATAGCTTTTAATAGATGATAATTAGCCGATTCAAAACTAAATGTAGAATTCGTTCATAAAGGTCCCCAATTCAAAACACTTCATAGATGTACATTATACGTCATGGCTTTCACATTATATATCTCTTCGACTTCTGCTACAAATTGATGTAACATTTTGTTCGTTTCATTTAATTCATCGATGTGAATATTATCTTTTAACAATATATATAAAGCTTCAACAAACAATAACCAATGCTGCATAGCTTTTTTGCTCAAGAGTGATGGAAAAATAACAATACTGTAATACAAGACGAAATTTTCCTATTCTCGTGCCTTCCAATCATTTCGACAACTTAATTTTCTACAATAACGAGCAGCTTGCTGTAGAACAGTTATCATATCCATTTTTGTATCAAGTGCCTTAATAACATCATCCTTTAAAATATTAATACATGGTAAGAAGTTAACTGTTTTGCAACACCTTCTAATGCCATATGCATGTAATCAGGCGTAAAACCTTCAATATTGTCAAATTTCGGTAAATTAATAAGAGGGGACGGGTATTTGATTCCAAACAGTGGATTGTCCGAATCCGCTTTTAACATCAGGGCAACAGTATCATTGTGATTGCGAAATTCTATTACCACATTCGTTAATGGATATTTAATAATTCCATGGTATTCTCCGGGATGCAAACACCAATTACATCCAAATTTACCATTGTACTGGGTTAATCCTTGAGCGGGCGCTCGGGCTACGGCATCAACACAATATGTCAATACATAAAGCTTAAAATGTTACTGTTCATTTTGAATTTTAACGGGAACTCGGGTTTTGTCAATAAGATCTACAAATTTATCAAAAATACTGGCATGTTTTTTTTTGTAAACATTAATACACATACTACTAGTTTACGTGTTCTAATTTCTTTTGGCAATTAATGAAATAGTGAAAGAGTAAAGTGCAGTCCGTTAACTAATGTGGGGTGAAAAATGAAAGTTTAAAGTCATTGTCAGTAGCACGACGCATTGCCGTTTCTCAAAGGAAGGTTGGAAGGATGGAGGGAAGTAAGTAAGGCAGGCGTCAGGCGGAAAGTGCACGCGTTCGTTGAAAATGCAAGCGGAAACACGCGAGCTACACGTACAATTATAATAAAGTTGTTTCTTTCATGCGAGCTCGACCCTGACCTACAGAGAGGCGCACAATTCATATAATACGTGAATGAAGAATTCATTGAAAAATTAAACTTGCTGATGCTGAAAGTTGCAGCATTGCACTCAGCTGCAAAATGAAAGCAGGAGAAAGGAATGAAGGAATAGGAAGGAATTGGGATATACCTACGAAATAGAAGTGCTTAGTCGGTTAGCTTAGCTTTTAGCGTCTAGAGCAATTGATCCCACGCACGCGGCACAGGTTATCTCGATCTCTCAGTTCCCATAATATCAATGCGCCGTCTTTCTTTTCCTCTATATTCTACTTTTCTTTCCATACATCTCTTCAACTTTCAGACGCGACTAATTAAAAGTCATCCAGTGTATGCGCTAGCGCCGCCGCTAACTGCACTCTCTATTTCACACGAAATACAGAGGTCGATTTCTATTTCAATATACTCAAATGTTTCTTACTTTGATTATTATATAAATAAGATGCAGTAGTATGAATAAAATGTTTGCCTTTTGAAATTATATGTACCAGTACTAAGAATTAACATGTTCTGTCAGAAATTTTAGGCCAGTTTGTGCTGTGTATTTAACAGGATGTCTATTAGTAACCGGAAATTCGGGGGAAAATGTTTTTCTTAGTATGCAATAAAATGTACTAGCTAATCGTGTAATGGTAAATGTGTGTGTGTGTGTATGTACGTATGTAGTAAATATTACAGGTACATCAGATATGACCCAGCATAGAATTGATTACATTTGGAGCTAAATGGTTGAAACTTACTGCTTATTTTTTAAAATTTCCAAAAACTAAAAAAAATTATTTTTGTTATTTTATGCGTTAGATATGTAAAAATGTGTATAAATTTGTAAAGTAGACGGAATTTCCTTACAATTGTGTATCTTACAATATCTTTAAAGTTTGTGTTTGTTAATGAATTGCGATTTTAAATTTTTAAAATTTGTGAAAATTGGAAAAAATTATGTTGGTTATTTTATACGTTTGATATGTGAAAAGGTGCATGTATTCGTATAGTTCATGTCATTTTCTTTCTATTGGTCTATTTTATAATTACTTTAAAGTTTGTTTAAGTTAAAGAATTACAGTTTTTAAAATTTGTATAATTAGCTAAGTATTTTTGTCATTTTATACGTTTGATATGTCAAAAATATGCATACATCCGTAAAGCTCGCTGAGTTTTCTTTCGTAAGTATAACAATATGCCTCTAAAAAAGCCCGAAAAGTTTGCTCCGGCGCATGGTCGCGCGCTGCTGACCATTTAAAATTTTAACCCTCTGTAATCTTGGCTTTTGATTCTTAAGTGGTAATTCTGTTGAAAAATCAAATAAAAAGTGCATTTTTAACTGCTTAGTCCCCTTAATAGGTGAGAAGGTATTAACACAATTAAGTGGCGGAAAATGTAATCATTCAACATCAGGAACATTACATAATATCAACGGAAAAGCGAGAAAATAACGGGTTTAAGCATTATTTATTATAAACATGAGCTGTACGAATATGAAATTTCAAGCATGTATGCAAATGGCAGAAGAAGAAATAAGAGATAGAACCCAAGAAGATTTCTTAATTAAAGCGCGAGCTCCAAATAAATTAAAGTCACGCGAGAAAGTGGGTACGAACATTGTGTAAATTAGGGCGCTTGTATTGTATTGTATTGTAAAATTCAGCAACATAAGGAACAAAGAGCTGTTGCCAATTAAAAGATACAAGCATCAATTCGACTCTATGCATAAGTTAAATACAAGTACAGCTTGATTAATGCTTCTTCTACACCTAGACTTTAATAGAGTCTTGATTTAACTTTTATCATTAAATAATATAGATTCTAATTAAGTAAATAAATATTGTGCAATATGTAGATATAGGGGAAACTGGGGTAAAGTGAACACATGGGTAAAGTGAATCATGCCAATTATTTCTTCAATAAATTATTATTTATGCCTAATTTTAATTTTAGTGAAAGATACTTATGCAAGGATGATAATAAAAAAGTTTCATTGCGTAACAATTAATATTCTTCGAGAGAAAAATAATTGTATCTTTCGATCTTAAAAGAAAGTTGGTTTATCGAATTCATTATAACGATTATAGATGTTTATAATCAGTTTTATTGCTAGATGTTTGTTCTAATTACTTCAAATACGTTTTACTTACTATTGCCAAGAATGCAGAGCTTTAAATGATGTTTTTCTGCTTTTAAACAAGTATTTTTAAGAATCGACGTTTCGGGGTAAAGTGAATCGGGGTAAAGTAGTCCGGAAAAAAATGCGATTGCACTAATTTATACGCGGCCAGGTGGAAAATTTAACAAAATATTGTTCAAGGTGAGTGTTAGTATAGTATACAAAGCCTTTGTTGCAACGCATTTCGTATTTATGCCAAAATGGGCCAACATAACCTCCATATTTAACTGTTTCGTATTTTACAACATTTGAAAAGTTTTAAGATGTCATGTAAGTTTCATTATTATCTAAAATATTTAATTCTATCCTCTAGTTCACTTTACCCCGCACTGAAATGCCCGGGTAAAGTGAACCGGTATTTTTAAAAAATAGCTAAATAATATTAAACTTAATAAATAACTTATTTTTTAATTTGCTAGTATGTTTATTAATGTAAGAAGTCTCTTGTGCAACTTACAAAGTAATGTTTTAAGTCTGAAAAATACATTATTTTGGACTTTTATAGTTACTATGTACACTTTACCCTGGTTTCCCCTTCAGCAACATATTGCCTATCCATTAGACTTTTAAAAATTTCTTTAGCTCTAATTATATTCATTTTACTCCACTTTGAAAGTTAAAGCAAGATTCTATTGAAGTTTAATTGTAGATAGGGCATAAGGAGGTCGTATGGTATACTGTAATTATCGCTTTTGGAAAAGTTAATTTTTTTATTAGATTAATGTACATCTGTTGATTTACTTCGAATTTTTCGAATTTGTTATGATATTAACCCATTGACCACATTTAGACAATATATTGCCCAACCTACTTTTCAAGTAATATTTTATTTTATTTTATTTTAATATTCATACGGGAGTTACCCCATTACACAAGAGGCCTAAATAGGCAGTATAATATGCTGGTAGAAACGTTCACCAACGATTCGCCAATCGTTGGCCAATTTTACTAAGGTTGACTAGTAGTTTCACCAACCATTCGCCAACGAACCCACTTATTTTGAAATGCTTTTCCGCCCGTCGTTGGCCAATGAATGCTGAAAATTTGAAAGCAGCGAAAAGCTCTAAATACTGCTTAAGAAAGCTATGCAAAGTGTTATGGTATATTATGCAATCAATAAAAAGTCATTATATGAGCATAATTATATAATTTACTTAAATAATTCACATTTAAATATATACACTTAATTCAAATTTGAGGTTAGGTGTAGTAAATTGATGATTTAGTTTACTACCCTAGTGGAGGAAATCTTGTATGCCAAAATTTGTCATATGTGTGCCATAACGGCCAATTGGAAGTCATTTGGCGTACTCTGGCAAACTTTGTCTAACTCTAGTAAACTTTGTCAAACGTTGACAAACTTTTGACATCAAAATCATTTCCACTAGGGTAATACATTATAATTTACTATTATAATTAAGAATTAAGTATAAAATAAAAAATACTTTTTATCAATTCTATAGTATAATATGAAAACATGGTAAGTTGGTATTTACATGCTCCGCAACTCAAAACGCGCTCTTAGTTTGCGCGAGAAGCGCGGGTAGGCACAATATACACATATACATTGAACCATTCGTAACCATAACCCTACTTTAAATAAAAATTTAACTATATTTTACATCATCATATGCGCTATTATTTTTATCATTCAGTGGTTTATTGTAAAATATATATTTAGTGATGTACATTTAATGGTTCAATTTGAAAATAAAATTTTAGAATCACAAATAGAGCAGTCGTTGGTGAACCGTTGGTCAATTACAGCAGTAAGTATTGGCCAAGTCGCATCTAGAGAGGTAAAGAATTGACGAGTATGTGTAAATTGCTACCCGAGCCGAAGGCGAGGGTGGCAAACACGTGATATGGGGTCGCTATTTTACCTCCCACGGTTCATATACTATTTTTCTTCACACCAGCACCGAAAATACACATTTCTCTTCAGGCGCCCGGGAGGAAAAGTGGTACTTTCGGTGCAGGTGTGGGGAATTATTTGTTATATTTAGCAAACACGTCCTATGGACTCGCCAATTCTATACCTCCCTAGATGTTTAATATACTATTACAATATGATTTTTAAATGAATTATTTGTTATATTTAGCAAACACGTCCTATGGACTCGCCAATTCTATACCTCCCTAGATGTTTAATATACTATTACAATATGATTTTTAAATGAATTAATACAATTGAAATTATCCGTATTAATTTTTAAAAAAATCCGAGATCTACGTAATCTATGATCGGGTTCATAGAAAGTCGAGTCCAAGCAACATTTAGTTTCTGCAAGTTGACGTATATGCCTCAATGAATATTCAACAGATATGTATTTAAACAGTTTTTCTAAGTCAGGATATTTCGAGGTTGAGGTCAAAAACTTAAACATATAGCAAACATCATTCAGGCTATGCATAGATTTGATAGTGTGAATATTAAAACAATGAGAAACATTAAATACATGGTGTTTTTAGAGTGTCTCATACACTCTTTAACAAAAAATTTACTATAAAGAGTGTATGAGACACTCTATAAATATCGTCTACAATTTACTGTTAGAAGCAATCATCTAAATTTTATCAAAGATAGACGTTCAAATCATTTTTAAGAAACGAATGTTCGTATTAACATTCTACAAACATTCCAATAATTAAATACATGGTCAAATCTATACATAGGAACATACAATCTATACGCCAGATATCTAAGAAACCTATGTTATACATTTCAATCAAATAAACGTGATATGGTGTCCAAATAATCGACGCATACGATACAACTGAGAGTACCAAACTATTAAACAAGATAACCAATGAGTTATGATGATTGAACAGTTTAGTATTCCTACATACATATAAAACCGTACATATTTAAGGCTTTAGTGGTAACATATTCGATATGATCACTCAATATTGCAATAACTTCTTTATTATAAAAGGAAAAATTCTGAATAATATTGGGCACTACCACAGCAATATAAGAAACATTTTTCTACCAGAAATGACATTATGACCGATTTCTTGTAGCCGAAAAAAATAAAATATGCAACATTTTTTCAACGCTCAAATTTGCGGTTTTTATCTATTTTTGATATAAAAAAGATATTTACACCGAAAAAAATGTTTCTCCATGACTAGCGAAAATTCGGCAGTGAACGGATTAATTTACTTAGAACACAAATGTTGCAAGAACATAATAAAAAGATAATATTTCTCTAAATCGATCGATTAAACTTAAATCTTGATTATGGTAATATATTTTAAAGTAAAACTAACAGGGAAAGTCCACATTGTCCACAACCTGCGGGAAACGGTTTCCGATGAGGCTTTGGGAACTTTTTTCTAGTACCTAAAAACTATGTGTAGCACCTTTAGTTTCGTCTCTAGGCCCTTGGGGTCAAGATATGACCTCTTGTATTAAAAATGCGCGTTATTTTAGTAAAAAATGGCACCTATAGTACTTCGTATCATAACTCTGCAAGTTTTTGTAAAAAGAATCGATTTTCTATGGCAAACAATAAATTGAGTAAAACGGCATTATTTCTTCTGAAAACTTCCAAAAAGTTATTTGCTCAGATCATGAGGACTTTTATTTTTCGAAATATTTGATGTTATATTTAGAAACAAAAATTTTTCATTGCTTATATCTTTGGTATTACACGGCAATTTTGTTCGTGTTTTGCTCAAGAAGTTAAATTAAAAAGAATTTTCAAGATTCATCGAGTTCTTTTTGTTTTATCACGTTTTTTCATTTTTTATATTTTCTTATTCAAAAAATTTTTGGTCGTAGATTTCTCGCGGATTACGCAGTAATGTTTGACCAAACAAAGCTTATTTTATACGTTTTCTGATAAAGATTTAAAATGAAGAAAAAATTTTTTTTTATCAATTCATTTTTTAATATTTTTTTCATTTTGATGATCTCCATTTCTAATTCGACAAATTTTGAATAGCTTTTTTCTTCAATATTATGCGGTAATTTTTGGCCATTCGAAGCTCTGTTTTTATTTTTTGATGAAGATTTGAAATAAAAAGAAATTTAAGATTGATCGATTTATTTTGTTTTATACCGTTTTTTCATTTTTATGATACTTTTGTAATAAATGAATCCGTTGTTCATAAATTCGACAAATTTTTAAAAAATTTATTTTTAAAAGTACAATGCATTTATTATATTCATAAATAAAATTTAATCATCAATTATAGTGTTGCAAAATTTATTATTGTCAATTGGAGAAAAATGTAACTTGATATTCAAAACATTTTAAGTTGTTTTTTAAATTCTATACTTTAGCATAGGATTATTTATAGTTGAAATTTACTGTTTTTTAAAATAAATTTTATCTAATAGGTGTGCGTAAAATTTTTTTTGAATGCTCTTGTTTTTATTACAAAAATATGTTTTTACTCCAATAAGTTGTAAATAAAATTTTATATTGAATATAGTTTCAAAATAAAAGATAATTGTACACTGAAAAATATAACAGGTTATACCATTCGACAGTCAAGCAATAACTGCCGTAGTCAGTCAAGTAGAGGTACAAAAGCTGCAGCTACTTACAGAGCCTAGTAACATATGCTTGGGCACGTCGAATGATTACTGCTTGCTCTCGCACAGAAAGCAGATCTACTTGGTAAGTAGAAGCTACCGAACTCTTGAGCAAAAGTAGCTTGGCACATACAAACGTAGATACTGCTTGGGTTTACAAAGCTGACATTGGTTTTTATTTTTTTCAGTATAGAGCATTTTTTAGTTAATCAATATATTTTTGATGTTCCAATAAAATTAGGAATAAAATTTAATATAGTTAAAATTTGGATTCACAGTTAAAATGAGTTCGAATAAACTATGTTGAATAATTAACTCGAATAATTAGACTTAATGAACATTTTTAAGATTTTCTTAGTTACATATTATCTTACCTTAAATTTATTTGTGAAAATGGTATGTATTATATATATTAAAATATATTTTAAACAACAATACTTTTTCATAACTTATGCTATATTTTTTCATAAGTTTAAATTACTAAATTACTAAATATAAATAAATAAATATATATTTATAAAAAGCAATAGATTTGTCATTTTTATTTTTCACCCTAGTATTAAATAGAATGAATAATTTCATATTGCAACACTTTTTAAAGTTTGAGGAAGCTAAGTGCGAATAAATTGGCAGCGATTTCTCTGGTAAAGAAACTTGCAGAGTTATGATTCAAAGTATAGGTAGCATTTTTTACTCAAATTACGCATATCTTGAATACAAAAGGTCACATATTGAACCCACAAGGGGCTATGAAACGAAACTCCCTTTTTACGTGAAATGTAACAGAAATTTTTTTCATAACTTAAAGGCAATAGGTCCTCTTGAATACTCACCATAAAAACCTGCATAATTCTTGATATACAGCATAATTTTACGATAAAACCGATCGGAATACGGTTTATAAGATTCTACTGTGTTGAAATTACATATGCTTAGGTTATCAATGTAAAATTTGGAAAAACTAAATTATTAATCAAATTTAAAAGTTATATTTCACGATGAAAATTCAAAGAATCAAAGAACTTTCTAGTTTTAATATACTATAACTTTGGTAAGAATTTATTTTCAGATTTTGACATAAAAAACCTGAGGATATGTATTTTGAAAATATAGAAGCAATATATTTTTTAACTGCAAGGTGTTTTGACTTTAATTAAAACTTAATAATTGTGTCACTAACTGTAGCTTAATCTTGTAAAAATGGATAAATTTTGACCCTGGGAGAATGATTAATTTTGTAATGTGAATTTATTAATTGATATAAAGATAATTGCAATAAGGTGTAATAAATTAGTTTGCAGGATTAAATGCTTAGCTGTTGAAAATAATGAAATTGAAAGCATTTCTTAAGTATGTATGTAGTAGTATTAGAGACTAGAGCGGAGGGAGCATCCGGAGCGGTTAGAGGGAGATGGGAAAGGAGGAGGGGGCTCGGAGCTGGGCTCGCGAGTCACAGGTAAGCAAGCAGCAAGCGCAGTATACACGTGCGTAGTGGCGAGACAAGCAGCGAAAAATGGGCCCGCAGAGCTGCCTGCGCGGCGAGCAGCAGCAGCAGCAGCTCGATTGCCAGTGCATCATCTGTCTCGAGCTGAAGCAGTGCTCGGATTCCGAGTGCAAGCAGCAGCAGCCCAGCGACGCGAGCAACTTCATCCTGCGGCGGGCCCTGCCGCTGGGTTTGCCCCCGGGCCTGCTGCGGGAGCGGCAGGACGAGTCGGCGGCCTCGGAGGCCTCGGACGGCTCGGGGCGGGCCGCTCGCAAGAGCGTCGTCTACTTCGGGGACGCTTCGGAGGCCGGCCTCGCGGTCGGCGCCAAGCCCGGCCGGATCGAGGAGCAGGAGGAGGCCGCGAGCCAGGACTGGAGCCAAGTGCAGCGCTGGCGGCTCAGGGGGTCACTAACGCCCTTTAGCTTTATCCTCCGTTCCCCCAGCAGGTACCGGTAGGTCTAACCCTCGTTCCCCCTTGGTTCTCGTTGCAGGCCGAGCCGCGGCTGGGAGTCGCAGATGGTGGCCGAGCGGGAGGCGGACGGACGGGAGCCGGCGCAGCCGCAGCCGCAGCCGCAGGGCCAGGGCCACTCCCACCGGCACCCGAGCCTGCAGGAGCTCCGCCGGCTGCAGCGCTGCCAGCAGCGGCAGACCAGCTGGAGCGCGGCCACCAGCAGCTCGGGCCACGAGAGCATGTCCGACGCGGGCAGCTGCTCCGCGCGGCCCCTGCGCAGCGTGCCCGAGGAGCAGCTCGCGAGCTCGGGCTCCGGCCTCGAGGACATCAAGCTCGCCATCCAGCAGCTGACCCTGCGCTCGCACACCTCGAGCTCGAGCTACTCCTCGCTGGAGACGGGCCGGCAGCAGCGCCAGCGCCGGCTCGTCCGGCACTCGAGCGTCGAGAGCCTCAACTGCGGGACGAGCGCCGCCGACGAGTTCCTCTGGCTGGACTCGCACTCGCGGCTCGTCGAGCTGGGCCAGCTGCCCTGGACGCAGCAGGAGGCGCTGCGGGCGCTGCAGCAGGGCCGGGCCGCGGAGCAGCTCTCGCGGCTCGGGCCGGAGACGCTGCCGCGGCTCTCCTACCTGCTGCAGCGGCCGCTGGTGCGGCTGGCCCGGGAGGCGCAGCGGCTGGCCCGGCCGCTGGGCCTGTGCGGCCGGCGCGAGCTGCTCAGCGCCCTGCGGCTCGTCCTGAGCCCGGCCCTGGCCGAGGGCTGCGCCAAGGCCTGCCTGCGGGCGGCGGCCGTCTACGCGCTGCCGGCGCAGGAGCAGCTGCTGCGCCGGCAGTCGAAGGCGCAGCGCGCCGGCCTGCACCTGCCGGTCGGCCGGCTGCTCGGCTGGATGCGCGAGGTCCGGCTGGCGCGCATGGTCCACGAGTACGGGGCCGTCTACCTGGCCGCGGCCCTGGAGAACCTGCTGGAGGAGCTGGTGCTGTGCGGCCTGGCGGCCCTGGAGCCGGGCTGCAGCCTGAGCGCCTCGCGGCTGGAGCAGGCGATCGCCGCGAGCGGCGACCTCTGGGGCCTGCTGCAGCCGTTCGCGCACCTGAACGCCGGCCGGCTGGGCTCGGGCGCCCTCGCGGCGGAGCCCGACCCGGAGCCCGGCCTCCTCGCGACCTGCGTCGGCTCGCCCAGGGAGCTGGAGGACCTGCTGGCCAGGCTCGCGCGCCGCCGGCGCGCGCTGCCCCTCGCCCCGGGCGCCCTCAACAGCCTCTTCTACTACATGCGCTGCTCGCAGCTCGAGCACGGCGAGCACGGCGAGCGCGGCGCGCTCGTGCAGGAGCTGGCCTACGAGCGGCCCTACGTCGTGCTGCCGCCGCTGATCGAGTGGCTGCGCGTCGCGGGGGCGCACGCCGAGCACCGGTACGCCCGCTGCATCGACCACGACGACATCGGCCAGGCGGCGAGGCTGCTCCTGCCCGGTGTCGACTGTCCCGTCCGGCCAATCGCGTACGTTTCTCGAAGCCCCCGCCCCTGAGCTCCGCTCCGCTCCCGAGCCTCCCTAATCGGAGCGATCGATCTTGCTTGCAGGTCCGAGCAAGTGGGCCTCGGGCCGAACCGAGCCCTCGACGATCTCGAGTACGTGCGCCGCTTCAGCTTGGAAATGGGCTTCAAGCTGCTGCTCAGCGGTCGGCCGGAGCTGATTGCGCAGGCGCTCGGCCTCTTGCCCGCGCCCACCAAAATCAACACGCTCAACGAGGCTGGCTTGAGCGCGCTCATGCTGGCCTGCGTGAACGGCGACGAGGCCGCGGTCCTGGCCCTCCTCGAGGCCGGCGCCGATCTCAACGTCGAAACGCCCTCGCCCCAGGCGCTACAGGCCAGCCCTTCGCCGGCCTCGACTCGCGAGAAGAGCGCCAGTCTTGGTGCCTCCTCCAGCTCTTTGAGCCAAAGTCCCAATCAGAACAACCATTTCCAAGCACTGGTAACTACATCTTACGTCCTACAGGCTGATCTACGACTTTTTCCTCGATACGCCTAATGATGCTTTGCTTTTAGAGCTTGTACGCGGAAACGCAGCACTGGACAGCACTGACTTACACTGCTCTGCTTGGCCACTGCAATATTGCTAGGATACTGCTGGAGCGCGGTGCAGCGGTTGAAGGCGGCGCAAGGCCCAGCGAAGACAAGCCTACGATAACGCCACTGCAAGCAGCGAGCGCTTCCGGAAACAATGAGATGGTTGCGCTGCTTTTGGCTCACGGAGCGCAACCTTTTCTCTCGACCTTGATCAAAGACCCCTTCTGCTATTCTGGCTCAGCGCAACGCGGCTGCTACAGGTTCATTAAAAACCTCCTCATCTCTAGCCTCTTCGTTTAGCCTCAACAATCAACATTTATATTGAGCATTTTTTCAGTGCAATATCTGTAGCAGCAGCACACGGGCAAAGGAGCTGTTTGCATCAATTGTTGTCGCATCCTCTCAACTTTTCACCAAGGCGGGGAGAGAAAGAAGTGCTCTCGCTTCAAGAGATACTTGCCGAAGAAAATCCAAGTACCGTGCAACAGCATGCAGTTGACAATCGAGGAAATCAAAGAGACGGAAATGAAGCAGTCTTCAGCAAAGCTCAAAATAAAGCACTCCAAGAATCCATGTATCACAGTGCTGAAAGTAATCATTTAGGTATATAGTTATCATCATATTTTTACGTGCATGCATATCAAATGCTTAATATACCTTTTCCTTTTTTATTTCCTACAGATATAACGATGGAACTTCGAAGATTGAAAGTTCCATGGACCTTGCATTGTTGGATGCACAGCCTTTCGACAGCCCACGAGATGCGAATAGATTCGGTTGTCGATCAACTTCTTCAAGATTTTCTCCAAGTCTGTCCTGATGATTATTCGACACAGTTCGTCCAAGAGTGTCTTCCCTTATTGTTTAATATTTTTCGCCATAGTAAGGTAAGTAATGACTACAATATACTAGGGATGCAATATTCATATTCAGATTATTTATTTTCACTATTATTTGTTTATTCTTATTTATTTATTATTTTTGTTTTCGTTAACAGAAGGAGGGAACGACATTATTATTAGCTGATATATTTTGTACTTGCTTTGGCTGGGAGCCAATAAAACCAATTAGAGATACTACACTTTCAAGTGGATCCAGAATAGATCCAAAATTTGTCAACAATCCAGAATTAAGCGACGTACAGTTTCGAGTAGAAGGTAGAGTTTTTTATGGCCATAAGATTGTTCTTGTCACATCGTCGCCTAGATTCAGAAATATGCTGAGTTCAAAATTATGCGAAGGAAATCCTCCAATCGTCCAAATTAACGATATCCGCTATCACATTTTTCAGGTACAACAAATTCATATTTATTCCCACAATTAAGAAAAGGCATTACTAAAAATCAATCTTTTAACCATTTTTATTTTTCATCTTTTGATCTACTAAAAACAACTTTCTTTTATTTAAAATACTTAAAAAGTAAAATTATTTTAAGCGGAGGCTCGGGTGAAATTACTTCCAGTGATTCCATAAAAATTATGAACCAGTACCAGGCTGTTACTGGCTATATATACATTTTATAACTCATCATCATTGTTTCAATGATTGTATTCCTTTATTTGGATTATTGTCATTCTAAATTTATATTCATATTCATAAGTACAGTATGTTGCTCCCTATCTAATTCAAAACTCTCAAAAAAGAGAAATTAAAATTATCAATGGCCTCCTGGATGCTAGGGGAGAGCTAGGCTAATTGAACGCGGGGTATTAAGAACTCTTCAAATTATAAAATATATACACCATGTATAATTCTACATTTTTTTTTAACATTCATAAAAACTCATAAGGTATACGAAATAAATATAAAATACGTATAAAACAGGCAATTATCATTAAGGTGATTATAAAGCCACCTGTCAGCGACAAATACGAGAATCCACTTTCCACATTTCATTTTCAATTTTGAGTAAATATCTCTATGGAAAGTTGTTATTGCAATCAAAAAGAACAACTATCCAGAGAGATATTTTCTTAAAATTTAATAATGAATGAAAAAAGTGGTTCCCCGTATTTACCAGTAACACGGGGTTTCACATCACCTTAAGGGGGTACCAAAGTCAATTTAAAATTCAAATTTCGCGCCAAGAAATTACCGACTGAGAAACAACTATTTCAGCTGTAATTAAAGATAGAAACTGAAGTAAGCAAACTGACGAGATACTTGCCCTCCATTGTGTTATAATCTATCCTCTTACAAATTTTCAAGTGAAAATTTCAATAGCTCGATGAATAAAGTTTAAACGAAGTGTTATAGAGACGTTTTTCAAACTTTATTCGTCGAGCTATTGACATATTAACTTGAAAATTTGTAAAATGGTAGATCATAACACAAGGGAGGGCAAGTATCTCGTCGTTTTGCTTAATTCGGTTTCTATATTTAATTACTGCTAAAATAGTTGTTTCACAGTCGGTAATTCTTTGGCGCGAAATTTGAATTTTAAATTGACTTCGGTACCCCTTTTTTCAGAAGCTCGAATTTTTCTTCGCTCACTTAAGAAGGCAAATAAATTAATAAATTATTAGTTTAGAGGCTTTAAAACAATTTTGATTGAAAAGTTAACACATTTTTTTAAATTTCTGATCCAATTTTGTATTTAATTTTACCATTCTAAATAAATACTCATCTTTAAAAATAGGTATGCGTAGGGCAAAATGAACACGATATTTGGGGCTACTTGAACATTTGAAAAACAATATGAAAAACTTAAAATTACAGTTAGAAAAATAATTTAATACGTATAGAAGGAACGATATCGTTTTAAAGAAAAATTACGTAATATAAATTCTTTAAAGATCAGTATTAATCTGCAAGCGTTTTGAGTCTAGAATAGGAGTCGGATAAATTCTTGGTATTGCTGTATTGGGACTAATTGAACACTTTGGCTTAAAAAATGGTCTTTACTATCAGAAAAAGTATACCCAAGAAAGTAAAAATATATACCCAAAAAAAAGTATAGCCACAAAAGTAAAGTGTACCCAAGCACTCCACAACACTTATCGAGCTATTACATGTACGAGGGTAGTTCAATAAGTCTTTAGAATAAAGTATAAAAACAATTTTTTTTGGGTAAATTTTTTTTTATTTTTCAACATAATCTCCTTGGAGCTCTATACACTTGGTCAATCGCTTTTTAAGTTTTTTTAATCCTTCAGAAAAGTGCGTTTTCGGAAGTTCCTCAAAATAAGCACTTACAGAGGCAATGACGTCTTCGTTGTCCGTAAATCTCTGTCCACCGAGCCATTTTTTCAAGTTTGGAAATAAGAAAAAGTCACTGGGGGCTAAATCTGGTGAATACGGTGGGTGTTCGACCAATTCGAATTTTAGTTCTTCAATTTTAGCCATTGAAACGAAGCATGTGTGAACTCGGGCGTTGTCGTGATGAAAGAGAATTTTTTTCTCGCCAAATGTGGTCGTTTTTTTTTAATTTCTTCTTTCAGCTGCTCTAATAATGATGCATAATACTCACCAGTAATTGTTTTACCCTTTTCCAAGTAGTTAATAAGTATAATTCCACGTGCATCCCAAAAAACTGTAGCCATAACCTTACCAGCTGACTTTACGGTCTTTGCCTTCTTTGGAGCTGGTTCGCCTGTGGAAATCCACTGTTTGGATTGTTCCTTTGTCTCAGGAGTGTAGTGGTGTATCCATGTTTCATCCACAGTTACAAATCGACGAAAAAATTCCTCAGGATTCCGACTTATGCGCGCCAAAAGAGCCTCAGAGGCGACCACTCTATTGCGTTTATTCTCAGCTGAGAGCAAACGCGGCACCCATCTTGCCGATAGCTTTTTCATGCCTAATTTTTCATGTAGAATTGAAGCAACTGCACCTATAGATATCCTTGTGGCCTCAGCTAACTCACGCACTTTTAATCTTCTATCCTTCAACACCATATCGTGGATTTTATTGATGATTTCGGGAGTAGTTGCTTCTACGGGCCTTCCTGAACGTGGTTCGTCACTTATTGATGTACGACCACGCTTAAATTCATTTACCCAGTTATAAACCGTTGCTAAGGCAGGGGCAGATGTGCCATGAACTGAGTCCAATTCATTTTTTATCTCATATGGAGTTAAACCCTTTAAATGAAAATGTTTAATTACCGCTCTGAACTCGTTTTTTTCCATTTTTCTTAACAAGCAATTTTTTTTTTTCAATTGGTTATAAAAACACGTAAACTCAGAAGATGTGGACTGTGACTGCACCATATATCTAGTCGGGAGTGGTGCTGACTGAAAACAGATGATTTGGAGCGATTCGCGCGCCATCTGTTGGTCATTCTAAAGACTTATTGAACTACCCTCGTACTATGTAACTACTGGGGAAGTATTGTAGAATACTTTATCGCCTTCATAATTTTTCTTTTTGTAAGAACCACCTTTTCCAAGCCAAAATGTTTAATTAGCCCCGAAAGTGTTCATTTAGCCCCGCTCTCAACCTATAGTAAGTATAAGTGTAAAACGGTACGAAGCCGAGCGGGCTCTCCGACGCCCTAATTGGGTAAATGTACGTTTTATGGCAATTTTTTTACTTTGTATAATTAAAATATGAAAACGTATATTTTACGTTTTTAAAAAAGTTGTACAACGAGATAAAGATATATTCTGTTGAATTCAAAAAATAAAAATATTTTTCTTTGAATTAGATATTTTTAAAATTTATTTGAAATACAATGTTTCAAAAACTGTGTGCAATCGGCTATTTACCTTCATTTTTGCTATCAAGGTGCTCTTATTCAAATGCTTCTAGAATTCGCAAATTTATATAAATTGCATAAGGAAAAACTTTTCTGCTTTATTTATAGAGCAGATTTTATTATGTTCAATGTAAAAACAGATAATTCATACATTTTTTTTAAAATAAATAAGCCCACGGAATTGCGTACGCTTAAACCATGAAAGCGTTCATTTACCGTGGCACAAGTTCGTCGAGCAATGTACGTATTATCGTGGAGTCATCGAGCAAGGTGGCGACATAACTTCGTTCCTAACCTCTATCTCTTTCCAACTTCCTACGGAGTATTTATTTACAAGATGATTTTCAAGACAGGAGTATCCTAATTTGGTTTTAACATGATTTTTTATATCATATTTTGATAGATTATAGCATACTTTCTTTGTAAACTGTTTAAATTTTTGCAAAATATCCAAAATTAAAGAAGATATAGCGCTTCGAAAATCCTCGTGACGTCAGACTGTAGACGCGGAACCTTTGAAGCAACGACGGTCTGACGTCATTCAAAGAAACGTAAATAAGCTATATCTTTCTTGAATTCAGCTTTTTTTGAAAAAATTCAAACAGATTTGCCAATCGGCTTCGAATCTCAGCCGGCATCCTAGACACCACCGAAGAAAGAAAATTTATGTTAAAACCCTATTATCGTGTAGAGATCGTGTAGAGAGAAGTTACAACAAAAGCAACCTATTTTTTTTTTTTTTTTAAATGGCATTTCGAACTCGAAAGTTCATCGCCTCATCTACGCAAGCCTTCCACGTTTCCCTATTTTGTGCCAACCCCATCCATTTCGGGCCTTCCCGCCCAATTTCAGTTACGTATGATTTTACGTTATCCTCCCATCTGCGTCTAGGTCTACCAAGAGGTCGCGTTGCTTTCGGTTTTCCTTTCATTATGCGCGCTGCTGTACGATCATCGCCCATTCTTGCCACGTGCCCTGCCCATCTTAGTCTCCGTGATTTTATTATTCTGTTAATATTTGGTGACGCGTACAAATTATGTAGCTCGTCATTGTGCAGTTCCCTCCACTCCCCAGTTTCCTCATCTTTCTTTGGCCCGTATATTTTCCGCAGAACCTTATTTTCAAATACCCTAAAACGATTTTCTTCCGCTTTAGTGAGCGCCCAGGTTTCGCACCCATACAAGATTACCGGCATTATTATAGTCCTATATATCCTTATTTTGACATTTTTCGACAGTAGCTTTGACTTAAGTAATCTGTTCACAGCGTAGAAGCAGGCATTACCCGAATGAAGTCTCTTATTAATCTCGGCTTTAATTTCGTTTCGATCATTTATAGTTGTACCTAAATATCTGAATTCGCTAACCTTTTCAAAAGTGAAATTTCCGACTCTGAGATCCCCCTCTGCTTCGCGAATGCCCAGTTTCTCCATGATCATATATTTCGTTTGACAGAGTCGTACGCTTTCTTAAAGTCCACAAATAGCTGGTGTATAGTTTCGCAATATTCCCACTTTTTCTCTAATAATTGTCTTATGGTAAACATTTGATCGCTCGTTGACCTGTTGCGCCGGAATCCACACTGATAATCTCCTATTATATCTTCCGCGAATGGTGTGAGTCTGGCCTGTATTACGTTTGACAAAACTTTGTAGCAGGTAGCTAAAAGTGAGATTCCCCGGTAGTTATAGCAGTCTGTTTTATCTCCCGTTTTAAAGATCGGTATGATGATGGATTCTTTCCAATTTTCTGGTATTGTTTCATTTCTCCAAATAGCACATACTAGATAAAAAATTTTAGATGTAAGCGCGGTGCCTCCATATTTAAGTAGTTCAGCTGGTATAGAATCGTTTCCTGCGGCCTTATTGTTTTTTAGCTTTTTGATCGCGGCCTCTACTTCTTTGTAGGTCGTTTCGTCCATATGGAGTTCAGCAGTGTGGATTTCGTCTCCCATTTCCTCGGAGTTTTCATGCACGTTTAATAACTTATCGAAATAATCTTTCCATAATTTCAATAGTTCATTTTCGCTTGTCACGAGGTTCCCGTCCTTATCTTTCATTAACTGCGATCTACTCTGAAAACCCTTCCTAATAGCGTTTATTCCTTTGTACATCTCGCGCGGGTTATTTTCCCTACTATTAGTTTCTATTTTTCTAATTTCATTTTTCCGATACTCGCGCTTCTTGTTTCTGTAAATCACACGTACTTGCTTTCTTATTTCATGGTATTCTTCTACGGCCCTACCGCTTTAATTGTGTACACTATCTAATTTAGCCTTCTTGCGCCTTTCAAACCAGAGTTCGCACTCTTCGTCAAACCATGGTTTGCTCTTCGGCCTTTTTTTCTTTCCCAGTACTTTGTTCGCGGCCCCTTTTATAGTTTTTTCGATAGCCCCCCACAACCTGTTCGGATCGTCATCTACTCCCGTCTGTTCATCCGTTTCCTCGAGCGCCTGAAATCGGTTGCTAACTTCTACTTGGTACTTGATCTATCCCGCTTCGTAGTTTTCCAATATCAAAGGTTTCTACTTTGTTCGCTCGCTTACTATTTTGACCGGCTACTAATCTGGCTCTTAATTTGGCCACTACTAGATAATGATCTGAGTCGCAATCCGCCCCCCTATAGGTCCTTACGTCGAGTACATTCGTGTGGTGCCTCTTATCAATAAGAAAATGATCGATTTGATTGTGCGTGGCCTCATCCGGCGATGTCCACGTTGCCTTGTGTATATCCTTGTGCTTGAAGCACGTGGTCTTGACTATAAGATCTTTTGCGGCTGCGAAATTTATGACCATAATACCGTTATCATTGCTGTTTTCGTGCAGACTTTCTTTGCCTATGGTGGGCCTAAACATTTCCTCTCTCCCTATTTTAGCATTGAAATCCCCCACTACTATTTTGGTGTCTTCTTCCTCTTTGTCATCCGTGGGACAGTGGACGTTAATAACCACGTAATTATACCACGCTCCTTCGATGATGATATACGAGAGTCGGTCATTCACGAAATTGCAACTTTTAACGGAATGTATGATGCTTTTGTTAACAAGAAATCCGGTGCCTAGAGAATGCCCGCTCGCGCCCCCATTTAAAAGGTGAAGTTACCGGAGCCTAGCATCGCGTTATCTTTCCATCGGGTTTCTTGTATTGCTACCAAATCTAAATTGTACCTCTCAGTTTCATTTATGATTTCCCGGAACGTGCCTGCTCTGTGTAGACTGCATACATTCCAGGTTCCCACCCTTAAGTTTCTTTTCGTTTTGGTTTGGTTTTGTTTTCTTTGAGCCATGATAGTAAGTTAAACCCGCGCGTTTTGGATCCTGTTCCGATCGCAGGTGAGTCCATCCGTCTAGGGGTGATAACCCTCATACCTCCCTAGAACTAAGTATGAGAGCTTTCTGACTTTGGCGAGGACATAGTCAACTCGTCGTCAGACACACTCGGTTTCATTCTCATATCCTAACGCCCCCCTGCAAGGCAGCGCGCCTTCGCTGGCTTCGTTGCCATGTAAGACCAGGTGGCGAATCATTCTACACATCCCCTCTCAGGGCAGTTGTCATGGCTCCCGCATCCTCCACGACAGCAGGATTTTTGGCCCATTTTTTGTTTGAAATGTGTGGTAAAAGAGATAGATTACAGAGTAAGGTAGAAGAAGAAAGTAAGATAGGAGATTTTGTATAGTGTTTGTAGTTGTTGCGGTGCTTGCGTAGTGTTTCTAGATGAATGCGTTCGCCAGTTCGGGCTCATCACACCCACGCCTGGGCCTATCGGCTGTCCGCGACTGCTTATTCGCTTTATTCGCAGCTAACCTCTTTCTCAGGGGTCGTTCCTCTATCCGCAACCTGAGGACGCGCTGTGTAGTGGTGATAGGCACCCACCCGTCCGCTCTGGACGACTACGCCCAGGACCCGCTTAGGGTAACGGCGTTGCAACAGACAAAATCAACCTATGGAAAAGAAAATTTAATAAAAGCAGTTGATGCGATTAGACAAGAACATCTATAGCATCTATATAAATAAATAAATAAATTAAATGATTTAATTAAGCATTTTAATTAAGTCGCACGCAGGTGACGCTAATTAGCGGTAACTGCCGGTTAAAGATACTTGTGTATCATTGTATTTACGTTTGGCTTTACAATTACAATTATTGTTGTTATAGTAAAGAGTTGCGGTGTGTGTGCGCTATTCGTAAAAATGATCTTGGTCTTAAATTGATATCTCAAAGATGCGTCGCGCTGATTTTCCGACTGTTTTGTAAAACAGTATGCTTAGGAAAAATAATCTGATTTGAGGAAATATGTCTTTTGTTTTACTTGCAAAATAGATGAGTTGTACAGATTTTCATGGAATGAGTTTATATATTTTGTTTAATGAGATTTAATAAAGTATTTTAGATTCAAGATAATTCATATCTGTAAAAGAAAACTCTTTGTAAAAGTTAAAAGATATAATAGAATTTTTACTTGCAACTTTACACAGTGGTAGATAATTACAAAATGAAGGGCAATGACCTCTTAGTTTTTCATAATTTTGTGAATTATTTTAATAATAGCTAAAATTTTAGAATTCTCTGCTCGATAAGGTAGGGAGGATAAAAATTGACTTTGACATCCCTTAGCGACTCTTCGAAGACTGATAGAGTAGGGGAGAGCGGGGCACGTATTGTACGGCGGATATAAAAAGGACACCCTTTCTTTTTGCTGAAGGAATGTATATTTTAAAGCCAATCTTTTTTTATGTTTTAAAAGCTTTTTAGACGTACCTCGGCGGGCGACCAGATACGGGGTGAAATGAAAAATTCGGAAAACATGATATGTTCACAGCGTTATATGCAACGTTATGAACATGTCAACAAACTATTGAAGACTCGCGTCGCTCGCCGCCACCACCGTCCACTGTATTTGTACGCTGACCTTTGAAGGGTCTGGCTTCATAATATGCTGCGTCGTGAACAGTATTGTGTACGTGTGTTCGGTCCGTATTTTGTGTAGTTATGTAATAACGATTTTATTTAAAAATCAAAGACGTTAGTATGGTTATATTTTTTACTTTATACGGAAGGAAATTTTTTATATCTATACCAACGTTATACATTTAGACTTATGTGAATTGTGTCTGCTCTACTATTTGGAACGCCGTGAAACGCGGACCAATCACTCGGACACGACACAGAACAGGACGCAGCACATTACATAGCCAAACTCGAAGGTGCTTCAAAATCACGATAAAATTGATTAAAAATCATAAAACTTTTTACTACATATCTTTTATATTTATAGTTTTATGGACAATTTGAGACCTGCTGAATGTCAGTTAAGTGAAACAATTTACATTATCGATAGCATACCTAATGGAAACTTTAAATGCGTTTTCCTCGAAACTTACTTTTCTCAAAAAGTTCCTTACGCAACCCATGTCCATGAATATTTTAGAAACTTTCAGGAGTTGCAGGAAATATAATTAAAGTATTATGGAAAAAAGTTAATATTTTGTTTTGCGGTGTTCTTATATTAAATATTTTATTCACCAATTGTTAGTGTTAAAACACGTAGTTTATTTTATACATTTTTATGATTCAAGGACTTATTTATTTCAGTCTATAAATTGAGTTTGTACAGTTTAATAATATTAACTTTTGCTTTTTTACAATTAAAAATATTCTTGAATTTATTAAATGGGTTTAGTCAAATATGTTTGCCCAAGGAACTTTAAAAAAGACACTTATTTATATCACATAAATGATGAATTTTCTCCAATAACTTGTAGAAAAATCTATTTTCGTAGTAAAAATTAAAGGGTTGCCTTATTATTTCGTAGCTGTATTTTTTCATTATAAAGTAGCAACTATTATAATACAAATAATTTTTAATACTTAATGTAAAGGTCTTTTGCATTATGCGTCGTTGATGTATATGCATTGTCTGCAGGTTATACGAATATTGACAGCTCTACGTTTATTTTCCACATATTCGCAAAGCAAATTAAAATTAAATAGCTGTATACTTATAAAAGCATATTGGATTTAATTCCTTCCTTATTAATGTTCTGCAAACAAAGTTCTATTTCTCTATACATATCCAAATCATCAAAAAACTAGTTTATTAAAAGAGTTTATCATTTTTGCCAGTTAAGAGAGCAATTTAATGCTCGTTCGAATTTTTATTAGATCTAACTCTCTTAATCTTCATATATTACGAGAATAACCAAAGATGTTATAAGACATCTTACGTGTGTACGTCAGTACACACAGTTTTTTAGTACAGTCAAGCCTGGTGCACTGTTAGCTTAGAAGTCGGAATCGTCGCTCTTCCGCACTGTTAGTACATGGTGGCCTCTCGGCAGCCAATCAGATTGAAGCATCATAGCAGCTCTGTTACGCCAGTCAGTCAGATCGTAGCGCTATTGCTGTAGCTTAACAGCGCGAGGTCGCACTTTAAGAAGGTTCGGGGGTTTTATAAAAAATCAGAGAACGTAAGTAAACTCACACATATCATTTGTTTAGAGAATCAAAAAGTTCACGTATGGAATTCGACTATTAAAACAGATTGACGTAGGGTGCGATGCATATAAAAACAGAGAATGAAATATAAAACTATGTACGTTATCAAATAACTTATTACGAAGCTGTGTGCGAAATTTGAACGCGTGTCAAATTCCGCATTTAATTCCGAGTATTGAATGAAAACGTAAAGAAAAACTGAAGCTTATAGGATGTGCGAGGTGGTGCGCGGGGATAGAGGGGAGACCCTCCTTCTCACCGCACTTTCTGATACCACCGACCCTCTACTTTTCACGGCAGCAAATTGACGCGGCGTTCGTGGCGAATGCTCTATACTAACACGTTGGTGCGAGAGAGAGAGCATTGTTCCCGCCAATTCCCCTCTTGTGCGCTCTCTCTCTCTCGCCTACGTGTTTGTATAGAGCATTCACCGCGAATACCGTGTCAATTCGCTGGCGTCAAAACGAGCCCGAGTTTACAGTGGGCCAGGTTTGACTGTAGATATTTTTTGTAGCTTTTTTCTACACATTGACTGTTGATTTTAAAAAAGTTTACCCGGAGCAGATAATCAAAGCAGTTATTAATCAAAAATAGAAACATTTTAAACTATATTGTTTTTTAAATTGAACGATATTAGTTTATAATGTTACTACTTTAATTCGAGCTTATTCATGAAATACATAATTGAACGACTTATTTTGGTTATAACATAATTTTTTTAATTTATAAAGTGGGTAATAATGAAACTTATACTGACCAAGACTTTACTTTTTGGAATGGTATTTTTTGTATTAATCATACAAGTTAGTTAGTTCTATATTAACAAATATCGCAATAATACGAAATAACATGAATTAAAAAATTAGTAAACGTAGAGGTACTGACATTCGCAACGAGGTATGATTTTCAAAGAATACAACGAACTTAATAATACCAGGTATAACAGAGCTTAATTATATCTACAATTTACCACATTTAAGATTGGGCAAGCTACCAAAAATTATCGTCTTTGTTTTGGAGACGTTAAAATAAAGTCCGTCATTATGGGCGCACAGAGATACGTATTGAGCTTCTTCATTCATGTGAACAATTGCGTGAGCAAACAAATTATCTGGACATTGGACGTACAATTGCAGATCATCGACAAAAAGATGATACAAAAACTTGCAAAATCTGAGAAATCTCGGGAGGGAATTGATGAGCATTAAGAAAAAAAAACGGTCCACTATCGAAATAGTAAATTTTCATTTTAAGTATTTATATATATTGCACATATTTACTAACTATTTACGGGTATTAAATATTAATTAATTAAGTATTATTATATCATTCATAATTAAAATTAGTAAGAAATTAAAAATGTAATGAAAAGCGGCTTCGATGGGGAATCGAAGCCTGGTCCTCTGAGTTGAGACTCGATCATCTTAGCCACTTGCCTAACGGGATACCTACATGAGAAAATTCTGAAACTTATATTTAAGCTGCATTCGATTTTTCCCTTACTAATTTCTCCCAGACTGATAAGAAATGAATAATTGAATATAGTTGTTATTGTTACTTAAACAATTTTAAATGTTCATACATACATGGAAAGTTAATGTATAAAACGACTGAACAAGATAATTCTACAAATATCGGCAAAACAGGTTTCGCTCATATTGTCATTAATTTACTGGTTAATTAGTGAAAGTAAATAATCACTAATTAAATAGTGAATATTCACTAGTAAACCACTGAATCTAACTTTCTTCATTATTTCGAAAAGTGAGTTTCAGTATTAAGGAAACGCCGGATATCTCTGTCCTTATCTAATTGAGTTTTCATTCATAGTTTTAAGAGAAATAATTTTTCTGAAAAAATAATTGTTTTCTCCGCTTCGTTTTATAGTAATCTAAATATATGTCCAAGCTGGTTTCATATGATTGTTTTGCTTTCGAGAAAATTTTGACAAACTTAGCATGTAAAGGTTAATCTCCACGTAGTTGGCTCTCATAGTGTGTCAAAGTTTTCCCGAAAACAAATGGATGGATGGATGGATGGATGGATGGATGGATGGATGGATGGATTGATGGATGGATGAATGGATGGGTGGATGGATGGATGGATGGATGGATGGATGAATGGATGAATGAGTGAATGAATTAATGAATGAATGAATGAATAAATAATATAAGATAACGGATAACATAATATAAGGTAATAAAGTAATATTAAAATTTGTTTAAAAAAGTCTTATGATGCATTATTAATATATGCAGTAAATAATTCACTACATTTGATAATAGCGGTATTTAATTGTTATCAAACGCGTTTGCTTTAGAAAAGAGAATTCAACTCTCCGCCGAGATAGTACGTTCTTCCTCTCACCCGACGATATCATGTTGAATGAATGAACAGTTTATGAACTCATGTGTGACAGTTTCATTACTTAAATATCAATTATTTATGAATATAATATATTAACTGTGAATTCATTTTAAATCTGCATTGAATTCATTTGAGTAAACTCTTAGAGGACTCAAAACAATGAATTCTTTATGAGTACTTTCTGATCATCTGTGCCGTCTGGGATTATCACAGCGATCTGGCCGAAAACATAACTCGAACGGATCCCGAACATCATTAAGTATATAAGTTTGATTAAAAGAAGTGTGTGTACTCCAATGAACTTAGCGGAATCGTGCGTTGGATCCAATGAGATCCAATGAAATGTCAGTATTTCAAAAAAATTAATACGCATTTGACCAGAAATTTACCACGTCGAGCGTACACACGTAAGATGTTTTATAACATCTTTAGTTATTGTCGTAATATATGAAGATTTAGAGGGTTAGATGTAATAAAAATTCGAACGAGCAGTAAATTGCTCTCTTAACTAGCAAACATTATAGACTCGTTTTATTAACTAATGTTTGATGATTTGGGTATTTATACAGAAATAGAACTTGGTTTGAAAAACATTAGTATGGAATATATTCAATCCAAAATTAAACCTTAAATTACGTAATTTTTTTTTACTATACACTATATAGCATGCTTTATAAAATTATAGAGCTATTTAATTTTAATTTGCTTTACGAATATCTCAAAAATAAACGAAGAGTTGTCAACATTCCCAAACCTTTTTATAATGCCTTGTCTTCATGGCACATTAATAGAGTCTCAATTTAACTTTTAATATAAAGTAACATTACAGTGATAATTTCTAGTAAATTGTAAAGAGTTCTATTGCGTAAAATAGTTTTGCTTTTCTAAACAACGTAAATGTTATTCAATATTGAAAGTTAAAGCGAGACCATTAAACTGCAAGTGAAGACGAGGCATTGCCTGTAGATAATGCATACACATCAACAACGCATAATGCAAAAGCTTATAATGAAAAAAACAGCGTAAAATAAGACAGCTCTTTAATTTTAGTTTTACTCCGTAACAATCGATTTTTAGTTATTGGAGAAAATGCGTTTTTGTGGTAAAAATAAGTGTTTATTATAGTATATTGTGTACCTAGGGCGCAAAGTGGGCTTTTTTAGACCGAGTTTGGAGATTGCAGTACGAGTCAAAGGTGAGCTAGCACGAGCCGAAGACGAGTACTGCAACCACAAGAGGTCAAAAAGCCCACTTTGCCCTTGGTGCACATCATATTTTTTGTAACGCATGTATTGATTTTTGCGTTTTTGTAGCATATTAAGCGGGGCTAAATATATATATAATAGCAATTTTACGAAAAATTTTAGCGGGCGCAAAAGTAGCTTTTGCGCCCGTTTATTTACTTTTGAGCCCGCTTATTTACTTTTGCGCCTGCTTATTTACTTTTGCGCCCGCCGGTCTAAAAAATTGTCCTGTAGGCCCGCTTAATAGGTACAGAAAAACGCGAAAATCGTGCTTGTGTTACAAAAAAAGTTTCTTGCACAAACCTATTTGACTAATCCCATTTAATAAATTCAAGAATGTTTTTTAATTGTAAATGAGCGACAGTTAATATTATTAAGGGGATGTCGGAGCTAAAATCGTGTATTTTCTTTTAGTGATTACTTTTAAAATGTAGAATGCAGGGAAACCTTAAGAGCAGAGCACCGTAGTGCTTTTTATAATAAAACTTTTGCATGCAAGATAAAGTTGATCTGATGAGTTATTTTTTGGATTAATTGGAAATACAATAGGGTGTTTACGCATTGAAACCTAACCTCAAAATTGTAATCATACCAAACTTTTGCTAATAACTTCTTTTAATGTAATTTTACAGTAAGATTTAGAGCTGAGCACCGTAGTGCTTACTATAAAGAACCGATCTGTACAAGATAAAGTCAGTCGGACTTGTAGTTTTTACAAACAATTGGAAATACAAAATAGGTCGGACAGCAAAGGGGGGGGGGGGGGGGGGGCGGGGCTCCGACATCCCCTTAAACTGCAAAGACTCAATTCATAACCTGAAATAAATAAATCCTTTTTTAAACTTTAGAAATTTATAAAATAAACTATTTGTTTTAACACAAACAATTGTATAATATATTTAATATCAGAATACCGCAAAACAAAATATTAACGTTTTTCATAATACTTTAATTATATTTCCTACAAGTTTCAAAAATATCCGTGCGCAAGGAACTTTTTGAGAATAGTAAGTTTCGAGAAACACGCGTTTAAAGTTTCTATTAGGTATATGCTATCGATAATGTAAGTTTGTTTTACTCAACTGACATCCAGCAGGTCTCAAAATGTTCATACCACTATAAATATAAAAGATATGTAGTCAAAAGTTTTACGATTTTTTATCATTTTCATCGTCATTTTGAAGTAGGGGAACGTGGGGTGGTATGGGCATCAAATTTTTCAGCTAGATATATTTTTTTATTTATGATGCATTGGCAGTTCTATATTAGCTCATTTTGTTCAACATTAACTCAAGAACAAAATGCGCTAAGGTTTTGTCAGAAAAAATAATCTATTTTTTTGTAAAAATACATAATACGAAGGTACCTCAAAATACCCATACCGCCCCACGCGTGGGGTGATATGGGTTTTGAACGAGGGTACGTGGGAAAATAATATTATTATTAAAAATGGTTAACGATGATAATTTATTTTTAATTTTATTTCATGGAAAGGTTAATTAAACGCATAGAAAATACTTTTGCAACATTTATTTAAAATATAAATTTAAAAATGCTTTTTAAACATACATATTTGATATTTACCAGAACACTTAAATTTATGAGTTTTTTCACATAGGTAGTTTTCTTATTTATTAGGAACATTAAATAACTTTTCATTGCAACATCTAACTTATACTAACAAAAGTTTATTGCTGTACACCTACATCGCAAGAACCTGCCGTCTGCTCTTGTTACTTCGCCTCACATGCCCATAGCGCCCCCGTCATTTTGCCCATACCGCCTCACAAGCTATATTTTTTAAATCGCTATATTAATTTAATTATAAAAGGAAAGTAAAATAAATCAAGTATGCAAATTAAAGAGAAAGAGTCAATTAGTTGAATGAAACCATTAAAAGTTGCCCAAATATTTGAAAAACTATCTTTTTAGTCGATCAAAGTTCGTTCAAAATTGACTTTGTTAGATCTACAACAATCCATATTTTCTAAAATTTGATTTAACTTGTAAAATAACTTTTTTTGTTATAATTACGTTTATTATTCTTTTATAAATTATTTAAAAAATTGCAGTTATTCAGTGCGTATTCTTTATACCTAATATTAAAGATACCCATATTACCCTGCTACCCATACCACCCCACATTCCCCTACCTTCGAGTTTGGCTATGTAATATGATGCGTCGCATGAGTCGTGTCTTGTATGACTTGTGTCAAAAATTTGAGGTTAGAAATTTGGGCGGGAAATTTGATTGGTTGAATAGTAATTGTTATTTATTTTTTGGTGTTACATTACAATGATAATCTAAAAATAGTACAGTATTTACTAATTTTCATTTTTTTACAAAAGCACCGACTTGCCCTCTTAATAAATAATAAACCCATTATTTGTCTAATTTATCAAAACTTTTTACAGTTAGTCATGGAATTTTTATACTACGGAGGATGTGCTAATTTACAAGTTAATCAAAGCGACGTGTTGGAATTAATGGCAGCAGCAAATTTCTTTCAGTTAGATGGTTTATTGCGATTCTGTGAAACGCAATGCTCGACAGTGGTTGACGTCGACAATATTGTTTCTATGTATATTCATGCTAAGGTAACATAGTACATTTTATTCTACAAGTTCTTTTTTTCAACAAAATAAATATATTCTTACAAGAAGAGTGTCACACCTCACGGATTTTGATGAAACTTTGGGAGGTGTTTTCTGATACATATAAATGAAGCCTAGCACCCGTAGTTTTTGAAGTAAAACTTCTTATGGCGGGCCTTGGTATTTTGGATCAGGTGTGAAGTGATGAGAAACGACACGTTCGAATCGACGGGTAACGACAGATTTGCACAAGCAGTCAAGCGGTTAGCATGTGGTAACGCCAATCAACAACTTATATCAACGATTTATCGCGCTCGATGCTCTCGCATATAACCTCCTCTTATAACCTCCCGGAGTGTTGCGACTTGCGATAGAAAAACTTAATTAGCGTTATTTAAATGAATGAAATAATGCAACATAAATATTTTTAGGTTTATTTTATAGAACAGATTAAAATAAAAGTTAGAAAATAATACTAAAGTTCTTAGATTGTTTTTAATATAAGAAAAGTGTTGCATATGTGAGAAGTGCTAATATAAAAATCTGTTGGCTATTATTAAAATCAAATCATATTGTCCATCAACGTTCATAATTATATTCTAAGTATTATTCAGATATTTGATAATTAAATGGCACCATCGCCATGCGCTAATGATTAAATGACATAACGTAATACCTATATGATTAAATTTACTTTTTAGAGTAGTATGGAATATGTGCAATAATATATGCAGAAGGCAGGATTTATTGCAGTTTCTCAATTTTCAACCAACATAAACCATATTCTAAGTTGAATTCAGGGTTCAGGTCTTCAAGGTATAAGTTATTTTGACATTTTTATGTTAAATACAATCACAATGTAAAAACTTTTTGGAATATATGAATTGTATTTAGAATAGTTTTTAAATTGATTTACAATATGATTAGCTATAAGAAGAAATTTACTTTTCTTATCCTAAAAACGATAACAATATTCAATCAATTAACAGTCATAACTTACTATGTATTCTATAAAAATAACAATTTAAATATTTAAATATTACAAATTAAATTCAACGTAACTTAAATAATCCATTTTAATATAAAGTGTTATACTGAGACAAATTATCACAATAAGCCACTAATTTTAGCCGGAAATTTTAACTTTTATGATGAGAGTGCACAACCATTCGTAACAATCCTCTGAAATAGACTTCAATTATAAATAAATCATTATTAACCACAACATTCCATAATTATTTTCGGAACAACAATCTATGCAGTACTATCAAGATTTATATAGAAGATAGAATCAATAACATTTAAAATAATAAATTCAGAAATAATGCTAAACTTAATGACATTTATTTGTTTTACATTAAATCAAATTTCCATATAAACAAAATTCACGTACAAAATACCTTGAAGTTTCACTTCTGCCGTGTGTCCCATGACACCCACATTTTTTCCAATGGGCTCTATTTCTCGAGATATAATACTTTCGAGTCATTATATCCCAAACGCGTATGATTGTAGTAAAAAGAAACATCTCTTCGTCTCAACATAACTTTGCATGTTTTTACATGAAAAAGTGACCCAAACGGACAACGAAATTTAACGACCCCACTAGTCAGATGTATTGCAAATTGTTAGCAATTTGACATATACGTTTTGCTATCGATTTCCTTAAGTTTGACGTAAAACTGCGTCCGCATATGCTGGAAATTTTGTATCAAGTATTGAAGTAAATTATGAGGGCAAAGTGAAGGCAACATTACAGCAACTATTGCTCATGATGTGCAAGTGTATCATAGGCATACATTGACATCATATTGTCGTCACATTTCTCGATTTTTGTGTTACACAATTTTCCATCAATATGCTGTTATTACTTTCTTCCCTTTCTCTCTTGCACTGTCACATATATGAGTAATTTTATTGAATATTACGTGAATAATATTGAAAATAAAATAATATAATATATTAATAATATTGAAAACAAGTTGAAAGCAAATTGATGTACAAAACTTGCAGCAACAGTTACACATCAAATGTAAGTAAATCTGCGTCCGTATATGGCAGCAATTTGGTGGCTAGCATGTGCAGTCAATTTTACGGCACATTGACATCAATCCTTGATATTCGTCATTTCTTGAGCGTAAGTTGGAAGCAAATTGCTAACAAACATTGCACAGCAACTATTGCCGCGATTTTGCCGCGGCAAGCCTGGTTAATGGGGTATACATCAAATGTAAGTAAATCTGCGTCCGTATATGGCAGCAATTTGGTGGCAAGCATTTGCAGTCAATTTTACGGCACATTGACATCAGTCCTTGATATTCATTTCTTGAGCGCAAGTTGGAAGCAAATTGCTAACAAACATTGCACAGCAACTATTGCCGCAATTTTGCCACGGCAAGCCTGGCTAATGGGATAGGCAAAAAGAGCTTTAATTTAACTTTTAATTTAAACTTTATTACGTACAAAAATATTCATCTGAGGAAAAGTTATTAACAATCGAAGATGGTGACCGAAAATACATCGGTATTCGAGGAAGTTTATTTGTTATAAATTCATCGATTTTTCACCTTTTTAGTCACCATCTTAAATTGTTAATAAACTTTTACTCAGAAAAATATTTGTATATGTAAGAAAACTACGCAGAGTTATGTTGAGAAGTGTTTCTTTTTACTAAAATTATACGCAACTGGGGCATAATGACATATCTCAAGAAATAGGAAAATAGGGCCCATTGGAAAAAACTACGAATGATAGGCTTCATTTTTCTCAGAAAACACCTTCCAAAGTTTCATCAAAATCCGTGACCCGGAGGTGTGACACTGTCCTTGTTAGTAGAAAAATATTCCTAATATTTAATTATATATTATCAATACATGATTGCAGGTTTATAATGCAGTACAGTTACTGGAATACTGCCAAGGATTTTTGCTTCAAAATATGGTTGCGCTTCTTACGTACGACGATTCTGTTAAACGGTTATTGTTCGCAAAAAAATTACCAAATCACGATGTTCTTGCAGGTCTTCTTTTAACCTTACAGGCTAGACTAAAAGCTAGAAGATCGCAGTACACTAAATAAATTGAAGGTTTAATTTTATTTTTTAAAACAATTCTGTCATTGTGATGTTTGTGTATTTATTTATTTCAAGAGTATTTTATCATAGTAATAAGCAACTCGACTGACTTTAGATACATTAAATATTTACTATGAAATGTAAAAGATTTCAAGACAATTCTATAAAGCAAAGATTGGAAATGCTTTTTTATCAATCGAAATGTAATGTGATGCCAATTTATATTAAGGAAATGTGAAAGGGTATTTTTTGAGTCCGTATTGTCCAGCAGATAGGAACAGAAAAGATTGAAATTTCAACCAAAGGTTACTAATGATATTGCAAAAGAAAATAATTGTATTTATATTAATGTATTGATATTAGGGCGTTGGAGTGCCCGCTCAGCTTTGCACCGTTTTACGTTATATTTGCCATCGGGCGCTATCGCGACCATTGATAGTGTTTTCCCAAAATGCATACATGAAATTTATTGGCTTCTCTTTTTTAGTTTTTCGAAGTATTTACGTTTAGATAAATTGTCTTGGAAATATGCTCTTGTATATCTATCGAAAAATCATCAGTAATGTCTGGTTAATATTTCAACCAATTCCATTCATATTTGTTATAGAAAAATAGTTTTATTATAACTCGATGTGAATATTAACTGTTTCGATTCCTCTTAAATGTACGGAAACGATTAGAATGCTGAAAGCGTAATTTTCATGTTTTTATTTATAATTTTATTTCTGAGTTACGTTTATCGGTGCCTCGTACAAAAGAAGTTATCTTGTTTGATTAGTTTACCATCGAGTATTACAAAAATCTTACTACTTTTAATTACTATGTTGTTTACCTTAAAGCTTCTATTTTTTTTTAAATCAAAGTGGATTTTCTATGGTGTATTAAATTATATCTTGCCACAACTTTGGCAAAAGAAACTGTTATATATTAAACTTGAAGCGTATTTTTTGTTACAAGATTTTATGAACTATTTGTACAAATATACATAGACATTTAAAGTATATAAAGAATCGTTTAATGTTTACATCGTCATAATTTAATGTAATTTATTCGGAACGATATTAATTATTTGTATATACAATTTTTCTTTTTTTTTAAATAATATTCATAATGATAGAGTGCATTTGATGGACTTCTTGGAATCTGGAATTCCTAATATTTATTATTATATTTAAGATTCGACTGAGCCTATTTTTTAAATCGGCTGTCTCAATCATGTGGAATTTTGTTTCCTTGCCCTTGGCAAAATGTACAATTTAATATACTAAGCAGCGAAGAAATATATTCTCTTAAAATAGTGGTTCATTTTAGCTCAATTTGTGAATATTCTTTGTTCACCTTTGAAACAATTACATTCTTACAGTGATACTTGTTGAAGACATCATTGTGTATTTTTAACACATTGAGACAATATAAAGCTTTTTTTTAATCTTTGATCCCAATGACTAAAGAGACCTTAAAAACGAACGAAACATCGTATTATTAACAACTTTTCTTGTACGAATGATGCTTTCAATTCACAATAATTTACAAAGCAAACGCAATAACTTTATTTTAGTTTTATAATACATAAATAACAAAAGTATTTTATTAGGATTTCTTTACAGAATTGGTAACCCTTAAAAATGCGTAAATTCTATATAGTTTTATAAATTAACAATGATAAAACTTATAATAGCTCCATTTTCTTTAACGGTTACCAATTCCTATCTTTATAATGCATTTATAAATCAACAAATGAGATGTGTAAAGATCAAGGTAATACACTTGTAATTCAGCTCCTGGTCGCTTATTCATTATGTAAAATTTACTGAGGTTAGCACATCTAATCCAAAGCTGTGTTCGAAATCGGAACTATTTTTTACGAAAATGGAATACACGCCATGCCATTATATTAAAATTATATTTAAAGCAATGATTTTGTATCTTGTGAATTATGTTACAGAGATGATTGATTTTAACCTCTAATAACAATTATAATTTATTGTATAAATCGATAAAAAGTGCAAAATTATATTTAGCAAAAGCATATACTTATATAATTTTTTTTACGTTCTTATAAACGATTATGACATAATGACAACAAGGTCAATAACTTTTTATAAACTTTTAGTGAATATTAACCACTTTCAAAGAATGAAAATGCAAATTCTTCGATAGCCACCGCAAATTCTAAATAAAAGAAATCAATCTTAATATTATAGCTCAATAAAACTAATGTTAAAAATTGAATTATGATTTGATAAATTAAAGTTTTATAAAAATACTGCAAAATATCATTCTGATTTGCTGTACTAATATTTTTCTTTTAACAGAACTAATTTAAAATTGAATAAAAGTTTATTTTTCAATTTTGGTGTGACTTCGTAATTCTTTTATAATACAGATCAAGTTTCTAAATCACTTATATCGAAATTCAATTTTAAAATATAAGACACCTATCTAATTTACAAGTACATTAAATAGACTGAAAAGCACCTTTTTTGCCTTCTTTTTCTTCGTACAACCATCCTGTTGTGTGCTATAGCAGCACAAATGTAGAAAGCCTTTTTCTAATTCTTCGAGCATGTCTCTGAGCTCTCTTTTTTATTTCGTATTACGTACTCGCAAAATCAACGGAAAAACAGGCAATAAGTTTATTTTGAAACGGGCAAACATAAGTCTATAAAATAGATTGAGACAACCAAATTCGACTTTCTACATTTATGTAGAATATTCAGGAGTGCTAACTTGCTTTATTAGCTAAAACTATGCACAGAATCAAAATGATCACAAAAGTAGTGGCTATAATTAAGAGAATACAGACTTTCCGTCGAAATTTACTTTGGTAATTACTAGCCTTTATTAACTCTTGCGTTCCTAATTCAACATGTCCATGTGCATTTTCAATGTTGTTTTCGATACTATCTGTAATAAAAATATCCCAATTTATACAATAAAATAATTATTTTGAAAATTACTACTATTGTAAAGTAAACATTTATAATTAGACTTAAAAATGTATAGTTTGCATAATCTTTGTTTATTTCACCTTTTCAGATGAAATTAGTTATCTAATTTTGGAAAAAATTTTAAATTCTTAATGTTTTATAATGTAATAGTAATTACTAATTTTTAATGTGATTTTTAATAAAATATAAGATTTATTTCATTTGTGAAGGAAAAAATCGAATTCCCAGAAAAAGATTCCACAGACAACTTTTTCACAATTTAACATTATCCATAATGTAGACTGCAAAAATGTTTTAAAGTAATCTATATGTAAGTTAATCTATATGTCTTTAAAGTATCCTAAGTTTTCGCTAATCTTCATTATTGAATTTAAGTCTTTTTTACTTCAAAAGTTTACTCGTGCACTTTCTAGAATAAATATATTTTTTAAATCATTTGAATTGTTAAGTACACATGTATCAGTAATAATAGTATTTTTGTAGAATTTTCATAGTATTATTATAAATACATTACGAAACAGGTCTAATAGGTACAGGTATTAAATTACCTCTGCAAAGTTCACTTGAACTTCAACCTCGGATAAACAATAAATAATAAACAATAAACATGTGTTTAACAACTCAAAATAATTTCTTTTTTATAAATGTAATCCAGAAAGGATAGGGATACACTTCTGAAGAATAGTTTAAAACTTCGTTGGCCTTGAATTACTTACCACCTGATTCAGAAATCCATGGCAAGTGATAAAAAAGACTTAAATTTAATAAAGCAGATTTGCAAAGACTATGAACGACAATAGTTTTAAAGTCTATATAATGAGTAATGATTTTTTACATGATTTAACTCAGTCTGGACCCCTCCTGAGAGTGTAAGTGACTTCTGCAATTGCTTTTGAATAACAATAAATAAATCGGAATTTATATTTCTATTCAAACATTTTGATGTTATTGTAAAATAAGTTAGAGATCTTTAATCTTTACAATTTACTGAACATTATTTTATTACTTATTACCTAATGTTTTGAATTTTTTTTGAAAATTACATTTTGTTATAGTACGAGACTCTTGCATTGAATCAAAATTGAACCTAAATAAAAGATAAGTCAAAGAGTCCATCTATATGTAAACTAAATAAAAAAAAATGCTTACTGATTGAGTCTGCTTGTTGATTTACAAGACCTCCTAGTTCTCTCATGACTTGATTGACATCTATAATGTCACCTTCAATTCGCTTTATCCTTTCCTCTTGTTCTAATATTAATCCATGGTCAAACTCCAATTTCCTGAAAAAAGTATAAAAGTGATTATTCTATTTAAAAAAATTTAATGTAAAAAAATATATTTTGACCTACTCTGAACCTAAAAGCGCACAGCAACTAACCTCAGTTAAAACATTTTTCATGCTTAAAATATGTCCAATTTATTTATTTTTCATGAATATGTTAAACAGCAACATCCTCTCTCAATAACAATCCATGCTCATTACTCATTTTTAGCCATGCAGATAATTTTACATATACTGTCATGTTAGACTTAGTGTAAGTAGTATAAGTTAAGCTATAAAAAGTCATTAATACTGTTTTTTCAAGTGGGAGAATGACTGTATTGCCTTGGTAGAGAGGATAGACGTTGAACTAAAATTCGAAGAGGTATGATACGTATATGTTTTATAAACAAAACCAACCTTTGTTCAGCTTTTTGTTTAGCATCCTCTTGAATTTGAATTAAACTCTGTCTTTCATCGTCATCATCATCCCCTCTTGTTTCTACACTACTTGTGACCAGTATGTGCCTCTTCATTTTATCAGCAATGGACTAAAATTGATAGACATTTTCATATTATACTCCATTTTAATTTCAAAACATTCTAGTTTTTGAAATGTACTTTTAATTCTTTTCCTATTTCTTTTAATTAGTTACTTATTAACATACATCATTTATTATTTAATTTTATTTTTAGTTTTCATTAACCAAAATCTTTTCGAATTCAAAATTTGAATAAAATAATATATATACACGTTAGCAAATTTTCAAGAATAGTTACAATGTAATTGCAATGTAATCATAGTTTTACAGCTATTAGGTAAATAAAAAAGAATATCAATGAGTTATGATAACCTTGAATGTGTTTCATAATAGACATTAAAGAAATAATTATATTTAGTTACATAAAAAGAAAGTAAATCAGAATACTAACTCTTTGCATATCGTGATATTTTTGCAATGCATCTTTAAAATCATTGGTAAGTTTTTCAATTTGTAATTTCTGCTGTTTATCACCTCGCCTCATCAGAATCGTCAATCGTGTAATGTCTTTGCTTGTTTGAGTCACTACTTGATTAGTGCTTAATTGTGTTACATGCCTTGAAAAAAAATAAAATTCAAGTACATAAATTTTAAAGTTTTATCAAGTAAAATGCTTTAGGTTCTAAGTTTGTTTAGATAATAATATAACTCACACTTTATCCCTGAGACCTTGACTATCTTTATTAGTTCCAATATGTTTGTGGGCCCGGTCCAGAATTATATAACTATTATTGATTGTGTATATGTTTGTTGTTATATTTTCACTCAGACTATAAAGTTCTGTGGGACTAAATCCCACATCGGGTACATCGGTCCTCTGGTCAGTGGACCCATAGGTTTGAGAACTATGTGCCATCCTGAAGGTAAAACAAAACTTACTTATTGATTTCAGCAATAAAAGTACAATGAAGCATACAGTACTTTCAATTGGCAATTGTTCTGTAATAAATTGAACTATATAAATTGAAATAAAAGAAGTAAGGAAAATAAAAGCAAAACTCAAGACTTTTTATCACTTGATACAAAAGTTACAATATCATTGATTAGATGTGAAGATAATTTGTGATGTGCATGTAATGAAATGCAATATTTATTATTTATTGTAACGGAATTATGTTAATAGAATAGATATTTAGTTAGAGAGACTAGTTTAAATATTGCGTTTGAATATAAGTGAAATAGATTAAAATGTTAAAAGATTGAAGAATTGAAAAGGTAAAAAAGTGTTGGCACATTAATGCAATTAGGTGTAAAAGAGGGAGCAGCAAAAGACAAAGTAGAGGAGCATTAAAATGAGAAATGAGAAAGAAGTTGCGAGTAGGAAATAAATGATTAGTTGCTGTAGGTATTATGTTGATCGAGGTTGCTGGCCGATCCAGCATCGGCGACTAGTGATAGTGACTATATAGGTAATGACTAATGACTATGACTAGAATTGCAGAATTTGCGACCTTGTAGCATTTGCAGCTGCAGTAAGATAAATGATTAGCGATAAATGAGATGAGTGGGCTTTGCGAGCGAGGCAGAGGCATAGGCAGAGGTGCAGCGAATCTTTGAGCATTGTTAATTGTAAGTAGTGTAAATGCAAATGGAAATAAACGCTCGTTCGAGATTGTAGAAAGAGGAGAAGAACGAACCTACTGGTAATATTTAGGCTTGACTCTCCTCAGCTGATAAGATCTGAGCGTTGTCTAGCATTTAAAGATTCGCTATCGGCTTTTCTTCTGCTGGGCAAAAGTACTTGGTATGTTTCGTGTTTGAGACTTGAGAGTGTGTGATATTGGGGCGGCACAGCTGCACAGCTGCACAGGCACTGCTCTCGACTTTTGCATGCAGCTCTTCCCAGATAGCATTGAGTCGGCACTGTGTCGGCACGCTGACGGCCCGCGGGCCGCCCGCGGTCCGGCATTGTGACGGATTCCTGCCCCGCTTCTGAGACGGCACGGTGCAGGAACGCGGTCCTGGCACGCGGGCCGTCATAGTGCCGTCATTTTGCCGACGCAATTTGCATGCGCGATTGGTACTGCGGCCCGCGTGCCGGCAACGTGTCAGCACTGTGCGGTGCAATTTGCCGACAATATGCCAGCACGGCGATATATATATATATATATATATATATATTATTTATATTAAATGTATAATTTTATCATAATAAAAATACTGTATTTTATATTTGTAATTTTTTATTTATATACTTTAAATATTTAATATTTTTGTACAATAAATTAATAAGTTAATACGTAATATATATATGGTTTTGCAGAATAACAACATAAGTCCACTTTTCTGTTTTGAAGATACTAATACTTAAAATTTTTATTTTCCATTTGAACTAATGTAAAAAAAATCATAAATCATAGATAAGGCTACTTATTTTTACACTTTCTTGGTTTTGTGCACTTTTATCTGAAAATATACTATATAAAAATATTAAAATCGCTTAAAACTCAATTTTCAAAAAAATGGACTTGAGTTGTTTTTCCGGGAATCCGCAGCAGATATATACATACAATAATAACACATATATACCATTTATTTACGTAAATATTTAAATTTAATTATAATTTTATACTTTAATTATGATTATTCACATACTCCTACTGAATAATCTCAAGTAAGATTCTCACCTGAGATCTCATACCAAAATCTCATGTTATTATATGTACACTTAATGAAATATTAAAATTCGTTCAGAATGAACTTTTACTACAGTTTTTTTTATTAGTCTTGAAGTTTCGTCTTTACAATACATCAGGAAAGTATGATACATTTTTGGTCAATTTTTATTTGAAAATTTTTATATATAAAATTTTGAAATTTTAATTTTCACCTGAGATCTTACCAGAGATCTCGTGTGAGATTTTGAGTAAACATTCATGAGGTTTTCGCATGATATTTCGCATGATTATATATATATATTTATATATCCCTACCAAAAAATCTCAGGTGAAATATCATGCGAAAACCTCATGAATTTTTACTCAAAATCTTACGCGAGATCTCTGGTAAAATCTCAGGTGAGATTTAAAATTTAAAAATTTGATATATAAAAATTTTCAAATAAAAAATTGGCCTAAAAATGTATTATACTTTCCTGATGTATTGTAAAGACGAAAGAAACGTCAAGACTAATAAAAAAAACTGTAGTAAAAGTTCATTCTGAACGAATTTCAATATTTCATAATAATATATATTTCACGTAAACCCGTGAAGAAATTTTTTACATTTCGCTGAAAATGTTTTTACTAGTTCAGAATAGTGAAAAAAGCATGTAAATAAAATTTTAGCTCATAAGACCCAAATCTTGCAGAACCGTGACCCTAAAAATAAAGTTTATTTAAATTTTTAGAAAAGTAGAAAATTCAATTCGAGATAGGTGCAATTTGGGTATTTACATATATATATATATATATATATATATATATATATATATGCATTTTTTTCTGTAAATTTTCTGTACAATATGCTGACATTTTTTTCAGACCCCAATTATCACGTTTCTGATTGGTTTATAAAAGATATACCGTTATATGCTATTTAAAAAATTTCGGCAGTTTATTTTAATCTCAAAATTTTGTAGTAATAAGAGCTTCAAAATGAGAGCAGGTAGATCATGGACCGAGCTTTATAACTGACGTTACAGCATTTTGAAAGAAATCTACATACAATTTATATATCTATATGTATGTAGGGTATATCATTTATAAAAGAAATCTTCATATATAGATATACAAATTGAATGTAGATTTCCTTCAAAATTCTGTTACTTCGGTTAATAAGCTCGGTCCATGGTCTACCTGGTCTCATTTTGAAGCTCTTATTACTATATAACGGTATATCTTTTATAAATCAATCAGAAACGTGGTAATTAGGGCCTAAAAAAGTGCTAGCATATTCTATAGAAAATTTACAGAAAAATATACAGAAAAATAATAAAAATGTATATGTGTAAATACCTAAATTGCACCTATCTGGAGCTAAAAATTATTAAAGTTTTCTCTGTTTCTAAGAATTGAAAAAAACTTTATTTTTAATAGGGCCACAGTTCTGCATAGTTAGGGTATTGTGATCTAAATTTTTTTTGCATACATTTTTTAACTATTCTGAACTAGTAAAAACATTTTGAACGAAATGTAAAAAATTTCTTCCCTGGTCGTCGTGGAATATATATATATAGTCTCTGAAAATATTTACGTAAATAATGGTATATTTCGGGAGCCTGCAGCTCCAGGAGGCTACGGTCACTCAAACGGACCAGTGGCTGAACCAGCTGGTCCTTGTGCAGGTTCCCCTATTGAAAATATCAAGCTAAATCTCAAGCTTCAAATCCAGCGATGAGTTTGAATCCGGCTCGATCGAACTTGAAATTCAACGATGAGTTTGAATCCAGCTTGATCAAACTTGAAATGTAGGTCGATCAGGGTGGATCTTTCGAGTTTGATTTCGAGCTTGAAATCGAGCTGGATTTTAAGTTCGATCAAACCAGATTCAAGCTCATCGCTGAAATTCAAGCTTGAAATCCAGCTTCAATTTTTTAACAGGGATCGCCTGAGCAGCAACTCGCAAGAAGCCTCCTACTCAATTCTCGTTGCCCCTGCGTCATCGAGAGTTTTGCAGGCATGTCCATGCGCTCGTACGACAACAGCATGACCTTGGGAACCATTCAGCAGATCGCTATCACATCCAGGCAGGCGCATACCGTTTCTGCGCTCAAAGTGATATGAACTCTGTTGAAAAAAACGAAAAAAATAAAATTTTTTATTGCATTATGGGTTGGAAAGTTATAATAGAATGATGAATAAATTACCTTTGCTAGGCCCTCCTTGCAGCTCAGCTTGCAAGTCTGAAAACGATGTCATTTTTGTCGTTCCCAGCCTCAGCTTGTCTACCTCAGTCTTGGGTCAGTCGCTGAATCGGCAGTCTTTGTTCCTTGACGTCGTCTCTCAGTACGTGCTGGATCGGTTCTAGAGTTATTTTCTGACGTCTCTCAACGGCATCTGAAAACAATTATTATTTTTATTTTAATAGAAGTAATAATAACACTAAAGAATTCCCAGACGGAAAAACAAATTTCATGAATGTCGCAGATGTTAGAATTCTTTATGAACTCTTTTCAAACTGTTTAAGAATCCTTTTCTAACTTACATTCATAATTATTCTTAAAGTGTTCGAAAAAAATCCTTAGAAAAAATTCATTTTTTGCTGTCTGGGTAATAATCATAATAATTATAATGTTATTAGAATTATTCTCTTGTAATGTAAAAATTACCTCAATATTGCTATTTTTTCAAACAAAAATAAAAGAATTTTTTTTTATGTGAGAGAGGGCCCCGTCCTCGCCCATCTCTGTGAGGCACAACCAACATTCTCTGCCCCTCCAACGCTTCCTTACATTTTTTTTAATTTAATTACGTAATTAAAAATTAAAATATAATTAAAAAATAAAAGATTAGTAAATTGATAATTGAATTTAGTAAATAAATGAACAAATAAATAAAATATAAAATGTAAGAAAACGTTCTATTCATATAAAAAGTCCACGTTAATTTCAGCAAGTGATAATATAAAAAGAATGCAAACTAATATAATAAACGTGTACTTTTTATATGAACTTCCCTAAAAAGTAAAAAAATAAATAAAGTCGCCTTTATAAAACGCAAAGAAAAATGTAGCAAGCTAGTATTTTTCTTGGTGTTTTATAAATGCGTAGATGTCCGGAAATTCTTCGGCCCCATCCTCAGGCTGGCCGTTGTCCTCCATCATGGTGTTGCTGTGGTCGTCATGATTCTTGTTGTTCTCGGCGTCGCTTTCGATCTCCGTGTCATCGTCCGGGTAAGGTTCTGCACCTCCTCTGCCAGGTCGGCACTCCTCCAAATACTCCGCGGGGTATTCGCCAGAGTGGGTCCTTCCATCGAATTCTCCGTCCTCTGATTCCCTGATATATTTTATATTTTATTTTAAATTAATTTGATTTTGCTTCATCACAGAGGAAGCTTTGGGATGGTAATAAAAAAGTTTTGCTAAAATCACTATAGAAATATCTTTTGAGACAATAGGAATCAACATACACTATTTTTAGAAAAGTAATACGCGGTGATTGGCGAGCTACGGCGCGCAATTCAAATTCCCCCCAAAGGCCTAAATAACCCGAACAGAATGAGCGTGCGTGAGTGCGTGCGCGTGTATGTGTGCTGCGTGTATGCATGCATGCATGCGTGCATGTGTGTGCGCGTGTATGTGTATGTGCATGCGTGTGTGTCCGTATGCTCGTATGTGTGTGTGCGTACGTGTGAGTGAGTGAGTGTGTGTACGTGCGTGCGTGCGTGCGTGTGAGTGAGTGTGTATGTGCGAGCGTGTGATTGTGTGTGCGTGCGAGTGAGTGAGTTAGTGTGTGCGCATGTGTGTGTGTGTGTGTGCGTGTGTGTGTGTGTCACACCATATTTTTTTGTAACACATGTATGGATTTTTGCGTTTTTTAAAATAAGTTTTTAAATAAACGGGCAAAAAAGAAATTTTTTGGCGGGCAACAAAAATGGTTAACGGGTAAAAAAACCTTTTTACCCGCTTATCCGGACAGAATAGTACATTATTACAACAAGGTACGAAAGTAGCAGTTTTTCCCGCGGGCAGTAATCACCCGCGAAATCTACTTTCACATTGTAGGGTTTTTTGGAATGTTAGATATAACGTACCTATAACAATAGTTATAAAAGACGTGAAAAACTGTAATTTAATCTAAATATGTAATTTTAGTAAAAAATTATCTTTTGACAATTCATCAATACTAAAAACACAGCTTTTTTAAGATATTGATTAAAAAAAGATAAGTAAATTTAAAATTAATTTCATATTGAAACAATCAATGAAGTTTGAGAAAGCAAAGTGCCAAGGAAATGCCAGCGGTTTTTTACATGTTCTATGATAATATTTAACAGGAGGCCACTTACCAGAGTTTATCAGGTGGATTCTGCTGTAAATGGTCGAAATTTTCTGTAGGTGCGTCATCTTCGTCGGGTATTTCATCCTTCAGGTTATCGAATCCTACATAGCTCCTTGGACTGGACAGCTGCTGATGATCATCCCTCTCCCTCTCGTCGTCTGAAGTTTCTTCTAAAACTCTTCTTCTTTTTGGACTGGATGGCAGGGGTTCTTGATGTTCTTCTTCTTCTTCTTCTTCTTCTTCTTCTTCTTCTTCTTCTTCTTCTTCTTCTTCTTCTTCTTCTTCTTCTTCTTCTTCTTCATAAGGAGCTCGTCTTCTCCTCGGAGATGGTGGCAGCTGCTCCTCATCTCTTTCTTCGGGCAGTAGCTCGTCTCTGCGTATCTTGTTCTCTTCGAGACGCCGTAGACATTGCTTAAGGCTTTTCAGGGCCCTGGTCATCGAATCTGTGAATTGCAAGTTACTTGGCCTCGGTAAGATCATGGCATTTGAGGAGATGGCTTCTATAAGAAATTAATGAAACATTCATAATTAATATAATAAGTCTAGTGTGACAAGTTAAATAAAATATATAAAACAATATACCTTCACAAGCTGCCACAAAACGGGTATCACGTAACCTTGTAACATTTTTTTTCTTATCTCCAAGCCAAGTAACATTGCACAGAAGCTCTGTGTTGACTGTAAAGCAATTTTTTAAAAAAATTGCTGAAGAGTCATCGGTATTTCTACCACCAAGATAAATCAAGTAGTTGACCTAAACATAAACGATATATTTAAGAAATGAAAAATTAAATAATTATAAAACTAAGTCTTGCGTTCAGGGGTTTGACGGTTAATGACATGTTTTTCTGATTAAATAAATAAATAATATTAATAAATATTTTTACATATTTCGTACTTACAACATCATTGTATGTGTCTTCATCGACAGCGTTAAAAGCTAGAAGATCTTCACGTGTCTTGAAGGGAAGGCAGTCTGGAATATCTCGTGCCGTTCTCTTCCTACTCTTCGACAGATCCTTTAACATTTTATGGCTTTCTCTGAAAAATGTGTTAATAATTAATTCTTAATCAAGTAATTTATGGTATTAAAATACATACAAGTTTATACATACTTAGCTAATTGTTCAACATGAGCCATCCTTGAATTAAAGTTTCTACGATAAATTGTAATATTATTATATATCATAAATAATAAAATGTATATATGTATCTGCGTATTGTTACGTACTGTAGGGCTTGCATAACAGCATTCTCAAATGGCGTAAACCTCGATGATGATGCTGTTAGAACATTAATTGGTATTAGTGATTAATATAAAATTATGAGTTAACGTGACTCCAGCGACATTTTATAATAACAAAGACGTCATTGAATCTTTCCAAAAATCTTCATTAAACTTTTGATATAGATAAAGAAAATCTGAGGTCAACGACTTCTTTCAACTAGCTTTTAACACGTAACTTATGAGAATGAGCTGCTTTAAGTTATTATTAATAATATCAAGTTACGCCGACGTTTTCTACGTATTAATATAATATTTTGTTTGTTATAAACATTGAGAAATAGTTCACAATGCTTTAGAATAAAATTTATATAATATAATTGAACCAAAATTAAAAACGAAAATAAAACCTCCCAAAGCCCTCACTTGACACGGCACCCACCGCTGGAGCCACCTTAAGGGGGTGTCAAAGTCAATTTTTATCCTTCCTACCTTACCGACCCGAGAATTATAAAATATTGGCTTTAATTAAAAGAATAAGTATAATTATGAAAAACTAAGAGGTCCTTGCCCTCCGTAATACAATTATCTACCACTGTGCGAAGTTTGAAATAAAAACTTCGAAACCTCTACGAATGGCTTTGGAACGAAATTTGAAGGTTCGAGTCTAGACTAATATAAATTTCGTTCCAATGGCATTCGTAGAGGTTTTGAAGTTTTTGTTTAAAACCTCGCACAGTGGTAGATAATTGTATTATGGAGGGTAATGATGCCTTGATTTTTCATAATTTAGTTTATTTATTAATTGTAATCAATTGTTAAAGAATTTGAGGTTAGGACTGTCGGCGGGAAATTTGAATGGTTTGACACCCCCTTGAAGAATAAAATACCATTTTTATTTATTTGAATAACCTGCGTCCCCAAAAGCAGACATTAAACCAGCTGGTTCCTCTTGACGAAATCCTACCTGCGATCCGTTGAGCGCGAGCGAATGCTGCATATTCACCTTTTGTGTGCGTGAATTGCCGAGTATGGGTGATTGCTGTTGAGTGGATGATTGACTTTGTGTAGGTGACTTGTAACGTGTAGATGGTTGTTCTTGAGTGTGGGATGATTGTTTATCGCGCGGATGTTTATAGTGCGATTGATCCGGTGTGCGTGATTGCTGTTGTGTAAATGACTTGTCATGTGTGGGTGGTTTCTGTTGAGTGAATGATTGCTTTTGTTTCGATTGATTTGGTGTGCGTGATTGCTTTTGTGTAGATGACTTGTGAAGTGTGGGTGGTTGTTGTTGAGTGTAGAATGATTGTTTTGATTGATCTGGTGTTCGTGATTGCTGTTGTGTAAATGACTTGCCATGTGTGGGTGGTTTCTGTTGAGTGGATGATGGCTTTTGTTTCGATTGATTTGGTGCGCGTGATTGCTTTTGTGTAGATGGCTTGTGAAGTGTGGGTGGTTGTTGGTGAGTGTAGGATGATTGTTTTGATTGATCTGGTGTTCGTGATTGTTGTTGTGAAGAAGACTTGTTGTCAAGTGTGTGTGGTTTTTGTTGAGTGATAGGTGATTGCATATCGCGCACTCGTTGGAGTATGCGCGGGCGAAAAGGCTCAGATGGCAACCCTTCCTGTGCAAAATGTGATTTATGCACTGGACTTGGAGTATAGTCGCTTCTTGTTGATGTATGCGCTAGACTTGATAGCGATTGGGACGATGCTCTTATCGGAGGTCCACCCACTTGTGATAAAATCGACATGCCACAAGATTCTGCTTGCTGAAAGCGGTGGGAAGACGCAAGATTCGTCGAAGCTCCAGATCGCATCTTTTGCATTTGGTCGAAAATGTTTTTAGCAGCAACATCGGGTGACACTCCGCCACGATTTTTAGCCGGTCGTGAATACATCTAAAAAATAAATGTGGTGCCAGTAGGATGCTTAATAACAATAACGAAGATTCGCTTCGTAACAAAATTGATTCTATGTAAATACATTAAAACTTCACACATAAATACATACATACAGACAGACGTAGATACATACATACAACGTTGCCGTAATGCCATATCACAGCAATATTTTGCAATATCGCAAAGTTAAATATCACGATATATCACTGCGATATCACGGGAACATTGTGATACGATTTTCGGCAGCTTTGGAGCAAGGCAATATGATGGCGATATTTTGCAATGCCGGAGTGTTGCATATCGTATCAATGTATCTCTGCAATATCGTCGAAACATCGCAATACGACGTTCCACAGCTGCAGTGCAAACCGATATTAGGGCAATATTCTAATTTCTTTTATTTTTCATCTGATTTGAACTTTAAACCACTCATTTGAATCGTTAAACAATTTAAAAACGATTAACCGTTGGAAATTAAAAAATCGACAAAATCAGCAAAGTTAGAGCCAATTGTTTAAAGTAAATGTGAATGAATTTATGAATTCATGAATTTATTCACATTTAATTAGTAACAATTTACCCATAACAATTAAGGCTCTAACTTTGCTGATTTTGCCAATTTTTTAATTTCCAACGGTCAATTGATTTGAAATTGTTTAACGATCAAAATAAGTGGTTTAAAGTTCAAATCGGATAAAAAATAAAAGAAATTAGAATGCACGAACATGTTACGATTTTCAATCGAAGATACATGGTTTTGCAATAACATAATTTCCATAAAAGAGTGGTAATATTTTGTACAAGGGAACCACCTTAACATTTCTAAAATAATCCTGAAATATTCCACAAAAGATTCAGTAAAACCATTTGATTTTGGGAATATTTCAGAAATTTTTCAGAAATATTTCATGTAATTTTTCTAGTAATAATTTAAGCAACTTTTTTATTTCAGGAGACAATGTAAAACAAACTCTAGTATTATTCAAACATGAAAACTAACCTATTTATTAACTAATATAATTATTAGAATAATTATAAATAAAAAAATCAATGTAATTACTAATAAAATTCTACAATTTCAAAATACTAATATCAATAATGAAACCTAATAAGTCTATTTAATATTTATTACACTTAGCAACTTTTGATTTCAGAAGACAATATAAAACAAACTCTAGTATTATTGAAACATAAAAACTAACCTATAATTTATTAACTAATATAATTATTAGAATAATTATAAATAAAAAAATCAATGTAATTACTAATAAAATTCTACAATTTCAAAATACTAATATCAATAAAGAAACCTAATAAGACTATTTAATATTTATTACACTTAGCAACTTTTGATTTCAGAAGACAATGTAAAACAAACTCTAGTATTATTCAAACATGAAAACTAACCTATAATTTATTAACTAATATAATTATTAGAATAATTATAAATAAAAAAACTTTACATTTCAGCCAGAATGATCCTCAAGACAATTTCTTCCCTCTGAAAATTCCACAGTTCTCTTGGGAAATCCAAATTACAGCATGTAAATAATTAATGATAGTAATTATTTACTGTGAACTGCAATTGCACGTGCGCGCGCCAGGATGATCCTCAAGACGAGCACTGCACTTCCTCTCGAACGTCCACCACAAACTTGCCACCGTCGAATTATATAATTCAGAATTCCAAATGACACCACAGATAACTACAATAATTAATAACTACAATAATACCGCTAAAATTATTAAAAACAATTTCACTTATTGCGCGCGTCTGCAATTGAAGATCAAGTCTTCATGAAAGCAGGGAGATTACTGCAATGGCGGGATGCGATACATTTCTTCAAACAACACAAAGTTCAAAATTATTTCAAGACTTTAAATTTATAATGTAAATCAATTTTAATATTCAATTATAAACAAATATATTTATTATTAATAAAAATAAAAATCATAAAATTATACTATTATTTATTTATTTATATTTATTTATTTATTCAATTACACCAATTGAACCCCATATAAATAAATTAACAAATCATTACTATTATTATCAATTTTATTTGTAATAGAAATAATAACTTAAATATGCAATTAAATTATATTTTTATATAATTATATTGATGGCACGTCGTGCTGTCCATAATCCGTCACATTGCGGCCACGATTTTCCCGACACGGCGGGCTTGCACTGTGCCGTCATTCTGCTGGAATCTGAAAGTTCAAAAAAGTGATGTTGCGTGACGGCACGATGACGGCACAGGGCGGTCACGACGTGCCACCGAATCGGACAGCACGCCGCGACTGCACAGTGATGGCACAAATTCGTCACGCCGTGCCAGCACGCCGTGCTCGGCACGGGCTGCTATCTGGGTTGCTAATTGCTTTTGCACTATAGCTGCGAGCAGTGCGAGCCCGCCCGACTTGTGTAGTACTATAGTACTAGTAGGTAGAGCCGTATAGGTCTTAAATCCGTGCAGCTGAGCGAGTGAGGATCTGGCACTCGGTGAGTTACGGACTAGAGTAATCACTTAATCACTTAATCACTTAATCAGTTGCTTACTGATCTTGATGAGACATTCAGACATTTCAGACATTTCAGACATTTGAGACTTTTGAGACTGGTTTGAGACGGCCCCGGGCCCCTGCAGTTTCTTACAATCTTAAGCTCCGATACCCCCTCTCTCGCACCTATATCACCTATATGTTAGCATAGCATTCGTCGCATGAAAACCCACCATTATCATCGTTATACTATGACGTAATGACACGTCACGATACTTGCGAATCGCGCACTCGCTAATTTCACACATAGAAACGCGCAAATATTCAAATTGGAAAGTAACTCCAAAATACCTACATAGCATTCAATATTCAATATTCAATATTCAATATTCAGCAGATAGACCTTTAGAAATTCGTTACTCAAATAAATCACTCACATAAGCAAACAAGGCCATAAATAATAAGTAAGAGGAAACCAACAGCACTGGTCTCGCTCGATGCACACAAAAGGTATTTCATAAATTCACAAGGAAAAGCACGACGAAAAACACGTGTGCTCATAAAAAAAGGGTCGTGGAAAGACGAGGAACGAAGAGCGAAAAGAGAGAGAGAGAGAGAGAGAGAAATCACGTACCTACACGTAGGCCCAAATCAAGATCGAAGAAAGGGAAAAGCCCCATCGCTAACATTTGACCTTCGCTGATTGGCCATCACCAGAGAGCGAGGGTGGAGACAAGGAGAGCGGCACCAAATTGCTGAACTTGGAAGCAGCAGAGAGGAGAGGAGAGCCGAGAACGGCAGTTCGGCCCGAGACGCGAAAGCATTCAGTTATACTTTAACTTACATATTTTGAAAATATACAGAAGGACTTAGAAAGTTAAGCTAAGTCCTTATTTAAACTAAATCACAGGCGAATCCACTCTACCAAACCGGATCCGACGGGCTGGATCATCAAATTACAACTATCACGTGTAATGACCCAGTGTGGGCTTAGGTTAGGTAGCGCGTGAACCGAGAGCGGTTTATTTAAATAAATTAGAAATAAACAAATTAAATAACATATAATAAATGCGGATTGAAGTAAGGATGTTTTGATTAACAACCGACTACGGCCGCATTAAAAGTGTTTGAAACGAGAAATAACGAGGAGAATAAAATAGATGAATATCGCGAGAATACTCGTGTGTCCTTTACTCTCTTAATTTGAAATAGTGAACTTTTCACTATTTTAGCTAGTGGAAATAATTCCACTGGCGAAACAGTGAAAATTTCACTATTTTGTCAGTGCAAACTGTATTTACTAGAACAATAGTGATTTTTCACTAGTTTGGTAGCTAATACATAAGTAGAAAAACCGGTAAAGTAGGGATTGAGTTGGTGTTTCATAACCTAATTTCAGTTGACATTATTTTTATTATGTAGTAACAATATAATTAATTAATGAACGAATAAAAATGGTGCAAATAATTTCTTAATTATGATTCTAATCCATATTTCATTTGTAAGAATTTGACAAATGCCTAAAACTATTCATTTTTCATAATAAATTATAATTAAATTCAACATTAATTTTTGTTGTAATGTGCAACTAAAGAATTTATTCAAGTATCAGAAGTACCTTCTTATCAATATATTTATATCAGTTAAATTCACAGTACATTACAAGAGGTATAAAATTTACTCTATGCAGGCAACCTATGTAGGCAAGTAGTGAAAACATTGGACTGTAAACCTTGTGGACAAGAGTTCGATCCCCATCGCAGAAGTTTTTATCACATTTTTAATTTATTTCTTATTTTAATATATATAAATGTTCAAATGAAAATTCAATACGTAATCAATATCTAATACATTTCATATATAATTATATACGCGTTTAATAACAGCTTTATTTTTTTAATTTACTGAATGTTAAAATTTCACTATGTCGACAGTGAAATTTCACTGATTCAAGTAGTGAAAATTTATTTTACTGTTTCAAATAGTGAATATTCACGGTTTTGCTGGCTCTTCTTTATTGCACGCTTCAGTTTCTTCTTTGCTTCTTTGTAGGTCTGACGGAGCGAACAATTGCCATGTGAACGTGTGTACCTTCTCCGGGCCGTTGTACATGTTTTACGAAGGTTTGTCACTTCTTCATTCCACCAGTGCAGATTTTTGACTTTGCTGTTATTAAACCTTCTTTTAGGCATAGACTTTTTGCAAGCCGTCGATAACATGTTAATTGCCGTAGCAGCGTATTCGTTGGCGGTTTCTGGACGTTTGTTCCACGGAAGTTCGTCTTCAAGCTTGCGTTCCTGTAAAAAGTTTGCGAGCTTTTTTTTGTCGAGTTTCCTTGTGTTCCATCCTATATCTATCGGCTTCTTGCTACAAATTTCTGACTTTGTTTCTTCGGTGATCTCAAATTCTATGTATCTATGATCACTAAGCGTTTCTTCCTCAAGAACTTGCCAGTTCTGAACTCTTTTGGCTATTTTTGGAGTGGACATTGTCAAGTCGATAATTGACGCTGCCTCTCCCCTCTGGAATGTCCATTTTTGGCCTTTATTCGCCACTATAAGGTTACTTCGGGCGACCATTCCACTGACGATTATGCCCCGTCGGTCAAGCCGTGGATCTCCCCATTCTGGTGACTTACTGTTAAAGTCTCCTCCTATGATCACTTCTTTTTGAGCCTGTCTTATGCTTTCCTCCAGGTCTTGGATTTCAGCTTCAAACTTGTTTATTGGGTCATTAGGTGAATAGTAGCAGCTGTAAATTCTTATACCTGCTAGCTCGACCCAGACGTACCCCTTATTGCTCGAGTGGGATTTCGTCATCCGCAGATTGTTGTTGCAGATCTCAATGCCGGCTCGTCTTGTGGTGTCCTCTAACCAGTTTCTTGGGCCTGGGTGTTTATACTGCTCACAGAAGATCAGTACATTCACGGACCTTGTTCGAGCTGTTGCAGCTAGAAGGTCCTGGGCTCCACGCCCAGTCGCAGTGTTAACTTGGATAATCTTTAGTTCCATTTTCTTCGTGTCTGTTCCGCATTCCTCCGTATTAGTTCTGTGAAAATGGGGCAGTCTCTGCTACCAGAGACGTGGCCCTCATCTTTTCCATTTGTGTGGCATGTGAGGCACTTTGGCTTATTTTGACACCCATTCCGCTTGTGACCGTTCTCGCCACATTTCCAGCAGCTACTGCTTCTATCCGGACCTTTGCAATGTCTGGCTATGTGTCCATATTCCTGACACTTATAGCACTGGAGAACCTGTACTCTTTCACGTACTCTGCAGATAAGGAAACCGATCCTTATTTTTCCTTCCTTCAACAATGGTGCTGCTAGGGCATCCGTAAGTGTTATGATGGCAGTCTGACTATGTCTCTGCCTTGCGAATATTTTGCAGTCGTCAAGGGGAACATCTATGTGGAAGGCTGCTTTTATCGCCGATACCACTTCTTCCTTTGTGGCCGTCTCGTCCAAGTCTCGTAGTTCCACCAGTTTCTTTGAGACTACTGCCTTCACTGTACATTTGACCTGTACGATGTTGGCTAAGGTCTCTTTAGCTTTACTTGCATCTTCTCCTTTTTTGATAACAAGGATTATCTCGTCGTTCTTGGATCTCCGCATGGTTTGTACTGGGAGTTCCTTATCTGACGAGATCTTTGCTTTCATATCTTTTATTATGTCGGCATAGGTGGAAGTGCTTGACTTTGAGATAATCAGCGCATCGTTCATCGCTCTTTGCCTTCTTGCTGGAACCTTATTAGGTACTGCTTTATTTTCTGATTTTTGGTCTCGATTTCTTCTATTTCGGTCTCTCTTCCGTTCTACAAGTGTAAAAGGTTTCTCCACAAGTGTGTTTCCATCTGCTGTTAGTTGGACGTCCATCGATTCTGCTGTATTATCCGGTGCGTTTCCTTCGTTTTTTGAATTCGTTTAGAATATATCACATATTAATATTTGTATAATAACCATTTATAAAATTTACATTAATTTATGATTAGTTTTCTGCTTATATCTCCTTGAAACAATAGGTTTAAGTATGAAAAGCATATTAAGATTTAAATTTATTGTAATTCTCGGTATGTACTTTAAATTTAAATCATAGAAAATTTCTTACTCTTGCTAACTAAAAAAAATGTTGACCTTATACATATATCTATAATTAGTATATTACGATACATGTGACCTAAGTGGCCCATAATTGCACGGCGCGTAGTTAGCGCCCGAGCGTAGCGAGGGCGATACCGTCGCGCCGTGCAATTATGGACACTTAGGTCACGAGTATCGTATACTATTTTGTAGCACGAGTGACATAAACCCGCCATCGACATCGGGGAGGGTGTAGGGTGTGGGGGTCAGCCGGACGGGGGGAGGGGGGTGGGGGGTTCCGGGGGGGGGGGGGGGAGCGATGCCCCCCCGCATAAAAAAAAATTAATATATAATCCAAAAAACATAAAAAATAAATTAAGGAAATTACAAATCGTATAAACAAATTATTATTTAACCAAAATTCATTAGTTAATTAATAATCAATGTCAACTTTTATACATTGTTTGAATAGAACCTTATATAAATAAGATATTTTGTTTTTTGAAAAAATAATTAATGTTTATTGTTAACAGTTAATTTGAATATATTTATTTACCCTATCTTGAAATTATTTAAATTAAATTTTAATAAATTTATAATATTAATTATGAAAAAAAAAAAATTAATACTGAATTTTAAATTGAATTCCAGATTGAATATTCAAAATACGCGCCAAATTATCATAATACAATCAGTTGAACTAACCTCTTAATTTGAAGCATTATTCTAAGGTTTTATAATTATTCTCTGATTCTTGGCATGCGTATTTACCAGGTTTTCTACTTCTTCTTTCTATTATTATGAACGAAAAAGTTTATTTTGAGTGTTTTTAGTCTTTATTATAGGATACTACGGATATGTGGCCTATGTGAATTCATTATTACACTGTGTAATAAAGCGCCACTTAGGTCACGGATAAGCGTGACCTAAGTGCGGTTTAGGTCACACAGTCAAAGAAGATAGACCCCAATAGAAGCGCAAAGCCTTATGGGCGACTGAGGCACCCCAAGGGCTAGTAAGCACCCCGACCACGCGCAGCGCCACAGTCGTTTTCCAAATGTTTCCAAGCGTTATGTAGGTAACAAGATAACTCTCGGCCGATAACATATCGGCAATATCAATAAAAGCATGTATTTAAAAATTGTACATTGGAAACATTTCAGTTATGGTTTGCAATACTCGAAAAATATGTAGAAAACCTAAAAACATATAGTAAAACAAATTATATTCAATACTCCAAACCTTATCTACAAATGGGGGAGCACTTTATATATCAAATCCATTATTTAACACTCGTTGGCAGCGATGGTCCTGTGGATAACGTATCTGATTCTTAATTTTTTTATGCTGGTTCAAATCCGTTGCACTGTTTTTTTCTTTAATTTATTATTGTGTATAGGAAATGTATATTACATTAGTATTCTTTATTATTTATGTTAATAAAATAAGTATTTTCAAATAATAGTATATTACGATACAAGTGGCATAAACGGCCTATTATGGCACGGCGTGAAGTTAGCGCCCGAGCGAAGCGAGGGCGATATTTCACGTCGTGTTATAGGCCGTTTATGCCACGAGTATCGTATACTATTTTATAGCTCGTGTGACATAAATTCGCTATTTTTTATAATTAATGAATAAATCAATCATTAAGTGAAATAGTATATTACGATACATGTGACCTAAGTGGCCGAGCGTACATGTATCGTAATATTAGTATACAATAGTTGGTAGCACGAGTAACATAAACCTGCCATCGACATAGGGGAGGGTGTAGGGTGCGGGGGCAGACCTGGAGTGGAGAAGGGGGGGGGTTTGGGGGGGGGGGCGGAGCCCCCCCCCCGCATAAAAAAAATATAATCCAAAAAACATAAAAAATAAATTAAGGAAATTACAAATCGTATAAACTAATTATTATTTAACCAAAATTCATTAGTTAATTAATAATCAATGTCAACCTTTACACATTGGTTGAATAGAACCTTATATAAAAAAGATATTTTGTTTTTTGAAAAAATAATAAATGTTTATTGTTAACAGTTAATTTGAATATATTTATTTACTCTATCTTGAAATTATTTAAATTAAATTTTAATAAATTTATAATAATAATAATGAAAAAAAAATGAATACTGAATTTTAAATTGAATTCCAGATTGAATATTCAAAAAACGCGCCAAATTGTCATATACAATCCGTTGAACTAACCTCTTAATTTGAAGCATTATTTTAAGGATTTATAATTATTCTCTGATACTTGGCATGCGTATTTACCAGGAAATCAATCATTAAGTGAAAAAATTCACAATCAACACCACATTTTATATGCGCTGTTTTAGCAATTGATTTACTTTATAAGGATACTAGTGGCAACTGTGTTTATTCCACAGTGTTTATAATGGTACGGTGTGAAGTTAGCAACAGTGGTGTAATCGATCATTTATGCCACGGAAAAGCGTACGATAAATGCGAATTTAGGTCACACAGTGCTATAAAGTGTATATTTATTTAAATGTATAATGTATTTAATATAATAATTGGTAGAGTTATGCCGATATGAAAATTTATTTCCCGTTGTATTTATTTTCCAAAATTTTATTGACTTATTTGGTACCTAAAATAGAAAGTTTTCGACTATTTATATCGAGTTTTTGAACATCTATTGTAAATTATGCATAATTTTTCAATAAAAAGTTGTTATATTATTAAAGTTTTTTGCATCTCAAAAAATTTGTTCACTTTCTTGGTACCGTAACAAAAATTAAGCAATAGTACAATATCAATAGTTAATCTGCACGGATAATTTTAAAAAACCAATGTTACAAATATTTTAATTAAAAGAATATATTAAAAAACTTATGTTTTGTATACATATCTGTGGGTGAAAGACATAATGACATAAATTCAATTATTTTATTATATACTTCATCATAAAAAAGGTGAACAAGTTACAGTTTTTTATCAAAAACATTTTTTTAAATATATCATCATGGGTATATTTAAAAACATTGTGAATATTAAAATAGGTTCTTTTAGAGTTTTTTATGATTATGTATACACATTGGTGGAGGTGGAAATGGTTAAAGGAGCCTGGAGGAAGGGAGAAAGCTCCCGTGGTTTATGTAGGGCTACTGGCGACGGATACCACGGTTTATTTAGAACATTTATATAAAAAGATTATTGAATAATTCTATATAATTTATAAATGTCGTGAGATTATAAACAAGTATCTTAAAATTCTTTTATATAGTAATTTCTAAATAAAATGAAAATAGTACCTCTAGGGTGGTCTGGAAAACTATTCAAAATAGTAATAATTTAATATTTGTATTTAAGTTTATAAAAATATAATTTATTTTGTAACTACAATAAAAAAAAAAAAATACTGGGGCTGATTTGAACCTGCATAAAAAATCAGGAGCCAGATACGTTATCCACAGGACCATCGCTGCCGACGAGTGTTAAATACTGGATCTAATATATAAATTGCTCCCCCATTTGTAGATTAGGTTTGTAGTTTAAGTATAATTTCTTTTGCTATATGTTTTTAGGTTTTCTACATATTTTTTAAGTATTGCCAACGATAACTGACATGTTTCCAGTGTACTGTTTTTAAATACATACTTTTATTCATATTGCCGGAATGTTATCGGCCGAGCGTTATCCTGTTACCTACATTCTATATACATGACGTTTGGAAATATTTGGAAAACGACTGTCGCGCTGCGCGTGGTCGGGATGCTTACTAGCCCTTGGGGTGCCTCACTTTGTTTCCCAGCTTTGCGCTTCTATTGGGGTCTATCTTCTTTGACACAGTGCTATAAAGTATATTAAATTCTTACTTGGTTGGTAATAAAATATATATTTTATATTTAACTATACAAAAACGTTTAATCCAATTTGATAGTATAAACTTTATTTTATTAGCAAAAGCATAAATTTAACATTTTTATCGATAAGTTTTAAATAAAAGAAAAGTGCATGATCTACCTTTTTAAATAATATGCCTTTTAATTTATTATTAAAAATGTAATTATAATATGTACACTTATTCTCTAAGGAACTTATCTTTCTTTTGTATATAATTAGACTCGAGATATATAAATTTTACATTCCTGTCCAGTGCAACTGGAGTTTAAATTCGTTATCTAATATCTACTAGATAATTGATAAAATCACATATAAAAATGTACTAAATGCTACTTATAATTGTTACCTTAACATGTCTACTCTATATAAAAAAATTTTATATACATTTATTAAATCCAAAATAAAGGATTAAATCCAAAATAAAGGATTAATTCAATAATAAAAGAAATTTGTGCGTCACATTTGCGATCTATGCACTGCTTGTTAATTAAGTATAATATTATTTAAAATAAAACATACATTTTAAAAGTTAAAAACCATAGTGATATTTAAAAAGAAATAGTATGTATTGTGTAGAATCTATATATAATCAAATAAAATCAGTTTGATACATTTAATTTGAGGTAAATATTTAAAACAAAGGTACGCCAACCAACCCGCCGCACTACATAAGCTGCTTCTTCCGATAATATCTAATACTCTAATTTTAACTATTGAATCTTTATAAATTTTATTGTTTTGAGTACTATTCAAGATTCATCACTCGATTACTCTTGAAAAGCTATATTATAAACTTACAGTATTGAAAATGTTAGCAGTAACGGCCTCTTGACGATTTTGATAAAAAACCCGAACGAGAGAAGTGTCGCGTTCATAATCCACTGTCCAATAACTTCACTTTTACAATTCAAATGTTATAACTTCACTGTCCGATAACATTTTTTTTGCAATTTTGGATTTTAACATTTCTTTAAATTTAAAATCACGATAATTTAGGAGCTTTGGAGGTTAATTTTAAAAATATACACAATTATTAATTTTTTGTGCAATTTAATTGTGAGTCGAAAAATATCCCACCGCTGTCACCACTGTAATGACCCAGGGTGGGGTTACGTTAGGTAGCGCGTGAACCGAGAGCGGTTTATTTAAATAAATTAGAAATAAACAAATGAAATAACATATAATAAATGCGGATTTCGTGTTCCTAGAAATAAAGGCGCGAAAGTATAAATATGTAAATCGCGTGTAGATAGTTGATTTAAAACGGTTCTTTCTTACACCATGGTCATTCGAAACATCAATAAACTGGCAAGCATTCCCAGACTTAGCTTCATAATGGTTACTCCCTTTTTCCCAGTGCGTATTGCACATATAAAGGTCAAGAAAATACGAATATGCGATATTATTAAATAGGTACCGATATATTAAAATTACCGTCGTATTTCGTATATAATCCTTATAAAGATATTGTTTGTAGTTTTTGTTTTAAAATCTATTGTAAAAACACGGATTAACAAAAAAAAAAACGATACGTAGAATTTCGTTTGAAATTTGAGGCACAAAGTATTTTATATTTTATAACATAAATTAAATTCATACTCCTAGGCTGGTTTTAGAAACATTTTCAGGTAAAATGAATATTAAGATAACAGTTTCATTGTATATTAACTATCAATTTTAATTGACATTTATTAAGTAATAAATTATATGTGAGTTATAATTTATATCTGAATTACAATTTAAGAAATTAATTTAAAATATATATTATATATTAGTTTACTAACGTAAAACAATCTTTTATATTAAAAGCGATTACGACAAACCAATTTAATATTATATTTTATTTTATTTTATTGTTACTATTACGTAACAAAAGGTCTATGATTTTTAGGAAGTATATTTCCACATTATGAATATTTCGTAACAAATATCTCGTAAATTTTAAAAGCTTCCTTCCATACCATATAATGATGCATGTTCTACATATAACTATGCACTTAATTCAATAACACAAGGAATATTACTGCGTGATTGTACGATTTTATTAAAAAGTAATTGCTAACTAATAATTTGGAAGTATGAGTGAAACATTATGGCCTATAGATTAAATTGACAATCATATTTTGTCATCGTGTTTTACTAAACCATATTAACAATTGACCTTGCTTGCTATAATATTGCTCGATATTTTAAGAAATATTACTCATTTGAAAATGAAAAAAAGCTTTTAATTTAATTCATCGAGGAAATATATTTTATATAATATGAAATTGAGAACAAAGTATTTACTAAATAGAATCAAGGTATTACATATTATAAAATGAAAGGTTACTATGATTAATTCTTCATTTTATTCAAGTTAAGTACATGCTTATTTTATAAATTCTCAGCTTGTATTTTATTAGTTATCATTATTTTATTAAGTATATATCTGAGTTTTAAGAATTAACGAAGACACAAAACACCTGGTTAAAATCATTTGTCGGATAATAAAAATATTTCAAATACATATCACAATAGACTGTCAAATCATATGATTGTCATCATCGTTCGTATGTATAACTATTACAATGTACGAATGTAACTTAGCAAATTGAGTAGATTGCTTTATGTAATATTTTTATTGAATATCACAGAAATTGTTAAAAGTCTGATACAGAATCGTTTAAATTATACAATATATTTTTATTACAGTAAGCTTAAAAGCGCTCTTAGTTTTCACCAGTTTTATGAATATCACAGAAATTATTAATGTCTTTATAAAAGAATCGTTTAATTATATACATTTTTGTATTACAGTAAACTTAAAAGCCCTGTAATGTTTACAAAGATGTGACTGCGATGCGGAGAGAACAATTATAGTATTAGATGAATATGCAATTAAAAGAAGTTATTTCGCAATTTTCTGTTCAATGGAGATTTTTGGCAATAAATTGAGAGAGAGATAAATTGTGTACTTGCCGAATGTGATAGCAAGGAGTTGTTGTTAATATATGAGACCATAAGAGTTGTGGACATTTAATGTTGGTCTGCTGATGAGACGAAGCTCAAGCAGCTAGGTCTTAATTGCTAAGATATATTCATTCACTGTAATAGAATATTTTAATTCGTTATTAAAAGCTGTTTGAGAAAATTTAAGTCATTGCGAAATACTATTTTCCAAATAAATCCATAACTAGTTCTCGCTAAGTCTATGGACCTGGAGGAGATGGATGACTGCGCTGACTTACCATCAACTGCAGATCTCTAGATGAAGCATTACTATTTTATCCTTCCCAAGACAAGATAAGAGACAGAAAATTCGAATGCATTATTCCGCTCATGAGTTTCAAAAGTCGAAAGAGCTTGATTGCTCTGAGACAAGTCGCATGGAGTAGGAAGGACACAACGACAACCAGAAAAACGTAATATCTTCGAAACAAAAAAAAATGAGGAATGCCAACATCGGGAGAACCTGGGAGCTCTAATATTAAAAGGAAGGAGAGCCTGAGAGCTTTAATGATACACAGAAAGGAGAGCCTGAGAGCTCTAATAATAAAAAGAAAGGAGAGTCTGAGAGCTCTTATACAAAAAAGAAAGGAGAGCCTGAGAGCTCTAAGACTATGGACGCAGAGAGAGAAAAAGAGAATCATCGGGAATTGCACAGGACATATATGATATAAAAGACAGATAATATCCATGACTGACAATTAGATTTCAGTTCTCTCGAAAGCAAGAAATTGTATAGAAAAAGTTACTTTTTAGTTACGTATTCTATCACATTTTGTACTTTTGCAAGTATATTTTTGTATGTATAGATTTCCAATATGTACGTATGTTTCATTAACTACAATATAAGGGATTTCTGTAATAAATTAACCATTTAACTATAAAAGTTAAAATGCGATCATTTGATATGTTAATGTTATATTTAAGTGCGATAGTATCTGCCTTAATCCCTGGGAAATCGGAGGTAACAGATGCTAATTAGCTGTCTCTTATATTCCGACGTATACCTAGAAAAGGTGCATCAGTCCCTTTTACATCTCCCTTTGCTCTTCGCTCTTTCGGGTTGCAACCAGGTGTTACCCCATTCTAATCCAGCCTCTAACCTAGCCTTGTTTATGAAGTACGATTCGCACAGAACAGAATCAATTGGTACTTCATCGCGTCGTGATTATATTCGTTCGACATCGTAATGCAACCGTGATTATACACGTCGGTCTCAAGCCCGGAAATGTAGAGAGGAGGTGTTCGCCGTGTTTACAGTATCTTTTATTAACTATATAATTCTGATATTATATTCAAATGTCCCGCTCTCGGCTCGCGCTCCACGTCTCCAGAACACCGGTTTTGGGACGTCACAATACATACAAACCACGGTGAAAGAAAGAGAGGTGATTGGTGTGAACCAACTTTACCTCCACTTCCGTAACGTTAAAAGTCTGTTTATCCTATTGCACACTAGCAGCGCTAATGTGGTACGTGTGTTGTGTAATGTAATAATACATCACGTGTTATTCGCCATTTATTCGCGCAAATATTCAAATAAAATAATACGCATTTATTTAGAAAATATTCAAACATATATAAGCATTCGATTCTCGAACAGACTCAGATATAAGATATTCAATTTTACAAACTGTGTCTGAAAGGCAAAGAAAACATGCTCACTAAAAAACAAAGAATCTCTGTTCTACGCGATATTGGGGGGTCCGAGTTTAAGTGCTTTTCCGGGAAGAAAAGCGTGTCGTTCGCATGACAATAACATGTGGCTGGATGCAGCCTCTAGACCACTATAGACTGCATATACAAAAAATGGAGAGGGGCTCAACAGGGCTACAGTGAATTTGTAGACGACGAGTAAAATCAGTCCAAACGTGCTAGAAAATCTCGACCAAAATTCATGATCCCTCCTGTGAGGTGTGGATCTCGAGGTTAATACTCGTGTACAAAAGACCCTCGTGCAAGAGCCCGCCGATTTCATCGCCGACTCGAATCGCCGAGAACATCGCCGCATACCAGGACGACTTACTCTCAGCCGCTACGTGCATCGTTGGAACGTCTCCACCTCGAAAGCTAAGTTTTCTGCCTTTTGAGAATTTGCGTGTAATAAATCTAATAAAATTTACGATTTTCGCGCGTAGTAAATTTATAATTTCTTGCGCTTATTCAAAAAGGTTAGCATCACGGGTCGAAGTTAGACGAAGCGATGGCGAATCGAATCGTAGTCATCACGCAAAAGCGCAATGCGTTATGCAAACAGTTCGAAACGCTGACAACCTCGGTCGAGCATGGTGACTACGATTTCGTCAAGGCATGTTTACATCTGGATCGCGTCCGTACGTTATTTCACGCGTACGAAAACATGCACGACGAGCTGGCGCTTTTGGAAATCGATGAGGACGGCGTCAGGCAAATGGACGAAATCAACAACGCGGTCTATGATGTCGCCGCGAAAATCGAATCCGCAAACAAGGCCGATCGCTCGAATGCAAACGTTGCAGCGCCTGGCGTTACAATGGGCAACTCAACATTCATCGAGAAGCAGCGTCAGCTCAAACTCCCGGTTGAAGAGTTGCCAAAATTCGACGGAGATATCGAACAATGGCTTTCTTTCAAGAACACCTTCAAGGTGATGGTAGAGTCACGGTCTGATATCAACAATCTTGTCAAGTTCATGTATTTGAAGAACTGCCTCATCGGTGAGGCCGCGAGCCAAATCGCCGTATACGACATGAGCGAAACGAACTACAAAAACGCCTGGGCGCTGTTAACGGATGCGTACGAGAGAAAACGAATTCTCGTATCAAAACACCCCGATGCCATCCTCGAATTTCCTCGTTTGATAGACGCGTCGTCAAAGGATCTATCAAAAATGGTCGATATGGTGCGGCAACACCTTATCATGCTCGCGTTGCTCGATTTCCATCCGCAGGAGTTCACCGTCGTGCGCACGCTCGAGAAAGCATTGCCGAGCAACATCCGGGTAAAATGGGAAGAATCATTGTCAGTAGACGCACTTCCCACTCTCCAGGACTTTTACAAATTCATCGGGGGAGTGGCATCTTGGCTGCAAACGATGGAGCTCGAAACCGCCAAAGGTAAAATCACGCGAGGGGGAAAACGTCAGGCAGATCGCGTTGCTCAGGGTTCGAAGGTTAGGAAAACCGAGTCAGGCGCGCGCGCAATAGTAACGATGTCTACAATCTCCTGTTTCCAATGCCAGGGTAGTCATGCCGTCTATCGTTGCCCAGTGTTCGAGAATCCATCTGTGGATATAAGCAAGTACACGAACTAGTTTTTCGATCGAAGAAAAGGTTGCGACCCACTGAGAGAAGTCATCTGCTGACTGTGTAACGAAAACTGAAGCTTTTCTCGCTTCTAAGTCAGTGGTGACTTCTTTCTCACTGGACACGGGCCATTCAGCTTCTTCCAATTTCAACCAGCCGGGGCCTGTCCACCAAAGAGGGGACTCTTTGAGTTGGGAGGGAGTGATGCCTCTTGTGGCCAGATCAGCTGGGTTTTCCGCCGAACGGACATGTTGCCATGTTGCTCCAAGAACAGTGGTTAAAATTCTGCTCACCCGATTAGCGACAAATATTTTCCACCTCGAAGGATGTACTTTGAGCCAAGCTAGCACGACCTTTGAGTCCGACCAGCAGAAAATTCTAACCGGCTGAGTTTGAAGCTTCGCCAGAAGGTATGAGACTAATCGTGCCAATAAAGTGGCACCGCATAACTCTAATTTTGGCAAGCTGATAACCTTGATTGGTGCAACCTTGGATTTAGCCATGACTAGCCTAGACTCTATTCCCTCATTTGACCGAAAAACTATGTACAACGCAGCAGCGTACGCTCTCTTCGACGCGTCGCACAAACCATGGAGCTGCCATTCCGAGGATTTCAGCGTTCCAAACCATCTAGGAATTCTAATTATCTCAAGCTCGACCAGATGAGCTCTAAAAACAAGCCATGCTTGCTTTATCTCCGCAGATACTGGATCGTCCCAGCTAGCACCCTGCATCCAAAGACTCTGCAACATAATTTTTGCACGAACGATCACCGGAGACAACCAACCTATTGGATCAAAAAGCCTAGTATTCTCTGACAACATCGTCCTTTTTGTAGGATTCCCAGTCGTTTCTGGAACAGATATCTGAAAACAAAATGCATCTTCGAGCGGTAACCAACGCAGACCTAGTGTCGACACAGCTTCTTCCTCGCTGAAAATATTCTTTTTTGAAGATTCATCTAACTCAATGGATTCGTTCAAAAGCGCGGCATGAAAAGTAGACCATTTTCCTACTTTCATTCCCGCTGTACTCAAAATACCCACTAACTGCTCCTTCACTGACCTAGCTTCCTGTAGAGTGTCTCCTCCGGCGAAAAAGTCGTCGGTATAACGACTTTTGCGTAAAACGGCAGCGCTCTCTGGAAACCGAAATTCTCTTATATATTCACTTACGGAAATACAATGGCGCACATTTCGTCGACTTAATATCCTGACGCAGTAGGTGAACAAAGGAAGAGAAATCCCAAGTTAAGCTGGTCAAGGGACTCGATCCGTGTCGAGAGGCCCTTTCCGCGATAGTCCGCGCGTTCGTCTCATTCGGCGATCGAAGCAGCAGTAAGCTCCGACGCCGCTCGCGGCGCCGCCGGAGCGCTTCTCCCTCTCCGCGCCGTGACGGAAAGGAGGGGAGCGACCCGCTGCAGGGGAGCAGCGAATAGGATAGAAATTTTCGTACAAGCACTTTTTAATTGATCTATATATCTTTTATGTTTGTTTCCAAATAGTATTTGTATGAAACAAAAGTAAATAGATTCAAAATCAAGGTTGACAATTATGATCAGTTTGAATTTTGGTCACAACATTCTAACCTCCATTTGAAGAACTCGAATAATTACACTTAATGAACATTTTTTTAATTTCTTTTTAGTTCTAGACTATCATTTCTAAATAAAGTTCAAACAATCAAACCTCAATAAACTAATTTTATATACCATTTATTGTGCATCAACAGCTGTTCGTGTCTGGTTGCTGCCTATTTCGTTGTTGTTCAGGCGGCCTGATAAGTGCTTAAGGGGTCTACCCTAATTAGACGCGCAAAAAAAAGACTATTTTCACGATTATTTTTCATTGTTTTAAATTAGAAAAATTAATATGTGAAGTATGAGGCTTGATAAATACAATCTTGAAATACATGAAAAAAATTTTTTTTTATTAATTTTTTTGTTTTTTATCGTATAAAAATGGAGGCCAAAAAAATATCCAAAAAAAAGATGAGTGCGCCCTGTTGATGAAATCTCTGGAGTGGATTATCTGAAACAAAAAAAAGGTTTTAGATTCAGTAAGGTAATGACTATGTCGCATAACATACGATTTTTGATTTTTTCAAAATTGGCAAAATGGCGGCCATATTTCGAAAAGTAACGAAAAATCACCTTTTTTCATCAGTTTTTTTTTTAATACCAAGTTAAACTCAAAATTTCAAAAATCGTATGATATGCGACATAGCTATCATCATAAAGAATATGTGGTAAAAATTTGGTAAGGATTGATGCAGTAGTTTCCGAGATTTTTTCAACAAGCCGTACAAAAATGTCATTTCGAGAAAAACGCGTTCAAAGTTTTTTTTAACGAAAAAACGTGAAAATTTCTTACCTACGCTTAACCAGCGATGCCTGCACCGTACATTATGCCTTCAGTTTCTTCATAAAGTACCGTCTCATCCAAAATAGCCTTCCTTCGATTAATTCTGGCCTCCTTAGAGGCATCTCCACTGCGGCGGTTTGCAACTCGTACGCGCGTTAGATCTCGCTCAGCTACGAACTGCTCGGCGATATTGCCGATTTTGACACCCATCTCATCCAATATTTTCAATATTGGCTTCAATCCTTCATTGAAAATACACGCAGTTGTTTGACACGCGATTTCAACAGTTTTTTTCCCACTAAAGATGTGTTTAGGAACCATCGACCAGACGCAGTTGTTGAAAGACTCGTTGTTATTTTGCGTGTTTCCGCCGAGGCACCTTTCAAGAAGTTCTTGTTTTGTCAAATCCTCGTAGATTGGTTTGAGAACTTCTTGAACATCTTCAGCGAGAGCAGGAGGATGTTTAAATTGTCGAACGGTGTTGTTTTCCACAGCTTTCTTATATTTACACCAGGATTCAGAACAGTATGAATGCTGTGGCTTGCTGTCGGTTGAAATCTTATGATAAAATCCTGCCCAGATCTCCCTGCGAATTTCTTCCACGGAATCAGGATGTCGTTGAATTGCTAAACCATAATTTTTCGACAGTTCTTTCGTTAATTTTATCGTTAAATCTTGAGTTTTAACAACAGGAACTTTTTTTACGCTGGTTTTTCTTTTTTTAGTGACACCTTTTTTTGCTGGAGTTTTTTTCTCGTCCGTCTTTGCAGCTTTTTTTGCTGGAGTTTTTTCCTCGTTCTTCTTTGCAGCTTTTCTTGCCTGTATAAGATTTTTTTTTTAGCTTCACTAGCACGTTTGAAAATTCTTTTTGCGACGTGTAACACACACTCTAACTTTTTAACGATCACTCCTTCACCATACGGGTGTGTATCGAGCAGTATTTTGAAAGTCTTCGTGTCACCGTCGCCGATGTAAAAACCATAACGCACAGAAAATTTTTCGAGAGATTCCAAAAACATTTGACATATACCGTCGACTTCCATTTTTCCGGCACTACCTGAGTGATTAGCACTGCAATTTTTTTGGTGCACTTCGTACCATGCTGCATATTCAATCGTGCCCTCTGTTCCTTTTCTTCTTTCACATCCTTTGCAGTAGCTTGATTTGATAACGACGTTCGCAACTTTTTTACTGTGTTTATATATCAAAGAAACTATGCCAACAAGAGAAGAAAATCCTCTTTTTTGCCAGGAACCGTCTCCTGAAACGGTTAAAATATCTTCGGGTTCTCCGTGCTGAGCATTTAGGAGTTTTTCTTCTCTAACAGCCTTTAGCATCACTATATCGAAAACACTTTTCACAGCGATAGAGACCGAATAGATAATATGATAATAAACGGAGGAACTCATTCCAGATCCAAGTTCCATTAGGCCAATAAACATGTTTATACCACTCCATCCAATACCAATCAATCGCATAACAAACACAAGGCGACGGTTGACTTCGTATCCAGTCGCAATCATCGGACACGAATTAATATATTTTTCTCCAAACTCACAAGTAACACAAATTTTAAAACCGAGTCCTCGCTGTCCATACTTAGTAAATGTAACATCGTTATTACACACTTTACATTTCAAAAACTGTTGTATCGAAGAAAAAACCAGGTAAAAATGTATGATGCTGTACCCTAACGTTTGATCTACAGGCACGTCGAAACTCGTATCTTTCGACTTGTTCAGCTTCTCTGCAGATGCACTAGCATGACTTGTGTTTGCCTCATGGGCATTTGGAAGAACTCCATGAAATTTACGTTTTTTCGCTTTCGAACCTGGGCGTCTCCAGTTTTGTTTTTGATGGATAGTTTTCTTGTCCATCTCGGCAATCACGAGCACAGATGTTTACGCTTACAGATTTCAAACACGACTAATATAGGTTGCTACTTGCTTGAAATTCAAATATACAGGTATCTTTCGAAAAATAAGGGGTCACGAATGAATAGATTTGAGTAGGGATAGTATATACACGAAAGGTTTCAGCTGCTCACGTAAACAAAGGCAGGTAGACGATACCGCTCCGAACGGTCACTATTAGCGCACTCAGGTAACTAAGTAAAAGTCCCTCAAAAGTACACTTAGACTGCTCGGATCTTTATGAAAATTTAATATGATACTTTCAAATATCTATACTTTCGAAAAATGGAATAAAAAAAAATCGATTTTTTCAAAATTGCAATTAGGGTAGACCCCTTAACTATTTCGTGAGGATTAGCACAGCCTGCGAAGGCCCTGATCTGCACACCATTACATACCTTATAAGCTCCCGTTCTGATCAGAGCCTTAGCTGACTTCTCAGGCACCTGATTTACAATATATAAACTTCGTACTTATTATTTTTGTGAAAATAACTTACTAGTTGCTTTTTATTAAACCATATTAATAAATTTCGATGAGTGATTCATCTAATGATTTAACAAATGATAAATCGCACCAAATCGTCACGTGATAAATAATTTGATAAATCACTTTATAAATCAGTTGTTTAATCATGCGATTAGTCAAATAATTAATTGAACAATTATTTCTGCCAGGGATATCATAATGTAAGGGTTAATTTTTGTTCGAATTTTTTTATTAACCAAAACTGGGCACATCCGTTTTACCACTTACTACTACACAAAAGGTGGTCCGACTCTGCCCCCATTCCTGTGATCTTAATGACCGGTTTCCCTAGGTGGTCATGTGCAGCGCTAGTGTTTCATATGTACCATACAGCGTCGCGAACGGCAGTGAAAAAGTAGCTTCTATTCACTTTTCGTGTTTATTATTCTGTTTTGTTTAAAAACTTAAAAAACAGGGTCGATACATTGTTTGTTTCTATAATTATTAAACAAATCCAACGTTATTTATTAATTCATATTACTTTTACTCGACAGGATAAAATTTTCTATTTTCTTAATACTACACACCTTCAATCAAAATAAATCATGAATTACATTTTTTGTTCCTTACGAAACATCTTTTGCATAAGAGAAAAGGTGCAACCTATTGATAAAATCATTCGTATAGAATACATTGAAATTTTGTAACCTATTGATAAAATCATACGTATAGTATTCGTTGAAATTTAATATTAAAAATAAAAATTAGTGACCAGAAAATTTCAAGTTTAGACGTACGTATATTGTAAATACTATAGTTAGTATGAAAGATTTTTCAATAAAATTAATAAGTAATATAGGGTAGAATTGGGCCAGTTTACGAAATTGTATTTTCCTCATAATTAGAAAATTAAATCTCAACAAATTTTAACTATAGTTATTTTAAACTCTTAATAAATAACTCTTTCAAAATTAGAATAGAATATGATAAATCAACAAAAGTTAAAGTATATCTTTGGATTAATATTTGTGATAATAATTAGTAACTTTTCAATATATTACATCATATGCATAGCACGATAGAATATAGGTTTATAATTTTCACTTAATCAGTCTAAATTTCAATGTCTCACCTTTAGTAAGATCATGTTAATATCATTTTTTTAGATTGACCAAAACATTAGAATATTATTTTATTTTGAAACATTTATTTAAAAAGATGTCTCCTTATAGTCAACATCTTTTTTTCATAAGGGAAAAGGTATAATGTAATAATACATCGCGTGTTATTCGCCATTTATACGCGCAAATATTCAAATAAAATAATATGCATTTATTTAGAATATATTCAAAAATATATAAGCATTCGATTCTCGAACAGACTCAGACACAAAATATTCAATTTTACAAACTGCGTCTTAAAAACAAAGAAAACACGTTCACTAAAAATCAAAGAACCTCTGTTCTACGCGATATTGGGGGAGGGGCGAGTTCAAGTGCTTTTCCGGGAAGAAAAGCGTGTCGCCTGCACAACAACATGTGGCTGGAAACAGCCTCTAGACTGGATATACAAAAGGGACCGGAGGAGGAGAGAGATTCAACAGGGCTACAACGAAATTTTAGACCACGAGTAAAGTCAGTCAGTGTCTAGATGTGCTAAAAAAACACACGAGTTTCCTCGTAATATTCAGTTTATTTATTCTCCTCGTTATTTCACGTTTCAAACACTGTTAATACGGTCGTAGCCGATCTCTATCCCGAATTAGACGCAGAGAGAAAGTGTCGTTGTTAATCAAAACATCCTTATTTCAATTCGCGTTTATTATATGTTATTTCATTTGTTTATTTCTAATTTATTTAAATAAACCGCTTTCGGTTCACGCGCTACCTAACCTAACCCCACCCTAGGTCATCACGCTATAGTACCCTATCACATAGTAAACTGTAAAAAACGTCGAGAATACGTCGAAAACTACAAAGTTTTAAACACGCTTTATTCAAAATTGCCCAGCCTTTGCAATTCCCATCTATTCGCTATATTATGTCGATCGCCACGAAAGCATATATACATATACATATACATATACAAAGCTGTAAACACGCTTTATTCAAAATATAGCGAATAGATTTGAATGAAGCGTGTTTACAGCTTTGTAGTTTTCCAAATATATATATATATATATATATATATATATATATATATATATATATAATGTAGGTGGAGGTAATGCGGACATGCAGGTAATGTGGCCACCTACACGAGATCTCGCTTGTATGCGATATTCCGGGGTTCCGTAACTCCTAGAGTAATATGTATTGTGACAATAGCTGATGTTGAGAAGCGCAGTGACCCCGCTACTCGCTCGTGCCCTCTAATTATAAGATAGTGTTATGTTTACAGAAAGCATCAAAATTATGATTTCTTAGCAGTGCATGCATGTAACGGAACCACTTTTGTCAGCGTAACTTTAAGTTTTCTTTAAGTACTTTAAGATGCATGTGTAAGTTTTTGCCATACTCTCTAAATTTTTTGGAGTGAAATTTTCGCTCTAAATGTAGAGTGAATGAGGGTTCCACTCCAGACGAGTGAATTTTCACTCTAAAAGAGTGAATTTGGTCACTCGAGTCTAATAAGTGAATTTCACTTCTCTAAATTAGAGAGTGACTAGGAATTCACTCCAACTTTCACACTAGGTTGGAGTGAAGTTTATATTATAAAACCTATAAATTAATCAAAGTTTCGAATTGCGACTTTTTTCTTTCAAAACATTATTTGTACCAGGAATCTTCCATTAAATTTTCATTAAATTTAATTATTAATTGTACAAAAAAATGGATTAAATATACAACTATGTGATTGATTAATTTAACTCGAGTATAAGCCTAAAGATCCTTCATTTTAGGATCATAAACGATCTTATATGAGTTGGTTTTCAGTTGTTATACCCGGTTGAAAATAACCGCATGAATTCTGTCCGGAAATGCATACGGAAATTCTCATCGGAATCAGTGCGGAAATCGTATGTGATCCATATGGGAATTCGTATGGAATAGGTCCGAAAACGCTCCGTGGAATCAGTACGGAATTCTGGATGAAATTTGCATCGAAATCCGCACTGCTTTAGAACACGGACATTGATACTAAATCCGTAAAGGAATCGTGCGAAAATCCGTATTTAAATCCACGTAGAATCCGTACAAAATCTTAAAATAACTGAAAATTTTAACAAACTTATTAGTCAAAATCTATTACATTGTTATAAGCAAATAGTTAAAACAATGATTTTTCCACAAAAACGCATGATTTTGATAAGATAAGAAGGTATTTAGAAATATATTAACTATGGATTTTGTCTAATTTTGTTAGTGAAAGGGTAGACCAGATAAAAAGACAGTAGCTATAATGCAATTTTAATCTCTTGAAAAGACTGTTGAATATTTCAATATTTGTTTCTTTTTTGTTGCAGAAGCTTACGCTGCGAGACTTGATCTCAGCTAAACTTTGGTTTCTCCTTACTCGTATATATCTGTACACAAGATTAAATTGTTGAATGATTATGAAGTCTACTTAAATTATTCGAGGATTTTGAAGCCAGATGAGTATTCTAGTTTTGTATTTAATAAGTATGAGAGAAAAATCATACATTTTTATATTTATCTTTTATTCCAAGTGATGAAATAAATATTTTTGTATGACTTTTTTAAATTATTGGTAATATTCAATTTTTCTTTAATGTTCTTCATCAAAAGATATTATATTATCAAATATATTTATTTGGCAGATGAAGAATTATGTTTATGTGTCACTTAAAAAGAATTGTTTATTTTTGTGGAATAATAATTACCTTGATTATTTGTTTATATAATTTTTATAGATTTTGATATAATCGTGTTTAAACTGTTTTATTTTTATTTCAGAGGCTTACGCTGACACAAATTTGGCTTTTCCCTCACTCGTGTACATCTGTACTCTAGATTAAATTATTAACGTGTTGAAATAATGAAATCTATTACAATTATTCATGAATTACGAAGTCAGATAAGTACTCAGTTTTAATTTTTAACCAGTGCGAGAGAAGAATTATTTCTTTAGATGTATTTTCTTCCATTTCAGAATAGTACAATAAATAAACATCTACAGGATGATTTTGATAAGATTAGAATATTTTTGTTGTAAATATTGTTTTTTTATTCTACAGTAATTTTAAATTAAACATGAAATGAAATATTAACTTATAACTTTTAGTAAGTTTGTAAAATTCGCAGCGCAAATAAAATTAGAATTCGATTTCCAGAATACCAGTCATCGAATGCATGGGATCGAAGTTTATATTACTTCATCGAGCAAAGTGATAATGACATGTTTCAGAAGTTGAACCCTTTATCCAGGTGTGCGTACAGAGTCTAGAGTGATTTAGCTAGACAGTGCATAAAAGAAAATTATATATTTATATTATCAGTAAAAATGGTTTGTAAATAGGCTGCAAGATTGACAGTGAGTAAATAAGAGTTCCTTTTCTCAAAACTGTTTTCTGAAATTTATTTTAGTCAGATACCACATAATTATATAGGCCACATTTTATAATATATCAAAATGAAACTCTGGATTACGGCGACTTTGCTGTATAGGTACAGATGTTGTACCGTTTTTGTGGGGATTCAGTCTGTACCTATATTCAACATACTTCGTGCAGATTTCAAAATGTAATTCTACATAGTTTCGATGAAGATTCTATTGAAATTCGACATTAATTGAAATACGGAATTCCGCATGATATTTGTAGAGATTCTGTATCCCAACTTCATTTTGTACACCAATAGAGATTTCATTAACGTTTACCTCGGATTTTGTACGGTTTCTATGTGGATTTTAATACAGATTTCTGCATTACTTCTGTACAGATTCTATACCGATTTCCGTACTCTATGACATTAGATATTTCAGTAATATTTCTTTGAAGATTTTGTACGGATTCTACGTGGATTTAAATACGGAATTTCGCACGATTCCTTTACGGATTTAGTATCAATATCCGTGTTCTAAAGCAGTGCAGATTTCGATGTAAATTTCATCCAGATTTCCGTACTGATTTCACGAGGCGTTTTCGGACCTATTCCATACGAATTCCCATTTGGATCACAAACGATTTCCGCACTGATTCCGATGCGGATTTCCGTATTGATTTCTGGACAGAATTTGTGCGGTTATTTTCAACCGGGTATAACAACTGAAAACCGACTCATATAAAATCGTTTATGATTTTAAAATGAAGGATTGTATGAGTACCGTAGACCGGGATAACTTTAGGCCGGTGGGGCGACTTTGGGCCAAATGACAAAAATATGATTTTATACCCATCAGAGATATTCAGATTTGAAGGTCAGATCCTTTAGATACAAAATGAATCAGAAAGAAAATGATCAAATACATCTAAAAGTGATTTTTGAACTTTTTAAAGTAAACTAAAATTTTACTAAATTTCTAACCTCGAAAACTTTTGTCTGTTAGAGCGTAAATAGGGCTGCTATTCCGCCATAATTGGTTTTCATACATAAAATTTTGATAATATTATTTACAATCGGAGCAATTTATTAAACATATAATGAGTTTGTAACTGACTTGTAAGTGCTGAAAGATGAAAACTTAGCTAGAAGATGTATAGAAATAAAAAAAGTGACTCAAAGTCGCCCCTTTAAGCGGGGTGACTTTGACCACCCTCTTTTTCATACATTATTCAAAGGTACGCCTTTGAAATTTTATTCCTAGGGTGTCAATATGTACTATAGCTCAAGACTAAACTTTTAGCAACTGTTTTAGAACTTTATTTTCTTAAATCTAGGAAATTTTTTTTATGATTATATGATTACATACATAATAGAAGGATATTTTGAGCCCTAACCAATATAATTAACTGCCTTGACCGTCATTTATAGCTATTAAACCAGTGATAAAACACGAATTTTATAGAATCTTCCTGCGCAAACTTTTTTTTGAAATGCAAAAAAACTAATGACATATGATATATTATAACAGTATTTAAAAATGAACAGAGAGAAATTTTTTTTTCATTTTATATTTATTATTACTGATGTTTAAGATTTATTAAATAATTTTTGCAATAAATTAGTTCTAATTTTAGTTATAAATGTCATAAATTAACCCTTATATATTTGTTTTAGTGAAATACCTCTCTGTAGTTTTGTTCAAATGTGTCAAAATAAACGTGTAAAAATATTTCAGACCAATTCATTAAAAATTGTTGCGCAGGAACTATTTTGAAATTTCAAATTTGTTGTTTTGAGTAAAATGCATTTTAAATATACGGATTCTACGTGGATTTAAATACGGATTTTCGCACGATTTCTTTACGGATTTAGTATCAGAGATTTAGTATCAATATCCGTGTTCTAAAGCAGTGCGAATTTCGATGCAAATTTCATCCAGATTTCCGTACTGATTCCACAGGGCGTTTTCGGACCTATTCCATACGAATTCCCATATGAATCACATATGATTTCCGCACTGATTCTGATACGGATTTCCGTATTGATTTCCGGACAGAATTCGTGCGGTTATTTTCAACAGGGTACCGTATGACAAAATTTCTTTTTTCAACATTTAATACCTAAAAACTATACGATAAAGGCAGTGAAATGTTTACTGAATACTTATTTCACATACAGATATATTCCTGTAAATGTTTAGGTAATAAGACGGTTTGTTTTTTTACAAATAGAATAAAGTGTTAAAAAATGATTTTTTATAGCACTGTGTGACCTAAACCCGCACTTAGGTCACGCTTATCCGTGACCTAAGTGGCGCTTTATTACACAGTGTAATAATGAATTCACATAGGCCACAGATCCCTACTATCCTATAATAAAAACTAAAAACACTCAAAATAAACGTTTTCGTTCATAATAATAGAAAGAAGAAGTAGTAAACCTGGTAAATACGCATGTCAAGAATCAGAGAATAACTATAAATCCTTAAAATAATGCTTCAACTTTAGAGGTTAGTTCAACTGATTGTATATGACAATTTGGCGCGTATTTTGAATATTCAATCTGAAATTCAATTTAAAATTTAGTATTAATTTTTTTTCATGATTAATATTAGAAATTTATTAAAATGTAATTTAAAAAATTTCAAGATAGGGTAAATAAATATATTCTAATTAACTGGTAATAATAAACATTTATTATCTTTTCAAAAAACAAAATATCTTATTTATATAAGGTTCTATTCAAACAATGTATAAAAGTTGACATTGATTATTAATTAACTAATGAATTTTGGTTAAATAATAATTTGTTTATACGATTTCTAAATTCTTTAATTTATTTTTTATGTTTTTTGGATTATATTTTTATTTTTTTTTATGCGGGGGGGCTTCGCCCCCCCGAAACCCCCCCTCCTTCCCCGCCCGGCCCACCCCCGCACCATACACCCTCCCCGATGTCGGTGGCGGGTTTATGTCACTCGTGCTACAAAATAGTATACGATACTCGTGACCTAAGTGTCCATAATTGCACGGCGCGACGGTATCGCCCTCGCTACGCTCGGGCGCTAACTACGCGCCGTGCAATTATGGGCCACTTAGGTCACATGTATCGTAATATACTATTTTGGACAACGATAACTTGACTAATATTTGATGTAATGCCTTAAAATTTTCAGAGCATATTTGTTAGATGTCAGGTTATCGGCTGTATATTTTTGAGTAAATTTGGTGCATAATCTTCTGAGATATTAGAGATTATTATAATTTAAACAGTACCTTTTCACCCTGGATATCACGACATCTCTAAGCTTTATTGTTGTGCTTTTTCTTGTAGATATCAAGTATTATTATATACGAGATTTACTATTCTACACTTCTGCCAACTTTACGCATTATATTACACGAAAAAATCCAAAGATAATGTTATATTAAAAATATTATTATTTTGTGATTTTTTAAAAAATGATTTAGTAATGACATAATTTATTTTTGCTATACTGAATCTGTATCTATCTATAGAATAGGAAAATAATGATTTTTATACTATTTTGATGGTGACATTTGTAAATTAGTATACGTTAAATTGTAGTAAAAATTTTAAATGAGTGACTTTAAAAAAGATGCGTTTTTGTGTCTTATGCACTTTTGCAATGAAAGAAGAAGAACAATAATTCAATCTCTTATAGGTGAAGATTTAATTTGATTTTTAGATAACAATAGATTTTAGAATCAATGACACATTTATTTTATTTATATAATAATTTTAATTAAATATTCTTTGAGGAAGTTTAGTGCCAAAGCACTTGACACCGTCTTTTTTTAACATTCAAGGTCTGAAATTAAAGCTCTTTTTGACTACTTTTAGGTACTATCATGTAGTTTTCTTTAATTCAAAACATGTGGAGTTATGATCACAGCTAGAGGCATAATTTTTTAATGAACTAATGCATATTTGGAGAAGAAGAAGCTGATATCTTACAAAACGGCCCATTCACAATAACTATGGGTGCTACACTTCATTTCTTGCTATCATTGAAGGATCCTCAAAGTTTCAGAAAATTTCGGGACCTGCATCTCTGATACTCTCCTTGTAAGTAATATTTTTAGTGTAAAAAACCACCTATAATTGGTTAGCCTTTGAGAAAGCCGTGAATTACAAAATTAATGAGAAACATAACCTCATTTGTTCAGAGTTCAATATTTTCCCACAAATAAAGCAACGATAGGTAATCGCTTAAAATATTCCTTTTTTTACACGAAACGGGCACAAGTTTTAGTTTTTCGATAAAGAAGTTATTATTTAGATGAATAGCGAAATGCTTTATTAGACTAGAACGGAGATATTTGACGACCTCTTAAGGGGACAGACCTGGGTTAAACCCCAAAATATAATTTCTTTTACTAGTCCAGGAAACATTTTATGTTTAAATGCAATCATTCTGAAAATTGTTATGCTCTAAATACTTAGTAATATATTAAATTTTACCGTTGTAAAACCTCAAAATCTTGATCTTACACGTCACAATAAATCACTATTTTCAATACCATATTTATTAAAGTTGATGTATTCCTCACACAATTGCAGGTGACATGATAAACAAAAATATTTTTTTTACGATTATTCGACTCATTTTGACATTTATTACAAAATAAGCAAAGCACTTTTTCGTTAAAATATTTTTTATTATTTCTTTTCGAAGCCTAACCGATTTAAAAAATATATAAAATAAAATTTCGTCAAAAAATCGGTTAGGTCATCGAAAAAAAAATAAAAATAAAATTTAACGAAAAAGTTCCTGGTTCTTTTTGTACTACATGTTAGAAGGAGTCGAATAATCGTAAAGAGACATTTTTTCGTGCGTCATATCACCTGCAATCGTGTGAGAAACACAGTAACTTTAATAAATATGGTATTGAAAATTGTGATTTATTGTGACGTGCAGGATCAAGATTTTGAGGCTTTATAACGGTAAAATGTAAGATATTACTAACAGGGACAGTCCACAACCTGCGGGAGACGGTTTTCGATGAGGCTTTCGGAGATGGTTTCTGGTACATAACAATGATGATTAAAAAAAAAACTTTTTATGAGTTTAACCCAGGACTGCCCCCTTAAATGTAGAAATAAGAACATTGACTTTACACATTCTTTTTCAAATCAAAACTATTTCACGTAGATATAAATAACTGGAACTAATAACATTATAAATATATCATGTGCGCAGAATCAGTGACTGTTCACTGTTTCACAGTGGAGCACTTGGCACTATTTGAGTCAGTGACAATTCATCTACAATCAGTGAATATCCACTGATTCATTCATAGAGAGCATATACTCGTATTTTTCAAATTAGTCCTGTCTACTATTTACACCGATTTCTCTATTAGTGTTATTAAACGTATATTTATAATACAAGTAAATTTTTATTTGCATTATAATTGTAAATAAATTTTAATAAACAATATATAAATCCCATAATATATAAATCCCATAATATATAAATCCCATAATATATAAATCCCATAATATATAAATCCCATAATATATAAATCCCATAATATATAAATCCCATAATATATAAATCCCATAATATATAAATCCCATAATATATAAATCCCATAATATATAAATCCCATAATATATAAATCCCATAATATATAAATCCCATAATATATAAATCCCATAATATATAAATCCCATAATATATAAATCCCATAATATATAAATCCCATAATATATAAATCCCATAATATATAAATCCCATAATATATAAATCCCATAATATATAAATCCCATAATATATAAATCCCATAATATATAAATCCCATAATATATAAATCCCATAATATATAAATCCCATAATATATAAATCCCATAGTAACTTTGAGCTTTAACAAGACAATTCACTGATTTAATAGTGAAATTCACTGATTCAATAGTGAAATTCTCTGATTCAATAGTGAAATTCACTGATTCAATAGTGACTTAAAGTTTGACAAAATAATTTACTGATTCTCAGTGAAAACCATTCATTAATCAGTGAAAATGTCGTTCACTGAGACAATCAGTGAATATTTCACTGATTCATTTTAGAGAGAACCTTTCCGAATGATACTGATTCAACAGTGAAATTCACTGATTTTTAATAACTTTGAGCTTTACCAATACAATTCACTGATTTAACAGTGAAATTCACTTATTGAATAGTGACATAAGGTTTGATAAAATAATTAACTGATTTCTCAGTAAAAAGCACTGATTTTTCAGTAAACAGCACTGAGTTCTCAGTGAAAAGCACTGATTTCTCATTAAAAACCAATGATTGATCAGTGAAAATGTCGCTTACTGAGACAATCAGTGAAAATTTCACTGATTTATTTTTAGAGAGTACAAATTAAAATTCAAGAAAGAAAAAATGTTCAATTTTGTCCCGGCCAGTCTTCTTTAATAAAAGCATCATTAAAATAGCTATAGCTGTTTTAATTAATCTACATATTAGAACAATTAATTAAGTTTGAGGAAGCTAAGTGCCAATAAATGGGTGCGGTTTTTTTATTCGAGCCATACTTATACGTTTCTATGCTAGTATTATATTGATATTTACTTTCTTAGTGCGCGCCTTTTCTCTCTATCCATCCCCCACTCTGCTGCTGCAGCGGTCATTCCCTTCTGATATATCCGTTATGTCTCAGAGAATCGGCTCTGCTGCAGGAATTTCTGCTCGTTTGGTCTACATCGGGTTAGAATGGGAAACCGAGAAATACAATCATTTTTACAACTCTAGAAATTACTTTAAAATTTTGCTTTCGTAGTCTCGATTCTTTTCACGAAATACATATTCTATTGTATAAGAGAAACTATATTTACAATATTTTTTAATATTTATTATGAAAGGCATTGAAAAATGCAACAAAAATTTTCAGCTTTGTGGTCGAAAATAATGTATTTAAAATTGGCACAGTTATTATTTAAAAAAAGAGAATTACAAACTTAAAATCACATTCCTTGACCTTGAATTTTCGGAATACATTATCCTGAAAACTGATGACGGTTATGATATTAAAAATTATAATCATTTAAAATAAAGAACATTAATTGTGTGAGAAAAAATTTGGACATTTCATTACAAAAAACTCGAAATTCTACCAAACGTTACTCTGGCCGCACCTGATGTGCGACACCATTTTAGTCCCTGCTCCGGCTCCGTTCGCCGAGCATACCCGAACAGATCCGAATACAAAGATACAGCTACGTTCGCAAGCAGACTCGCGCTAGTAGTATGTTTGCTAGTATGCTGGCTGCCAGTGCGCTCGCACTCTCTCTTCCTCGCCTTTCCCTCATCAAACGATTTCACATATTCATCTCTTGTTTATTATTATCAAATTACTGTTTAAAACCTTCGATTTTTAATGTTTAATCTTACGTTTTTTAATTCAAATAATTTTTCCACATATTTTCGAACTATTTTTTGCTCAAATACAGTTGATTAAGTGTATGGATTCCTAGTTCTGTTGTACCAAATGTTAATTTTTTTCTTGTAATTGTGGCACAAGAAAGGACGCTGAAATGCTTATCTATGATTGATTTGAGTGCGTAGATACGAACTCGCCAGCCTAAAAGGATCAGTGAAGTTTTAAGAATGGGGTGAGTGTTGACAAATATAGCTGCCAATAATACCTACAATTATGTACAATATCCTAGAGTTATTTTTTAAATTTGTACACTATAAATTTCATTGATTTGCAAAAGATGCAAGTCTAATTTTTCTCTCAGTCAAGTGTGACCGGATTATAATTATATTTACTAAGTATTCCTTTTTATAAAATCGTTAAAAAAAAAAAAAAAAAACTGTGCTGGTTTTATGCTAAGAAAATGGATTTTTGAATATTATAATGTAATATTATCTTTAGGTTACATATTTTGGAATCGACCGACGTTTTAATTTGAACAGTCCACTCTTGATATATGGCTGCTGAATGATTTCATACAAAAAATTTAAACTAGGTTCACGATATATAATTTTTTAATAAACTTAATTATTTTAAATAATACTTATGTTACAAAAAAAATATTTAGCAAGGATAAAATTTTGATTTTTTTTTGGAAAATTACCTATATTGAGCGGCTATAATATATCGAGTCCACTGTACTATAAATTAGAGAAACTGAAGCTTACAATTGATATTTTCTACGTTTTCTGATACATCTGAGTAATTTTAAACGTATAACATACCATTGTCAGTAATAAGAAAAGGGGTTATTTTTGGTTTGACAATGTATTCATATTGTTTTTTTTTAATTTAGGTATCTACTACAATTGATTTTTTTTGTAACACTGATGACTGTGATCGAAAGTCGATGGCGTCCCTGCATCGAAATCAAACGCGAGTTACGTGTACCATGCCAGTGTGCTATTGTATCAAGTTTGAGCAAAACTAGGTTTGCTTTGGAAATCAACTGTGATCACATGGTTCTCGCCGACGATGCTTTGGATAGCCTAGCTGGACAACCAATTGTTTCTTTCAGTCAACAGTTTAGTGGTTATCAAAATCTTCCCACTCAACTAATAAAAATCTTGCCTGAAAGCCTGGAAAAGCTTGATCTAAGTAATAACGCAGTTCATCATTTAATGAATCGGCAATTACAGGGACATACAAATTTAAAAGAACTAAGATTAGCAAATAATGCATTAGGTGATAATCTAAACCCTATTTTTTCAAGTAATGAATTTCGTGAAGTATCGGGTTTGAAGTTATTGGACTTGCGATATAATGGTCTACGAAGTATCGAAGAAGGAATATTCAAAGGATGCACTGAATTGGAGGAGTTGTATCTGGATTATAATAATTTAACATGTTCTCCGACTAACTCGCTAAAGGGACCCAAGGCTATTAGAGTACTTAGTCTTGCTGGCAATAATATACGTGAGTACTTTTTTATATCTATGTAAAAAAAGCTTTTAAATCGTTGATGTTATGCGAATGATGCGAATTTTGTTATACATAGGTGAGCGAGAGATGACCCTAATTTTACAACATATACTCGACGAAAAGATATTCTTGATCTAGCTGACGGTATCTGACGACACATTTACATATACCTTATATCAGCGTTGGAGAGTAACTAGTTGAAAAGTTATAATTTAAGTTAAAAAGTTAAAAAGTTAGTAACTTTTAACTTAACTAGTTAATTATTTTAGAGTAACTTGTAACTTTTCAACTTTTTATAAGTTAAATGTACATTAAAATGACATCCTAAAAAGATCGTTAATTATATATATATATATATATATATATATATATATATATATATATATATATATATATATATATATATATATATATATATATATATATATAATAATTAATAATACAATACTATATAGTTTTAAAATAAATAAGTTTATATAATAATTTATTTTAACTACGGTAATATTTTTATTTTAAGTTTGAGTTAAATCAGCACCACAAATTTCTTCATTTTAAACTTTATGAGAAAAATGTTTAAAGAAATATTTTAATTTTGAAGTTTTTATCGTCCGGACATTTTTAAAACTTGAGTATTTTTAAGCAATAATGAAGAATATAGCAAAAAAATATTTATTTTTTCTTAAATCTGAGGAAAATAGACTCTTGAGTGATCGGCATCCTTAAACAAGTAAATTTCCGAAAAAGTATGAAATTTTTATACTTGAATTCAAAGTTTTTTAAGGTCGTTTCTTGCGTGATATTCTTGCGTGATATTAATAATTTGTTTACATATATTAGAATATATGGAACGTGAATAATTTGAAAGAAAGGTACTTTAAGCGTGACCAAAAATATTTCGATATTACAAAATTGGATAACTAGAGAATGATTTGACAAAAGTTGTTTCTTGAAAGATTACACGGCAGTTCATCAATATATAAATAGAAAAAATAATCAGAACCTACAAAGTTTCAGTCTATAGTTTATACTCATATACGCACAAACTTACAAAAATACGTGTATCAACATACAAACATTTGACTGTATCTTCATTCCCTGAAATCTTTCAAGCAACAAAATTGCGTCTTTTTAATTAAAATCGGGTGAAACAGAGATTCGGATTATTTGTCAAACCGAACTTTAATTGACGTGATATCTAATTTTGCAATATCGAAATATTCATAAAAAAAATTGTTGTCACTTGAAGTACCATTCTTTAAATGGTAATGTGTAAACAAATTATTATATAAATTTCTATATTTAAGGTGGATTATTGTGAAAGAAACGCCGTAAACTTCATTGTAAGAAGTGAAAACGTGTTGAAAAATAGATGAATTCAAAGAAATTAGTTTGCTTCCTGCTAAAGAAAGCTATGTAATAATAAAAAAATAGTTTTCTTAAAAATATGTTAGAAATATGTTTTGAGCCATTCGGAATCAAAATACACTATTTTTAGAAAATCTCCGCATGGATGTGTGGAGTGTGTGTGCACGCGTGTGTACGTGTACCATATATCTCGCGTAATCCGCGGTAAAAATAGGGTAATGTTCTAGGGCTCATTTTTTTGTTTTTCTTAAAGGTAGGTGGCACAAAAATAGTATTTTTTGTTTTCCGATGCGTTTTTGTTTTTAGCGATTTTACGATTTTGAGTATTAATTATTCGGGTTTTTTAATACCTTAGCAAAAATATCATTGTATCAGCGAAAAGGCATTTAAAAGCGCATAAAATTACCTAACTTTTCCGACCTGAAAGTTTGGTTAAGGTCCTTCCATTCTTTTGTTATATGATTCGGAATATGGAGTGGAATGTTCAGTAAAATTTCTGAACCATTTCATTTTTCTATTAAGAGAAAAAAATCATTTTATAAAGAAAATCGATTTTCTATGTCGATTGATAACTTGAATAAAGCGGCATTATTCTTTTTGATAATTCTCAGAAAGGTAGCTTTGAACTATCTCTTGGCTGAGTTCTTTGCGCAGATCACGAGGACTTATTTTTCAAGATAATTGATGTTATTTTTCTTTCAAGCTCTTTTTTGATCGGTTATATCTCGAGAACGGCGCGGTCATTTTTGCCTAACTGGGGCTCATTTCTTTCATTTCTTAATGAGGATTCGGAAATAAAAAGAAATTTTAAGATTAATTGACTGTTTTTGTATTACAACGATTTTTCTATTTTACGTTATTCTGAAACCAATGAGGTATATTATTTTGGTATGTAGAAATAATATGATCGCTTCAGGGTAAATTCATTTGAAAGAGAATAAAATTATCTGTCTTCCCCGATGCAAAACTTTCTATAAGCTATCGTTCTTCTTTTGTTATACACGAAGACGTCATTTATTGTTTAAATGGCGATATACGGAAAATGTTTAAAATAAATTGAGCTGAGAAGGGTAGCTTTCCACTATCTCCCGGCTGAGCTCTTTGCCAAGACTATAAGGTCTCTTATCTTTCAAGATATTTGAGGTTATATTATTTCTTAATTTTATTGCTTATATCTCGAAGATAATGCGGTCATTTTCTATTAAACAAACTGAGTTTGAATTTTTATTTTGATAAACATACGAAATCAGAAAAAAATTAAAGATTTCTCGATTCGATTTTGTTTTATATCGATTTTTCTATTTTAATATTTTGAAATCGATAATGCAATCTATAATCGCAAGCTTATAATTTGTTGTAATTTATCTTTTGACAACAATCGATGATAAATAGCCCATCTTTTTGAGCTATTAATAAGAAAGAAATATAGCTATTTAAAATAATGTATTAGAATAAAGAAATTCATATTAGAACAATTTATTTAGTTTGAGTAAGCTAAATGCCAATGAATTGGCAGCGGTTTTATTCTTGGAGACATATGAAAATATTGAGCAAAACCTGAATTAGCTGTTCAATATTAGGAAAAACCCGAAATACGCTTAATCCATATTAGATAAAACCCGAATTACTTCTAATGAATTAAGCTTAATTTTTGACAAAACAATATGCAGGAGCGGTGAGCAGCTGTTCTTAAAAATAAACTAATATTGCATAATTTCAGGTTTAATACATCGCGGAGCTTTCTCAACATTGGGACAAACGCTTTTCCACCTCGACCTGAGTAGCAATGAATTGTCGCACTTAGAAGACGGCGCGCTACTAGGAATGACAAATCTTCTGCTTCTCAATGTATCACACAACGATCTATATCGTTTAAATAGCGATGTTTTTAAAGGTGAGTAAGAAGATTCTACAAATCAAAGAATAACCTTTATAAACGTAAAAAAAGGCAAGTGTAAAATGCTTTTCAAAATAATATTTTTACTCGACTACGGCCTGCCGGGAGGGCTTATATATTTACTAGTGTATGTAAGGTATGCATGTTCCCACCTAGCTTCTAAATTACTAAGTCGATTTCAATACATGATAGTTCTTTTGATTCGTCTAAGATGTCCCCAATAACCAAGTCAGTAGCAAAATGATAGCAATTTGATGTATATAACTTTGCTGGAAATGTTGATAAATTGATGTCAAACTACTTCCACGTTTGCTGTAAATCTGTCAACATAAGTTGCCTTCATTTCATAATAGTAATGTGAAGTCAAAATACTGATAATTATTGCTGCCAGATGTACGAATGGCAAAAGTCGCTGTCATCTTGCATCATTTTGACATAATTCAACAAAAATTAACAGCGTTATAGATTATTATGTGAATTTCCCTTTATAAATAAATTGAAAAAAAAAGATTAAGAAACAGTGTGTGTAAGTACTTATGTTTATACACGTATGATGTTTTATAACATCTCTGGTTATTGTCGTAATATATGCAGAATTAGAGGGTTAGATCATCTCTGGTTATTGTCGTAATATATGCAGAATTAGAGGGTTAGATGTAATAAAAATTTAAATCAGCATTAAAGTGTTCTCAACTGGCAAAAATGATATAAACTCCTTTTATCAACTAATTTTTTGATGATTTGGGTATTTATACAGAAATAGAACTTTGTTAGCAAAAGATTAGCAAGGAAGAAATTAAATCCAAAATTAAACCTCAAATTTCGTAAATTTTATTAAAATATAGTATATAGCATGCTTTATATAAGTATACATTTATTTAATTTTTATTTACTTTGCGAATATGTCGAAAATAAATGTAAAGTTGTCAACATTTCCAAACATTTTTATAACCTGTAGACAATGCATATATATATCAACAACGCGTAATGTAAAAGCCTTTTATTTGTGTATTAAAAATGATTTCTTTTTTAATAGTTGCTAGTTTATAATGAATAGAAAATCAGCTATAATATACGATATCTCTTTCATTTTAGTTTTACTTTGTAAAAATCGATCTTTCTACAAGTTAATGGAGAAAATTCATTTTTGCGATAAAAATAATTGTTTTTTAAAAAATTCCTTGCGCCAACCTATTTGACTAAACTTATTTATTAGATTCAAGAATGTTTTTCAATTGTTAATGAGCAAAAGTTAATATTATTAACTGTAAAAAATCAATTCATAGCTTGAAATAAATAAATCCATTTTTAAACTTTAGAAATTTATAAAGTAAACTATTTGTTTTAACACTAACAATTGAATAATATATTTAACATCAAATCACCGCAAAACAAAATATTAACTTTTTCATAACACATTAATTATATTTCCTGCAAGTTTAAAAAATATCTATGGACATGGGTTGCGTAAGGAACTTTTTGAGAAAAGTAAGTTTCGAGAAAAATACATTTAAAGTGTTCATTAGGTATGCTACCAATAATGTAAATTATTTTACTCAACTGACATCCAGCAGGTATCAAAATGTTCATAAAACTATAAATATAAAAGATATGTAGTAAAATGTTATACGATTTTTTATCATTCTCATCATCATTTTGAACCACCTTCGAGTTTGACTATGTAATGCTCTCCGTTGTGTCCTGTGTTGTGTCCGAGTGATTGGTCCGTATGTCACGGCGTTCAAAATAGCAGGGCAGACCAAATCTAGGGCTTTGCAAGAGTCAAGACAAGACAATATTACTAAAAATATCGTATTGTTATTGAAAATCTTGAAAAAACTTATATTGTCTTGGTCTTGAATGTAGAAAATATTGTTTTGACAAGATCTTTTTTTGACTATATCTTTTTTTATAACAATTTATATACAAACGCATTGATATTTTGAAGCGGACGAACGTATACCAACCCACACTTCTTTCTTATGGTTCATTTATAGTAGGGTCGAAGGGTTGTACTTGCAACATGACTAAACTTTTACTGTAAAAAAATAGATTTATTAATATTTAATTAATGAAAAAAGAAAGCGTTGTTACATGTATATTTAGTATGTGTATTGTCTCGTCTTCACTGGTAGTTTAATAGAGTCTCGCTTTATCTTTCAATATTGAATAACATTTATGTTGTTTAAAAAAGCAAAACTTTCTTAGTATGAACAAATTTTTTAGTATACATAAAAATTCCACAAAAACTATATTCAGCTTGAGACCATATTCTAAGTAGTCTTGAATTGAAGGAAATATGAAAAACTAAATTTTAAGATTTTTTATTTTGAAAAAAATTGTGACGATTTTCTAGAATATTAGAATCACAATATATCACAGTGCATGAGATCAAAAAATATTACAATAGGGTCTAACACAAATTTTTTTTTATATTTCTTACCTTATTTTGATAAAAAAATATTCTTACACTTTTTCTCAAAAGTCCCTAGTTTTTGAGTTAAAAATCATACAAAGTTGGCAAAATCTCAGAATATTAAAAAAAAACGTATTTTTCAACTTTTAATTGCTCTCGACATATAACACTTTTGGGTCTGAATTTTTTTTACGAGGGTAGTTCAATAAGTCTTTAGAATAAAGTATAAAAACAATTTTTTTTGGGTAATTTTTTTTTTATTTTTCAACATAATCTCCTTGGAGCTCTATACACTTGGTCAATCGCTTTTTAAGTTTTTTTAATCCTTCAGAAAAGTGCGTTTTCGGAAGTTCCTCAAAATAAGCACTTACAGAAGCAATGACGTCTTCGTTGTCCGTAAATCTCTGTCCACCGAGCCATTTTTTCAAGTTTGGAAATAAGAAAAAGTCACTGGGGGCTAAATCTGGTGAATACGGTGGGTGTTCGACCAATTCGAATTTTAGTTCTTCAATTTTAGCCATTGAAACGAAGCATGTGTGAACTCGGGCGTTGTCGTGATGAAAGAGAATTTTTTTTCTCGCCAAATGTGGTCGTTTTTTTTTAATTTCTTCTTTCAGCTGCTCTAATAATGATGCATAATACGCACCAGTAATTGTTTTACCCTTTTCCAAGTAGTCAATAAGTATAATTCCACGTGCATCCCAAAAAACTGTAGCCATAACCTTCTTTGGAGCTGGTTCGCCTGTGGAAATCCACTGTTCGGATTGTTCCTTTGTCTCAGGAGTGTAGTGGTGTATCCATGTTTCATCCACAGTCACAAATCGACGAAAAAATTCCTCAGGATTCCGACTTATGCGCGCCAAAAGAGCCTCAGAGACGACCACTCTATTGCGTTTATTCTCAGCTGAGAGCAAACGCGGCACCCATCTTGCCGATAGCTTTTTCATGCCTAATTTTTCATGTAGAATTGAAACAACTGCACCTATAGATATCCTTGTGGCCTCAGCTAACTCACGCACTTTTAATCTACTATCCTTCAACACCATATCGTGGATTTTATTGATGATTTCGGGAGTAGTTGCTTCTACGGGCCTTCCTGAACGTGGTTCGTCACTTATTGATGTACGACCACGCTTAAATTCATTTACCCAGTTATAAACCGTTGCTAAGGCAGGGGCAGATGTGCCATGAACTGAGTCCAATTAATTTTTTATCTCATATGGAGTTAAACCCTTTAAATGAAAATGTTTAATTACCGCTCTGAACTCGTTTTTTCCATTTTTCTTAAAAAGCAATTTTTTTTTTCAATTGGTTATAAAAACACGTAAACTCAGAAGATGTGGACTGCGACTGCACCATATATCTAGTCGGGAGTGGTGCTGACTGAAAACAGATGATTTGGAGCGATTCGCGCGCCATCTGTTAGTCATTCTAAAGACTTATTGAACTACCCTCGTACATACTCTATTAGTAAAAAAATGAGATATTCCGAGCAACTAACTAACCGTTTGAAATTATTTTGCGCAGCAGCTAATTTGCAATTTGTAAAATTAACTCTAGATGTAAAAACGCGTTGGGACAGAACTTATGATATGCTTAGTGTAGCTTTTAAACTGAAACATGCTCTTTCAATGTTATGACAAAACTGTACTGAATTATCTGAATTACAAATTTCCGAACTTGAATGGATTTATTTAGATCAAATTTTAAATCTTTTAAAGTACTTCAAGCATTTATCGAAATTTTTATCCGGACAAACTTACGTTACATTACCAAGTGTAGTAGTTGCATTCAATATTCTAATAGATAAAATTGAATCTATTGTTAAGGAATTAGACTGTAAATCTGATAGGAGCACGAATAACGAATTACGTATTTTAGCGTTACAAGCAGGGCGCGACAATCTGTTGAAGCATTATATAAAATGTAACTGGGTATACTGTGTTTCGATAATATTAGATCTTCGATACAAACTTGAGTGTTTTGATTTCACTGAATGGGAAAAAGATATGAAAGATGAAAGTATTAAAACTTTTGAAACCTTATATCGTGATAAATACGCTCAAATCGGTTCAAATAAACATACTAAGTCCATAAAAGAAAGCTACTATTTGATACGAAAATGACGACAATTGTATAGATTTTAATTATATACATTCCAACAAAAACAAAGCAGCCGATCCATGGCAAATGGAATGGAACACCTATTGTTAAGTCTCTAGAGCTGAGAAAGATATAAATATTTTAGAATGGTGGCATGACCATAAGAAAGTTTACCCTAATCTGGCGAAAATAGCGAGAGATATTTTGTCTACGCTTGCTATTTCTGTCCCTGTAGAAAATCTTTTATCAGCAGGTTCCATTTTAATGACAAATAACAGAGCGTAATTAAAAACCCCATCAATGAGAGCATTAATTTGTTTAAACTCTTGGGTGAAAAATTCCTTAAAGGTGAAAATTTGTCAAATTGACCTGTGAAATAAAATAATATAAGAATATTTAATTTTTATAATTCTCTTTTTTTTTATATAAATATACTTTTAATTTTACGTCCCGTATCGTGTTTTATATTTTATTAACCAGAAATAACATCTTTGAATCTTTAACCATATTTAAACTTATTAATAAATATTTTTTGGTAATACCTTAAGAAAATGAATGCAAGAATATTGTCAAGATCAATATTTTTGGGCGGGATAATCTTGGTATGGTCTTGGTTATATGTCTCTAAATCTTGTCTCGAATATTGTCTTGATATCAAGACAAAATAAGACAATATCAAGATTACTCTTGGTATCTTGCGTAGCCCTACACAATTCACATAAGTCTAAACGTATAAAAACCATACTACGTCTTTGATTTTAAAATAAAATCGTTATTACATAACTATACAAAATACGGACCGAACACACGCACACAACACTGTTACAACGCAGCGTATTATGAAGCCAGACCATTCAAAGGTTAGTGTACAAACACTGCAAAATGTGGTGGCGGCGTGCGACGCGAGTCTTCAATTGTTCGTTAACATGTTGATAGCGTTACATATAATGCTGTGAACATATCATTGTTTCCTAATTTATCATTTCACCTCCTATCTCGTCGCCCGCTGAGGTGCGCCTAAAAAATGTATCAAACATAAAAAATTATATTAAGTAAAGGCGGGATTTGAACCATGACCTCAAAAACTATGTAAAAGCATAAAATAAAAACAGTTAGTGCAACGCCTAAGCCCACTCGACCACGAGTAGAATTGTTGTACAATGGCAAAACTGACACGTGCTTATCAGTCTAAAGACTGCGTATACCCAATTAAATGTTTTTTCTTCTGTTGTTATAATTTATTAATTACATTTCTGAATTTTTTCAATAAGAACTGTTTTATAGATATTTTTTATATTTAGTTCACAGTTTGGGTGAAAAAGATCGATAAGATAAATCATACATAAAAAAATAAACTAATTTATTATACTAACTAGCTTAAGAAGCTGAGAAACTGTGACAAAACGTGTGAAATATCTATATTTTTTAAATCTTCTTCCAAACGTAATCCCAAATTTACAGTTATTCATTATGTAATAATAATTAAACTACAGTAGTATTACATTTAAATTAAAGGAAACAGAGATCTCATCTTCGTTGCTATTGTGATATCATGGAAGGTTATTTAAAAAATAGTACACGCACGGAAAAAATGCTTTGTTAATTTAACATAGTCTCTTGGTAAATACGCACTAACTATTTTTTTTATTACACTTACCAAGTAATTTGGTGTTTCTATAAAGTGATTAGTTAATTTTACTAACCAATTTGTTAAATTGACACGTGACTTTGTTAAATTAACAAAGCATTTTTTTCGTACAATATTATGATGCTGAACTATTATATTAATTTCGATTTACACGCTGTACATAGACCCGCTAATTTCGGCGGTCAGAAGCTGGCTGGATCGTCACCCAACACAAACTATCGTCGACTTAATAATTATTTATTGTTCGTTTTTGTAAAACACGTTCACAGATATTTTATAGTATATTGCAGATATATTATTGCTCGTTATCTAATACCTAAAGATTCCTAAAGATAATGCTAAAATTAATTATGGAACAGTATTTTCAGAAAATTGGACGCGCTAGTATAATTAGGAAAAAAATACAATTATGAAGACTTAACAGAAAATTTTATTTTATCAGTCTTAAATATCGTATATATATTAGAATACCTTCTTAAAAGTTTGACATGTCCGTGATTAACAAAAAATCAATCATATTCTATTAATGTTTGTACTGTTTGTTCGCAGGTGCGTACAGTCTCGAGCAAATGGATATTTCAACAAATTTTCTTGATGAATTTCCGACAGAGGCGTTGCGTCATCAAAAGAATCTTAAATTTCTCAACATTTCGAACAATTTAATTACTGTAAGTATATAAAACATGAAAGTTAATTTTTGATAAACAAATCGTTAGAACTGAATTTGCCTAAAACTTACTTTCTACAAAAGTATAACCTAGACAAGTATGAATTTTTCCTCCATCTTATTAATTCACAAAAAACATATAAAAAGTATTATAAAAAATTTTTTTATTAATTATAAAATATCTGTGTAAAATATTACATTTTTTTTATGAAAATATTTGTGATTTTTTATTTGAATTTTGATCAAGCTTTATTAACAATTATTAATGTTTGTATTTACTATTTATATGCTTTTGAATGGCAAATCAGCGACACAATTTTATACTAAAGAAAGTAGGGAAATCAACTAAGAAATTGTCAACTAACGAAAAAATTTATTTTATACTTGTAATTTCCGCTTTACGATCGTTTTCTAATTTCCTGTTAAAATTTCGTAGAATGTCTTTAATTGTAGATAATAATAATAAACATACGGGCCCGTCGCCCTATAGTTCAAGGTGCATTAGAAGAGTAATATTTTCTTCATTAAAAAATGTAATTATGCTACAGTTTGTCCAGTAAAGATAAATGAAATATAAAAGTTAAATGTAAATTATAAGTAGATAGTAATTACCGGCACCATTGGTGAGGTCAGTGGTTGCGTGGCGGATCCCTCACGAAAGTTCAGCAGCCTTACGGCGCGGTTGCAATTCGATCAGTGACCACTCGCATAACCAAGGGCATCGAAAATACGAGGGTAGTTCAATAAGTCTTTAGAATAAAGTATAAAAACAATTTTTTTTGGGTGAATTTTTCTTTATTTTTCAACATAATCTCCTTCGAGCTCTATACACTTAGTCAATCGCTTTTTAAGTTTTTTTAATCCTTCAGAAAAGTGCGTTTTCGGAAGTTCCTCAAAATAAGCACTTACAGAAGCAATGACGTCTTCGTTGTCCGTAAATCTCTGTCCACCGAGCCATTTTTTCAAGTTTGGAAATAAGAAAAAGTCACTGGGGGCTAAATCTGGTGAATACGGTGGGTGTTCGACCAATTCGAATTTTAGTTCTTCAATTTTAGCCATTGAAACGAAGCATGTGTGAACTCGGGCGTTGTCGTGATGAAAGAGAATTTTTTTTCTCGCCAAATGTGGTCGTTTTTTTTTAATTTCTTCTTTCAGCTGCTCTAATAATGATGCATAATACGCACCAGTAATTGTTTTACCCTTTTCCAAGTAGTCAATAAGTATAATTCCACGTGCATCCCAAAAAACTGTAGCCATAACCTTACCAGCTGACTTTACGGTCTTTGCCTTCTTTGGAGCTGGTTCGCCTGTGGAAATCCACTGTTTGGGTTGTTCCTTTGTCTCAGGAGTGTAGTGGTGTATCCATGTTTCATCCATAGTCACAAATCGACGAAAAAATTCCTCAGGATTCCGACTTATGCGCACCAAAAGAGCCTCAGAGGCGACCACTCTATTGCGTTTATTCTCAGCTGAGAGCAAACGCGGCACCCATCTTGCCGATAGCTTTTTCATGCCTAATTTTTCATGTAGAATTGAAACAACTGCACCTATAGATATCCTTGTGGCCTCAGCTAACTCACGCACTTTTAATCTTCTATCCTTCAACACCATATCGTGGATTTTATTGATGATTTCGGGAGTAGTTGCTTCTACGGGCCTTCCTGAACGTGGTTCGTCACTTATTGGTGTACGACCACGCTTAAATTCATTTACCCAGTTATAAACCGTTGCTAAGGCAGGGGCAGATGTGCCATGAACTGAGTCCAATTCATTTTTTATCTCATATGGAGTTAAACCCTTTAAATGAAAATGTTTAATTACCGCTCTGAACTCGTTTTTTTCCATTTTTCTTAACAAGCAATTTTTTTTTTCAATTGGTTATAAAAACACGTAAACTCAGAAGATGTGGACTGTGACTGCACCATATATCTAGTCGGGAGTGGTGCTGACTGAAAACAGATGATTTGGAGCGATTCGCGCGCCATCTGTTGGTCATTCTAAAGACTTATTGAACTACCCTCGTAGTGTTTTTTCCGGTAGGTAATGAATGATACTTGGCTAACAAATGGATTTCCTTACCGCACCGGTCCTGGCGGTGGTTTTTTTTACCGGTTTTTCTCCGTCACAGTTTGCCGACATAGGTAGAAATCTGCCATTGTCGGTAATTTGGACGTATGAAGGAACGGTGTGGGGAATTATTATGGGTTTGTTAGGATCAAATATCTCCACACATAGGTGGTGCGGGTATCCTGTAAAAACTCGAAAAGAGTATACAGGTAGGAACTAAAATAATAATAATAAAAACAAGTAGATAGTGATTAAAATTAAGTACGCTAAGTTTTCTTCGTGGTGGGGTGTGTTAAAAAATACTTTTTATATATTTTATATGAATTAATAAGAAGGCAGAACAAATCATACTTGCATAACTTATACTTTTGCAAAAAGTAAGTTTTAGGCAGATTTAAAAAGTTTTTTAGGGTCTGAATAAAGTAGTATTTGAATAAATATAATTTTCAAAATATTACAACTTTATTGTGGATGATTTTAATACCTTTATTACTGTTTTATCTTATTAAAAATTTATCTGAAGTAGTATATCAAACTGGTTTTAGCAATGTTTAGTCGCTTATGATAGGATAAGAAATCCCACACGTAGAATTTAAAATTTTATAATAAACGTTTCACCTTTTTCTTATAACTCATACACTTTTAATCAAATTTTAGACTTGATAGTCGCCGATGTCCCGAAGTTTGTTGTGTTAAATGTTACAATAAAAACAGTTTCGATAAATATACATATAATATAATAATATATTATTCACCTAAGGAGCAAAATAGCCCTAATTACTCCCGCGTGTAGTATAGGATTTTTTCCCATGACAGGCGGAAAGTTGATTGTGTTTAATCCTCGACTTTAGGGTCGAAAGCGTCACATAACCTCACATCTAGAACCTGCGACACGTATGCTCGTCTATACTTTTACTCCCTACTAACGTCGCCTGCGTAATTTGTGACCCGAACGAAACGAGGGCAACACACGCAGGCAGCGCTAGCCGAGAGTAAAGCATTCACAGATTATCGCATAGCAGCAGCGAACATTCACAGCACTTTATCTGGATACATAATACATAATACATACTTAAATGTTGTTTACTTATACAGACTATTAAGTTTATTAAAATTTGAAAAATGTAAAAATTTGCAATATTTAAAAAAATTTTTAAAAAATAAAAAATTTTTAAAAATTGAGAAATTTTGTAAAATGGAAAAATTTTGAAAAATTGATAAGTTTTGAAAAATTAAAAAATTTTGAAAAATTAAAAAATTTTGAAAAATTGAAAAATTTTGGAAAATTGAAAAATTTTGAAAAATTGAAAAATTTTGAACAATTGAAAAATTTTGAACAATTGAAAAATTTTGAACAATTGAAAAATTTTGAAAAATTGAAAAATTTTGAAAAATTGAAAATTTTGAAAAATTGAAAAATTTTGACAAATTGAAAAATTTTGAAAAATTGAAAATTTGTTGGCTATAAAATGATATTTGATTTTTTTAAAGTTTTAAAGCGTTCTAATCTAATATGTTTGATAAATTTTAAATATTTATTCTCAAATCAACTTTTTCTTTTCAGGAGCTGGAGCGGACACATTTGGCTGGCCTAAAGGATCTCCGAGTTTTGGACTTGAGTCGTAATAGCATTGGACGTTTAGGTGTGAATGCATTCATTACACTTACATCTTTAATTCAGTTGGATCTTAGTTTCAATGCCTTACGCGCTGTAAGTTAATCTACCTTTAATATAGATAATTTTCTAATGGCTCGTTGATAATATTAGTAAATAGTTCAATCTTATTTGGTCATACGAGCGTTTATTCTGCGGATTTAGTAGCCGACGTTTCGACCGTTTTATTGACGGTTCTTTCCAAGGCTCTAGAAAAAAATTACAAATAAAATTACTAACCAGAAACATTTATCGAAAAATTATTATATATATTACATGTTTAGCAATTTGTAAAAATTGCAGTCAAAGGTCTTTAAGACCGTAAAAATCTAAAAACAAAGTACAAAGTAAGACTGTTATTAGTAGAGCAAAAATTATTTCAAATAGATTCAGTTTTTTTAATTTATCGGTTTAATCACATAGCAACACAATTGCACTCTAAAAATTTAAACTTTTCACAGCTGTTATTGAAGATATATTATTATCGTCACCCATTTCTTGATTTCTAACTGATAATTCTTGAAAATCTGTATTGGGAAGCAGATCAGGATAGCTTCGCGTCTGTTTGGAATTCGGAGCTAAAGACGGTGACGGCGGCGAGATCTGGCGCTTGTTAGGTATTGTGGCACAGGGCGTGATATGCACGGTCACAGCGGGAGAATCGAAAATCGATTTTAGCGCTGACGGATAGATAAACGGCTTCCGGGCTGTTACAGGCGATTGTAATAATATGGATGTAGCACAGTAGCGTATAGCGTGAGTTAAGATATACCAGTCCACTTTGCAACAAGGTTCGTGATAGATTTTACCACAGTATATATATGTAAAAGCGGTGCACACTATACGATTTATATGTAGATTACAAACTACACAAACCGGCATGCTATGCACGAAGACTAAATTTTTCTAAATTTTAAAACGCATTTTTTTATTGAAACGCTTGGCTCTGCAAATCGTAGCATATAATAATAATCAACTATAATATTCGAATTGATGAATAGTTATAAAAATGCTAATTTAAGTGGTCTACCCACATTAAACGCTCAAAAAAGGCTATATTCATGAATTTTTTTTATTTATTTTAGACACTTTTTATAGATGAAAATGGTGGTGAATCATATTCACCATCATTGGTCCTCAAAAAGTAGATAGGTGTGCGCTGTTGATGAAATCTCGGAGATGGATTATCTGAAACATAAAAATCAAACGGTTTTAGATTCAGTATGTTAGTGGCTATCGCTCAAATAATACGATTTTTTATTTTCGCAAAAATAGGAAAATGGCGGATGTTTTAGCCAACATAGACCTCTAAAAGAAATTCATGAAAATTGCCTTTCTTTCGGCGTTTATTGTGGGTAGACCCCTTAACTAAAAGAGTAGAGTAATTAAAATAAAGTAACGTAGCATATTAATACCGAGTAATTGAGTCAAAAGTTTTATTTTGTCACGTAGCTTGACCTTTACTCAATAGATGGCAGTACGAGGGTAGTTCAATAAGTCTTTAGAATGACCAACAGATGGCGCGCGAATCGCTCCAAATCATCTGTTTTCAGTCAGCACCACTCCCGACTAGATATATGGTGCAGTCACAGTCCACATCTTCTGAGTTTACGTGTTTTTATAACCAATTGAAAAAAAAAAAATTGCTTGTTAAGAAAAATGGAAAAAAACGAGTTCAGAGCGGTAATTAAACATTTTCATTTAAAGGGTTTAACTCCATATGAGATAAAAAATGAATTGGACTCAGTTCATGGCACATCTGCCCCTGCCTTAGCAACGGTTTATAACTGGGTAAATGAATTTAAGCGTGGTCGTACACCAATAAGTGACGAACCACGTTCAGGAAGGCCCGTAGAAGCAACTACTCCCGAAATCATCAATAAAATCCACGATATGGTGTTGAAGGATAGAAGATTAAAAGTGCGTGAGTTAGCTGAGGCCACAAGGATATCTATAGGTGCAGTTGTTTCAATTCTACCTGAAAAATTAGGCATGAAAAAGCTATCGGCAAGATGGGTGCCGCGTTTGCTCTCAACTGAGAATACACGCAATAGAGTGGTCGCCTCTGAGGCTCTTTTGGCGCGCATAAGTCGGAATCCTGAGGAATTTTTTCGTCGATTTGTGACTGTGGATGAAACATGGATACACCACTACACTCCTGAGACAAAGGAACAATCCAAACAGTGGATTTCCACAGGCGAACCAGCTCCAAAGAAGGCAAAGACCGTAAAGTCAGCTGGTAAGGTTATGGCTACAGTTTTTTGGGATGCACGTGGAATTATACTTATTGACTACTTGGAAAAGGGTAAAACAATTACTGGTGAGTATTATGCATCATTATTAGAGCAGCTGAAAGAAGAAATTTAAAAAAAACGACCACATTTGGCGAGAAAAAAATTCTCTTTCATCACGACAACGCCCGAGTTCACACATGCTTCGTTTCAATGGCTAAAGTTGAAGAACTAAAATTCGAATTGGTCGAACACCCACCGTATTCACCAGATTTAGCCCCCAGTGACTTTTTCTTATTTCCAAACTTGAAAAAATGGCTCGGTGGACAGAGATTTACGGACAACGAAGACGTCATTGCCTCTGTAAGTGCTTATTTTGAGGAACTTCCGAAAACGCACTTTTCTGAAGGATTAAAAAAACTTAAAAGCGATTGACCAAGTGTATAGAGCTCCAAGGAGATTATGTTGAAAAATAAAAAAAAATTTACCCAAAAAAAATTGTTTTTATACTTTATTCTAAAGACTTATTGAACTACCCTCGTACTATGGAGATTAATGAAAGTGGGTAAGTAATAAATTGATTTTATCCACTTTCTGTACTTGTGCGCGGTATTTTGCTAGCATTATCGCTTATCACCAAAATAATAGTAACGCTCGCTTATTTAATTTACAGCAGGTACGCTGATTATAAGCGGTTAGAATAATAATACACTCCAGGCACTAGAGTATAGATATACATTAGGTTTTTTTGCGAGTACGTTCAAGCGTTGCGATAGTTACAAATGTAATCTCGGAAGGAAGTCTATCACGCACTCACTCAGATTGAAGATGGTTGTGTAGTAGACGGAGTCACTGGTATCCCGTCAGCAGGCGTCTGCGCTTCGAGTATGCTGGTATCAGCTCCGATATTGACAAGTCGTGTGCGGCACTGCCGTGAACGATGCGCTGTTGCCGCCGCATATCCAAGAATCTATACGACGCCATTCCACGAATCAAGCCGCAGTACCAAGAAAGCGAAGGTCATCTACGCATGCGTACCAAGCAAGTCGTGGAAACGGGACTAATGCGAAGCCCGAAAAATAACTTCAAAGCGGTGCACCGATCGATGGAAAATTGCATATATAAGTACAAACCTTGCACGTCTGAGGTGAAAAGTACGTGAGAAGGAAGCTTGCAATTAGGCGCGAGCAAGAAAACTGCAAGTAAGATGCCCGAAGGCAGTATGCGGCAGTACGTGGTCTTTAAAAGCGGAGTTATATCGAATGCGTGATGCTGTACTTACAGAGAGACAAAAAGGGAGAGTGAGTGTAGACTTCGAGCGCAATAGTCGCAACGCGTTACATAGGGTTAGGTTAAGGCCGGCTCTCGCGAGCGCGATGAGTACTGCTACGCTCTCCGAGCACACGAGACGTCCCGAGCTACAGTGCGACGACGCGCGGAACGAGAGCGGGCCTGCAACTCTGACCCATATACACGACGGGGGCTAGCTCACACCGGAGACCCAACCACGAGCGGCTACGACGAGGCCAGGTCAGGGAACACTTGGATGTCAGTCCACCTCTCTGATTATCTCTTACGCGACGAGGACGAGTAGGCATCCTGCTCTCTTACCTCCACCCCCGCCGCTTTGCATCATGCAACACAGCGGGTGTTGTGTTAACTGTATTTGTGCTGACCGTGCATAAATACTCGTTCCAGTTCGACTACAAATAATGTGTGTGTTCATTGAAACTCTCCTTCCCCTACACTGCCACCGCATACGCGAGCGCGCGTATTACGCGCATTATCAGTGGCTAGCCGGGTCCCAACATAAAAGAAAGCACGACCTTGAGTCGTGCATGCTGATCGGATACGCATTGATGCAAAACCATCACATGGCGCCTTAACGATTTGAGGACAATTGCTATTAATGACAAACGCCCTCGCGTTCTATTTTACAAAATTTTATTTTTCGTCAAGGTCATGATTTAAGGAAAATTGTTTTTTATAACTTTATCCCATTATGACAAAATGCGAGCACGATTGACATTGGGAGAGAGTATCATTTATTAAAATATTCGTGCGTTCGTGCAGGACTAGTGATAGTCACCACCACTCTCAAATCTGCCTATTGACAGAGAAAACTACCACCGCGCCTAGAGCGGCACTGCTGTTCCTCATCTAAAAACAGCGAAAAACATGGCTGCCGCAGGGACAGTTATAAGATTATAAGATTTACATGAAAAGCATATTTATAAATTGATTTACAAGTTTTATACGTGGCAAAGAACCTATTAACGTCGTATACTATATTCGACACTCCCTACGAAGAGTAACGCCTGTCCGATTTGCGGCGAAGACTAACACGATACAATTTTCCTACGAAAAGTAGCACGACTTGGATTTTTCCAACAAAGAATAACGCGACTCAGCTTTACTCAACGAAAAGCGTCGAATGTATTTGTGGCGAAAACCAGCATTTTTTGTAATGTTGCAAAGTTGTAAAGTTGTACAGTTGAAAAAATGATAATTCTGATTATTATAGAACAAAGAAAGTGTTACTTTTTCTCGCAAAATTATTCAGTGTATAAATTTTTGTCGCAATAATTTTAAAAGTGTATTCACCGCAAAAGTATAGAAGTTGTTACTTTTTAATTACTAAAAATTTTTCTCGTGTAAATATTACAGAGAAGCTGCCCGTGCGATGGCCATGTTTATTAGTTCATCCAGAATCCGCTAGTGTTGCATTGCAAATTTAAACTCCCAATATTAAATTCGTCCCTTACAAATTGAGCACGTAGAGTTGCAAGCAGATCAGAGAGTCTATCAATGGAAATTGGTTGTGTTGTGCTGGATGTGGACGCGTAGTGAGCATTGAGCATGAGAATGAAGAGGATGAGATGCCCATTCTGTTTACATCTCTCCACCTGGCCTGTAGGTCAGAAGCAAGGAAGATCTGACGGTCAAAATGATTACTTTTAGCAGTATCGAGTCAGCTAGATACTTGGCTTCGGATCTGGCGGAAGCGATTTTATTCTATTACTGAGCTTGATTGTTTGGCTGATTTGTAAACCTTATCCCACTTTTTCATAAGGTTACGTATGTCGTGATCAACCCACGGTTTACGTTTTGATGTAAATTTGATTGACCTAAGCGGCGCAAGTGTACCGTAAGATGATTTCACCGCATTTGTGACATTTGTAATGAAAATATCAATGAGTTAATTAGTTCTATCAGCGCTGCGCTGTCACGATTATTTAGATCGTGTTTCAGAATGATTTTTAAGATACACACACACACACACACACACACACATATATATATATATATATATATATATATATATATATATATATATATATATATATATATAGAGAGAGAGAGATATATATAGAGAGAGATATATAAAAGATCTTTATTCGTATAAAAATACAAAATACAAATATTGCGTCATTTTATAACAATAAAATAAAATATCATGATATCATGGATAGTAGTCTTAATCTTAATGATATGAATCATAGGTCGTATATACTTAATATATATCGCTATTATATCACAGGTCATCATTTTCGTATATAAATAAATTTATGGTAGTAATTGTACAATTTTAATTTTATAAAAGTATATCTATCAGTCACGTTAACTTACATTTACTATGAACATACAGGTTCGTGCTACACTCTTCATTCATTCGTTCATTGTTATAGTGCTCTTAATCCAGGTCGGCCAAGTGCTTTTAACCGCCACCTTGAAGGCCCTAAGAGATGGTGAAGTTCGAGTTTCCAAAGGAAGTGAGTTCCGCAGATGCGCACATTGTACTTGGAAAGATCTTAGTTCAGTTTCAGTGTGCATTTGTGGAATTGACAGTTCTCTTACCTTACCCCTTACAGGTTGACTAGATTTATGTTCAGCGATTCAAGATTCGGGACAGGTTCCCTAATTCTAATGATTTTATACATTAGCGTCGCCAGAAAGACAGCGTTCCGACTATCAATACGCGTCTATTCTAATTGTGTCCAACAGGAGGTGATATGCTCATACCTCCTAGCAGTCAGAACACATCGCACACATGAATTTTGTCGTTTTTGCAGCCGGCTGCGCTGTTCAAAAGAGGCGTCTAGATCCACCAAAGCACCGTAATCAAGGTGTGGAAAAACAAAGGCCATGGATAAGTGCTTGCCCAAAGCCTGAGTGGTATACCTTCTGAAAAACCACAACACACTATACACCATTACTCTCCTGTATTGAATCATATGTAGAAAAACATATGCGTCCTTTATGAATTGCGTTCTTACATAATTCCTTGCGATATTTTGTACGTATCGAATATTTCGAGCATACTGTATTATTCCAGTGCTATAGTCCACGCACGAGACACATTCGTAGCGTATCTGTTAAGAAAACGGTCGCAACCCGGTAACACTCGCCTCGTGCAGACGACAACAGCTGATCAAAAAGCACAGCTGGCTGTTTATCCACGCGCATGTATATAGGCGAGAGCATCGAAGCTCAAATTCAAATGACTGGACAGAGCCGACTAATACGGCAGTTAAGCCTTCGAATGCAGCTCATCAGTTGAACGAGGGACAACAAATTGAGCAGAATAGCAGTGCGAATATTGCAAAATCGCACGATAGCCGCTCGAGAATTCGTTTAGTAGCGACTTCGTATATTTTCGTAATTAAAGAGAGTCGAGCGGAAAGATTGGAGATTGATCGACAGTCATCGAGTTATTGTCGATCGAACGACAGAATAAAGTCTCCCAAGTCAGATCAAGTCAGCCGAGAGGAAATTTGTACACAATCGGACGACCTGATCGAAATTCACACACAGCGCGACGAGCAGCGAGTGCGCCAACATACCTCCAAATTTTTGGCGACGCTCACTGCGAGCAACCAAGTATTGAGCACCAAGCAGCAAATCGATTTACTTCATAAAAATTTGAGGCATGATCTGCAATTGTTAGTGTGTCAACAAGACGCACATAATGTCGATGAATTCATTCGATTTGCTGAAGAAGCGGAGCAATCTCTACAGCGACGCCACTCCCAGCTTGCAGAATATAATTGCCAGTGTCATTCGGCAGAGGTTACCTCGTGTAATAAACGAATACGCGAATACCAAGCCGATATGAAAACACTGCTTGAGAAAATTGAAGTACTCAAAAGAGCAGTCGAGTCTTCAATTCAATCAAGAAATGATAAAACTCTATTCAGATGTAAGTCCCGAGACGACAGCGGACACAACACGAAGGCCAAGTGGGCCATAAATTGTCGTCCAAATTTTTATTGTGCAAATATAATGCACGGTTTGGGCAGTCCCAGCGCACCTTCAAGCAGTGTGAATAACTGTGCACGGGATTGCAGTGCAAACGGTCCAGAGATGGACAGTGATAAGAGCGGTGTGGCAGTAAGCAGCGGCGTAATAAGAACTTAAATCGCTGGAAAAGCAATGTAGCCGTCCTTAGATCAGACGGCGGGGGTAATACTGACCCCCCAGGAGTTCGCCGTGACCACATAAGCCACGTAGCCTCAAATATATCGCCCCAGGTAAGGCCAAATTGCAATTTGAGATCAAATCAAACAAAACGTGCCTCGAATAATTGCGTGGTGCATAATAAGCTTAACAGTAAGCCCCCGCGCACCAAGAGCAAGAATGTTCTTGCGGACAGTCAATTCAGCCCGTGGATGCGTGAGGGCATTAGCGCAAGTAGCTCGCCGTATGGCGACTCTAAAAGCGCTGTTATTTTCTCCGGCAGATACTGGAACTGTTACGTCACCGGATACCGCGCTAGCGTTTGTTCGGAGCCGCGTACTCTCAAATGCAACACATGTAAACTTGAGGGTTACAAGCGGACAAATTGCCCCAAATGTCTGCATCATTATAGGGCATTCGATGTGTCGACGTCTAGCTGCAAGGCCTTGAGTTCTGATTTTAGGAACATGCAGCCCATACAGCTCGGAAGGCCGCAGCCGTATAAGAACTCTCTCCGGTATATACCCCGAAGCAAGGCCACGCACGTGAGCTACCAAGAGAGACGATTAAGGACCACAATGTATCATCATGAGTCGGTCAAAAGAACAATCAATTCGGAAAAATGGTTAGGAAATGGACACATTACGTCCGAAATAATTTCTAACAATCTTGTGTATCCGATCCCGGCAGACGTGCAAAGCTTTATAACAGTAGCTGTCAAAAGCCAAATAAATGATAATTGCATCTTGAGTACGAATGTTATGCGTACTCCTGTATAGCGATGCATTACTATATGCGATTATTTTTTATAATTTAGTTGAAATCGCATGCTAATACTATTAAGTTTCCTTTTGAAAAGGGCAATTGTTCCGACCGCAATCATAGTGCAGAGGAATTAGTTATAATGCTCCATCAAGAGTGATCGTTTTGGAACGGACAGAATTCTACGAGCCACCAACCCAATGTGAGCGGCAAATCACCGGCCGAGAATTCAACGTCTGACCTCAGCTGGCCTACGGCCGAAGACAACGGTAGGAAACCCGGGGAGTCCACAATGTATCTCTACGCATCAAGTCTAACTAACAGTGAGAATGCGCACTGGGTACACAGGCAATGCGGCAGAAACTTCGCTGCCACTCTTCAACGCCAAGAAAGACGAAAAAACGAAATGTTCCAAGGAGGATGGCCGAGCGTACGGAGCCCAAAAGCGAGCGAAAGAGCTCAAAGGGGCATCAGCACATAGCCTACTAGATGCTATCCACTTCTCTGAAGCATTCGCCGTGCAATTCAGGCTACCAAGCTCGAGGAAATAGAGGCCGAAGGAAATCCAAAGGACGAAGGGCCTCCTCACAGCGATCGATGATAATTCTCATTTCTTTCTGCCTCCAATTGTTCTTTTATTATCATTAAATTCACATACGCCCAATGCGAAAAATTACTTATTTTGAGTTGTAATCGATACACGCATGATGACTTTTATTAGTTTATTTTATGTAGGAAGCAGTAAATAAATTCTATGATCGGCTCTTTAAATTTTGAATCAAAAATTTTTTTTCTATATAGTCTTGCTTTTTCTTCTAAAACGTCACAACGCCTCTCCGGGCGAAAGCTACATCTACGAGAGAGAGAGAGAGATAGAGAGAGAGAGAGAGAGAGAGAGAGAGAGAGAGAGGGAGAGAGAGAGAGAGAGAGAGAGAGAGAGAGTAGACTTCTAGCGCGATAGACGCGCCGCATCACATAGGGCTAGGTCAAGGCCGGCACTCGCGCGCGCGATGAGTGCCGCTTCGCTCTCCGAGTACACGAGATGTCCTACGCTACGCACGTGCAAAACACACGCGACTGCCAATACCCGCGGAGCTACGAAGCGACGACGCGCGGAACTGGAGCGGGCCTGCGACTCCGACCGATATACACAACGGGGGCTAGCGCACACCTGAGGGCCAACCACGAGCGGCTACGAAGAGGCTAGGCCAGGGTACACTTGGATGTAAGTCCACCTCTCTGATTCTCTCTTACGCGACGAGGGCGAGTACGCCTCCTGCTCTCTTACCTCCACACTCACCGCTTTGCGTCACACAAAGCAGCGGGTGTTGTGTTAACTGTATTTGTGCTGACCGTGAATTAATACTCGTTCCAGTTCGACTGCAAATAATGTATGTGTTCTTTGAAACTCTCCTTCCCCTTGGTCTGCCACCGCCTAAGCGGGCGAGCTAATGCGCTCATTATCAGTGACTAACCGGGCCTCAACATGAAAGAAAGCTTGACCTTGAGTCGCGCATGCTGATCGGATGCGCATAGTTGTAAAACCATCACAATGTACAATATAGCAATAAAAATTAATGTACTCGAAATTTTGAGGAGGTTAAGGACCACAAAATGAAAGTATACGCCACGGAGCAGACCCGAAAACTTCGTATCGTACCTAGTACAGATACTTTCCTTCGTGGCGCTACCGCGTCTCTTGATATAACATTTATTCTATTAATTAACATATCATTAATTAAATTTAAGAGTTTGAATATTTTTCAAAAAGTTTCGATAACTAGATTTCTTAAATTAAAAAAAATGTATACTTTGCGCATTATTTACCCTTTTAAAGGTATTTTTAGGTAAAATTTTCTTAATACTTGTTCGGAAAAGATATTTCACAAAAAACTGTAAATTAACGTAACATAAGAATAAAGTAAATTTAATTTTGTTTTCATTTGCCTAAGACATCAAATTGTACGCTATAGTCAGAATCATCCATATGTCATGTAATATTTAAATATTTTATAGTGCAAGATAAATATTGTTAATAATTTTGCTTCCTCAAAAAGGAAGATTTGTAATGGTAAAAATAGTACATTGCGCCTTCCGTCCGCGGTTCACATGCTATCTTACTATCTTGAGTTCATTAAATTCATAAAATAAATAAGGCGCTGCTTACATTTAATACAATAATTGTTTGATAGGCATACTTAGATCACAATTTTCTTGTTTTATTAATTCTTTTTAAATGATTAGTAATTTTTATGCACTTAAAGATTATTTAAATTAAATTTATTATTTTAGAATTAATACTTCCACTTTGATGTATGTAATTAATATATATCTTCTAGGTATATGCAAACATCGAATTTACATTCAGTGTTTAATTTATTTCAGATTGAAGAATCATCATTCGAAGGACTGATACATCTAAAGTGGCTTTCGCTTCAAGACAACAATATTTTGTTAGTGCCATCAGCAGCTCTATCTCGTCTGCCATCTTTAATTCATCTGCACTTAGAATTTAATCGTATTGCTGCTCTTTCAAGTGAGATTCTCCGTACTAGTGTGCCACATGTAATTAGTTTTAGTTTAACTCGTAATCTCGTACGCGAACTGCCACCTGAACTTTTTTATCACTTTGACAAACTTTTGAGTATCGACCTATCAGGTAATATGATACCAATCATCAACCAGCAAAGTTTTTTCGGTATCGAAGATACTTTGATTTATCTTGATTTATCTTTTAATAGAATAAGTTATATTGGAGAACTTGCATTACCAAACTTGGTATCGTTAAACTTAGCTGGAAATCAACTAAAAAAACTTTCGTCGGATACTTTTAAGCATTTACAACGCTTGCAATATCTTAATATTAGTGATAACTCTCTATACGGTGGCTTCCCGCCAGTATTTCCACGATCATTGATTTCTCTAGATGTTGCACGTACTGATCTTCAAGTACTACCAGCAATTTTGTTATTAAACTTGGAGAGTCTCGAAAGTATTTCATTCACAGGAAATAAACTACATACATTAAGTGAAGGAACATTTAAACATCTTTTCAACCTCACTAGCATAGATCTTTCTTACAATGTAATAATAGAAATAAGTAATGCAACATTTGTGGATCTCCAAAATCTTTATAGCTTAAATCTTGCTGGGAATAAATTAAGAATCTTCAGAGGTGAATGCTTTAACACAGGAACAGGTTTAGAATTTTTGGATCTATCTAATAACTTTCTAGAATATCTTTCTCCGACAGCTTTTTTGATTCACCCACGATTACGTGAAGTCAATTTATCTGGCAATCGATTAACCACTTTTTCCAATGAATTAATAAAAACACTTCAATTTCTTGAACGCTTAGATCTATCAAATAATCGATTGAGCGTTGTTCGGGAATTTACTTTTTCTCAAGTAGCGCGTTTAAGAGAATTAAGCTTGTCTAACAATATTATCGAATCAGTCGAGGAGTTAGCATTTCATAATTCTACTCAGTTGCAACAGCTCGATTTATCCAAAAATCATTTAGATAGTTTAAACGAGAGAATGATAGAAGGTGTTCTTCGAATGGAAAAACTTGATTTAATGGATAATCGTTTGTCATCATTACCAGAATCAATTTTTGATGTGTCGAAAATTCGCTGTCTTGAAACAATAAATCTCTCAGGTAATAGATTTGCTGAAATTCCAACTCGCTCTTTAGAAAAGCAGGCGTTTAATTTAATAAATTTAAGTATTTCCCGCAATCGTTTATCCGAAATCTTTACTCAAGATGTTATAAATAAAGTTAAAATTTTGGATATATCTGGAAACTCTTTGAGCAAAAAGACCGTAGATGGAATTCTTAGTGAAGCGAAAGTATTACGTTCTCTGAATGTTGCCTCTTGTGGTATTGCTAGGATATCTAAACTAGAAGCTCCCTTTTTGCGCCGACTGAATTTGTCAAGTAACTCTCTTGAACATATTGAACATCTTGCTTCAGAACGAACTACAATGTTAGAAGAACTAGATGTTTCTAATAACCACCTGAAATCTTTTGATAGTATTCTAGGTGCATTTGGTTCACTTTCCACTTTAAAATATCTTGATATTTCAGGAAATGATATAAAAATCATTAACGAAAGCTCTTTAATGGGCTTTGAAACGTTGAAAGCACTTAAAATGTTTAATTTAATAAATTGTACTAGAATAGAAAAGAGTGCCTTTAAATCTGTTAATAGACTACGAGTTTTACAAGCTTTCGGTTTTCCAAGGCTAGGATACTTTGACGTTCGAGGCATCATAAAAGACATGAACAATCTTCAGATTTTGGATATCGAAATGAAAGATTTAAGTGTGGGAAATGAGCAGTTATCAGTGAGAATGTATCCGCGTCTGAAGGCTCTTACTTTAAGAGGTGAGAGACTAAGAAATGTTCTCTCTAGCTTGCTTGTTGGTGTAAGAGTACCAAAATTCTTTATAGGATTTAAAAACACGTCAATTGATACCCTACCAGCCACTTTACTGTTCCCACTTCCACGTTCGACGCAAATTGAACTTGATATAAGCAATAGTAAATTAACAACCATCTCGTCACAATTGATCTCAGCGTTCGAGGAACGAGGTAGTGGTTTAAGGATAAAAGGCCTTAATATTCAAATTAGGTGCGACTGCGAAGCTAAGCAACTATGGAAATGGTATAAAGTCTTAGAAACTCGAATTGAGAATTCCATTGTATGTCAAATGCCAATGTCTTTAACTGGGAAATCATTAATGGATTTGTTGGAAGAAGAATTATCTTGTGGGTCTGAGAAAAATACAGTATTGATTCAACCACAAAGTACAGAATCGACTATAAGTGCTACACGATCGACAAGTTTAGAGCCCGAAATCATATGGACTGTAGCTCCATCAACTCAGGTAAACATTACTCATTTTTTTTATTTAAGAAACTTATCTCATTAAATCATGCAAAAATTAGGCGAAATTTGGAATTTGCTTTCTGCCAGACAATTTTCTAGATTGTAACTGATTAGAAAAGGATGTTAAACAACTGAGAATTTTTTTCCCCAGGAAATGTAAAATCTGCATAATATATCTGTTAACGCCATAAAACTAAAATTTAAAGTTTTTCTTCTGATTATTTAGGAAAAACTGAAAAAAAATTAAGATTTTAAGTATTAGTGCTTAAATTAGAATTAAATACAAATTTTTAGATATCTTCTTTCAAAATTAACCTCAATGTCACATTTGTACTGCTTAACATTTATAAATTATTATAAGACGATGAAATGTCTGTTAACAGTGGTTATACATGCAAAATACATAATGTATAATATCAAAAGTGCGTGAGTAAAGTTTGTAGCACAGAAAATTTTAAAAATGCTTTTGGAGTACTTAAAAGTAACTCCTATCTGCGCTCTTAGATTGCGGCATATTCATGGGTACGATTTCTCATTGACAGTTTTCAACGTCAAAGAGCTAAATGCATTATTTCCAACTCAATCTGCCTTTTTTCGATAAATTTTCAATAATTGTTCCAGGAAATCAATTTTAATCAATACCTTATGTTATTTTCTTAAATATCAACCGAGAAAACCAATTATAAAAGTATTATTTGTAGTAGATTGAGACAATGATTCATTTTTCATTAATGTTCATTGTTCTAATTCAGGAAGTTTTTCGAAGCTTTTACGAATTATATAATGTTCTATATCCAACGTGTACTACTCTCCCTACTTATTTAGGAGATTATCCTACACTCTCTAGTACATATTAATTGATAAATAGCAATAACTGCTCTTAATGTAGCATTTACTACTAAAATAAAAGTAATTATTGCTAGACCATTTCTCTCCGTGTACTAATTTTTTCTTTATTCTAAAAATTATTTAGGAGAAAGAAAAGATTTATCATAATATTTCTATAATGTACCAAAAAAATAGAAAATCTAAAATTCAAAAATCTAAAAATTCAAAAATTGTTATGAAACAAAACAAGTCAAAGAATCATGAAATTGCTTTTGAATTTTGAAGCTTCGTTTTAAAACGAAAAAAATTAGATCTGCTTGGTAAAAAACTAAAGACGCCGATCTCGAGATATAATCGATTAAAACGAATTTCAAAAAACACATAACCTCAATATCTTTTAAAATAAATTTTTCATGATCTGAAAAAACATACAGGTCATGAGATACTAAAAAGCTACCCTTTTGTTATGTAAAATGCTGTCGATTTACTTCAGTTATCGCCGGAGAAAGAATATTGATTTTTTGAACAAAATTATTTTTTTCCTGGCAAAAGAAAAAGGTCAAGACTCAATTTTACTGAACATTCATTTTCATATCCTTAATCATCTCAAAATTAAATAAGAAATTTCCGATATGTTTCCGAGATAACCGTTTAGACAAAAAATGAGACACGAATACACCTATATCTTCTCTATATTATAAAATTATTTGTATAAGAATCGAGGCCCTTCTCCATATCTCCCTTTTTCTACGTTATTTTGGCCTACTTCTTGAAACTTTTCGTGATTTTTACGTTATATATGCGCTATTTTTGGTTAATTATGCGTTACTCTCAGTATGTTTATTTTAAAAGGAACTTGCTTTAATATTGGCCCAATGTTATATCGATGGTTGAGTGAAAGAAGAGGCTAACTCGGTGTTCGCTTGAAGAAGAGGATAATTCGGATTCCGATCGAAGAAAAGGTTAACTCGGCGTTCGCTTGAAGAACAGGTTAACGCGAAATTTGCGTCAATAAGGGATACTTTAACTAATTATTTCTCATATTTAATTTTGTAAAGAGCAACATTAAAAAATAGCAAAATATATGGTTAACGAAAAAATTAATTTTCCTATTTTCTTAGTACCCTTTACACAATTAAACACGTGAAGTAATTATTAATGTAGCCCTCCTTTGCGCGATTTCCGAGTTAGCCTCTTCTTTAAGCGAACGCCGAATTAGCTTTTTCTTCAAGCGAAATCTGAGTTAGCCTCTTCTTCAAAAGAACGCCGAGTAAGCCTCTTTTTCAACTCAATCATTGATATATATTAACGTTCTAGCAATAAATAATTAGATTACTGTCGCAAGTTACAGCTGATTTAAAGAAAATTTAAGTATCCTAATAAGACTTTTAAATGTCATTAATGAAATCACTGAAATCTAAAATGGTTTGTCAAATAATACCGTGATTGGAAATTGTGATGTTAAGGGGTCAATCATGAGTTAAATTCTGTAAAAAATCATTATCCATTTCTTATACGGTAAAAGTATTTTGACGCAATCTAAATTGATGTAAGTTTTTATATCTTAAATACGTATATTATATATGATTTTTAATTATGATTCATGAATTAGACCCCTCTAAGTGCTCTTTATAGTCCCCTGAAAGTTTGCTAATTTACATTATTGAATTTAAGCCTTTTTAACCATTTACCACGGGTTATCAAATCATGCGGTGAATGTTTCATGTCACCGAGGGTTTAAAGTATTCTTCAGAAGTGTACTCGTGGACTTAATGAGCTACATTCTTAAAAAACGATTATTTCCAATTGTTATACACACATGTATCAATAATAGTAGTATTTTTATAGTATTATTATTGATATGTTATTATTCTCTAACAATTAGAATTAATCTTTTTTTAAAAATGTAGCTCCTGCATTTGTTGGAATCATATGCTACTTTTAATGCGAAAGTGAAGTGAGGGCAGTTATCACCCGAGAGAATGATCGATTTTACTCTCGTGTTGAATATAGAACATTATTCACGATTTAACTGTGTAGCCACTGTGTTGATGTGAAAAGTGGAACCCATTCATCCATTGTTAATGCAAACTAAAATTTTTATATTTTTCAAAATATACCTTATGGACATATTTATTTTGAAAAACTTAAAATTTTCTTTAAAGGAACAGTAAGCAATGCCTGATCACGGATACTTTATGACGTCACTATTCGGATATCCGGATATTTAAGGTTTACCTTTAAACATCATATATAGAGCAACTTTTGTTTAAGAAACCATTTGATCCAAAGTGTTGGACCATTTCAATTTCTCCTAATTTTTGCATGATTTTATAAGACAACCCTCTTAGGAATAAAGCGTTTATAATTTACCATAAGAAAAAAACATACAAATAAACTATGTACCGAAGGGTGCTTAACGAAATGGAGAAAATTTATTTCAAGAAAATAGGTAGGTGGATCTTTATTTTGAGTAATTAAAAAGTTAGATTATATACTGTTATGTAGACTACATAATACAAAACATGTTAATATTACAGTGCAGTTGTCATACATCTTCAGCTTTTTAGTCTTTATTCAGTCTAATAAGGAGAGTGACAGGATTGCGGGTCCCGAAATTTTTGAACATTTAAGTATCAGTCATTTTGAGATATGGTCCGAGCCGAAAATGATAGTTTTGTTGCAATTGAGTTGTAGGACATTCTCACAAGCTCAAGTCGACACTGCACGAGTTGCAACTGACAGGCATCTCATGCCCTCATAAATATTAGCTCGAGTATCTTAGAGTGTATATAGGGTGAATGTCCCGACTACTGACACCCCCAAGGATCGATTGTTGCATTATGGCATACTTTATACTATTTTCTAAACAAAAATGTTGAAAAAAATTCAAAATTTAGGAAAAAATTCTATATTTAAAAAAAGTCAAATTTTGAAAAAACCCGTGCAGCAAATCTCAGGTAAATGAGACCCGATTCAGACCAGATTTTCGTAGGCCAGGTAGGAATCGGTCAGGAAAACCTCACACGATCCGATTTGTATACCATTTTTTATATGATTAATTTAGCGTTTCGCCTATTCACGATTTCAGTGATTACAATTATTCTTTTACTATAGGGATATTTGTAGATTCCCGGAAAAATGACTTAAGTCCTTATTTTTGAAAATTGAGTTTTGAACGATTTTGGTATCCTTACACATTATATTTTTAGATAAAAATGCAAAAAATCGAGAAAGTGTAAAAATAAGTATCCACGTTTACTATTTATGAGTTTTTTTTAATATTAGTTTAAATGGAAATTAAAAACTTCAAACTTTAATATCACAAAAACATCAAAATTGGACTTATACCGAGTACATGTGATTTTAAAACGAGCGCGCGCGTGCCGTCTTGTGTGCCAACTGCGCTTTCGCGCTGCCGCCGGGATTGCTCGTTGCACTGACAGTCGCTAACGCGAATATCACTATTTTTTCAGATCTTAATATTGCAAATAAAACTCAAGTTAATTAGAACAAAAAAAAAATTCTCAGCTTGGAGATATCGTAGTTTAACTTTTTGGGAATTAAAATTTATAGAAAAATAGTAGCTTTGATAGGGCTCATTTGATAGGTATTTTTAATGCCTACAAGCACATATTTTTTGTTCTTCGCTAGTGGCAACATATTTCTCTCTAGAGCCAAAGAATGATTTTTCGTGTATTCTTTCATTGTTTAAACAATGTTACACAACTTTTTGCGAGTATCAAATAGTTTTCCTATGTTTCTGACATGCTTTAGAACAATTTTCAATTGCAACATATCCTCTGTACATTCTTTCTCAAAATACTGTTTTTCAAGTCTAATATGACTGGACTGTAGCCGCCGGGACAGTGGCTACATCTTCCTCCTGCACGCAGTGCATCCACCGTTCCACCGAGAGAGAGAAAGAGAGAGATAACCAACGTCGTCTTATTTAGAATAGTATAGTGTGGGCCAGCAATACTACAGAAAAGTTTGTAATATGACAGTAAAAATCGTCATAGCGTACTGGCCTGGGCTCAAAGCTCAGTCGGCTTCGAATTTTTTTTTACTTTTTTTAACTAGGAATATTCGATGGCTAAATACAAATTTAAATTGACCTTTTTTGTGAATTTATACCCAAAATAAGAAAATTCACAATATTTATGAAATAAGAATCAAAAAGCAATTTGAATTGAAGAAATTGGCCCATTATTAGTAGAGATATTTATAATTAAGGTGTATTATTTTCTTTCCAATCTCCGTTAATAATGGACCGATTCTTTTAATTATAATTGCTTTGTAATTCTATTCTTGTAAAGAATGCGAGCGGCAAGGGGCTTGCGCACCTTGTGGCAGTGCGCAAGATGGTGTATATACAAGTAAAGAAAATATACCTCCTCCCCGCCAATATCCCTGTTATAATATTGCCAGTAGTGGCCCGTACAACCAGCATTGGAACTTGGACTTACCGTTAACTTTTATATTGCAAGAAATGCTTCTTATTCAGATTTTTGTCAATTACGTCTTTTGTGCGAAAGCTGGTAAACGACTTTAGAGTCCGCGCATTGAAGTATCATTTGCTGGAAAAGTTGCTGTCTGCCCCGTTGGTCGGAACAGCGAGTACCTACTATATCCTTTCTTTTTAAGGTATTGAGAATCGTGGCAAGGACAGCTGACGTTACGTTTTTGTTGAAATATTTTTTCTCCATTTCGTTACATACTCTTCTTTAACATACCTTAATATTTATACTAGAGAATCTTCATAAACTTTTATATAATTTTCTTTCAGATGCTACATTATGAACGCTTTAACTTCTTTAAAGTAGTTCTTGCACCAAATGAAAATCAAGAGAAACCAAATCAATCAATAAAATATTTTATGCCCTTGCAAAACTCCTGTTCTATTTTATTAATTAGTCCAATAAAACTTTTCTCTCTAAGAGAGTCTGACAAGATCTTTATTTCGAAGACCATACTAAATTTAAATTCATTTTTAAAATTGTAAATCATTCAAGCATTTTAATAATATTAAATGTTTCGATAGTTTGTATCGCGGTGCAAGCTGGTTCTGAGTGCAAGACCTACTTTAACTTGACCGCATTCAGTTATAACTAATGTTACTTTTATAAATTATAGGATCCTAGAAACACCAAACATACAAATGGTGAACCATCAATGAATATATCCATCGGCGCACTAAATAGTACAGATGATACTCTAATTATTGGCATAGTTGGTGGTGTAGTAGCCTTTATAGCAATTGTCGTGATTATCATATGCATTTGTCGATTACGCTGGAGTAATCAAGTTAATGAGACTTGCATGCAGAATGCTATAGCTTCAAGTATTCATGAATCATCTGTGCTTCGTCCAGCTAGTTGTTATGGTGGTAAATTAAATCAGGATATATATATAAGCTCGTACAATCGGTCAAGCTTAGGGCATACTAATAGCGGAGCAACGATTGTACCGGCAACGTCAATGTCGATGCCTGTACACATGCTACCCATTGTCCAGCAGTTGCCTATGATTTCATCTCCTTCAGGAACGCAACCAATCTATGGCTACTACGAAAATTCACCAGTCCCGATGTATGTTCCCACATCTTCTGACTACAATAAATTTGACAAATAACACAATTTTTAGTCAGTTTAAAAAACTAGATTTTACAACAAGAAAAATGGTTCATTCCAAGTGTATATCCATTTTTTTGAGGGATCAAAAATACGTAAAATTTTCTAGCTTTTTGTGAGAATTAACTAGAAACAAAAAATTCAGTTACGAAAAGATAAAATTAAAAGAGAATCGTAAAATGTTAGTTTTTTCGTTTATCATAAATAATTATTAAAAACTATGTATTATATTCGGGCGCCTCGATATAATCAACTGCAAAGTTTCGAGTTATCTAAAACATAGACACTCACGATAATTTTGATTTAATTTTCACAATAAATAAAAAAAAACTAGAGAAGATAATAGCGCGTTTCGCGCGCCGAGGTTATCTTCCTACACATTCAATTTTTTTCGTAAATAAAACATCGAAATTAGAAATTGAAAATTCGATATATCTTTCTAGATTCGATATCTCGCGCTGGATTTTAATATAAGGGATCACAGGGGTACGGATTTTATTTCACTGCAAACTGTTTATCATAAACTACTTATGTAAAGTTTTGCTTCTAGAGAAATCTTTGTGATTATAAAAAAAGTTATGCTAAAATCATTATAGATACATGTTTCGAGACATTAGGATACAAAATACATTATTTTTAGAAAATGTCTGTGTGTATGTGTGTGTGTACGTATGTGCGTGTGTGCGTGTGTGTGTGTGTGCGTATGTGCGTGTGTGAGTGTGTGTGTGTGTGTGTGTGTGTGTGAAGGACACCGTATTCAGAGCTGAAATTTTGCAGGTTTATCAGATATGACCCAACATAGAACTGATTAGATTTTGGAGGTAAATGTCAAAACTATCTGCTAATTTTAGAAAATTTTAAATCTAAAAAAAAAATTAAAAACAATTTTTTTTTTATTGTTAGATATGTAAAAAATATGAATACATTCGTAAAGTAGACACAATTTCCCTTCGATTGGCTTGTTTACAATTATTTTAAGGGGACCTAACCACCTTCAAATTACAAATAAATTGGTTATATATTTTTAGGTGAGGATAAATTACTCATGGTACACTATAATATAACTGCTATAATAAGTAAATGTTTATTTTACCAAAACAAAGTTAAAGAGCATTAGTTCTAACTTCACTTTAAGTTGGCAACAAAAGAGCCGGTTAACTATGTAAAGAGTAAATCATTGAAGAGTATGACGTTTTTTTTTAAAGTTTCGAAAACCAGTTTTCATAAAATTAAATTGTCGTATACTTTGTCCATTCTTTACCCTTTTAAGGGTATTTTTGGAGATATTTCAATTATTTTTAGAGTTCTTAATCCTCTAGTCTTAATCCATTCCTTTAAAGGAATGCTAAACAGAGAGAATTTGCTGATAAAAATTACCGTAATAATTAATGTTAACGTTGGATACTCTGACTTCAGTGAAAAATTACATTACTGATCGGTAAAAATTACCACGATTCACAGTCAAGTTTACATACAGAATTGTAAAAATTATAATGAATAATATTAATTTTTTACCGTTCAACACGGTCATTTTTCCTTTGAAGTTAGAATGTTCCAGGTTTACAATTCTATTATAGTAATATTTTAAAAACATTCTCTCTGTACTTTTTTGTTTTTCTTAAATTTATATATGATAAATTTATAATTCTGCAAAATAAATATGTACATCAGATCGAAGTGAATTATTTTCGACCTTGTAATGTGGGTCTAAGTAATTTTGCGACGAATAGAACTACGAATGTTTTTGAACATGAAAAAGTTTGTTAAGAAAATAGCGCTTCGTTCTGAGGGTGGGATGTAGGAGACAGCTACACTAGGTATAAATAATTGAAATATAATATGGAATATGATAATATACCTTCTCACTCGTTAATTGTTTGATTAAGTATTTGATTTTCAACAGATACATCGGCCAAATATCAGATTACGAAAGGGTACATATCGACGTCCCTTACGAAGACTAGCACATTTCAGGTTTATCGAAAAACACTAGTTCTTGTCTGCAATCTCCTACAAAAATTAGTAATTTTCAGAATTTTATAAAAATATTATAATTTTCTTACAAGATTCAAGAAAGTGTTTGTATTAAGCAGATAATCTTAAAAGTGCTAATTCTTTATAAGAGGACTCTAAAAATAACTATGTGTTTTTGAAAAATCTGAAAGTTACTAGTTTTCGTGTGAGACGTCGATATAAACAATGAACGCGTGGCTATTAATTAATTGCCTAAATATAAAAAATTATTCATGAATTAACTGTTACATTTGCTCGGAACAATCAAGTAATTATTACCTGTCCACCACGCAAAGATTCTCAATATATGACTCGATTCAGCATCTTGTTTACTAAAGGATAACTTTTCTTTTTAACAGCGTTGCATATGCTTAGAACCACGTACTTTCTTCAATTTTCAGCTTGCTGCCTAACTAATATCGCCAAAGATTCAGACGGCGCGATAAGTCTCGAAGGCCGCCGTGGGCACTGTCGTTTGCGAGATAGTTCAATACCGATTTCCGCGTATGTCTGACATCAGTAATCAAATCGACAACACTAAGCCGAGCTAGACTAGGTTAGATTCAGACTTTCATACTTATACTATCTGCAATCAACTCGACGATGAATATAAAAAATTATAATAAACTTTCACAATAACAAGAACTAAGGTTAGTCCGAGAATGAGACAAAATATGTTTGCACACTGCGCGGGATTTCAAAGACAAGTTCTGATTGTTGACTGGTTGTAAATAAACGATTTGATTGGCGTCTTGAAACTTGAAACTATGAAGCTTGAAATCCGAAAAAGGAAAATCGTGACATTCATGTATCTTCAGATGAGGATTCGATGCATTGTTTACTATGTAATCATATTAATTTATAAAACGTAAAAATGGAAATATTTATTAATATATATGTATATATATATTTATATAGATATAAATATTCAAATTAAAAATATTATACGCGGAAAAATATTGGTTACTGAAATAGAGAAAAATTAATTCGTTATAGTAATCGTAGAATAACAATTTTTAAAGCTGCTGAGAGACAACGAACATCATTTATAGCAGTAGACGTTTAGTTAGTACAAGAACAATGTAAAACGTTAATAATAAATATAACATATTTTTAAACAGAAAATATTACTATACTATTGAAAAAATACGTTCATCACTATAAAAAATGGCCACAAATATTTAATTTAGTTTTTTGTATATTCAATTATTAAATGTCATTATCAAATGCTATTAGTCCACCTATCAGATAAAGGAGAGTCCGTCAAGTATATAAAGAGCATACTATTTGATTGGATAACCACGTGCAATACAATAATTTGAAGCTTTTAGTTTTTTTGTATTCTTAAATCTTTTTATTAGGCTTCTCTAACTCTTTATTCTTGCTTTTCTTAATTCTTATTTCTCTTTAGCAAGTATATTTACGAATAATAATTATATTTACAAAATGTTGTTACTATCGTTAAGTCAAATAAAATATTATATATAGTCACCGATAGACTACTCTTTAATTCAAATAAAATATTAGTTTGAAAATAAAATGTTATTGTTAATGTTAATTTTACAAATGTGAGTTTCACTTAGGTATATTAAAATAATACAATAGTTGTATTCGTAAAGAATAACAACGGTTTATGAATATAATAAAATTAAAACAAACTGTAATATAGTTGGCGATCAATATCAGATTTCAATACATTCTTTAAATCAAATTAAGTTTATTATTAAAAAATCATATCTACCTTTATGAAAAATCTCCACTTGATCGATATATTTTATGAATGTAAAACTTACGGTTTTGAGTGAGCGTTAATGAAATTAATAAAAAAGAAATGCATACTTGCCGAAAGTTATACCTTTCTAAGGTCTTTTTTTTAGAGATTTCATATATTTTTGTAGAACAAGTTATTAATTATACAATTGAAAGCAATGTAACGTGATAGTACTTATTGAAGATCTTGTTGACATTTCTTATTATAGGACTTGTCAAGTGTGCAGAATTACGGCTTAATTTATTTGATGTATCTAAATATTTCGTAACAATCATAATATTTATTTCTAATCCAAACTACATCTTTTAAATTACGCGCACAATTCTTGACCTATAGTACCGAAACCAATCGTTGGTATAAATTGCACCTGTTTTATCAACTGATCATAGACTGGCTCGGTAAAAGCAGACAGCGATGTTATTTATAGGCTTTTTTAGTGGCTTAATTTGCGCCTTTTAAAATTTTTGTATCTTATGTCTAATACCTGCAAATAAGAACTCTTAAAAAAAGAATACTTTTATTGGAAGTATCTACCATATTACAACAATATGATCAATTTCGATAAGTATAACTTTTTTGTACGCGATCAATATATTTTGAGTATGTTACTTTGTACACGTTTTTGTTTGTCTCCAGGCAGTTGTGTGATGGTGAAGAATTACAACTTATTTGATCACAGAACTTATTCTTTTATTACAAACATGTTTACGAAAAACTGTTATTGAATAAAATTTGATGACCCACCTATATAATAAAGTGAGTATATTATCATAAAATATTATAAAATATAACACGTATACTTTTTTGTGTTATAACTAAATATTTGAGAGTATAAGACTGTAACTAATATAATTTGTTTTTAGTTTATTCAAAATATATACAATAGTATATTACGCAACTAGGGACGAAAATGGGTATTTCCAAGCGAGGATGATGATTGTGCACGAGTCGCAGTCGAGTGCTTAAAATCATCATCCGAGTCTGGAAATACCCTTTTGCCCCAAGTTGCGGACCGTATTTTTTATAACAAGTACATAAAGAAGGCCATTCTTTGTCGTCTACGAAGTGGATTGAGAATAGAGTTTTTCGAGTCGTCCACTTAAGTCTATGACATATTATATATATGTATATGTATCCATGCATATATATATATAAAATTTTCAAAATTTACCAGTATTTTCCAAAATTTTCCAAAATTTTTTAAAATTGGTCAACAGTTTTCAAAGTTTCTAAAAGCTTTATTAAGGAAATGGAGCAAAAATAAATAAAGGGTACTGGTAGCGAAAAGGTAGCGAAAATGAGTATTTTCGCTACAAATAAAAGGTAGCGAAAATAAGTATTTTCGGTACCCTTTATTTGACGCTCGGAAAACTATTTTCGCTGCACTTTATAGGCGCCGAAAATGATCTTTTTTATTCACGTGTTATAAAAATAGATTATTATGAAATGAATAATGAATTTGTATTGAGATAAACATGCACAATTAACTTAGGTGAGTGGTTTTAATAGAAATGGATTTTAGTACACTTAAACTTTAAATCAAGTTTTATAATCCTATTTTCAGATTTTTCACGTAACCTGTAGTCTGAACTGGTGAATAGACTGATGCTATTTTGATTACCTCAAGTCAACATTATCGTGTAAGTACTATTGCATAAGTGTCAAAATGTATGAATTTTAATTTTTGTATCGCTTTCAGGTCTTCAAATAAATTTTCCATATAATGAAGCTAACATAGCAGTGGTTGAACACCTTCTAGTGTTCGGATAAATTTCACAGTAACTATTGATGATAGAATTATTGTGAATTGTATTTAGGTAATAATCAAAGAATATATGTATGCACTACTTATATAGTATATTTAACATATATATGGGCTAGAGCTATCATTGGTACGTAAGTATTAGTAATAGCATCAGTTTGAAATGGCATCGAACACGAATGACATCATTCAATCTATAGTTTACGTAAAAGCAGAAAATATTTTACTAAAATTGGTAAATTGGTTATAGTTTTTATATGCTAGTTTCCTAATATTCTAATCGTCAAGCTTTCTTTTTTTCAGATGATGCAAATGCAGTGCAAATTATTTAGGGATATTAGTACCATCAGTTATTATTTTCGACAATCGCCATCCGTTACCTTCTAGGGTTTTATATCTAAATAAGTCATTTGATAATCTCATTATATATCAACATTTATTATTAATTTTGATTTGATCTTGAAGCACTATTGCTAACTTTTTCAGTTGCTGGTTCAATTCATGACTGCAAGTTATGTAATGATTTATATTTCGAAACCTATTATTACTATTATTTGACTAGCTATATTAAAATACAAACTTGACTACACCCGTAAGACATATATGTATATAATAAAAATTCAATAAAAAAGTTCAAGTATATATTGCAAAAAATTATAATAATTTTGTATTCAAAATATTTTTTTATTTATTTATTTATTAATCACAGTCTTCCAGGCCTAAATGCAAACAGTTATACACAAATAATTATAGTAATATCATTAAAAAACAATATAAAAAAGAGCTAAGCAATATAAAGTTAAAATATAATATGAATTGATAACCAAGGGAAAAATATTAATTATGTATGGAATGAAGTTTAATTCAAATTATTTTTTAATTAAAAGTTATTGAAGTCTATGATTGTATACCTGTTTCCTACACTTTAACTATAGTCATTAAAGTATAAGTGCACTAGTTGACAGCGATGCTTAGATAAATATTTAAATAATTAGTGTAAAAGTTTAGTACATTTTACTTCACAGTTCACTGGCTAACGTAATTTAAAATATAAAAAAGGACAACAAAAGCACTACTTCTATCTCAATCAGAAATATTATTCAATTATGAAAAATAAATTATACCTATATCAATTTTATGTGAAACAAGAGTAATGAATAATTTTTAATTTAACTATACTATACTTATTGAGTATAAACTAATTTCTTGATCAATCCTTGAATGAATAAATGAAACTTAAGTGATATAAACTACACAATAAATACATATATCATTAACACTATTCGTAATCTTAGTTATTTGAAATAAAATAAGTCATTTTTAATTAAAGGTGGTAATTAAATTTAACGAGTATCAATCACGTTTATTTTCTAATTGTAAACTCTTCGTCTTTATATCAAAGATTTGAAACCCGACAAGATTAACTGAAATAAAACATTATGAGGTTGAGAAATGCCGACGATCAACTGTTGCAGAAGTCAAATTTTGTTATGTATGTACACTTATATAATATATACACTGATATTGACTACTCTAGTCGCGTTTAGGTATTTGATAGTGATAAAAAATATTGTAAAAATATTATAACACCGATTATTTATTGTATTTAAAAAATAAAAAATCTTCTTTCTTAATTTTAAACGATGTGTAGTTAATCACATTAAGAATATAAATATACGTAAATATATAAAGGGAATTGTTATGTCTAATGTAGTAGCCGAAAATATAATGGTGAAGAAAACTTGAACACTGTCAATCACGCAAAAAAGAGAATGGCTATGCGAAACATAAAAAGTAATACGATTCTTTTAAATGTGTGAGAATCAAATTGTAAATAAATGGCGTGAAGTAACTTCTGATTCTGTTAAAGTCTATATACTAATCGAAATAAAGGAAATAATTTTCAAATATAAAAACGTATATGTTAGTTTGAGAGACTTGGTAGTATATAGGTGGAGAACGGAGTAATGCCGGTCACTGGCTAATTCTGGTCACCCTTATTTTCAATAATCTATTTACTGAATAAACATTTTTAGGTCATTATTCGAGTAGTATATCAAGCGCAACATAAAATGCATTTAATCTAATGTCCTAACGTCCTTCTATTCTGTTTTATTAAGGAATTATACACAATCAAAATTTTGGCCTACATTTCTTATCAGAAATCTAGTCTATACAATAAGCTTTATACATATTATTTGATAATTTATGTAGTTATTTTTTGCTACTTTATTAATTTGAAAATCTAACAATACGAAGTAGTGAAGAAACAAAGTATGAACCTATTGCTTTTTTGTCATTTAAATTTAATTTACTAAGCAGAATTGGAGTAATCCCAGTCACAATATTATATTTATATGCCGCTCCCGAAAGTGAGGCTAAGAACACGCTGCACTACGATCTCAGGTAGGGCAACTTTGCTCAAGTGTTTCTGATTGAACAAAGGTTAGGTGTTACATATTTCAATGTGTAAGTACGAATAATAACTGTTGCAACGCCGTTACCCTAAGTGGGTCCTGGGCGTAGTCGTCCAGAGCGGACGGGTGGGTGCCTATCACCACTACACAGCGCGTCCTCAGGTTGCGGATAGAGGAACGATCCCTGAGAAAGAGGTTAGCTGCGAATAAAGCGAATAAGCAGTCGCGGACAGCCGATAGGCCCAGGCGTGGGTGTGATGAGCCCGCACTGGCGAAGGCATTCATCTAGAAACACTACGCAAGCACCGCAACAACTACAAACACTATACAAAATCTCTTATCTTACTTTCTTCTTCTACCTTACTCTGTAATCTATCTCTTTTACCACACATTTCAAACAAAAAATGGGCCAAAAATCCTGCTGTCGTGGAGGATGCGGGAGCGATGACAACTGCCCTGAGAGGGGATGTGTAGAATGATTCGCCACCTGGTCTTACATGGCAACGAAGCCAGCGAAGGCGCGCTTCCTTGCAGGGGGGGCGTTAGGATATGAGAATGAAACCGAGTGTGTCTGTCGACGAGTTGACTATGTCCTCGCCAAAGTCGGAAAGCTGTCATACTTAGTTCTAGGGAGGTATGAGGGTTATCACCCCTAGACGGATGGACTCACCTGCGATCGGAACAGGATCCAAAACGCGCGGGTTTAACTTACTATCATGGCTCAAAGAAAACAAAACCAAACCAAAACCAAAAGAAACTTAAGGGTGGGAACCTGGAATGTATGCAGTCTACACAGAGCGGGCGCGTTCCGGGAAATCATAAATGAAACTGAGAGGTACAATTTAGATTTGGTAGCAATATAAGAAACCCGATGGAAAGATAATGCGATGCTAGGATCCGGTAACTTCACCTTTTTATATAGGGGCGCGAGCGGGCATTCTCTAGGCACCGGATTTCTTGTTAACAACAGCATCATACATTTCGTTAAAAGTTGCAATTTCGTGAATGACCGACTCTCGTATATCATCATCGAAGGAGCGTGGTATAATTATGTGGTTATTAACGTCCACTGTCCCACGGAGGACAAAGAGGAAGAAGTAAAAAATCTTTATTATGAAACTTTAGAGCAATTAATCGACCAATTTGCGTCTTACGACACCAAAATAGTAGTCAGGGATTTCAATGCTAAAATAGGAAGAGAGGAAATGTTTAGGCCCACCATAGGCAAAGAAAGTCTGCACGAAACCAGCAACGATAACGGTATTATGGTCATACATTTCGCGGCCGCAAAAGATCTTATAGTCAAGACCACGTGCTTCAAGCACAAGGATATACACAAGGCAACGTGGACATCGCCGAATGGGGCCACGCACAATCAAATCGATCATTTTCTTATTGATAAGAGGCACCACACGAATGTACTCGACGTAAGGACCTATAGGGGGGCGGATTGCGACTCAGATCATTATCTAGTAGTGGCCAAATTAAGAGCCAGATTAGTAGCCGGTCAAAATAGTAAGCAAGCGAACAAAGTAGAAACCTTTGATATTGGAAAACTACGAAGCGGGATAGAGCGAATCAAGTACCAAGTAGAAGTTAGCAACCGATTTCAGGCGCTCGAGGAAACGGAGGAACAGACGGGAGTAGATGACGATCCGAACAGGTTGTGGGGGGCTATCGAAAAAACTATAAAAGGGGCCGCGAACAAAGTACTGGGTAAGAAAAAAAGGCCGAAGAGCAAACCATGGTTTGACGAAGAGTGCGAACTCTGGTTTGAAAGGCGCAAGAAGGCTAAATTAGATAGTGTACACAATGAAAGCGGTAGGGCCGTAGAAGAATACCATGAAATAAGAAAGCAAGTGCGTGTGATTTACAGAAACAAGAAGCGCGAGTATCAGAAAAATGAAATTAGAAAAATAGAAACTAATAGTAGGGAAAATAACCCGCGCGAGATGTACAAAGGAATAAACGCTATTAGGAAGGGTTTTCAGAGTAGATCGCAGTTAATGAAAGATAAGGACGGGAACCTCGTGACAAGCGAAAATGAACTATTGAAATTATGGAAAGATTATTTCGATAAGTTATTAAACGTGCATGAAAACTCCGAGGAAATGGGAGGCGAAATCCATACTGCTGAACTCCATATGGACGAAACGACCTACAAAGAAGTAGAGGCCGCGATCAAAAACCTAAAAAACAATAAGGCCGCAGAAAACGATTCTATACCAGCTGAACTACTTAAATATGGAGGCACCGCGCTTACATCTAAAATTTTTTGAGATATCGTGTACACCGACTTAAAAAACCTCGTTTTGAGAAAAACGCGTTTAAAGTTTCAAAACCGGTTTACACATAGAAAAAAATTTTTTTTTTAATTTACACAGTGTTGTCTATTCCAGGGCCGTATAATAAACCCTCCATTCCTTCAGCAGCCTCTAGCAATTCGATTTGGTACTGTCTCCGAGCCATTCTTCTCTCTCGTGTCGCTTCGTGCGCTCTGCGCTCAGATAGCGCGACGGGCTCCTCATCCTCTTTCTGGACATATGCATTCGCATTGGGCCCCAAAGACAGTCCCATTGCACTCATGTGATATAAAAGTGAAATGGTACCATTGATCTCCTGCTACTGCCCGCTGCCAAGAACACCACGACTCCGGTACAGCGGGACACTTATCGTGTTGTCGATTATCATCGGTGGAGCAATAATGGTAGTACATTGCCCATATGGCATTGTGCATATTTTCGACAGAATCGCAATTTCTCCGAATTGCTAAACCGTAATAAACAGTAAGTTTGTCGATCATTTTACCCGTAAGATTTCCTTTGCCACCAAGAATTTTTTTCTGATTTTTTTCCGGCTTTGTTGACAGTTTCAACAGTTCTTTTTACAAGTTGTCGAAGCCGTGTGCCCATTCTCTTTTGCACATGTCCAATACACTGTTTTTTTATAATTTCAATATTACCGTACGGTAAAGCTTTTAAAATCCCTGTGTAAGTTTTCGAGTCACCAACACCGATGTAATTTTTGTACATAACTTCGTATTTTTCTATCGAACGCTTGAACATCTCGATGATTGCGTCTACCTCCATTTTCCAGAAGAACCTGAATGATTAGCGTAACAACTTTCTTTGTGGCTTTCATACCACTCTTTATACTCTTCAGTGTGCATTTTTTTCTTCAATACTTCACACTGTTTGCAGTATGCACTTTTCACCATAATATCAACAACTTTTCCAGTGTAATAACCAATTAATGATGCTACGCCATATAAAGAGGTGTATCCTCTTTTTTGCCACGTTCCAGCACCAGATACAGTTAATTCTGTAGCATGAGCTTCGCCTTGATTATCAGAAGCGAATGGTTTTTCTTGAGCGCAAGCTTCCTGGAAAAGTTTATCGATGACTGTTTGTACGCATGCATGCATATTATTTACAATCAAGTCGTACGTATTTTGAGTTATAAATGCTGGCATGTCCATCAAACCACAAAACTTTTTAGCATCTTTTAATCCTAATCCAAGCACTCTCATAACAAACAAAAAACATCTATTTATTGCGTAAGAATGTGAGGCAAACGGACTCGAATTTACGGTACGCGGAGCACAGTTATCACATAGCAAAACAATTTTAAAGCCAAGTCCTCTTTCGGAACTAGTTTTAAATTTTATGTCTTTATCACACACTTTGCACTTTACGTACTGGGAAATAGCTGCAAACACTGTAATAAAATTCAAAATTCTATACTCTATAGACGTATCACGAGGCACAATAATTTTCTCCTGCATTTTTATTTTTTTCGCAGATGCGCTGAAGCTGCTTTCGTCCGTCTCAGCTTTATTCGGATTAAAAACGTTTTTTCGTTTTCTGTTCCTTGATTTGTGAGCGTTTGTAGAAGAACATCGTTCTTGATTAACTTTCATTGTTACTATATTAAGCAATTATTTTAGAAATACGAAAGAAATATTTAAAGTCAATGGTTTGAACAAACATAATAATTATTTAAAGTTAAAAAAGACAATTTAAAAGTGGAAATAACAAGCACGTTTGATTAGGTGACCGGCAATATCCCGTTCTCCCCTGTAGCTTTATTCGCCCTGCTGGCATACTTTGTTTTTTAAATTCCCACACTCATATTCTAATTATATGTATTTTGAACACTATATAACCTCAAAAACTCCAATCCGAACAAATTAACTCCCAAAACCTTGTGGCAGAGCAAGACATATACAAAGTTGTATTATATAGCCAAACAAAAAGACCTAACGACAATCAAAAAAATAAAAATAAAAATAAAAATTTTATTTTAATAAAATGTTTAAATTTATCGTAACAAATAGTATGATGTCATGAATAATTTATCCTAAGTTAAAAATATATAACCAATTCATTTGGAATTTTAAGGCCGTTAGGTCTCCTTAAAATTTGTTTTAGTTGAAGATTTATATTTTTAATTCTTTTAAATTAGTAAAGATGGAGAAAATTTGTTTTGTCATTTTGTACGTTTAAGAAGACAAATACATCTTTAAATTATCTGATAATACATTTTAAGGTAAAAATAAGTTACTCATCATATATTATCTGATTTTTTCGGTAAATATGAATATTTTATTATAATAAAACAAAATTTTTTTTTAATTTTCTTGAATGTCGTTAGATCTCTTTGTTTGGCCATAAAGGAAACCTCTACATTTCTTGCACTACCGCATGGTTTAGAGAGCCAATGTGATCGAATTAGATAGATTAGATAGTTTAAGATTTATTTTGCACAGGTCAAAAATACATCGTCATAATAATTACATAAAGTTCTTCAATCGCATAGTTTGCAGTCAATCACATAGTTTGCAGTCAATCACATAGTTTGCAGTCAATCACATAGTTTGTAAATCGCACAATGTCAGTATTCTCGTATCTTAACTATCGCGTCAAAAAATAAAGTTTAAGGATATTAAGATACTTTAAAATTAGCTTAGATCTCACTGTTCAAATTTGGCCGCACAATATTATTGAAAATGTATAGCTTCGCAGACTGTCCCAGACAACAAGCTAGAGTTTCGTTGAATGATGATATGAGAATTTACATACAAGTATTAAGGACACTACACTTATTGTTAACATCGACCGGAATTGAAAAAATAATATTTTCGGATGAAACAGTGGACTACGCAGGATAGGCGTAAAACAGTTTGCACGTAGACGAAGTAAGATTTATTAAATTTTTCTATTCGGAGACTGTCCCAGACATCAAGCCAAACTATAGGCTGGAGTTTCGTTGAATGATGATATGAAAATTTACATATAAGTATTAAGGACAATACACTTATTGTTAACATCGACCGGAATTTTACAAAATAATATTTTTGGATGAAACCGTGGACTTTTTTTAAATATTCCAAACTTCGCCTACATTTAAATATTTGTAAAAATGAAACAAATGATTAGGTTACAGCAGTCTTGATGGAACGCTATGCTTTTGTTTTTCATTATTTTGAGAAAGGTCTGGGATAGTCTCCATAGCTTAATACATTTGCAACGATTTTTGAGGCAGTCTTCTCTCAGCCTTTTCTTATTATGCGAGGCGGAGGCGATGCCAGGGGCAGGATAGACGTAAAATAGTTTGTACGTATACAAAGTAAGATTTATTATATTTTTCTATTCTATTTAGATGTTTTTAATCTCTTTCAACTATATTAACATAGATGATATGTGTAATGTTTATTACATTAATATTTTAATGTATTCTAAAGAGCAAGTTTTCCGTTTCATATGAACAATAAATATTAATTGCTGGGGAACGTACAGAGCACGGCCCCCGAAGACAGGCCAACTGTTTTACGCTTATCCTACTCCGGGCTTCACCTCCGCCTCGTGTAATAGAAAGAAGTCTATGAGAAGACTGTCAAAAGTCTGGCTCAAATATTATTGCAAATGTATAGCTTCGGAGACTGTCCCAGACAACAAGCCAAACTATAGGCTGGAGTTTCGTTGAATGATGATATGAAAATTTACGTACGAGTATTAAGGACACTACACTTATTGTTAACATGGACCGGAATTATAATAAATAATATTTTTCGATTAAACCGTGGACTTTTTTTTAAATATTCCAATCTTCGACTTCATTTAAATATTTGTAAAAAATGAAACAAATAATTATGATACAGCATTTTATTTATTAAATATTAGTGTAAAAATAACAGAAATTATTTAGATAAAATCCGTAGAATTTTAAAAACATTTAGTTTAACAACGAACTTTTATCGTTAATTATCACCATATCTGTACAGTATCTTGACTTTTCTTAAGCACAAGGTATACTTAGCTCTGGAGCACTGCCGTCAAAAACGTGTTTTTTCAGCAATGTACAACTTTTGCTTGCTGAAAAACCATCAAATTACACAGGCTTGATGTAATACACTGTAAGGGCTTGTATGCCAAGTTTTAAGTCTTAACAATCCAACAGTTTTGAAATATTAAATTATTTCCAAACTGTTCAGTTTAAAGATGGATTATTTAAATACTGGTCAATATTCCAGACTTGAAATTTGGTATACATGTCCTCAGAGTATATTATTACAATATCTGTGCAGTATCTTGACTTTTCTAAAGCACAAGGTATACTTAGCTCTGTAGCACTGCCGTCAAAAACGCGTTTTTTCATCATCGTACAACTTGTGCTCGGTGAAAAGTCATCAAATTTCACATTATTTATATAATACACTGCGTGGGCTTGCATGCCAAGTTTTAAGTCTTAACAATCCACCAGATATGAAATATTAAATTATTTCCATACTGTTCAGTTCAAAGATGGATTATTTAAAAACTGGTCAATATCCCAGACATGAAATTTGGTATACATGTCCTCAGAGTATATTATTACCATATCTGTACAGCATCTTGACTTTTCTTAAGCACAAGGTACGAGTATACTTAGCTCTGGAGCACTGCCGTCTAAATCGCGTTTTTTTAGTAATGTAGAACTTCTGGTCACTGAAAAGTCATCAAATTTCACATTTTTTATTCAATACACTGCGAGGGCTTGTATGCCAAGTTTTAAGTCTTAACAATCCACCAGTTCAGAACTAATAAATTATTTCCAAACTTTTCAGTTTAAAGGTGGATTATTTAAAAACTGGTTAATATCTCAGACTTGAAATTTGGTATACATGTCCTCAGAGTATATTATTACCATATCTGTACAGTATCTTGACTTTTCTTAAGCACAAGGTATAATTAGCTCTGGAGCACTGCCGTCAAAATCGCGTTTTTTTAGCAATGTAGCACTTCTGGTCGCTGAAAAGTCATCAAATTTCACATTTTTTATTCAATACACTGCGAGGGCTTGTATGCCAAGTTTTAAGTCTTAACAATCCACCAGTTTTGGAATATTAAATTATTTCCAAACTGTTCAGTTTAAAGATGGATTATTTAAATACTGGTCAATAGTCCAGACTTGAAATTTGGTATACATATCCTCAGAGTATATTATTACCATATCTGTGCAGTATCTTGACTTTTCCTAAGTACAAGGTATACTTAGATCTGTAGCACTGCCGTCAAAAACGCGTTATTTCAGCAATGTACAACTTCTGCTCGCTGAAAAGCCATCAAAGTACACAGGTTTGATGCAATACACTGCGAGGGCTTGTATGCCAAGTTTTAAATCTTAATAATCCACCAGATATGAAATATTAAATTATTTCCAACCTGTTCAGTTTAAAGATGGTTTATTTAAAAACTGGTCAATATCCCAGACATGAAATTTGGTATACATGTACTCGGAGTATATTATTACCATATCTGTACAGTATCTTGACTTTTCTTAAGCACAAGGTATACTTAGATCTGTAGCACTGCCGTCAAAATCGCGTTTTTTCATCATCGTACAACTTGTGCTCGGTGAAAGTAATCAAATTTCACAGTTTATATATAATACACTGCGAGGGCTTGCATGCCAAGTTTTAAGTCTTAACAATCCACCAGTTTTTAAATATTAATTTATTTCCAAACTCTTCAGTTTAAAGATGGATTATTTAAATACTGGACAATAGTTCAGACTTGAAAATTGGTATACATGCCCTCAGAGTATATTATTATCATATATGTAAAGTATCTTGACTTTTCTTAAGTACAAGGTATACTTAACTGTGTAGCACTGCCGTCAAAAAAGCGTTTTTTACGAAATGTACAACTTCTCCTCCCTGAAAAGAAATCAATGTACACAGGTTTGATGCATTACACTGTGAGGGTTATTGGGTTATCGGGTTATTGGGTTATCGGGTTATTGGGTTATCGGGTTATTGGGTTATCGGGTTATTGGGTTATCGGGTTATTGGGTTATCGGGTTATTGGGTTATCGGGTTATTGGGTTATCGGGTTATTGGGTTATCGGGTTATTGGGTTATCGGGTTATTGGGTTATCGGGTTATTGGGTTATCGGGTTATTGGGTTATCGGGTTATTGGGTTATCGGGTTATTGGGTTATCGGGTTATTGGGTTATCGGGTTATTGGGTTATCGGGTTATTGGGTTATCGGGTTATTGGGTTATCGGGTTATTGGGTTATCGGGTTATTGGGTTATCGGGTTATTGGGTTATCGGGTTATTGGGTTATCGGGTTATTGGGTTATCGGGTTATTGGGTTATCGGGTTATTGGGTTATCGGGTTATTGGGTTATCGGGTTATTGGGTTATCGGGTTATTGGGTTATCGGGTTATTGGGTTATCGGGTTATTGGGTTATCGGGTTATTGGGTTATCGGGTTATTGGGTTATCGGGTTATTGGGTTATCGGGTTATTGGGTTATCGGGTTATTGGGTTATCGGGTTATTGGGTTATCGGGTTATTGGGTTATCGGGTTATTGGGTTATCGGGTTATTGGGTTATCGGGTTATTGGGTTATCGGGTTATTGGGTTATCGGGTTATTGGGTTATCGGGTTATTGGGTTATCGGGTTATTGGGTTATCGGGTTATTGGGTTATCGGGTTATTGGGTTATCGGGTTATTGGGTTATCGGGTTATTGGGTTATCGGGTTATTGGGTTATCGGGTTATTGGGTTATCGGGTTATTGGGTTATCGGGTTATTGGGTTATCGGGTTATTGGGTTATCGGGTTATTGGGTTATCGGGTTATTGGGTTATCGGGTTATTGGGTTATCGGGTTATTGGGTTATCGGGTTATTGGGTTATCGGGTTATTGGGTTATCGGGTTATTGGGTTATCGGGTTATTGGGTTATCGGGTTATTGGGTTATCGGGTTATTGGGTTATCGGGTTATTGGGTTATCGGGTTATTGGGTTATCGGGTTATTGGGTTATCGGGTTATTGGGTTATCGGGTTATTGGGTTATCGGGTTATTGGGTTATCGGGTTATTGGGTTATCGGGTTATTGGGTTATCGGGTTATTGGGTTATCGGGTTATTGGGTTATCGGGTTATTGGGTTATCGGGTTATTGGGTTATCGGGTTATTGGGTTATCGGGTTATTGGGTTATCGGGTTATTGGGTTATCGGGTTATTGGGTTATCGGGTTATTGGGTTATCGGGTTATTGGGTTATCGGGTTATTGGGTTATCGGGTTATTGGGTTATCGGGTTATTGGGTTATCGGGTTATTGGGTTATCGGGTTATTGGGTTATCGGGTTATTGGGTTATCGGGTTATTGGGTTATCGGGTTATTGGGTTATCGGGTTATTGGGTTATCGGGTTATTGGGTTATCGGGTTATTGGGTTATCGGGTTATTGGGTTATCGGGTTATTGGGTTATCGGGTTATTGGGTTATCGGGTTATTGGGTTATCGGGTTATTGGGTTATCGGGTTATTGGGTTATCGGGTTATTGGGTTATCGGGTTATTGGGTTATCGGGTTATTGGGTTATCGGGTTATTGGGTTATCGGGTTATTGGGTTATCGGGTTATTGGGTTATCGGGTTATTGGGTTATCGGGTTATTGGGTTATCGGGTTATTGGGTTATCGGGTTATTGGGTTATCGGGTTATTGGGTTATCGGGTTATTGGGTTATCGGGTTATTGGGTTATCGGGTTATTGGGTTATCGGGTTATTGGGTTATCGGGTTATTGGGTTATCGGGTTATTGGGTTATCGGGTTATTGGGTTATCGGGTTATTGGGTTATCGGGTTATTGGGTTATCGGGTTATTGGGTTATCGGGTTATTGGGTTATCGGGTTATTGGGTTATCGGGTTATTGGGTTATCGGGTTATTGGGTTATCGGGTTATTGGGTTATCGGGTTATTGGGTTATCGGGTTATTGGGTTATCGGGTTATTGGGTTATCGGGTTATTGGGTTATCGGGTTATTGGGTTATCGGGTTATTGGGTTATCGGGTTATTGGGTTATCGGGTTATTGGGTTATCGGGTTATTGGGTTATCGGGTTATTGGGTTATCGGGTTATTGGGTTATCGGGTTATTGGGTTATCGGGTTATTGGGTTATCGGGTTATTGGGTTATCGGGTTATTGGGTTATCGGGTTATTGGGTTATCGGGTTATTGGGTTATCGGGTTATTGGGTTATCGGGTTATTGGGTTATCGGGTTATTGGGTTATCGGGTTATTGGGTTATCGGGTTATTGGGTTATCGGGTTATTGGGTTATCGGGTTATTGGGTTATCGGGTTATTGGGTTATCGGGTTATTGGGTTATCGGGTTATTGGGTTATCGGGTTATTGGGTTATCGGGTTATTGGGTTATCGGGTTATTGGGTTATCGGGTTATTGGGTTATCGGGTTATTGGGTTATCGGGTTATTGGGTTATCGGGTTATTGGGTTATCGGGTTATTGGGTTATCGGGTTATTGGGTTATCGGGTTATTGGGTTATCGGGTTATTGGGTTATCGGGTTATTGGGTTATCGGGTTATTGGGTTATCGGGTTATTGGGTTATCGGGTTATTGGGTTATCGGGTTATTGGGTTATCGGGTTATTGGGTTATCGGGTTATTGGGTTATCGGGTTATTGGGTTATCGGGTTATTGGGTTATCGGGTTATTGGGTTATCGGGTTATTGGGTTATCGGGTTATTGGGTTATCGGGTTATTGGGTTATCGGGTTATTGGGTTATCGGGTTATTGGGTTATCGGGTTATTGGGTTATCGGGTTATTGGGTTATCGGGTTATTGGGTTATCGGGTTATTGGGTTATCGGGTTATTGGGTTATCGGGTTATTGGGTTATCGGGTTATTGGGTTATCGGGTTATTGGGTTATCGGGTTATTGGGTTATCGGGTTATTGGGTTATCGGGTTATTGGGTTATCGGGTTATTGGGTTATCGGGTTATTGGGTTATCGGGTTATTGGGTTATCGGGTTATTGGGTTATCGGGTTATTGGGTTATCGGGTTATTGGGTTATCGGGTTATTGGGTTATCGGGTTATTGGGTTATCGGGTTATTGGGTTATCGGGTTATTGGGTTATCGGGTTATTGGGTTATCGGGTTATTGGGTTATCGGGTTATTGGGTTATCGGGTTATTGGGTTATCGGGTTATTGGGTTATCGGGTTATTGGGTTATCGGGTTATTGGGTTATCGGGTTATTGGGTTATCGGGTTATTGGGTTATCGGGTTATTGGGTTATCGGGTTATTGGGTTATCGGGTTATTGGGTTATCGGGTTATTGGGTTATCGGGTTATTGGGTTATCGGGTTATTGGGTTATCGGGTTATTGGGTTATCGGGTTATTGGGTTATCGGGTTATTGGGTTATCGGGTTATTGGGTTATCGGGTTATTGGGTTATCGGGTTATTGGGTTATCGGGTTATTGGGTTATCGGGTTATTGGGTTATCGGGTTATTGGGTTATCGGGTTATTGGGTTATCGGGTTATTGGGTTATCGGGTTATTGGGTTATCGGGTTATTGGGTTATCGGGTTATTGGGTTATCGGGTTATTGGGTTATCGGGTTATTGGGTTATCGGGTTATTGGGTTATCGGGTTATTGGGTTATCGGGTTATTGGGTTATCGGGTTATTGGGTTATCGGGTTATTGGGTTATCGGGTTATTGGGTTATCGGGTTATTGGGTTATCGGGTTATTGGGTTATCGGGTTATTGGGTTATCGGGTTATTGGGTTATCGGGTTATTGGGTTATCGGGTTATTGGGTTATCGGGTTATTGGGTTATCGGGTTATTGGGTTATCGGGTTATTGGGTTATCGGGTTATTGGGTTATCGGGTTATTGGGTTATCGGGTTATTGGGTTATCGGGTTATTGGGTTATCGGGTTATTGGGTTATCGGGTTATTGGGTTATCGGGTTATTGGGTTATCGGGTTATTGGGTTATCGGGTTATTGGGTTATCGGGTTATTGGGTTATCGGGTTATTGGGTTATCGGGTTATTGGGTTATCGGGTTATTGGGTTATCGGGTTATTGGGTTATCGGGTTATTGGGTTATCGGGTTATTGGGTTATCGGGTTATTGGGTTATCGGGTTATTGGGTTATCGGGTTATTGGGTTATCGGGTTATTGGGTTATCGGGTTATTGGGTTATCGGGTTATTGGGTTATCGGGTTATTGGGTTATCGGGTTATTGGGTTATCGGGTTATTGGGTTATCGGGTTATTGGGTTATCGGGTTATTGGGTTATCGGGTTATTGGGTTATCGGGTTATTGGGTTATCGGGTTATTGGGTTATCGGGTTATTGGGTTATCGGGTTATTGGGTTATCGGGTTATTGGGTTATCGGGTTATTGGGTTATCGGGTTATTGGGTTATCGGGTTATTGGGTTATCGGGTTATTGGGTTATCGGGTTATTGGGTTATCGGGTTATTGGGTTATCGGGTTATTGGGTTATCGGGTTATTGGGTTATCGGGTTATTGGGTTATCGGGTTATTGGGTTATCGGGTTATTGGGTTATCGGGTTATTGGGTTATCGGGTTATTGGGTTATCGGGTTATTGGGTTATCGGGTTATTGGGTTATCGGGTTATTGGGTTATCGGGTTATTGGGTTATCGGGTTATTGGGTTATCGGGTTATTGGGTTATCGGGTTATTGGGTTATCGGGTTATTGGGTTATCGGGTTATTGGGTTATCGGGTTATTGGGTTATCGGGTTATTGGGTTATCGGGTTATTGGGTTATCGGGTTATTGGGTTATCGGGTTATTGGGTTATCGGGTTATTGGGTTATCGGGTTATTGGGTTATCGGGTTATTGGGTTATCGGGTTATTGGGTTATCGGGTTATTGGGTTATCGGGTTATTGGGTTATCGGGTTATTGGGTTATCGGGTTATTGGGTTATCGGGTTATTGGGTTATCGGGTTATTGGGTTATCGGGTTATTGGGTTATCGGGTTATTGGGTTATCGGGTTATTGGGTTATCGGGTTATTGGGTTATCGGGTTATTGGGTTATCGGGTTATTGGGTTATCGGGTTATTGGGTTATCGGGTTATTGGGTTATCGGGTTATTGGGTTATCGGGTTATTGGGTTATCGGGTTATTGGGTTATCGGGTTATTGGGTTCGGGTTATTGGGTTATCGGGTTATTGGGTTATCGGGTTATTGGGTTATCGGGTTATTGGGTTATCGGGTTATTGGGTTATCGGGTTATTGGGTTATCGGGTTATTGGGTTATCGGGTTATTGGGTTATCGGGTTATTGGGTTATCGGGTTATTGGGTTATCGGGTTATTGGGTTATCGGGTTATTGGGTTATCGGGTTATTGGGTTATCGGGTTATTGGGTTATCGGGTTATTGGGTTATCGGTTATTGGGTTATCGGGTTATTGGGTTATCGGGTTATTGGGTTATCGGGTTATTGGGTTATCGGGTTATTGGGTTATCGGGTTATTGGGTTATCGGGTTATTGGGTTATCGGGTTATTGGGTTATCGGGTTATTGGGTTATCGGGTTATTGGGTTATCGGGTTATTGGGTTATCGGGTTATTGGGTTATCGGGTTATTGGGTTATCGGGTTATTGGGTTATTGGGTTATTGGGTTATCGGGTTATTGGGTTATTGGGTTATTGGGTTATTGGGTTATTGGGTTATTGGGTTATTGGGTTATTGGGTTATTGGGTTATTGGGTTATTGGGTTATTGGGTTATTGGGTTATTGGGTTATTGGGTTATTGGGTTATTGGGTTATTGGGTTATTGGGTTATTGGGTTATTGGGTTATTGGGTTATTGGGTTATTGGGTTATTGGGTTATTGGGTTATTGGTTATTGGGTTATTGGGTTATTGGGTTATTGGGTTATTGGGTTATTGGGTTATTGGGTTATTGGGTTATTGGGTTATTGGGTTATTGGGTTATTGGGTTATTGGGTTATTGGGTTATTGGGTTATTGGGTTATTGGGTTATTGGGTTATTGGGTTATTGGGTTATTGGGTTATTGGGTTATTGGGTTATTGGGTTATTGGGTTATTGGGTTATTGGGTTATTGGGTTATTGGGTTATTGGGTTATTGGGTTATTGGGTTATTGGGTTATTGGGTTATTGGGTTATTGGGTTATTGGGTTATTGGGTTATTGGGTTATTGGGTTATTGGGTTATTGGGTTATTGGGTTATTGGGTTATTGGGTTATTGGGTTATTGGGTTATTGGGTTATTGGGTTATTGGGTTATTGGTTATTGGGTTATTGGGTTATTGGGTTATTGGGTTATTGGGTTATTGGGTTATTGGGTTATTGGGTTATTGGGTTATTGGGTTATTGGGTTATTGGGTTATTGGGTTATTGGGTTATTGGGTTATTGGGTTATTGGGTTATTGGGTTATTGGGTTATTGGGTTATTGGGTTATTGGGTTATTGGGTTATTGGGTTATTGGGTTATTGGGTTATTGGGTTATTGGGTTATTGGGTTATTGGGTTATTGGGTATTGGGTTATTGGGTTATTGGGTTATTGGGTTATTGGGTTATTGGGTTATTGGGTTATTGGGTTATTGGGTTATTGGGTTATTGGGTTATTGGGTTATTGGGTTATTGGGTTATTGGGTTATTGGGTTATTGGGTTATTGGGTTATTGGGTTATTGGGTTATTGGGTTATTGGTTATTGGGTTATTGGGTTATTGGGTTATTGGGTTATTGGGTTATTGGGTTATTGGGTTATTGGGTTATTGGGTTATTGGGTTATTGGGTTATTGGGTTATTGGGTTATTGGGTTATTGGGTTATTGGGTTATTGGGTTATTGGGTTATTGGGTTATTGGGTTATTGGGTTATTGGGTTATTGGGTTATTGGGTTATTGGGTTATTGGGTTATTGGGTTATTGGGTTATTGGGTTATTGGGTTATTGGGTTATTGGGTTATTGGGTTATTGGGTTATTGGGTTATTGGGTTATTGGGTTATTGGGTTATTGGGTTATTGGGTTATTGGGTTATTGGGTTATTGGGTTATTGGGTTATTGGTTATTGGGTTATTGGGTTATTGGGTTATTGGGTTATTGGTTATTGGGTTATTGGGTTATTGGGTTATTGGGTTATTGGGTTATTGGGTTTTGGGTTATTGGGTTATTGGGTTATTGGGTTATTGGGTTATTGGGTTATTGGGTTATTGGGTTATTGGGTTATTGGGTTATTGGGTTATTGGGTTATTGGGTTATTGGGTTATTGGGTTATTGGGTTATTGGGTTATTGGGTTATTGGGTTATTGGGTTATTGGGTTATTGGGTTATTGGGTTATTGGGTTATTGGGTTATTGGGTTATTGGGTTATTGGGTTATTGGGTTATTGGGTTATTGGGTTATTGGGTTATTGGGTTATTGGGTTATTGGGTTATTGGTTATTGGGTTATTGGGTTATTGGGTTATTGGGTTATTGGGTTATTGGGTTATTGGGTTATTGGGTTATTGGGTTATTGGGTTATTGGGTTATTGGGTTATTGGGTTATTGGGTTATTGGGTTATTGGGTTATTGGGTTATTGGGTTATTGGGTTATTGGGTTATTGGGTTATTGGGTTATTGGGTTATTGGGTTATTGGGTTATTGGTTATTGGGTTATTGGGTTATTGGGTTATTGGGTTATTGGGTTATTGGGTTATTGGGTTATTGGGTTATTGGGTTATTGGGTTATTGGGTTATTGGGTTATTGGGTTATTGGGTTATTGGGTTATTGGGTTATTGGGTTATTGGGTTATTGGGTTATTGGGTTATTGGGTTATTGGGTTATTGGGTTATTGGGTTATTGGGTTATTGGGTTATTGGTTATTGGGTTATTGGGTTATTGGGTTATTGGGTTATTGGGTTATTGGGTTATTGGGTTATTGGGTTATTGGGTTATTGGGTTATTGGGTTATTGGGTTATTGGGTTATTGGTTATTGGGTTATTGGGTTATTGGGTTATTGGGTTATTGGGTTATTGGGTTATTGGGTTATTGGGTTATTGGGTTATTGGGTTATTGGGTTATTGGGTTATTGGGTTATTGGGTTATTGGGTTATTGGGTTATTGGGTTATTGGGTTATTGGGTTATTGGGTTATTGGGTTATTGGGTTATTGGGTTATTGGGTTATTGGGTTATTGGGTTATTGGGTTATTGGGTTATTGGGTTATTGGGTTATTGGGTTTTGGTTATTGGGTTATTGGGTTATTGGGTTATTGGGTTATTGGGTTATTGGGTTATTGGGTTATTGGGTTATTGGGTTATTGGGTTATTGGTTTGGTTATTGGGTTATTGGGTTATTGGGTTATTGGGTTATTGGGTTATTGGTTTTGGGTTATTGGGTTATTGGTTATTGGGTTATTGGGTTATTGGGTTATTGGGTTATTGGGTTATTGGGTTATTGGGTTATTGGGTTATTGGGTTATTGGGTTATTGGGTTATTGGGTTATTGGGTTATTGGGTTATTGGGTTATTGGGTTATTGGGTTATTGGGTTATTGGGTTATTGGGTTATTGGGTTATTGGGTTATTGGGTTATTGGGTTATTGGGTTATTGGGTTATTGGGTTATTGGGTTATTGGGTTTTGGGTTATTGGGTTATTGGGTTATTGGGTTATTGGGTTATTGGGTTATTGGGTTATTGGTTATTGGGTTATTGGGTTATTGGGTTATTGGGTTATTGGGTTATTGGGTTATTGGGTTATTGGGTTATTGGGTTATTGGGTTATTGGTATTGGGTTATTGGGTTATTGGGTTATTGGGTTATTGGGTTATTGGGTTATTGGGTTATTGGGTTATTGGGTTATTGGGTTATTGGGTTATTGGGTTATTGGGTTATTGGGTTATTGGGTTATTGGGTTATTGGGTTGGTTATTGGGTTATTGGGTTATTGGGTTATTGGGTTATTGGGTTATTGGGTTATTGGGTTATTGGTTATTGGGTTATTGGGTTATTGGGTTATTGGGTTATTGGGTTATTGGGTTATTGGGTTATTGGGTTATTGGGTTATTGGGTTATTGGGTTATTGGGTTATTGGGTTATTGGGTTATTGGGTTATTGGGTTATTGGGTTATTGGGTTATTGGGTTATTGGGTTATTGGGTTATTGGGTTATTGGGTTATTGGGTTATTGGGTTATTGGGTTATTGGGTTATTGGGTTATTGGGTTATTGGGTTATTGGGTTATTGGGTTATTGGGTTATTGGGTTATTGGGTTATTGGGTTATTGGGTTATTGGGTTATTGGGTTATTGGGTTATTGGGTTATTGGGTTATTGGGTTATTGGGTTATTGGGTTATTGGGTTATTGGGTTATTGGGTTATTGGGTTATTGGGTTATTGGGTTATTGGGTTATTGGGTTATTGGGTTATTGGGTTATTGGGTTATTGGGTTATTGGGTTATTGGGTTATTGGGTTATTGGTTATTGGGTTATTGGGTTATTGGGTTATTGGGTTATTGGGTTATTGGGTTATTGGGTTATTGGGTTATTGGGTTATTGGGTTATTGGTTATTGGGTTATTGGGTTATTGGGTTATTGGGTTATTGGGTTATTGGGTTATTGGGTTATTGGGTTATTGGGTTATTGGGTTATTGGGTTATTGGGTTATTGGGTTATTGGGTTATTGGGTTATTGGGTTATTGGGTTATTGGGTTATTGGGTTATTGGGTTATTGGGTTATTGGGTTATTGGGTTATTGGGTTATTGGGTTATTGGGTTATTGGGTTATTGGGTTATTGGGTTATTGGGTTATTGGGTTATTGGGTTATTGGGTTATTGGGTTATTGGGTTATTGGTTATTGGGTTATTGGGTTATTGGGTTATTGGGTTATTGGGTTATTGGGTTATTGGGTTATTGGGTTATTGGGTTATTGGGTTATTGGGTTATTGGGTTATTGGGTTATTGGGTTATTGGGTTATTGGGTTATTGGGTTATTGGGTTATTGGGTTATTGGGTTATTGGGTTATTGGGTTATTGGGTTATTGGGTTATTGGGTTATTGGGTTATTGGGTTATTGGGTTATTGGGTTATTGGGTTATTGGGTTATTGGGTTATTGGGTTATTGGGTTATTGGGTTATTGGGTTATTGGGTTATTGGGTTATTGGGTTATTGGGTTATTGGGTTATTGGGTTATTGGGTTATTGGGTTATTGGGTTATTGGGTTATTGGGTTATTGGGTTATGGTTATTGGGTTATTGGGTTATTGGGTTATTGGGTTATTGGGTTATTGGGTTATTGGGTTATTGGGTTATTGGGTTATTGGGTTATTGGGTTATTGGGTTATTGGGTTATTGGGTTATTGGGTTATTGGGTTATTGGGTTATTGGGTTATTGGGTTATTGGGTTATTGGGTTATTGGGTTTTGGGTTTTGGGTTATTGGGTTATTGGGTTATTGGGTTATTGGGTTATTGGGTTATTGGGTTATTGGGTTATTGGGTTATTGGGTTATTGGGTTATTGGGTTATTGGGTTATTGGGTTATTGGGTTTTGGGTTATTGGGTTATTGGGTTATTGGGTTATTGGGTTATTGGGTTATTGGGTTATTGGGTTATTGGGTTATTGGGTTATTGGGTTATTGGGTTATTGGGTTATTGGGTTATTGGGTTATTGGGTTATTGGTTATTGGGTTATTGGGTTATTGGGTTATTGGGTTATTGGGTTATTGGGTTATTGGGTTATTGGGTTTGGTTATTGGGTTATTGGGTTATTGGGTTATTGGGTTATTGGGTTATTGGGTTATTGGGTTATTGGGTTATTGGGTTATTGGTTATTGGGTTATTGGGTTATTGGGTTATTGGGTTATTGGGTTATTGGGTTATTGGGTTATTGGGTTATTGGGTTATTGGGTTATTGGGTTATTGGGTTATTGGGTTATTGGGTTATTGGGTTATTGGGTATTGGTTATTGGGTTATTGGGTTATTGGGTTATTGGGTTATTGGGTTATTGGGTATTGGGTTATTGGGTTATTGGGTTATTGGGTTATTGGGTTATTGGGTTATTGGGTTTTT